>CM060844.1:1642500-2335000 GCA_030762175.1 Metallyticus violacea
AAATGCATGCTATGACAATGAGTTGTCTGACATGGATTGAAATAAAAGCGTAAAGTAACAGGCCTATCGGAGTCTAAAGCCCTGCAGCAGTGGCGGGTACAAGTTCGATGAAAGTTGTGAAATTAGTAATAGCGATATTTTTAATTAGTGTTTATTGTCCGTTTTTACTACTGAGGCACCACAGGCGGTAAATAACAGGGAGGTGTATAGACAAAGTGAGATTCTAAAAATGGAAAACAAACTGCCTTTGGCATTCCGAAGGGGTTATATGTTTGTACTGTTAAATCAGGATGCTATTAAAGACATTAAAAGTAATATTGATATCAAACAGTAATAAAATTAGAGGAATAAGTTTCACTTGAAGTGTGAATCGATCTTGAAGTTAAAAAAACAGGGCAGTTGATAATATCTATCTAAAGGTTTCAGGAAATGAGAAATGTAAAGAAAACTTTTAAGTTGCAAGCAAATATGATACATTTCATTTCTCCTTTGCTTGCACATCTGGTTGACGAAAGGACTAGTCATGTTCTATGATAAAGTTATCTTCTTTTTTTGAGATGCAGCTGCAAATTTACAAGAAGGCAGTTAAATATAAATACATTGTAAACTTACAGATACCAGGTCGTTCCGCTCCTTTTCAAGTTCTTCATGGACACTTTTCTGCGTGACCTGAACTTAGGAAGGGCAGCATCCTCACTGCTTAAGTTTGTACCAAGTTCTAAAACGTAACATTTAACTACCAACGACATCACCATTTTTTTGTGACAATAGCCTGAATGAATGTACTCGTATTGGCAGCTATTAGGGTCGGTCCTGGTAGTCTAATGGTAACCTCGTAAACCCAAAATCGCGGGTTCAAAATTTATCGGCCGTTTCAGGCCCTGAATTGAATGGGACGCTGATTACCTGAGATGATGGAGAGCGTCTGTAAATCAACAACAACAAGTTCGGGAAATAATGACATTGACTTTTCTGAATGGTTCAATACAAATGCTTGATTTTCTTATATATATATATATATATATATATATATATATATATATATATATAGTCGAACATCACATTTATTCGACACTAGGGATGCATTTTCAAAGTTCAATATCTTTATTTGGATTTTTCTGAAAATTTTACTGTATTTGCATTGCTGTTAAATTTCATTAAATTTGGAAAAACACTTTGTGAGTTATCTATAATTATTTCATAAATTTTATTACGTAAATATGTCTGATAATCAAAATGTCCCATGTGTCTCATTAGTTGAGAAAATTGATTGGCATTTTTGCAATTGGAACTTTGAACCATATACAAAAATGTTATGAAGAGATATTTTAAATAATTTTGTTGAGTAAATTGTGGTACCCTTTTTAATCAGTAAGAAATTTCAATCTTAAAAGTTAACAATTTTATAGAAAATATTTGTTGAAATTATTTTTCACGTAATGTATTTTGTCTCATGGAATATTACAATGGACACTTCTGCACATTATGGAAAAAGCTAATTGAATTTAAACCAAAACTGAGTTACCGGGACACTTTGAACGTTTGAAAAAGAAGTTTTGAGAAAAATGCTATTTTATTAAAAAAAAAAAAGTATGCTGGAAAACGGTGCATTGTGCGCTTTACATATCAGAACCTTCCTGATATTTCCCTTTTTGCCACCTGAAGGCCCTTTCCTGAACTCGTAGAGTGGAGTCATATCCTGATCTTTGAAGCCCCTGCCCAACATTCTTACACAGATCTCAGCTCCTGAGAAGCTGAACAGCAGAAACGCCAAATACCGCCCTAATTTCTAGCCGCTTCTTAGAAATAAACTTTTCTTTGGAACTTTTCACGAAATGAGAGAGTGAACACTTTCATTTAAATTTGTTTTGTCCTTCCACGAGCACAGCATGCCAGTAGTTGGTAGACGGGGGACTCTCTTTGATCAAAGTGAACAGACATCTTGCGGAGTCTCGCCGAGAGCTATGCTCCCATAATAGAAGTCTGTTCTGATCAGATATGCATTGTAATTTAATTTTGTTGCAGCGGTTCTGTTTCCTCTATTCACATACAAGTCGCACGAAATGTAGGTTAACTTGCAACTTTATAAAGCATCAGTAAAAGGAGAAATAACGAAAGCATTACAACAATAGCTGTGTGTGTCAAACAAAACCTTCAGGCTGGTCGTCCTGCATGTTGTTGATGCATATACTTCAATTAGAAAAACGAATGAAAGTGCACTGTCCTTTGAACGGCTCTCTCCCTGAGGAGCACGAGCATGAAATTGTCAGGCGAGTGGCCCAGCTGTATAGGACATGGTCGTTTAATGACCGGGTATTTCCCATTGGCGTTTACGACGGCAGTTAACGCCATTTCCCCATTTACTTCATTGCCATACACACAGCAGTAGCTACGGCTCAACTTCAACTACGGGATGTCGTTTACAAAACGTGATTTAATTTCTGCATTATACAGCGCGATCAGTTTTGTTTCCCCCGGGACTGCGCCGCTCGTTAGCCCATTAGTCGGCCAGCCTGTTCTCGGTGATTAGAGGAAGGGTAAGACGATAAAACAAACCATTTTAAGGCTCGCTCATAGGGAAACCCCGCGCAGAGAGGAAAGCATCACTGATCGCTCCAAGATTGCAGATTCAATCCCTGTCAGGGTCCAGGGATATTTTCGGGTGTAAAAATCCTAAATATGCGTTCCTTCGAACGGAAGTGCTGCCGCAGCGGGTTCCGTGTCTTAGATTTGCGGCAGTTAAAAGAAACGCAAGCTTGAAAGAGGAGATCACTGAGCAAATTTATCGGTCATTTCATACCCTGAATTGAATGGGACGCTGATGTTAATAAATTAAATCAACCATTCAACTGTCGCACTCTGTCACGCTGCTCAAGGCAACAGATTGTTTGTTATCTAAAGTTTGTTTGTTGTGATTTGAGCAAACTGGTTGTTTTCAGTCACAAACCATTGTTGTGAAGCAAAGAACATCCTTGTTAAATAAAGGATGAGCAAGAATCTTTTATTGATCAAAGTTTACAACAAAATATGACACAGATACAAGAGGGAAAGATAAGTCTGGTAGTAAATCACGTTAAAAACGAAAGGAAAGGGGAAGAATCCTTTAATGCTGTATTCCTGTTCAAGTACTTTATCACATTGTGTATAAAATGTTAATACGAGGAGTTTGTTTACACGATCGTCACAAACAAGTGACTACACTTATGCGTCATCTTAGATAATACTTAACAGCTATCGTGGCATTTCTGAGTCTGGCCGAGATCTTGACAGTAGTTGCAGTAAAGTTTTATACCGCTAGGTGGCAATTCTAGCACATCTGATGAGTGAGTGTTTAAAGTTTCATGCACCTGGGTAGATGTGTTCAGATTCTATAGTACTTTTCATGATGCTCTGTGTGTAGTGTGTGACGATTTTACGGTAAATCCAAGATTAGAACAGAGAGTGTGCAAATCTCGGGGAAAATGCTACAGAGACCCTCGCAATGAGTCAATAAGCATTTGGAGGACAAAATATGAGCCGTACACGTGTGTTTGAGTGGCATGCTCAGTTCAGGGCTGGCCGTGCAGCTATTGAAGACGATGCTCACACCGGTAGGCTCATCAGCTGCACAACACCTCACATTGTTGCCAAAGTTCAGCGTCTCGTTCGTGAGGATCAACGTGGAACCATTGAAGACGTTGCTAATGAAGTGGGAATTAGTTATGGGACATGCCAACGAATTTTAACTGATGAATTGAACATGCATCGGGTCGCCGCAAGGATCGTGAGTGCTGATCAGAAGGCGTAGCGTGTTGAAGTTTGACCCAACCTTCTTGTTCAGGGTACATCACCGGCGACAAGAGCTGGATGTAGGCTTATGACCCTGAGACAAAACAGCAATCCTCCCAGTGGAAGAGCCCGAACTCATCTAGGGGGAAAAAAAAAGAAAGAAAAGAAAAAGCCAGACAAAGCGAAGAGCAAATTCAAGAGCATGCTCCTCGTTTTCTTTGATATCAAGAGGATTGTGCACAAAGAATTCGTCCCACTAAATCAAACAGTGAATTCCACGTACTACTGTGACGTTTTGCGACGGCTCCGTGAAAATGTGCGGAGACGACGGCCCGAACTTTGGCGACAAGGAAACTGGCTGTTGCATCAGATAATGCGTCCTGTCCCAATTCCTTGTTCACCAGGCACTTTTTGACGAAAATCAACATGACGGTTGCCCCTCTCCCCACCCACCGCACTCACCTGGTTTGACATCCTGCGACTTTGCTCTATTCCCTAAATTGAAAATCAAGTTCAAAGGACGTCGGTTCGACACAATTGAGATGATTCAAGAAGAAACGCTGTCTCTGCTAAACACCCTCAAAGAACATGACTTCCAGGATGCACTTGGAAAATGGCAGATCGCTGGGACCGGTGTATCATGTGGAAGGGAACTACATCGAGGGTGACGGCGGTCATTAGTCTCAAAGTAAGTTTTTAGTCTCGAATGTTCTTTATAGCACCTCGTATTAGTTTTGTCACCACTGCAAATGACATTGATGTCTAAATCCTGACATACAGCCCCTATAAGAATAAAGTTTTCAGACTTCCTAGTTCTTACTAACGGCAGAGTCGTTACAAATGGCATTTAATTTTATGTGCAAAACAAAGATTTGATCACGGAGGCGGTGAATGGGCAGAATATCTTGGTGTTGATATAGGAGAACAATGGCGACTGTGACATTGTGAATATAGCGTGTTAATTCTCTGACGCCTCCAGTACAGCAACACTGTAATACATAAAGTTAAATTATTTGGGGGGGGGGGACGAAAGAAATTTCCATAAACGTGCTGCTTTCATCACACACAACTCTTCATTTTCTCGCAGAATTTGCTGTCGTGTTGATGCTATCAGACCTACGAACTCTATTTGATAGAGGTGATGCATTAAATAATTGACCTAAATGCTAGATTAATTTCACGATCTTTAAATTCAGAAAATAAGAGTAAATGCGCCCTTCTTGCATGTTCCCATTTTTATTTTAAAATATTTGAAAATACATACACACATTGAGAGGATACGCACAAAACAACCAGCCCTGAAATATCCCGACCCTCCGCGTTTGCATATCGTAGTTAATGCCGGTATCACAAACAGATTTTATAAATGAACTAACATTGTGATTTTTTTGACTTGGTTTATTGGACGCTCTAACATCTCAGGTTATCAGCGTCCCATTCAAACCAGAGCGTGAAACGGCTGACAAATTTTGCTCAGAGGGCTCTTCTTTCAGGCTTGAGGTTTTTTATCGTGCCGTAAATCTACGACACGGAACCCGTGGTTTTACTTCCCTTCCGAAGAAGCCATATTTAGGATTTGTCGGTCCTGGCCGGGATCGAACCCGCGACCAGGACCGACAAAATTGTGACAGAATCCTGCATGTTAGTTACGGGGGCATTCAAAAAGTTTCACCTTAAAGCCCAAGTTAAGGACTGAATTCGAAAACTTATCCTCACAATCCTTCAACCTTCAAAATGCTCTCCACCTCTCTCCATACACAGTTGTAGACGGTGCAACACTACGGTACTCGGACTGAGATATTGTCAACAGAACTGAATTTATAACTTGAGTAAGGTTCTGCACTTGTTTAAAAGATTTTCCAACAATGCAACATTTCACTTGAGGAAACAACCAGAAGTCGCAAGGTGCAAGTTCAGGGCTGTAGGGTGCATGGTCAAGCAATTGGACTTTGACGACTTCCGTTTTGCTCAAATTTGCAGGTGTTCTGTAAAGAGACGTATTATCGTGCAAAAGGAACAGCCTTGAAATTCCTCCCTTTGGACGCCTACGCCTCAGCTCTTCAAATAAAGTATCCAAAATATGAGTGTCATAGTATTCTCCATTTATTGTAATTTCTTCTGACATACAGTCAACCACTAATGGTCCATCATAGTTGAAGAAAACAGTGAACATTCGCTTCCAAGAACGAAAATCTTGTCGAAGAACAACTGGTCTTGGTCATTCTCATTTATCCACACGCAGATCTGAGTTTTATTTGGGGCGGTATAGTAAAAAAACCGACTTTCATCCTTACTTAACCAATGGGAGAGAGAAGCATGTTATACAAATGTATTCCAGCCTCTCTCGTAGTTCGTCATAATCAATCCTATGACGACTGTTTTTTACATTCTGCACTTTGTAAAATTTGCAGTCGCCACATCTTACAGTCTCTTTTTCCGTTATCCAAATATGGAATTTTGATATTTACAGCAATTACGGCCGCCAAGTTGTTAACGTTTAACATCTGTTGACAAATACGGCCCTTTTAAGTTATTAAAAATCTTATCCGCAAATTCTTGTTCACTGTAATTAATTTGATGAACTGTGAACTTAATAAATAGCTGTTGCCTTGGAAACCAAATGCATTTGTTATCTGTGACCGTGTTCTAACAACACAAGTAGAATTATGCAGCGAGTAACGTGTGTGTTTATTGTGTTTTCAGCAAGATGGCGCGAGGGTTGCAGTAGACGAGAGTGTGGCACTATTTCTCGCGCGCAGCGAGAGCTGTACCGAGCGAGCGAGCGAGGCACAGTCAGCCAAGCAGGCAGTCGGCAGGCCGCTAGTATGCGGGACATGGCGACTAAGATGGCCGAACTAAAGTTCGAGGCCCCTCTAGCACAGTTCGAAGAGACGGAAGACACGAACCCTACCGCCGCCTTGGACGACAACAATTTCCTGCTCAACAACCTGAACAACAAGGAGACGGGACTCCTAGTCATGATGGGGCACAACGACAACGACCCGGTGATGGCGACCTCCCCGGGTCCCGATCAAGAAGAGGAAGAGGGGCACATCTTAGTGGCGCCCCAGACGGGCACCGGCGGCGGTTCCGAGGTCTCCTCTGTTGCAGACAACTTCACCGAGACCTTCTCCGGCTCCCTGGAGGACCTGGTCAACACTTTCGACGATAAGATCACACGATGCTTCTGCAACTACGACGAGAGCGTGGAGAAATTGGCGCCAGTCCAGGTTCGAACTCAGGAGGAGATCATGAACGAATGTCAGTGAGTACCTCTCTACTTACATATAGGAGCACCGAGCGGTGTGCGATCAATACGGGCCGGGAGCGCTGTTTGGTCAGCCCTGCGACAGGCGAACAGCTGCGGGTGACGTCATCATCACTGTTAATATCATTAGCAAGCGAGGATCAAACAGAAGCCCGCGGCGCAGTCCGGAGAAACTGGTTAAAAATGGGAACAAAGGGAAGTTTTTAAATTTTAGAAAACATTCGTTTTCATACACGTTACGAAAACAGATAAACGTTGGCCAACGTCCAGGCAAAAACAATTGATAACCCAGTTCGCAGTATCACACGATAAGCAGGGGAAAAAAGAAAGAAAGAAAGAAAGTTGTACATGCTGCAAGATTTATATGCGCTCCGTTTCCGTGGACTCTGAAACAGACCGTTCACCAAACTTGGCGTTCCACAGGATGAACGTGGGAGACTTGCACTGATTACTGCCTTCCTTTTACGTCATTTAGCTCCTAATTCAACATCCGATGACACACGGCACGTACGGCACGTAGGCAATAAATAGCTTGGTTATTTTTTACATTCATACAACTCGCTCCTTAAGGCTAAGGTGACGATATTTCTCTCAATGAAAAAAGGGGCAAAAGAGGACGTTAATTGTTTTATCATAAATACTTAAGAAATAATAACCGTATATATCACATGATGTAGTAGTACCGATATCACTCCAGCCAACACTCCTGTAGAATTATTAGTGCAGCATTCATTAATATTTTGCTGATGAATGAATGTTCTTTTTATCACACAGCATTTTGTAAAGTTCACCTTATTAGTCAACATGGCTTGAAAGAGCGATCTTGTCACTTGTTCACAAACCATTCATATAAGAAAACACTTGTTGAGTGAGGACGTTAGTTCCAGGTAAACAAAGAAGAAAACAAAACTGCAACAAGGCACATTGTTCACATTAAAGTGTGAAATAATTTGTACCCAACAGTCGCTAGGTGATGATCTTTCTTTCAATGTTTTCGGTGTTATGTATTGTTTAATATACACAAATTCATCATATAGGCCGTACATCTATTACAGATGAAAGAGCCACTTCGGATTGAAATCTTCAGTCTGTTGTACATTCTTCCATTGGGATATTTCTGCGTAAGGCTACCCAACTGTATTTCCGCAAATTCTCAATGTGTGTGTTCATTTATTTAAATATTCAGCTGCAGTTTGATACATTCTGTTTAAATTTTACAATCTCTGATGATAAACCTCCTTTAGCAAGAATTGATCTGATAGCTGACGTTCACCCTTGGAAACTACATTAGCTTTTAAATAATTTAACACACAAATTACCTCAAAAACTGGAATTGTTTAACCCTCTTCTCTTTGAACTGCAGAGGGAAAAGTTGATGCTTGGTTGTGAAGAATGTTTCTGATGAAGGATTTTCAAAGAATGATTTGATAAGAAATGGACATTTATTTTCATATTCAGAGTATGATTTAAGAGGAACAAACGTGGTCAGAAGACGTTCGACCGCAGGAAATAAAGCAAGTCACCTTGTTTTGCTATACCTGAAACTGTTTGTACTCCTGCTCTGCACATTCACAAAATTCTGTAACACTTTAAACCCTTACATAGAAATAAGAATATCTTTTAGAAACAATGTCTTCAATATCCATAGGAAGAACATCATATTGTAATTATACAAGCAGAACACCCAAAGTTATGCCCTAAATTTCCTTTCAGTTCAGTGAAGACGTTGTTGACCCCTTTCTACCTCCAAAATTGCTCTTCGTATTATCTGCACAAAGAGCAATTGTTTTTCTTTTAGGCCGGTATTTTCAAACACTTACTCAAAAACTAGCAATGGTTTCTGAAGTTTCTAATGCAAAGATTTAAAATACAACATTTTAACTTGAATCCCCTCACTAGCATTAAGGAAACATTTTTACGTCCTTATGGTTCGATGTTCCGTCATTATCGAAATAAAATTAGTTTTCTGTAAATCATATTCTGGTTCAGAAATGACATTTAATGCAATTGTCTCGGCTTTACTACGGCCGCACGTAAATTTTGGTTCAAAAGTACATTGGATAAGTTTAGAATACAGTTCATGGGTTATGCTGGACAGTATGATAAGCGAACGCTGCTATTTTCAATCTTTTCATCAAAACTTTCATTTTTAAAAAACTTAGTCAGTACGGTGTAAGATGCACCATTCTTTTGTGTGTTTCACTGTTTATATGTTGTGATATATCCGCCTGCCCCGTGAAAGTAGATGCCCACTTCAACATCTCAGTCAGATATTGTTTCTTAATGTATGGATATCCCTTCAGTAGGTCACTACTAAAACACACTTCCTTATCGGCAGTTTACAAAAGTACACTGTATTTGATAAATTCAGAACACAAGACTGTCTTCTACCAGAGTCACAACTGTAATGAATCTCTTTCGACTGAAGCATATGCGTTTGCAGTTTTCAATATTGTTGACGGCATTCATATAAAACAGAGTGATTGCGATTAGTTAGTTGGTATCATGTTACCATAGAGAGCGTAGTTCAATTGTCGGTTATATCAATTGTTTACTGTACTTCTCCTAGCACATTGTTGCAGGTGTAAGCGGCGCTTTGCTTTGTCAGTTGTCAGGAATCTTTAATTTTTACATGAAACTGACTCAAAGAAGTAATTTTTGTTGACGGCATTTATGTCGGTAAGATTGCCACAAAAAAAGGTAATTTTGAGTTCTGTTTTACTCTTACTGTACCGGCTAATACGGGACATCTAGTCACCTTTATCTTGATACAAGAAGTATCTAATCATAAAGCATATTAAGGAAATATCAAGTACAATATTATATAAAAGTCACTTCCCGACGAAATTTTAGTAAAGAAAAAATGTCCCTGTCTTTTATTATATATTTCTTTACAAATTATGTTTTGTTATCGATTCAAAGGTGACAATGGCGTATCCGAGTTTCTTAAGAGAGGTTTCAGTTGTATTTGTATTAACTAAGGAATGAAAGCATATATAGACATTTTAACGAAAAAATATTCTTGCTTTATTAATTTTATTAAATAGGTAGCTAAATATTGAAAGCACATAATTGAAGACTATACTCTGTGTTAAAAGCCTATTTAAATGTCTAATTTTTCATTAAGCAATATAAATATTTTGAATATAACAATATATGTATAATTACTGCGCAAATGCTATTTTGCATATTACATAGCCTGTTAGAGTACTTAGCTATCTTATCAGATCAGTAAGAAAAATTTTCCATCTTTGTAATTTTTGTTTTCTTTTTAAAACAAATTCATCCTATATTTGCCTACTTTAGCATTTTCCGTCTATTTCCACAGCATTTCTGCCAGTTTTTACTAATAATACCGTTTTGCACACTTTTCTTCAAAAATTTGCGTATATTTGTCAATGCCAACATTTTTCAACGGTTTGCTAATAAATTCAGCGTATATTACAGCTTGTGAAGAACTTCAGCCTAACAGCATATTTTAGCCACAATAGTTTGCAGTTTGTATAAAACGACCACCATCTTCATCAGTTTTAACATTTTAGACCGTTTCCTCGATAATTGTGATTAATTTTATTTAGTTTATTAGATTTCATGCTATTCCTTAAGAAATTCTGTCTTTACCCATTATAATCTTTCTTTTGAAGGTTTAAAAATTGTGCTTATATTTGCTCATTTTAGCTCTTTTCCCAGTTTCCTCGGTCTTTCTGCTTATTTGAATCTTTTTCAATGTTTGTATCTTAGCTTTTTCTTACAATTTACATAGTCTGTTAGACCTCTTAGCTACCTTGTCAGTAATTCTTCCCATCTTTGTCTATTTTGTTTTCTGATTTTAAATAAATTCACCCAATGTTTGCCTATTTTAGCATTTTCCACACCTATCCTCAGTAATTCAGCCTATTATAGCGTTTTTTTATACGCTTCTTAAGAAATTCTGCCAACTTTTGCATATCGGCATTTTTCTTGCAGTTTGAGAACAAATTCTGCTATTTTAATGCAGCAGACTTTTTCAATGCATCATGGCGTGTTACTGAGGCACATCGTGTCTTTTTTCGGCTCTTCGTCATGCCAGTTTCAACGGGTCAGTACACTCCGAAATAATTAAACAAACCTTAAGACGATATGGAGCCGGTGTGCTGTGGGGGAAATGTGTTATAAACATTTTATTTGCGATCTGATAAGATTGATCAAATTGCTTAAGAAAATTAAGAGCGCGTCCATCGACCAAGATAACTGGTACGAAATTGCAGCTTATTTTTTAAAGTTATTTTCTTTATATATTCCCATTCAAATGAAAAGCGACGTACTGCAAGACTTCAGCTATTATACCTGTGTTATTATTCACTGCCAGCAATAGTGTATATTAGTGGAAGTGAAAATTATGAACTTTTGCGTTCTCTAATTATTGAAAGCACACATTCAAGCTTTGGGAATTAGAGAATGTTAATACAGCTACATGCTTCATTGAATGTAAAAAGTAGATCCTGGCGGTACATTTGCCTCGTAGACACAACATCGCGGGGTTCAATCCAGGACAGGGACGTAAAAACCTAAAGTATGGTTTCCTTCGAGAAGAAAGTGAAGCCGTGGGTCCCATATCGTAGATTTATTAAAAATCCTCAATTCTGAAAGAAGAGATCTGAACAAAATTTATCGGATGTTTCACTCGCTGAATTGAATGAAACACTAATGGCCAGTGGTATTAAAGAACGTTCCGTAAATAAATCAAAGAAAATAAGTATCTAAAATAATATTTGAAAGACTATAATTCTGAATAAAATTAGACACAAATTAAGAAAAACTTTTTTTTTTAAAGTTCGACAGCTTTTTTTTTTTTTTTTTTTTTTTGTAATATTCGTTTTTGTTCGTTATAAGCCAATCGGGGAGCGAACAAAAATTTTCCTACGCTTTTTTGCAATATAACATACCTTTTTTTCCAGCATACTCACTGTTTTATTTTTATTACATATTTTAAAAATGCACATGTCTCACATATTTAGAATTTCACCATTTTGGGTAATAAATAAAATAATATTTGCCCCTTAAAGCATGATTCCCCCACAAATTTTAATTAAGACTTTGTCAAATCAATAAAACAATCTCATTCGTGACAGATTTTTGCACACCCCTGAAGGCCGGTAAGGTAGCACATTCCTACCACTTTGTATAATGGATGTTGCGGGATTGCAACAACCCTCCCTTGAAATTTGGTAATCCAGCAACCTGCAATAAAGTTAGCAGCATACACAACTCAAGTAGTACTGTGCAGCGGAGAGAGCAGCCAGAAAATGCTTTGATCTGCACTACGCAATAGTTCACGATGTATAACGGATCATTGTTTCTGCCACACGCTGTATTTACATAAGCTTTACTATTTTTATATAATGATTACTTTTGATTCTTAATGTCCAACATGGAGTACATCTGGCTATATCTGAGGAACTTCAATTGTCCTTTCTTACTCTTTTGTCAAGAGCCATAATTTTATAAAACTTCAATAGCGTTCCTTTCCCAGCGTTACGGAAATAATGATAATAATTTAATTTAACTTTTTTCAGTTACATGTTTTTTCTATGATATATAATGGGTGATTTTTCCTTCGCGGGACAGCTCTACGCGTAACAGACCATAAGTCTGTTCATGCTAGTACCGTGGTGAGAGAGAGACAGGAAATCCGCAACTGTGATTGTAATGTAACACTTAAACGACACATTTACTCACAATTATTAAGCAAAATGCTGAACTTCCTCCCTTATGAAATTAACAATTTTGCTCTGCAGTTACGTCTGAAAAATGCTCATGAATGTTATTTTTCAGTTCATTTATTGTGTATGGATTTGTCTTGTACACTTTTACCTTTAATGTCTCCCAGAGATAAAAATCGCAGGGCGTTAAATAGAGGGACCGAGGGGGCCAAATGTTGTTAGTGGTGACTCTATCGTCGAATATTTCATGAATTGCATGCAAGGAGACATGGTCTGTATGTGCGTTACAGAGTCCTGTTGGAAAGTCGCGAACTTACCTTCCCTCGCAGTCAATTCACGGAAAAGGGTTGCAAAATAGTCTACACATACCTATCAATATTGTTTCTTAAAAAAAATAAATATTATTCTCTCGCCCCTGTAGGCGCATCACGCTGTTATCTTTTGATCGTGAAGCCGGTTAGGTTCTTTTGTAAATTAACATACCTGCTTAGGTGGAACCAAGATACCAAATTAGATTAAGGTCAAATTCTCCGAATGCACACTATTCAAAATCCAGTCCAATCCAGTCAGGTTCAGTCTGTTTCAGTAATTTTATATTGTTTTAACTTCAGTAGCTTTGTAGCTGTTCGAACAGAGGAATAGGAAATTACGTTTGCTGAGAAGGATGTCGAAGTGAGCTTTTAGGTGAACGTTCCAGAGCACGTTCAGTGTTATCTAAGTGAGTACTGTGTATGCGTTTTATCAAGAACTTCCCGTTTCACGAAATTTATTTACAATCTGTGAATCTAAAACTTCGACTTGGAAATGGAATATAAGGGAATTTCTCTTGAAACAATCTCCGTGTACGTACGAATCGTAAATAATATTCGCTGATTATTACTGGCTATCAGCAAATTCATATAATTTATTGGGACATAAATTATTTAATTATTTGACTAGCTTCTCCATAGAAAACAGTAAAAACAAAAATATCAGCTGAGTGCTGTCCCTCGGTGAAAGAAATATATATATATATATAATTTTTAGATTTCATGAAGAACTTGCAAAACAAAACTAATTTGTAAATTATGCTTTAAACAAAAGTCAACCGTATCACTTGAGAATGCTGGTTTTATTAGCGTGCAGGTTAATGGTATTAACACCCATTTTTACTGCTAAGACATCACCGGCGGTGGTTGCTGATGACACATGAGATGGAGTTGGGAAAGGAATTATTAAGTAAAGAAAAGTTCAATGCCTACCTTTAAGATATCTCCCCCCCCCCCCGCATTTGCCATTTATGAGGACTGAGGAAAACTGGAAGAAAAAAAAAATCCTCGGTCAAGGAGGACGGTTCTGGGGGCAATCGAGTACCAGACATGCCGCTGAGTCCGTGCCCTTATCTGTGGCGGTTTGGACCCTGTAGAATACAATATTTACTTTTCTTTATTTGCACATCTGTCATGTTGTTCATTATGCATAAAACGGAATTTTGTAAATTAGTTCCGTATTTTAAAGATTTGAATTTTAAAATAAAATATTGTTCAAATTTCTATTTTCAGGGATTTGAGAAGAATGTCTCTATACAAAAAGTAATATTAATAACATTCGTAACAAATGATTATACTTAATAATGTCACATTTTACAAAAACAATTGTCTTTATGTAGTAATATAAAATTGTTATTAAAGTATTTAAAAAATGTGCGGTTGTCGTAATAATTCATCACAAGTTGCACAAATACGAATGAAGAACTTTTAAAATATTTTAGAGTTGCTTATTTTTGGGAGTGTTCAAAAAATGTAAAGCAAATGGGGTCATAAGGTGATTGATTAGGAAATACCTTTTTAACTTTCTATTCATATTTTGCAAGATATTGCACAAAATGGGGCACTCAGGAGAATAAAAGTTTAAAATTCGCTCCTGACATTGTACAGAAGTAGCGACCGAAGGAAGACAAAACAGTGGAAGCAGGTGCTTGCAAGAGGCGAGAGGAGGAGCGGAACAAACATCTTATTGTCTGCTACCCTACTGTGTGAAGTTGCAGTTTACCGGTCAGTTCAGGAAAAGGAATAGCACGAACAAAAGAGGCCAACGCTATTGCTGTCTTTTAAAATTAATTAGTAGCATTTTTGTACTATAATGTAATCTCTTCAGCAACAATCACGCCGAGCGTGTACAAGTCAAGCACACACTCCACAGTCAAAACCTTAGCAACGGTTTCGAAGGAAGGAATGTCAGAAATGTCGGAGTGCACATCATCCGAGTGCAGAGGAACTTGTCGATGATCCGTTATTTTTCAACTTAATCTCCCTTATGTTCCTCCAGCGATTACCAAAGTTATTATTTCAGATCTGAAGGATAGGTCCTGGTGTTCAAGTGGTAAGCATATTTGCCTGTGGATCCAAGATCGCGGGTTGAAACCCATACATGGATCATTTTAGGGATAAGTGTGGCGTTCGGAAGGGAAATAAAGTTGTGGGTCCCATGTCGTAGATTTACGGTATGTTAAAGAACCTCAAGCCGAAGAAAGATGTTAATTGAATGGAACACCGATGACCTGAGATGTTAAAGAGCGTCCATAACTAAACCAAATAATTTTTAAGAAGTCTCTGAAGCAGTTTTTCGGAAGATGTGCACCTTTCTTCTCTACAGCTGTAATCTTTCTTGGTTTGTTGAAAAATGCTGAAGCTGCAGGAAACCCAAGGGAGCCAAATCTGGGGTGTAAGGTGGATGCTACAACAGTTCATATTTTAAATCCTTCCCTTATTTTTCCATGTGAACAGGTGCATTGTTTTCTCACAATTTTAAATCTAGCTGGTTTAAAATATCGGTAGTATTCTTTGGTTTTACACATCTGAAATTTATTGTTAAAATTCCTTTAGCGTCTTAAAAGACTGAAGCCATAATATTTCATGCAGATGGGGCCCATTTTTGTATGATGTCATCCACAGATAGAAGGCGCCATAAAAAAAAAAACTAGTTCTGTTGAACTGTTAAAGCATATCAAACACTGTTGAGATATTTATGTAGAATGCGTCTGTTGTTAGCACGTGCGGTACCAAACTTAAAAATTTTCATGCAGTTATAGCGTACACGTTTCTGAAAATGTCTATAGCGTTAGCAATAACCATTTACTACCAGATATTCTTGTGTAATGGATTCTGCTGTTATATTCAAGGCATGTTTAAATCGAGCAGCCGTTGAAAATAGAAGACAGTCCCCGTAAACTTTGATAAATTTGCTTTTTACAAAGAATAATTTTACCACTGCATGATATTCTGTCATTATATGACGTGCACTAAAGACGCTGAGTATAGTTGCGTGTGTTCCTTAATATTGATTCCCATACACAGCAAGCTTTAACGTTAACAAAATATTGTCTTCAGTGTTTGTTCTATCTGAATGCAATATACTGCACATGCACGAAGGATGAAAGATTGGACACAACCTCAAGAAGCCTGGGATGTTGTAGGCTCTGGTTCACACTACTGTAGAAATCTGACATCACTTACACCCCAAAGATTGAGCGCAGTTATACATGCTGAGGGTTCATACACCGGATATTAATTTGTGTTTATTTCTATGTGTTTTCACTTTAGAAGATAAATATTTCTGTTCATGTATTTATATAGTTATTTGAAAAGAATATGTTAGTTTGTGATTACTTTATTGTGTGTGCGCATAGGTAATGTCATAAAACTTAAATGATATGCTAAAGGCAACATGATGACGTATACACTTATACAACCAATGATAAAAAAAAATAAAATAATTGTGTGGGATTTCAATTCATCTTCTATACCGCCTGGCCACCGCCACTGTACTCTAATGTTCTGTTTCCAAGATGCCTAATGATTGTGACCATTATGTTTACAGGCAAAGCGCCCAGTGCGGTGTGCCAGTCGCTGAATTCGCGTTGTGAATACAGCGTTTTCGAGCGTCCTTGAAGTTCTCTGATCGACACTATAAATACATTTTTTTTTTTTGGTCAAAGGGTTTGCGTGCATAAAAAACAATTCTGTTGCATTTGTATGGCCACCTATGGTAGAGGCGGAGAACCTTTTAGACTGTCATATTACCCGGTTTAATCAGCACATTAATTTCCAAGGGAAATGTACAAAACGTGTTACTTACTTCGGTTCATTTTTATTATAATTCTCCGCATTGAACTCTAAATGTGATCATCTTGAACAGTAAAAGGCCTCCCGAGTTTTGATTTCTACTTCACTTTTTAACGTCAGCGAAGAAAAGTTTCCCTAAAATGTCTGCCGATTTCATGTTTTTTTAAGTTCTACGGAATGAAAAGGATAGTAAAGTCTACAGAGGAAGGGCAGGAATCAGCTAATGGTTCCACAGATAACCTCAGAAGCGAGAGTCCAAACCGAGGTCTCCTAGCAGAGTGCACCAGATGCTAGGACAAGAACTTTTCCAGAAAGCAAGGCGTCGCTGACGCTCGCGACAAACGACAGAAAATTCGTGGAACGTAATCATCCATCCCATTGGAATGTGCATGTTTTCTACTGCTCTTGTAAAATCGTCTTTTGTCTTAATTCTTGGAAATATCAGGCAGTTGCATCCCTTCCGTTGTATCACGTGATTATTTAGCCCCCCCCCTTATTAACTAAGAGCAGCAATTAAAGACAAAAGAGCGTCACGCAGGAACTGCATAGACTAAGCGAATACCTGAGCATTTAGGGTAACATGAAAAATGAATTAAAAATCCAAATTAAGAGCCTATTAATTAACGTGATAAGTTGTGGTGTGGTATTAGGGAAAGAAGGGAGTTATAATACTTACTTAACTATGTCCGGTTTTTTTCCCTTCAAAATCAGTTGAAAATAAATGTTTATAGTGAAATTACTGTACTTTTCAAAAGTAAGGGGAACAAAATTAGAAACATTGCACTCTATAAGTATTAAAAAAGAGAAACCATAGTTTTAGAATTATTATTATTATTATTATTATTATTATTATTATTGAGATTAAACTACAAAATTAACGGTATACTATTAAATGAAATATATTACCACTGATATACAAAGATATACTGTTAACAGTATTTTTGAACATTTTTAAATGTAACCATGTTTATGGAATGGACCCTTCATATCATCTTTACATTCACTAAAATAAAGAGAAATAACTGAAAGTTTCGAGTTACACTGTGTATTTAAGAAGATGATGTTCATATGTTTCAATAAAACAAAAACATGTTACTATTTAAAAACAGCTACAATGTACTAAGTAAATATACACAATCAACAATATACAATGGAAAGTTATATCAATTTTCATTGGCTTTGAAATTTAATTTAAATGTTATTGTAGTAAAAACATGTAAAGCAAACGCTTTCTGAAGGTTAGAGCGCTCTTATATACACCAATATAATTAGATTAATATTTCACATTTTCTATCTTCACGACGATGCTTTTGTTAAATATAAAACATATGCAACGTTACAAATACAGTTTATATATGGATTAATGTGTCCTTTTATTCTAAAACAATATAAAGAATAATAATCACGAGCACTTTTTAAATTTCTGTTTATGGTACTCCTACTCCTAATGGTTCGATTTCCCTAATTTTCAGAAACTAATCATTTCTTATTTTATTTAAATGACATATGCCGAGTTTCGTTGAGAAAAAACAAAAAGTGTGGCCGCTAGAGCCCTGACGGACAGACACACATTTTCGAGACGTAGTAAGTAGGATCGATGGAATTGATGGTTACAACTGCAATCCTTCAAAGACGCTTAGCTCTTCCCACAATTGGAATGCAAGGAACCGTTTTAAAACATTTTTTCAAGGACATAGGAATGCTAATTCGAAGATGTGAAAAATGTTTTCTTCCATTAGCTCTAGCAGTAAGTTTGGCCAGTTAGCCCGTGTCTGAGGAATTTAACGTCAAGACGCAATATTAGTTTGCGTAACATGTCAATAAACGGAAAGTAAACAGTGAGGCGACTGGTTACTCAACAGCAAGTGAGACAGAGACGGTGAAGTAGTTTGTCGGGTTGGTGAGCAGGCGATCACCGCAGAAACTCGACACCTGGCCTTGCGTCATCCCACGCGTGTCGCCATGAGATGTGGCTTTTCCAAGCAACTAGTAGAGATATATCGTTTTTGGAAAAAGAGCCAAATTTCCCCTTCAGTGTGGCCCCCTTTTGTGTCGTAATGTTAATGGTGGGAGTTATTACGTCGTTCGGAAATGAATGGTGATTTTTGTATAATAAATTAAAATTTAACTTTAACGTATACAAGTTTATATGTGCCATTTCGACGAAAATCGCAACTTTTAGAGACGAGATCTGAGACTCTTCAGGAATTTGTCCAAGTGTTTGAATGAAGCGCAATTTATTCAATTTCGCGCTATAATAAAATAAAATAGGCCATTTTCATGCAGCCCACGATGCATTCTGTCGGAAGTAATTGTTTGCACACCGTAACCGTCCTCTGGTTTTGAGATTCAGACGTTATGATGGAGAGAATACGATCCAGAAAGAGATGCTGCGAAGAACAGATTTCAAACCCACGTCTCTTTTAATTAATGCATTCAAGTGATTACAATCCTTAGGTTCACTAAAGTCTACCGCGAGTTGATCTGTACGACCGAATATACAGCGGTGTTGACGTAGAGTCGGTAATAAAGTTCTGATCGCTTACAAACACAAATCCGAAACATCTTGCAACAATGCATAATTTGTAAATTAAATTCTTCTCATTGTGTACAAAGTTTAGTGCAAGTGTTTAATTATAAGTGCTAAAATAAAATAAATATTGTTCCTATGCAAATAAATGTGTTGGTTTAAACACTGCAGTTGGAATTTAAAGTTCAATCCAATCAGCAGGACAGGAATTTCTACTTTCAAATGCTAAATGTTAGGTGAAAATTGTGTTAATGTCATCAGGTGGTTATTTTTCATGTATAGAGTTTAGAGGAAAAGCCTGGTACTATGGCTGGGAGATTTTATTTGTTATCAGCATGGACTACCAGATAACTTATTGTAATATAAATATTGCGATCCGAATTGCAATGAGTCTTTCAACAAGTGTGTTACAATCTATTTTCATATTACCGTATCGTAATGTATATCGCATTTTTAATTTGGAAAGTTAAAAGTAACGAGAACCAGAAATATCGAATCTTAGTATTTGTTCATATGTTTGTATAGTTACGGGATGTATTTTTAGTTATTGTTCATTTTATTGAATCATTTAGTAGCTCGATAATAACAACGTTAAATAAAATTATAATGGAATTTGATGAAAGTAATGCATTTTTGAAAAAATTCCAACAGAGGGGCGAATGATTTATGCCTGAGAAATCTAAAAAACGGTATGACCGAGAACGTGATTTATTCACAGTTTGGCGGGGGGAAAAGTAGGAACAATTAGTGAGAACGTTCTGTTGGCGCATTTTCTGGAGAAATTGAAAATAATGAATTCTTCAACATTATGGTGTATTTATTCCATGTTAAAGTCTTCGTTATATCTGAGTCATAGTGTTACTTCGCCTTCTTGAAAGAAAATCTTTTGGATATCTAGCAAAAAAAGTCCAATGTTTTCATAAGAGAGCATAAGTAAATTTTTGGTGGAAGCTCTTGATGCAGAATATTTAGATATAAAGGCCGGTGTAATAATGTCGTCGCAGAGGTCAACGTCGGTCCTGGTGTAGTGGTTACCATACTTGCCTCCTAAACCCAAGATCGCGGGTTCGAACCCGGCCAGGACCGATGGATTTTTTCGGGCGTAAAAATCCTAAGTATGGCTTCCTTCGGAAGGGAAGTAAAGCCGTGGGTCCCGTGTCGTACATTTACGGCACGAAAAAGAACCTCAAGCCTGAAAGAGAGGCCTCTGAGCAAAATTTGTCGGCCGTTTCACGCCCTGAGTTGAATGGGACGCTGATGACCTGAGCTATTAAAGAGCGTCCATAAATAAATCAATCAATGGCAGAGATCAACTTGTGAACACCTAGAGGATAAAGAAAATACACCCATCATCGTATAAGTTCCGAAGACCAAAACACACCAGGAAAAGTGGGTGAGCATTTACAGAAAGTTTGTCTCTAAACAATAGTGTATTGTAAATGGAAAGTGTGCAACACAATAGACTTGTATGGAAAGAAATTTGCAGAATTTTTTAAACTAGACATTGTTTGCGGATGTTTGAACTCCTTGAATAGTACGGTCGAAATCTGAATAAACCATTTAATGAAGACAGCAATAATGATGACACTTTAGGAGCAGTCAGGAATCCATGAAGGATTGTTACGTCCGGAATGGCGTTGTTTCAGATCCTACTGTTGTTAACGTGTTGTATATTAACAGAAAGTAATGTGCATAACTTCACAAATTTATTTTATTAAAGTGTGTGATATAGCACGTCTGTTAGTTGTAATTTATAAAATCGTGATGCAAAGTTACTTCAATTGTTTTATTGCGATGCCACTACTTGCAGTTCTAAAATTAGGTGAGCATTTGTTGCATTGGATACGGTAGTATAAAATATATCTATAGCATATATTTTGGGCCATTTTTAAAAATACAAATTTAATAGCTTAACCCTGCAGCTCACCTAAACGCCGAATAAACATTTTTGCGCGAAGACTCCCTCTTTAACAAAACACCAGCCGCCACTGATTCGATATCGCAAACTACCATAACACTTAACTTTTCGCGGTGTTCAAGAAGCCAAGAATAATTTAAGTATTCAGTAAAGAAGCTTCGTGACCTGGTGGCTGATTTTGCATGGTTGAAAGTTAACAGGTCGTTGAGAGTAGCAAAAGTGTTGAAATTGCAAGGATTCAGTTTGACCTAAATCCGGTAGAGGTTGGTTTTCTTCATCTTTGTATTTAAAGAGAACAGTTGGTTGATTTCCCATGCCTAGTACTTCTGTTCAAGTGTTTTCTTGTCCACCTTCAGGAAACTAACGTTCGGTTTTGTAAATCAAGAGCTAATGTGTAGTGGGTGGGATGTTTCATATTTATCAGTTTCGTTTGTGGTGCTGCAAGAATTCCGAGAACTGGTTACAACTTAACAAGGGAGATGTGCCCCTCTACCCCCGTGGTGTTTTATGGAGCACGGTGAATTGAGACGACCTCAGGTTGACCTTGAGTGTCGTAGCCCTCAGCCGCAGCAGGGGTGTCCAGCAGACAGACCAACAGGTGTTAGGGGTTGCCATGGAAATATTTCCGAAATCGAAATGTGACATGTTCAATATCAAGAGTTCGTGTTACTTGCCGTACTAACAAATTTTCTCTCAGTTGTCACATACTGCAAATCAATAATGAGCTTGTCTTTTTTGGAACCGGTAAATCGAAGGCCTTGAACGCTTACGTTTTTGGCAGGCTCATTTCATTTTAACTTGAAGGTACATTGGAAGTGAGTGTGGCGGAACTTGAATATTCTTGCACAATTATTTTAAGTAATACTATTCCAAATAGTTACATCTAGTATCTCTAAAATCTGCAGTTCTCAACTGTGCCGGTGAATAAACGTAGGAGTTTTAGGCAAATACCTATTAGTTCCTTTAGGAAAATATGCAGAATAATTGAGGATGTTTGCCAAGTAGTTTTTAAGAATTAATATAGTTTACTTAGGAATTGCTTATTTTTAAATTTCTCACGTGCGGAACAGCACCACATTTTCATGCGAAGCCTACGGGCGAATTCGTATCAACAATGAAAAGTTAACAATTTATATGTTTCTGATTAACGTTTTAACTATCAACTGTGTTGAATGCTTCAACGACAATGCCCAATTTCATTTCTAGTTATCTTTGTGTTTGTGTGAACAGAAACAATGTCAGAATTCGAAAGTTCCTTTAATTCATTCTTGGCTGGTGGATTATAATGATCTTATTACCACAAGAAAATAATTTTTTGTCGCTTATGTAGCCAATAAGTGAGAATTAGATATTTTCTTTGTTACGGTAGGCAAACCGGTATCTAATTTTTAAGACATGTAAAATCATAGACCTTTACTTTGAAGTTATAAAAAGGTAGTAATAATAATAATAATAATAATAATAATAATAATAATAATAATAACAACTTAAGATGTTAGACTATACTTTGAAGGCAAATTAATTCAAAACTATTTATTCCGAATCATACTTACAAACTCCATCCATTCTTTCAGATTTCACACGAGAGACAATCTCACATTAAGCAGCATGTAGATGGCGTAGAACATGAGGAAGAGATAAGAATAGAATTTGCCGAAACAAGCTCTACTGACTCAAACTTCCGAAGTTTGGCAACAATTGATGATTTCAAACATTGATAGCAGTTTATATTACTTGCAACAAGCTGCAAAATCAGGTATTCGGTAATTTTTTGGAAAAGTACTGCCAAAAATCCCATTACATCTAAGTCCACACTCAGGAAAACAAATATGCATGCTGAGTATCAGAAAACACTTGCTGCATCTGGACAAGCGTCGACGAGACAACGGATGTTCTCAACAGTAATTGTTGTAACAACCAGAGAGCCCATAAAGTCAATACAAAAGTTTACCGTTGTTGTTGGGTTCTGCTTCTCTGCACAGACGCTGAAAACATTCTACCCCAACCTTGGCCCATGTCTTTCACAAGGAATGAATTTCTGCTTACCTCCGATATGAAGAAAACTCCATCCCGCATTGCATTCTTCAAGACAAAAACTTCCAGAAACTGTTCTTCCTTCTCAACTGGGGCATCTGAGTAGAGCAGCTCTATATTATGTGAAGTACTGAGAGTACAGCTTGTGTTGCGTCTGCAAAGGAACTGTCGACAAAGCGAGATCTTGTTTACGTAAAGGCAGAAGTTTCATTCTTGACATCAACAATGACGGAGCTGGAGCGCAAAGATTACCTTTGTCGGATTAGATGTCAGTAGCGCAAAAGACTGAAGTGAACATTAATGTTGCTAAGGGGGAAGTTGGGGAAAAAGTAAGGTACAAGTGGGGGAGTGTAATGAAAAAAAAAATCCCCGGTATGCTGTAATGGTTTGTGTGGTAAATGTTTTGGTGGGGGAAGGTGGAGAAATTCCAGAAAAATTGGACAAGAAAAATGTTACAAAGCACAACTTTGCTTCTATAACATTTAGGTAAGCGGAAAGATCATTTTCAGTCTTTAAAATTATTTTAAAAGACACAACCTAACAGTTGAAAATGTGAAGAAAATCTTGACGATATATTTTGCTGCAAATTATGAAAATAAATAATATAGCACTTATAATCATAAAAATGTAAAAATTGTTACTTCCAGCCTAATTACAAAATTAGTTACTAATTTAACCATTTTATGGTTAAAAACATAGACTTTTCTTGTCTAAAATTAAAAAAGTATTCGATGCCTAAAACATGAATAAAATTCCGAGGTCTACCATGAAATGGCATCACGTATAAACATTACTTAAATGTAATACACCTTACTGAGGTTAAAAATGCAGAGCGATTGTTGACTTAATTGCATCAAGTAACTGGCTGGTTTGTAGCTTAGCAACCAAATAAACGTTTAACACGCAATTCTTATCAAAAGTATTTGACAAGTGTCACTAGTTTCTTCACCAGGACACCCGAAAGTGAAAGTTAGCAATGCTTCATTTCCCGTTCACGTACAAATCATTTTGCTAGTCAACGTCGTGTGTTTCTAAACACCATATGAAGAGCTGGCACTTGAACCCGCGACCTCCTGCACTGCGTTAGATTGACCCAGTTGCAAAACATCGATCGTTGTGCCTGCAGCGCAGGTCCTCGCACAGTTTAGCCGGATATCGTGGTCACCTCTTGGCAGAACAGTTCCGTTACATTGAAAGTAAATGAAATACGTTTTTGTTTTTATATTAGAAATAACAAAAGTAATGTATTATTTCCCTCAAGTCTAACAATGCATTTTATTTTGAAATACTTGGAAAACATTAGGAACTTGCTTCGAAATTTTATGAAGAAATACAAACCAGTGCACGAAATTACGTGTAAATTCTTAAGCAATTGAGGAAGTTAAACGCATATCATAACGAAGTTCGATCATTTATTGCATCTTCTTTAAGGAAATATACGCTTATCTCAGAAGACATGTATGGTGCGACACGCTGTGGTGTTAAAGCCAACATCCTCGAGGCAAATGAAGAAAAGCGCAGGTTTATTAGAATTAAGTTACAGAACAAAACGATTATGAAAACGAAGTGCTTTTTGGGACCCACAGTTCCTCATATAAATATACAGAATGGATTATAAGTCGCTTGCCTTTCAATACGAAGAGTCAGCACACCATTGTTCGGTTCTGGTTTATTTTCAATGCACAAGTAACATAGCTCCTGCTTACAGTCACCCCAGAAGCATTTGTGTCAATCTGTAGTAACGGATATGGATTATCGCTCATCATTGTAGTAGACATGCAGTAAAGGTGTCAAGCGAAATCCACTTTGCTAGCACAGTAGTGACAGCCTTTTGATGCTCGTGCTCCGAGTTGACTTCATTAGCCGCAATTTTGCTTTATTCTAAACGATACTGAGTAACTTTCTGAAAATCAGAGCAATCAGGCAATTAGGAGTGAGGGTATACTTGAAAAACGAATGTGGGTTAGAGAGAAATTTGAAAATTGCACTAGCGGCGGCAATTTTAAATGGCACTGAAATAAAATAATAAAAAATAGTTTCCGAAAATCAGTGAAATCGGACCATTAACAGAGGAGTTACCTGAAACTCAACATTTAAAAAGCGCACTAGCGGCACCAATATTGTTTCTTCCTAACATAAAAAATGTATATAATGTTTAAATAAATAAGAAAAATAGTTTCAGAAAATTATGGAATGAATAGTGTTTAACACCCGTTTTTGCTACAGAGGCACCACTGACGATGGACACTAATGACACATGAGATGTAATGATATATGGGAAAGGATTTATTTTTAAGGGGGGAAACGTTCCAGGCCTAAATTTACGGTACCTCCTCGGCATTTGCTATTTATGAGGACTGAGGGAAACCTGGAAAAAAACTCAGTCAGGGAGGAAGGTCCTGGTGGGATTCGAACCCAGACCTTCCGCTCACAAGTCCGCGCCTTAACGACCTCGACCACCGTGGCGGTACCGAAAATTATGGAAATTAGACCATTAGGAGTATGGTATACTTGAAAACCGAAATTTAAAAATCGCTGTTGCATTTAATTTCCTTTATATCGTTTTAAAATAAAAGGACAAATTAATTCGTCATATAAACTGTATTTATAACGATACATATGTTTTATATTTAACAAAAGCATTGTCGTGAAGGTAGCGAATGTGAAACATTAATATAATCTGTGTTTGAGAATTATATTTGTATGAAAGAGGCTTTGTAACCTTCAGAAAGCGTTTGCTCTACATATTTTTTCTACAACATTTAAATTAAATTTCAAAGCCAATGAAAATCGATGGGAATTTCAATTGTATACTGTGTTTGTTTGCTTTGTACATTGTAATTGTGTTTAAATAGTAACATGTTTTTGTTTTATTGAAACATATGAACATCATCTTCTTAAATACAGAATGTAACTCGAAACTTTCTGTTATTTTTCTCTATTTTAGTGAATGTAACGATGATATCAAAGGTTCAGTTCATAAACATGGTTACATTTAAAAAGGTTTAAAAGTACCCACATTGTATAGCTTCGCCTATCAGTGTCATATATTTCATTTAATTAATAGTATACCATTAATTTTTGTGGTTTATTCTCAATAATGATGATAATTCTAAAAATGTGGTTCCTCTTTTGTAATAATTACGAGGGTAGGTTCATAAGTTTCCGGCCTGGCCGATAAAGATTATCGCCTTCACAAAACCCTTATCTGTCATACCTTATTTGTTAAGTAAATAATTGCAGCTGTAACTTACGCTCCGCTGTGTTCTGTTGTTCAGATATTGTTGCATAAAGAAGGCTATGTGTAGAAGATTGTGACATGTTCAAAATGGAGTTTAGACCTGTTATTAAGTTCTTCACAAAAAAAGGACTTACTCCGAATAAAATTAAACAGCGACTGGGCGGTATATAAGGGGAAGCATCTCCCTCATATTCAACCGTAAAAGAATGGGCCGGCCAAACTTTTTCGAATGGGTCGAGAAAGCATTGAAGACGAAGAGCGTGCGGTGGCCCCTTTAAGGTGGTCACTAAAAACATCGCTCTTGTGAAAAGAGAAATTATGGAAGATGATGGCTCAAATTTATAGAAATAGCAGCAATGTTTGGCCTTTCTAGAGCAACAGTCCTTCGAATTATTCATAAACATTTAAATATGAATAAGGCTGTGAACGAGAGAATTCAAAGAGAAGGGACTCTCTAAAAGAAAATCGACATATTACTGTTGAAACGGAAGTGGGTATCAATGTTGGCAGCATTGACAGTATACTTCATGAATATTTAAAGTTGCGAAAAAATTGTGCAAAATGGGTTCACATTCCCCAACCAAGGAAGAGAAGAGGGGAAAGGAATGTGCAAGGAAACTGCTGAGCATGTTTTCATCTAAACTTTTGACAGATATATGCACAGGTGATGAAAGTTGGCTTTATTTCTATACTCCCCGCCCCAAATAAAGCTCAGAACTGCGTGTGGGTAAATGAGAATGACCCAAGACAAGATTTTCGTTCTCGGAAGCGAATGTTCACTGTTTTCTTCAACTATGAAGCACCATTAGTGATTGACTGTATGCCAGAAGGAATGACAATGAATGGAGAATACTATGACAGGAACTTCAAGGCTGTTGTTTTTGCACGACAATGTCTCCTCTCACAGAACAGCTGCAAATTGGAGGAAACTGGAAGTTGCATCGTGCGACTTCTGGTTGGAAATCTTGCTTGCTGGAAATCCTTTTACACCGAGTGCTCAAGCTATAAATTCAGTTCTGTTGACGATGTCTCAGTCAGAGTACCGTAGTGTTGCACCGTCTACAACTGGAGAGTACTTTGAACAGTTGTAAGGATAAGTTTTCCAATTCAGTCCTTAGCTTGAACTTTAAGGTGACACTTGCAAAACATTTGAATGCCCCTCGTATAAAGCAAAACAGTTTTAGCGTATTGAGACTATGAACATGTGGTAAGATCTCTAATTATACAATTTCGTCATTCCGTTTGTGTAACAGACTGGATAGCTATAAAAGAGAAACACGAGACATAATACATTTCATACATAAGGGGAGTAAAGACTGGGATTCGAACAACGAATCTTTGGCTTACCCTGCAGATGCCGTAACTAACCTAAAGCCACTTATCCAGTTTTAAGCAATGAAATGTGCACTAACACGAGGCGGAACAGAGTCATGCAACTCCATCTTTTCAGTGTCGCGCGCATTTTATTTTACCGAATAAAAACAATTATTATTGCGTTCCATTCACTCTTGGAATTATACAGAGCATTCGATAAATAACACAAGGAAAGTCCGTCACGCAGGAGCTGCGAAAACTAAGCGAGTTCCTCACT
Source organism: Metallyticus violacea (assembly GCA_030762175.1). NCBI lineage: Eukaryota > Metazoa > Arthropoda > Insecta > Mantodea > Metallyticidae > Metallyticus > Metallyticus violacea. The sequence goes on from CM060844.1 coordinate 1,670,656, forward strand.
GAGTTGAGTGACTTTTAACAAAAATTAATATAAAATCCAAATTAAACCTTATTAATTAATTAATGAAATAAGTTATGGCATTGCTGTGCGGTATTAGGGGAATTAAATTAGAATTCTTGCATTCTATAATTATTACAAAAAAGAAATCAATTTTTAGAATCATTATTATTATTATTATTATTATTATTATTATTATTATTATCAAACCACAAAAACTAATGGTATACTATTAATCAAATGAAATATGTGACCACTGATACACAAAGCTATACTGTGTAGGTTATTTTTAAACATTTGTAAATGTAACCATGTTTATAAACTGACCCTTTGTCGGTCCTGGTGGTGTAGTGGTAACCATACTTTCCTTCTAAACCTAAGATCGCGGGCTCAAACCCGGCCAGGACCAATGGATTCTTTCGGGCGTAAAATTCGTAAGTATGGCTTCCTTCGGAAGGGAAGTAAAGCCGTGGGTCTTGTGTCGCACATTTACGACACGATAAACAACCTCAAGCCTGAAAGAAGAGGCCTTTGAGCAAAATTTGTCGGTCGTTTCATGCTCAGAATTGAATGGGACGTTGATGACCTGAGATGCTAAAGAGCGTCCATCAATAAGGGGGGAGAGAGAAAAAAATATAAAGTCAAAAATAGATTTTTGACCCAAAATGTCTTTAAGAAGATGGAGAAAATGACAAATTTACACAATTGTCACACATATTTGTCATATTCTGTTTCATAAAAAAATTTAGTGTGACTGAGAAAAAGGCGACAATTTGTAAGAAATGTCTTCGCATATTTGTTTTATGAAATATAATATTGTCATATATGATAGTGACAAACTGACATATTTATAAAACTGTCAAACAAATTCTACAGGAGAAAGTTTACCTGTCATTGCATGTGCCGCACCGATGCATGTATTTTATCTACTACTGTTATTCAAGTGCACGATTAGTTTAATGTGTCCAGTTCAAAGCGTGTTTTGCGTGTTATAAAGATTAGCTTTTGTTCTTTGGAAACGAACTAACTGCAATTCTGAAAATTTATAGGAGGCACATCATGAAATTCAATTGAAATTGCAATTTTCTAATACCAACACTTACTTTCCTTTTTCTACAGTCCACAGAATCACTGCTGCACAAGCGGCATATCAAATGAAAGTTAAAAATGGAGACTACAGCAACAATGTTTGTTGATTTCGCTTATTACCAGGAATGTTGCATAAAACGATTCCTCAATCATATAAATGTAAAGAATTAAGTAGGCTTTGGCCAATTCGAATAAACTGCAATTTATAATAAATTTATTCCATGAATTTGTAAACAAGTTTCGTTAAATATACGAAACATATAAAATACTGTAGATAACACGTTAACAAAATTATCTTTAGTAATTAATGGCCTAAAATAGCCTTAATGCGATACATGATAGTGCCTATGAGATAAACATACAGAAAAAAATGTTCTTCGAAATTTATGATAGAAAGAAGCGTTTATTGTTTTCCTCTAAGCTCCCGTAGTTTTATTACGTAGTTGAGATAACGTTGTCGGCCATATCGTCTGTGTTGTTTATGTTTATTATAAAATATGCGGTAAGGTGACAGATCATTCTTTTAATATAGATTATTGCAGACAATGTGCTAATTATAGTAATAGTTGATAAGCAATGAAATACATTCAGTATGCGATTTATACTTTTACTGCTGGAGGGGGACGGTCTTAGTGCGTTAGCAAATACATACAAAGCAGCTAGATATGCACTATTTTCATTTATAAAGACCTATGATTTACTACATATATTTTATGATTGCTTTCTTCATATGCCTTTTTATGTATCATTAGTTATATTTGCGAAATCAGACTACGTACTTGTCATTTTAACTTGAGTTTAGTTATGAATTAGACTGAAGTGAGATGCGATTGCTTAGACTTGATACAAACTTTTCTGCATGAAGTTCCATTAATTAAAATAAAACGTATCGGAATTTGTAAATGATTTCTCTGGTGTGCACTAAATCCACGTTCACGTTCAGCTGCAGATATCGGTTTAATTTCGACTGATTTCCCTTAAGTGGTAATGTGTTCAGGAGTTTCTTTATAGATTCGAAAATCTTTAATATGTGCATTCACTTTATATAAAATTCACATTTTTACATTAACAAGGAATCGAGGATTTAATACGGCTGGCTACATCGGAAAATAAGTTGGTCTTCAAAACGGTTTGTCAAATTGCCATATAATAAACATTTTTCTTTCGAATTGTTTGAAATTTATTATATTCTTCTCATGACTATTCTTTAAATGTACTAGCATTTTAATACGCGGCGGGCAATGTTTCAAGAGTTTTTATAACCACGCCAATTTCTTGTTTTGCTCTAAAAGTGAAGAATTTCTGTTTTGATTATACGTTCAGAATTCTTAGGGCCTCGTAAAGTACAACTCCATTATAAGCAACCACTTTATTTTACTAATCCTTCAAATTTAGACCTCTCGCGAGTTGACCGGAACCTCATTTTTGCAGTTAGATTACTGCGATGATAACTGTTTAGCTGTTACATATGTACATCTGAATAACAAGGCAGCTGTTTATTTTTCTTGATGTTGCATTTCCCACAACTTTTCTTTTTCACTCACAAATTTTCTGTACTTTGTTTTTCTTTACTATGTATAATTTCTAGGCATTTTATGTGTAATTTGAACTCCTCATGATCACCGATTTTATCATTTAGTTTTTTTGTTTAATTGTTTGCGAAAACACCAATAAAATGACATTATCAATACGCACACAGTATATATACTCTACTTTGATTCCAGCAGTTTCACTCCTGCAACTCTCGTGCATCATCCGAAATAAAAAACAAATGACACCCCATTCATTTTGTTATGTTTACCAGAGTTAACACAAGAGGGTGCGCAGATCGCACATCATTATACAGACGCAAGCACAATAATCGCAAACAGTTAAAAGGGCACACAAGTGCTAAAGGTGCGCACACTGCGGGATGTATTTGGTGACGTTGGTTGAAAAGGCGCAGGTAGTCTTGTTGAAGATGGTGTCTGGTTACCAGCATTCTCAACACCCTCGTGGAATAACGTTCCCCTATCTGTATGTAGGGCCAGCTGAAACAAGTTGATTAATTGGGCTTCCATTACACTTCTGTCTATAATTTGGGGTACACTTTTTACCATCCCTACTTGCCGATCTCCTGCGTCTCCCTTGGCTGAAAAGAGCATTATTACATAATTGCATTGCATTTAAAAATACACACACACACACACACACACACACAAAAAAACAATTTTCAAAATGCCCACATATGTAACAGTGCATATAATTACCTTACACACAAAGAAAATGCCTGACTAAAAAGCTACAGAAAATATATCTCGCATCCACAACAACATACATACGTGACATTTCCCGCCTGTTTTCTTTTTCTTTTTGTTATTTACGAACGCCCTTTAACATCTCAGTTGTCATGTCCCATTCAATTCAGGGCGTGAAACGGCCGACAAATTTTGTTCAGAAGTCTCATTTTTCAGACTTGAGGTTCTTTTTCGTGCCGTAAATGTACGACACAGGACCCACAGCCCACCTGTTTTCAATTGAACGTACACTCTCTCATTTGTCTCCAGCAGTTTCACTCCCTCAAACCCACATGCATCATGGGAAATATAAAACAAATGAGTGGGGTGTCCTATTCTCAAAAGATTATTGTCGGTCCTGGTGGTGTAGTGGTTACCATACTTGCCTTCTAAACCCAAGATCGCGAATCGCGAGTTCAAACCCGGCCATGATCGATGTATTTTTTCGGGCGTAAAAATCCTAAGTACGGCTTCCTTCGGAAGGGAAGTAAAGCCGTGGGTCCCATGTCGTACATTTACGGCACGAAAAAGAACTTCAAACCTGAAAGAAGAGCCCTCTGAGCAAAATTAATCGGCCATTTCACGCCCTGAGTTGAATGGGACGCTGATGACCTGAGCTGTTAAAGAGCGTCCATAAATACATCAATTTAAAAAAAAATCAAAAGATTACCCACGTGTCCATAATTTTCACCTTAAGTTCACGAACTTCCGAACACACTGTGCATATTTTGAAAACTTGATAAAGCAACACAATTTCCCCTTACTGTTACTCCCTTTCCCACTTAGAGACTTCTCACAGTTTTCGTCCCTAACTTTCTCTTTGTTAGTACCGTTTTGTTTCTTAGGTCGGCTTCTATTTTAACTCTTTTAGCGCCATGCTGGTATCTCTCATACTTTTCCGGCAAATCATTGTTATTGAGGAATAACAACATTTTACTTTGTTTGTGAGACATTCTGAAATTCCGTAATTTACACAAGCCTAGACGTACTCAAACTAATAATGCTGCTAGCCTCGCAGATTTGCACGACTGCAGGCAGCAACTATGACACATACAGAATGGTTGATTTGGAATATTTATACTTTCTGAATACAGATCTACAAATTTAAATTAATTGTTAAATTATATCCAATGAGTGAGAAATAAGCAGTCCTAGTTGAGATAGGTAATTTAAAATCAGAGGGTAGTATGGTTGATTCAGAGGGAGGGGGAAGAAATCTCCCCATCCCCCCTGCAAATCACACCTGAATACGTTACACTTCGTGAGATTTAATTTACATTACGATACAATATAATTTATTATAATAAAATGCAAAGAAGGTAAATATTAATTCTCTGTAAATCGCAAAGATTCTTGAGCCCAATACACCTAATAACAAATCTATACGTTTCCAGTCTAACCATTTTCTAAGCATGATACTGATAAAAACTATATTTCACTTTTCAATATAGTTACCCTTTAATGCAATACACTTCTCACATCTTTGAATTAACATATAAAACCTCCCCCCAAACACTCAGAAATCTTGTCTGCAAAATGGGCATAAACAGCATCCATCACTTCTTCTTCACACTTAAATTTCCTTCCTCAAAGGTCCTTCTTGAGTTTTGAGAAGAGGAAATAGTCGCTGAGAGATAGATCTGGGCTATACGGTGGATGATCGATATTTTTAAAGCCACATTTCTTCACAGCTTTCTTTACAACAAGAGGTGTGTGCACGGGAGCGTTGTTCTGAAGAAGACGCACATCACCACTCAGCTTTCCTCGGCTTTTCTCTTTGATGGAAGCACGTATTCCTTGCAGTAGGCCAGCATAGTATGTGAAACCCATTTACTGTGGCGTTTCTCTCCTTGAAGTCAATGAAGAGTATTCCTTCACAGTCTCAAAAAAATTGTGGCCATGATCTTCTTGGTTGACCGAATGACCTTGGCCTTTAGAGGCGGTGCTTCACCAGGTTTAAGCCTGCCACTCCATTGATTCACTTTTGGACAAGGGATCATAGTAGAGAACCATAGTTTCATCTCCTGTAACAATAATATGCAGAACTTCTCTCTCGTTGGCACGGCAGAGCTCCAAAAATGCCTGACAACAGATGACCCGTTGCTGCTTTTGGACTGAGGAAAGAAGTCTAGGCACCCATCTTGATTAGCCTTATTCATATTTAAATGTTTATGAATAATTCGAAGGACTGTTGCTCTAGAAAGGCCAAACATTGCTGCTATTTCTATAAATTTGAGCCATCATCTTCCATAATTTCTCTTTTCACAAGAGCGATGTTTTCAGTAGTGACCACCTCTAAGGGCCACCTGCACGCTCTTCGTCTTCAATGCTTTCTCAACTAATCCGAAAAAGTTTGGCCGGCCCATTCTTTTACGGTAGAATATGAGGGAGATGCTTCCACATATATACCGCCCAGTCGCTGTTTAATTTCATTTGGAGTAAGTCCTTCTTTTATGAAGAACTTAATAACAGGTCTAAACTCCATTTTGAACATGTCACAATCTTCTACACATAGCCTTCTTTATGCAACAATATCTGAACAACAGAACACAGGGGAGCGTAAGTTACAGCTGCAATTATTTACTTAACAGATAAGGTATGACACCAGATAAGGGTTTTGTGAAGACGACAATCTTTATCGGCAAGGCCGGAAACTTATGAACTTTAGTTTTTTTGATTTGGTTTATTTACAGACACTTTGAACACCACAGGTCATCAGCGTCCCATTCAAACCAGGGTGTGAAACGGCCTGTAACTTTTGCTCAGAGGCCTCTTTTTTCAAGCTTGAGATTCTTTATCATGTTGTAAATATACTACAAGGGACCCACGGCTTTACCTCCCTTCCGAAGGAAGCCATACTTAGAGAATTTTTACGCCCGAAAAAATCCATCGGGCCTGGCCGGGATCGAACCCGCTATCTTGGGTTTAGAGGCAAGTATGATAACCACTACACCACCAAGACCGACTTTATGGACGTACCCTCGTACTTCTATGATCATAACAACACAAGTCATTTTTTGCATAATTGTCAGCTTTGTGAATGAGCAATTTGGCTTGTGACTAGTTACAATTTATACCTGTCATATGTGACATATTTGTAAGCAATTAATTGTCAATGTACTTACTAATCTGTGAAATTGTCACAATTGTCAACTTTTATGAAACAGGACCCAGAAGTTTGGCTTTAGGTCTGTTGGAAGTATTGTATGGGTATTTCCCTCCTATCTCTGCCCTGTTGGCAGTGTTGGTACTACATGTATGCAATGTTGTTACTCCCAAGTTGAGTCCCTTCCCCACTTGCTGAAAGAAAACAGATGGAAATGAATGAAACAGAATGTGCTGTTTTGTAGCATGGCAAGACAGTAAGCCTGGCAAAATGTTCATTATTTTGAATTATATTAAATCGTTAGTAACTTTTAACATGTATAGTATTGGAGTATTTCATTTTTAATTTTGGTTGTTGTGTTACAGGATGTGGTGGACCATAACAGGCAACTTTGGCAATATTCTGCCGATAGACTGGTCTAAGTCATATGCCAGGAAGCTCCACATGCCTGCATTAAATCTGAATGAAAGCAAGGTAAGTTTCTGTTTAACAAATTTTCTTTGGACTCACTATTATAATAATGCAATTAGTATATAGATAAAATATTATGCATTAAAATTCTTTAGGCTGGTTCCTAATGGGAAGAATGTTTAAATTTAATAATACTAACTATTATAAACTCAAATAATTCTGAATTTTTTCTTTTGATACAAAAGTCTATGGGGGGGGGGGGAAAGAAAAAAAAAACACCCTCAATTAGAATATTCATGTGCTCCATAAAGAGCAGTTAAACATACTGGTAAATTCAAACATATAATTCTTGCAGGGAAGTTCACAAAATGCAAACAATTATCAGTGTATAATATATTTAAAAAAATAGAGAACAAAATTATTTGTTAAAAAGTGATGTTCTTACTCATGACAAAATGACTAAAGCTGACTTCCATATAAATACACATAGTTTAAAACTATATAAGAGTAGATAAACCAACTGCTGCAGAACAAGAATTCTTAAATAAATTGCCCAGTTACATAAAAAAAAATCTAGATTACTTATAAATGTAACTAAAAATTTCTCATTGATAAATTTTATAATTATATAGAAGAATTCTTATTTAAATGGATTTGTTTTAATAAATATATTAATACTATCAGTCATACACAATCTCTTTGTGTGCTAATATTATTTTTATATTTTTTTTTATTTTATTGTTTTGTGTAAAATATAATCTGATCTACTCCTCATTGGTTGTGTTTAGCAGAACTAAGAAGATAGGAAGGGAAGGTTTTGAATTGAATTTATTTACCAATAATATCTCTACATAAACAGTTAACAATTTCCAATGAACTACCTACAATACCTTGGTCTTTAGCTCATCAATGATTATTCACTGGAATTTCCTGAAGACTCAGGTTTGGCTACATACAATATTTATAAATATATACAAACCACTATTATTTGCCAACTTATGGTAAACATTTATGAATATTTAATAAATGAATATACTTAACCTACATTGTAATATTAATAAATCTAACATTCATTTGTACAAGGCCTCATTACACACATCTGCATAATGAAACCCCCCTTCCTATATTTCCCTTGTTAGCACTATTTTATCAATCATACCCCAAATCTCTCATCCTTCTTAACTATTCTAATCCATTTCTCCCTTACTTTTCCTAAGTATTCCCCTATCATTTTATTTCTGTTTGTCTGCATATCAGTCAGCATTCTACTTTTTTTCTGTAATTTATTCCATTTCACTTCCCATACACCCTCCTCCCTTCTCTTTATCTCTTCACAATGAAATATTCCTTCAGACTCTCTCACATTGCACATCTTTTCACATTTTCTCCTTTGAAACCCCTTAAAACAATGCTTTGCTTGCATCCAGGCTAGTCCTTCCTTCCCAAACTTACCTCAATAATGTACATATTTCTTTCTCCCCCACTCCTTTCATTATTCTGCATAATTTTAAAGAACTCTTATCTCTATAATTAGCCCAAATATCTGGTGCCTTACTTCCTTCCTTCCAAAACCCTTGTCCACTTTTATCTCCAAGTTCCCCCTAGCAATATTTCCCTCACTTCTTCCATCCAGCTGTTACCTCTCATTACTTCCCTTTGATATTTCATACACTGGTAGAAAAAAATAATAGTGGAGAGAATGTTGAAATATTGGCACAGATGTTTAAAATTATACAGTAACTATGAGCTAAAGGAATGTCTTAAAAAAAACAGCAACAGCAACAATTTACAGTCAATAGATTCAATTACAAGTGTCTGACATTGTTAAAAATGATTTACAAAATACATATAAAAATTCCTTATTATTTGTCTAACCTATGTATACATCTGCACATTAGGTATTATGTGACTGATTCTTAAATTTATTTCCTATATGAACCTTTATTAGAGGATGTTTGTAGATTTAAAATTTATATGTATTTTACAAAAGTTAGTAATAATAATTTATTTACTGTCAATATACTACTCCAAGTGTCTCACATTATCAAAAATGATTTACAAGTTACATTATCCCTTGTTACATTACTATTTACATTTCGTGTAATCTATTTTATATATATATATATATATATATATATATATATATATATATGTGCCAACAAGATGTATTGGAAAGAGAGAATATGTTTGGAAAGGTGGGGAAATTGTTAGAAGAAATTTGAATTGGGGATGTGTGGCAACTGGGTGGAAGTAATGTCAGTGGATTTTGGAATAAAGTGAGGTAGAAGGTTAGAAGATATAGAGAAGCAAGAAAGTTGGGCTAGCTTTGAGGATTAAAGTTCTTTAGACTTATATAAAATAGTTACAAGAAATTGGGGACGGAAGAAATATAAAACTAATTAAAATAGTTTGGAAGAAGAGGTCTTGCATGGTGGCATATAGGGGCATTATTTCTAAAAGGATTAAGAAATAATTTAAAAAAAAAAGGATTTATTATATATGGGAAAGTGAATAGTACATTCCATTGTCTTAATAGAATGTGAAATGGTAAACAGGAGGAGAGATAGTATCTGGAATAAAAAATGGGACAAATTACCAGAAGATATAGTGACAGGTAGAATGTTGTCAGATATAAGGGTACAGGAAATAAACAAGATTGGGAAATTCTTAGGAAAAGTAAGGAATAAGTGGAGAAGTACAAGGAAGAGTTTGTAGGCACACACAGTTGTGAAAATGGTCCTTTACCATACATATAACCTGGTGGTTAAGATATGGGAGAACCTTAGTTTTGGTTTTGCTAAATTTTTAGATATTTTATTTGTTTGTTATTTGTTAATCTGTTTATATATAAATACAGGCCATATAAGAAGCTTAGAAACAAAGGATTATTAGTTTTGTGGAAATTGTATGTAGCTGAACCAAAGTCTTCCAGTGGTTAATCACTGATGAGCTCAAGATTATGGTCTGGTGATTAGCTATTTGGTAAAATAATTGTTGATTGTTGATATAGAAATATTATTGTTTAATAAAATTCATTTTTCATTCATTCATTCATACTCCTTATTACCACTACCATGGTCGAGGTCGTTGAGGCGCGGACTCGTGAGGCGGAAATCTGGGGGTTCGAATCTCGCCAGGACCGTCCTCTCTGACTGAAGTTTTATTTCAGGTTTTCGTCAGTCCTCATAAATGGCAAATGCCGGGGAGACACCCCTTTAGCCTGGAACGTTTCCTTTCTTAAACAATCCTTTCCCAGAATATCATTTCATCTCATGTATCATCAATGCCCACCGCCTGGGGTGCCTCAGTAGTAAAAACGGGCGTAATTAAAAAAAATACACTTGGTTTATTAATAGGGTGAATCAAAAGTCTTGTCTGGTTTCGGGTATCGATAAAACAGTAACTATGGCGGGCATAACAGAAACGCTTATATCAATGGAAAGAGCATCTCTCCAAGTTTGCATTCATAATAGGCGCCATAGCGAAGTTGTAGATTTAGCCGCTGGAGGGCAGTCACTGCTACACATAAACCTGTCTGCGTGTTATAATTCGCTAAATATGAGTCCGTTTTGACGGTACAACGACGATTTCATGTGAAACATCAACAAGCACCACCTACAGTCAAAACAAATTGTACATGGTACAAAAAGTTTGAAGCGACTGGCCGCATGTGTTATGGGACAACGAACAGGCCGGCCAAGAGTGTCGGTTGAGACCGTTGTGCGAGTGAGAAGCATTTGTCAGGAGTCCTAAAAATTCAGCACGTTGCGCGAGCCAGGAATTGCAGTTTCCACAGCCAGCTTCTGGCAAGTGAAACCATACCGGATACGGCGCTGAGTCCCAAGGATCACAATTATCGTCTTCAGTTCTCTGTTCAATAGCGGCTAGAAGAAGATGGTTTTACTGAAAAATTTCATGTGTCTGGCAAAGGGAACCGAAAATCTGGTGTTGTGGTGATTCCCCTAAAGTCAATGTGTTTTTTGTGCTGTTTCTTCATCAAAAGTGTATGGCTCATTTTTCTTTGCGGAGGAAACCGCTACCGGACTAGTATACTTGGACATGTTTCAACAGTGGCTAACGCCACAATTATATGCAAATAGCCAGGATTTTATTAATCAGCAAGATGAGCCTCCACCTCATTTTCATCATGACGTCCGTGAGTACCACGATACTGAAATTCCTCGTCGTTGGATTGGACGTGTTGCTCGAGATTACCCTCCTCTTCTTCTGTGGCCTCCACAGTCACCTGACCTAACCCCATGTGAGTTTTTCTTATGAGAAAACAAAGATCATATATTCATGTCATCTTTACCACATAATTTAGCACAACTGCGAGAGAGGATCATGCTTACAGTTGCTGGTATAGACAATCAGATGTTAGGACTTGTGTGGCAAGAGCTTAACTACAGGATGTCTTCCCCAACGTAGGACATATGGAACATCTGTAAGATATGTACAAAACTTAGAGATATAATATTCTATCCATTAATGTAAGCATTTTCACTATGTCTGTGATGGTTATTGTTCTATCAACCCCTGAAACTAGGGAAGGACTTTTGAGTCAGCCTGCATAAGTGTGCAAAAACTAAATGGTTGAATCTGAGTTTACAAATAATTGCTAAATTTTTATGTAATTTAAGCTTGTATTAATTGCATATATCTAATATCAATATAATGGCTTAAGGAAGAAACAAAACTGAACTAAATTATTGCCATCCATATGATGCAGTGAATAATAATAATAATAATAATAATAATAATAATAATAATAATAATAACAACAACAATAACAACAACAACAATGCAGCCAATAGACTCTTATAAAAGCACCTGACATTGCCACGATTCTATACATCGGTTTATAGTCATATCTTCATATTTGTGATAATTGGGTGTGTACATCCCATTGTTACAGGACAAACTCTCGCCAGACGATGACTTGTTGGACTTGAGTTCAGAAGATGAAGCAGTTGCTAGTGACCTCGATATGCATTCACTGATCCTATCAGGACTGCATCAGGATGCAGAGCCCGTCAAAACTGCTGAGGAGGTCATCCGGGAAATTGATGACATGATGCAGGTAATGATGGAACTTGTTGTGTTGGTAGACATGAGTATGGTGGGTAATACACTAAAGCAACACTTTGCTACTACAGGAAACCCCATCTACAGAATGCTCCCCAGACTCAGAGGGGTCATTGCTGGATTCAACTGACACACTTGACATGAAGGGCAAAGAAGTGCTGCAGTCTCCACTTTATGAAGACAGTGAGTATATTGTAGTAGAGTCAGGGGCTAAGGATATGATTATTACCTTCTTTGAACTAGTGCACTGTCTCATACACAGCCAGCCAATGGGTAAACATTGAATATGGTTCACCCAACTCATTTGTTTTATGTTTACTAGAGCTAACGCTAAGGAGTGTGGAAATTGCATATGGAGAATCACAGCTTATTTCATTATACAGCTGAAGTGGTGTGACAGAAATATTACTGAGCTCAATTGCACATGATCATTATTAAATATGTACAAACATGATAATCACAAACACATGCAAACAGTTATAAAAGCACACAAGCAGTGTGCGTTTTTTGCTGAAAATGTTGTGGTTTCTTTAATAAGTTTTTGGCTCTTGAATTTCTGTACTTTTTTGTGTAAGTTTAACTAGCCAATGTGTTAAATTGTTGATTACTGCATTTTTGTGCATTGTGGGGTTAAAACTGTCAGCTTTGGTGCTATTGTCTGCATATGTATACTATCTGTATATTCCAAATTCCAGGTTTTCTTGAAGTTTCATTATTTTTATGTCCAAGAAAAGTAATATATTATTTTTTTCAGTTTCTTTGAAATGTTTTTATCTTTTAAATTCAGAATTTTTATGGCATCATTAATAAGTTTTTTATTAACTATGGCAAATATAATTTCAACATATCTGTAGCATAATGTATGGGAAAACTGAGTTGATGTGTGTTTCATATCTGCTAAAGAGAAGGTTAGCTAGACAAGGGACTGCTCAAAATAAGTTCTGATTGTTGTTTATAAAATTTACCCTTGAAAGAAAAATAGGGTTGGTTTATATGTGCATGAATAACATTAATCTCAAAGCTGATAGTTTTAACCCCACAATGTACAAACATGCAGTTATCAACAATTTAACACATTGGCTAGTTAACCTTAAAATTAGCAAAGAAGAATACCTTAAAGAATACAAACAATTAGAAAGAACAGTGATTAAAAATGGTTATAACAAAGAAGTAGTACACAGTACAGAAACTCAAGAGCCAAAAACTTATTAAGGAAACCACAACACTTTCAGCAGAAAAAGATAAGCTAATTTTTAAAAAATTTGCATATCATCCATGGGCTACAAAAAATTTCCAGAATATTCTTAAAGATTTTAATAACAGGTTAGCACCTGTAAACAGATTCAATGTTAAAAATATCCTAATAGATAATGTTAATGACAGCATTCCACAAGATTAAAAAGCAGGTATTTATAAAATAAGCTGTGCAGAATGTGAAAAAATGTACATTGGAAAAACAAGAGAAACATAGGTACATGGTTAAAAGAACATTTCAGAAACATAAAATACAAGCAGTTGGGAAAATCAGCAATGGGATCTCATTTCTGGACAGAAGATCGCAACATATTGAATAAAACAAAATTATTAAAATCAGTGCAAGGAGCTACAGAATTAACAATATGGAAGCAAATCTACATTTACAAGTATAAAGGCAGCATAATGAACTTCGACACTTTCAGTGATGAAAACATAAAATTAAGTTCATCACACCTGCACCAGAGCAGATTACACATCCCCACAGCATATCGGTTTATTCTCTAGTCAACAATGGGCTGGCTATGCGAATAAAGGGTTCGTGAAACTGGGCCTACATATTTAAACAAGTAAGTGAAGCAAAAGAGTGTTATTAAATAAATTGTACTTACAAAGCTGTAGACAAAGGAGTGGTAATATATCCTAAAAATATACATTCAACTTGTTTACACTAAACTCCACTTACTTACATAAAATTAAGACATGTTTTGGGAGTAATTACTCCCATCTTCAGTTGTTGACCAACTACTGTTATATAAAATGGTGGCTGGATACCCACCCAGATGCTTCTGTGGCGGTTCTGGTGGTTTAGTAGGAACTTGCTAAGTTCATCCATAGGAGGAAAATTGAATTTCATTAAATTTTTTTTATTTTTTATGATGAAAATTTTTTCCCAAGTGGATAGTTCCATTGGGTTGTGAAGTTGTTTCAGCAGATTAATCTCTGGTTTAATTTCATGATTTTTGGTCCAAAAGTGAGGTGATACCGCTGATTTATCAACCTGCTTAAACTGAATATTCCTAAAGCATTCTTTTCTCCAAATTTCTCTTTGTTTTTCCGATGTATCTGTGGTAACAATCTGCACATTTTATTTCATAAATTCCTGATTTCTGTTCTGTTGGTATGGAGTCTTTTACTGTGCAACCTAATAAATTCTTGATGTTATATTTGTTCTTTTGGGCTAACATTATTCCATGTTCTTTGAAAATCTTAAATTTGTTGTGGTAAGTTGAGGGCATGTGAAACTTTTGAATTTGTATCTTTCCTTGGCATTCTTCATTATGTAAACAAGTTCAATGCATAATTATAGGAAAAGAGTGTTAGTTCGACTCAATCACACAATGATATTAATATATGATTAACTTCATTTTGCAATGTTCCAATTAATGACTTTAGTTAATCCTATTTTTTGTTTGGTCTTCTGTTAGGTATGCAGGTTCCCATTTTTGCAATTATATATTTGTTAACTTTCTTAGATTTGTGTTACTAGTCTGTCTTATTTCTGTGTGTACCTCCATCAGCCCTGATGGTGTAGTGGTAACCATACTTGCCTTCTAAACCCAAGATCGCAGGTTCAAACCTGACCAGGATCAATGGATTTTTGGGTGTAAAAATCCTATGTATGATTTCCTTCAGAAGGGAAGAAGCTGTGAGTCCCGTGTCATACATTTATGGCAGGATAAAGAACCTCAAGTCTGAAAGAAGAGGCCTCTGAGCAAAATTTGTCGGCAGTTTCATGTCCTAAATTGAATGGGATGCTGATGACCTGAAATGTTATAGAGCATCCATAAATAAAACAAATAAAACAATATGTGTACCTCCCTTTCCACCTCAAAGTGATAATTAATTATATCCATTATTTCTGCAGAATGATCAGATATGTAACATTCAATTTTAAGTTTGTTATTATATAGCCTATTGATATAGCAGATCTGAAAGTTATTCTGGTCAGGCAGATAATTATATCATGCAAGTTGTAGCTTCTTAATAAGTCACAAAGTAGTTTGTACTATTAGTGTTGAGGTTTGGTTTATGTCGATATCATATAGTATAACAACTGTTTGCTCTTTCATCATAATTTTACTTAATAACTCAAGTCCTTTTAGAAAATCACTTAGTTGGAAATTGGGGATCTATATATACCTATTATAAATATATCACCTAACTCTGTTGATAATTTAAATGCTGCACTTTCTAATGTCATTTCTATAGAATGATTATTAAAACCTGCACTGTTATGTAAATAATGCCTTTTGTTTAATTATTGCTATGTTCATTATTTTTAATTAATAATATAACTTTATATATATAGAGTGAAACTACGTCAAAATATACTTATTTTAAACACTTCTTTTACAATTAGGCAACTTTTTAAATTGTATATATACTGTAAGATTTTTTTTTGTAATATCAGTATCCTATTTAAGTTTGCAATAGTTGTTCCATTCATTAAATCTCAAACTTTTATCAATATAAATTCCTAGGAATTTAAAAATTTTTACTTGTGCAATAACTAAATCATCATATGCTATTTTACATACATTTTCCATATTTCTAAGGTGAAATAAAATGCACTTTGTTTTATCAACATTTAGTTTAAGTTGAGAAGCTTTTATATAACCAGACATATGTAGTAATGATATTGAAGCTTTGATTCCCAAATGATTTAAATCTTTGTCTGAACAAATAAATGAAGTATCATTTGTATATGATATAAGTTTATAATCTGGTAATTGTGGCATATAATTTACATAGATTAAAAATAGCAGAGTACCCAACACTGGACCTTGCGGAGTATTTCATTGTATGAATGCATGCATGCAATTTTCATTGTTCGAATATATTTCAATACACTGCACGTGATATTTTAGATTGGTGGTGGTGGTGGTGGTGGTGGTGGTGGTGGTGATGGTGATGATGATGATGATGATGATGATGATGATGATGATGATGATGATTGTTGTTGTTTAAGGGCACAAAGCTGCTAAGGTCATTAGTGCCCATATATTACGTTACGAGATAAGATCTTCCCTTTTACCATAGCATTCAAAGCTATGTACGTATCAGACATACAGTCTGATAAATCTAAAAATGTTCAAATTGTTTTGTTACTTTGCTCCATATTTGTCAGCACCTTATTAATAAACTCTGAAGGCTCAGTTTGCCTTTTTCATGCATAATATAGTTTTTGCAGGTCATTGCCAGGAGGAGTTCTTGAGGCTTTTGTTAGTGTATAGGCTAGGTGATTAAATCTGCCATTTTGGAGTTGGTGGAATCTTAGCCCACAGAAGGATTGGGATGCATACAGTATCAATTTAAAATACAGAAATTTGCTATTTTTTATTATATTGTGGTATATGGAATGATGTAATTATTTTATTTTAACAGTACCAGGGCAGTTCAATAAGTTCATACATACCTTAAAGATGGCAGCACTAGATTTTTTTAATGTTACTAGGCAATATGGTAGGCCTCTGCAAAATTTATCATCTGTTTCATGTCCAGAATTGAATGGGATGCAAATAACCACAAATGTTAAAAAGCCATCCTTAAATACATCAAATAATAATAATTGGCACTGTGGTCATTGTTGAGGAATAATGTACATCCTTGTTAGACACAAAAAATTAGATTGCCAGAAACAATGGCCAATTTGCAAACATTTGCTGACACTGGGTTCTCAATGTTACCTTCAGTGCAAGTTATGACTAAAGCAGGAAATGAATTTGCTTGGACCATGTGCTCTGATGGCTGAGAAGACAAAAGCTCCTGTAAGTGTAAATCTTCATTATACTCGAGTTTTTTATTTGTTAGTTTTTGCAAGTAAAATTAATGTTTAGCATTTTACAATAATATATCTTTTAATAGGCAACATATATTATAATTTTAAGGCATTTATGCCCAACCACAAAAACATAAATTAATCTTCATTTTCTAAATACATGCCACATTAATAAATACTCTAAAGAGAAAAACTTAAAATATAAATTGCCTTTATTTAATTTAAAAATAATTATTACTTTCCTATTTATTTTTAAAACAAATATTACATAATATATATTTTTTATGTGCGAATATAAATTCAAATAAGCCGTTACATGCATGCTATATTGTCATGTATATACTGAACATAATTTTTACTTGCAAAAAAGAATTCATGCATGGGTAGGATTTTAGTGTTGGTTCATTTTTACACCCCTGCTTTTAACCGCTCAATTATAAGCATATGTTTGCAATGGAGAAATTGATATGATAACAGAATGAGGTTAAGGGCTGTAAGATACGCATAGACATGCCAAATTGAGAGTAGAGCAAATCAACACTTTAAAATTTTTTGGAGTCTACTTGGTTATAAACAATTACGAAGCTTAATCTGTGTTTGAAAGCCATTTTCCTGCTTAAATCTGTAGATAAATGCTCAAAATGGAGAAACACAAACTTTATGTATTAATAGAACATTATTTTTTGAAAGGAACAACACCCACAGAAACTGAGAAAAAGTGCATCTTCACTTAGAATAATGTATATGTGGTTTTGATAAATTTAGAAATGACTGAATGAGCACAAGCATTGCTGTGGCTGTTCTGAATGTCCTGTCAAAATAAAGACTGCAGAAATTGTTAATGAAAAAAATTCATGACATGGAGACTAAAGGTGCAGAAAATTGCTGAAGCTGTAGACATTCCTGGAGAAGAATGCATAAAATTTTGCACAATCATTTGCAAATGAAAAGGCTCTCAGCAAGGGGGTGTCATATTTGCTAACAATTGATCAGAAAAGAGAATGAGTTGTCATTTCTGTGCAGAATTTGAAGCTGTTTAAATGAATTCAATTGAATTTTGGAGACTGTATGACAATTGATGACTAGTGGATCTGTGACTACATGCCAGAAATAAAGAAGCAGTTGAAAAATGTGTTGCAACTGGAGAAAGCACTTCACAGAAGACAAAAATAGTCTCTACAACAGGAAAAGTGATGTTGACTGTGTTTTAGGATGTAATTTTAATTTACTTTTTGGAAAAGGACGAAACCATAACCAGCAAATATTACACTGTGTTACTGGAGTAGTTAAACAATATGCTTAAGAAGAAATTTCCTCATTTGGCAAATATAAAGGTCCTGTTTCATTGTGATAACATGCTGGCAAGCAAGTCTGTGTTTACAACCTCATAAATATTGGAACTAAGATATGAAATCTTTTTTAATCCTCCTCTGTTCTAATTTGATTTCCATGGACTACTTTCTGTTTCCCAACTTGAAGAAATGAAATATTGTCACTGAAACAATTGTGTATTTTGCAGAACTAAATAAATAGCATTTTATGTTTCCGATAAACAAATAAGAAATTTGTTGTAATAAGTATATAGATTTGAAAGGAGATTGCATTGAGAAATGAAACAAATTTTTAAAAAAAAATGTTATATCTTCTTTTTTTTTGCATGGACTTATTGAACAATTCTTTACTATGATTAATTATTATTTTTAAAACTCATTCTTAAACTCCCCTTATTTTATTTAATTTATGTAGGACCGCAGAGCAAGGTTTGTAACTCTTCATTTTGATTGTTTTGTCTTTATTTCTACATATTTGTCAACTGCATTGGCAGAGTGGTATCTTACTAGGAATATGGGGTAGTTCAGTGAAATGTCAAGTGTGACTATGCACAAAAAAGAACCAGGCAATTGGGTACATTACAAACAAGCTGTCAGAATAAATTTCCACATTGTCAATGAAAGACTATAGGAGGCTGTGGTTGTGTAAAAGAGTTCGACAAAGGTTGATGTTGTAGTGAAGTTCTGGGGTTATCAAAAAGTTTGCAGCAGGAAGTGTGTTTAGCAGAACTAGGAAGAGTAGGAAGGAAAGGTATAATAGTGGGGAGTCTTGAAATATTGGCATATTAAAATTAGATAACAAGATGTACTGGGAAGAGAGTTGGTTTGGGGAAGTGAAAAAACTATTAGAAGAAATTTGAATTAGGGATGTGTGGCAACTGGGTGGAAGTAATGTCAGTGGATTTTGGAATAAAGTGAGGTAGAAGGTTAGAAGATATAGAGAAGCAAGAAAGTTGGGCTAGCTTTGAGGATTAAAGTTCTTTAGACTTATATAAAATAGTTACAAGAAATTGGGGACGGAAGAAATATAAAACTAATTAAAATAGTTTGGAAGAAGAGGTCTTGCATGGTGGCATATAGGGGCATTATTTCTAAAAGGATTAAGAAATAATTTTAAATAAAAGGATTTATTATATATGGGAAAGTGAATAGTACATTCCATTGTCTTAATAGAATGTGAAATGGTAAACAGGAGGAGAGATAGTATCTGGAATAAAAAATGGGACAAATTACCAGAAGATATAGTGACAGGTAGAATGTTGTCAGATATAAGGGTACAGGAAATAAACAAGATTGGGAAATTCTTAGGAAAAGTAAGGAATAAGTGGAGAAGTACAAGGAAGAGTTTGTAGGCACACACAGTTGTGAAAATGGTCCTTTACCATACATATAACCTGGTGGTTAAGATATGGGAGAACCTAAGTTTTGGAAATGCTAAATTCTTAGATATTTTATTTGTTCATGTAATTTAAATTGTAATGTTGTTTGCTGAAATAAAAATTCATTCATATAAACAGACCATGGAACATACTTTTTTTTATAATTATTACTTACATTATTGATAATCATAGTGCTTTAATGTTAAATATAAAAAAATATAACATTGCAGAACATTTTATCCATATATTTATAATAAATTAGATTAATTTTGATATCCCATGCTTCAGCCTACCATATACTAAAAGTCATATTTTGCTACCCTGTAGGGTGCACAAATTAAAGGAATTTTGTTCATACAGAATACAGAAAAAATATGTTTGAACATTTTACCAGTAGAAAGGCTATGTTGAAAAACAAGCAGTTCAAAAATAGAAACAGATGGTCTTGGATGCTTTGTTGTGGAGTTGTACATATTAAATGCAAAACTACTACTATGTTAAGGGTGGTCAAGAAGACTGAACTCCACTTAAATAATTTATTCTGGAATGTAGAGCATTACTTCAAAATAAACCAGGTGCCAATGCATTATTGCCTCATATGCCATAGGCCAGGCGAATCATATGTGAGATTAGTTATATGACTCTTTTCGAACGACACTACATGCTGATATGTAATTTATTAAGAGTTCATAAAACTTACCTACTGCAATCATTTCCACATTCAGTGTGAGTATGTGGCTCTACATTGAAGCATCTGAGACCATTCTTTCCCACCTTCAAATACTATTCTAGCTCTCTTTATATTTTTAAATGCATTGTAAATATTTTTGTTAATCCTTTATAGGGAAAAAGTTGTGAGAATTATGTTTATTGTTTCAGAGCTGAAAATGCTGACACTGTCACAGCTGAATGAACTGTATCTGGAGTTGGAAGTTCTGATCAGAGAGTTTTCAGAAACACTGATTGCTGAATTGGCATTGCGTGATGAGCTTGAGTATGAGAAGGAACTTAAGAACACTTTCATTTCCTTGCTACTTGCTGTACAGAACAAGCGACGTCAATATCATGTTGAGCGCAAGAGAACAGGACGGGGCAGTGGTGTCACTCGAACACCTAATGGCTTGGACCCCAAGGTTCAGAATTTATGACCATTATAAAGTTATATATGAAGATAATAGTGTTTAAAGTAGAGTTATGATTCTATGAGAATTTGTAAATTTTTTTCTAGCACTGTAGGGATGATAGTTTTATGCTGGTGTTGTTTTACCCAATGAGTAGGTCTTCAGTCACAGTCTAGCAGGAAACCAACCATAGAACACAGTTGGCATATAGTGTATATATGGAAATATGCCATTAATCCATTGCTGAGATATGTTTTATTACTTTGACTTAAAGATACTCTTAATAAATACACTACTCTTTTAGGAGGAATAAATTATGTAATGCATAAAGTATAAGTTATATCATATACCATGGTTTACTCTATATTAATTTGTAATGCATAAAGTGTAAGTTATATCATATACCATGGTTTACTGTATATTAATTTGGCAATAAATACAGAAATGATTACTAGAACAATGAAAAGATTAACTAGTCATAAAATACAAAGATAGTGTGACAATGTGATTTTTGTGTGCATATATTCAGAAAAATACTGCACAACTTGAATTGCAGTGATTATCAGAAATATAACGACATGGGGTGGCAATGTGAAATTGTATGAGTGCACAAATTGTTTTTTCCATTGCTCAACCATGCTGGAATACTCAAACTGAATTGATAAATCACATGTTAATGCAATTAAACTCTCTTTCTGTGCATTCGTTCAGGGACAAGAGCATAGAAATATCGTCCCAATTGTACATATGAAACTAATAAACCATAATAACAGCAACACCAAAAATAGGGGACCTCATGGTAGCATGCAGCCCCAGTCAAACTGTTTAACCTGATGTATAGGCCAGTAGTTCTCAACCTTTTAAATTCCAGGACCCATCTTGCAGAATATTGAACTTCACCAAGTTAAATTATTAAACTCTAATAATAGCAATAAAAAATAAAGAAGAAGGGGGAAAAAAGGGAATTCATGAATTAAGTACTCTAATCCAGCACATACTGAAATGTTATTAAAAAGTTAACATTTCTATGGGCTCCTTACTTCATTTGAAGCCACCTTAGAATGAACCAATGGGTTGGGACCCATAGGTTCAGAAATGCTGATATAGAATCATAATTACTGATTTAAGATATAATGTTCCAAAGAAATGGTATATCATAGAGCTAAATGGGCTTCAATTTTTGGAATCAGCACATGCAAATTACATTAAAACAGCAAAATTCCTGTATGCCTGTGAATGAACATTATACATAATTTGAATTTATAGTTTTTATATTTTAAAGTCCCCTTCAGCCCAAATTAATCAGGGTACACAGCAGTTGTTACATAATTTTATTGCAGTGCTCCTTGCGAAGTCTTCCATGCCTTGAATAGTGTAGATAAATAAGGACATAATGTGATAAATGGAATGCTTGATTTAGTTTTAATCTTTTTTTTTCTGAACTCAAACTTCTCACAGATTAAATACTGTAACCCTAAATGTTTTGTGTAATTTTGCTGTTTCTCAGTGGGAAACAGAACAGTATGCCATTCAGATATTTGTTTATCAATTTGTTAACATAATTCTTTGCTTGCTGGACTCTGATGCCATAGTGTGATGTGCTTGGCAATAACTTAAAAGTTGCTGGTTAGACAGTTCTATGGAGGCTTTCAAGAATAAACCACTTGTTATTATAATAGTTTAATATTATATTGGTGTTTGTTGCAGTACCTGACAACTGTTATCCCTTACCATCTTGGGAGTGGGCCCCCAGATAATCAAGCTTTGCAGGTTCTAATCAAAAGTAAGTATGTATTGTCTTTATTTTTATGTATATCTGTATTTACATTTAGAAAAGGGTTCAAGTCAGGGTAAAACAGCTTAACATTTTTTTGTGATAAAAATTTATAATTAACTACACTTTTTAATTCACTACACATTTCAGAAGTAAGTGTTTTGCTCATTGAATATGCATGAAGCTTTAGCTAATTCATTATTTTGATCGGACACATTGTTACCAGTTTACTGTCATTTGCCTTTGGGAGACATTTTTTTATAATGTTCATTTGGTAATGCAAATCAGAAATCATGGGAATTACTTGTGTACAGTTAAGACATATGGTAATGGTCAGTGAGGAGAAAATGATTGTGTTTGCATTGTGTAATTGGTCAGTAGAAATATTTTGATTGTAAATGTAGTAGATTTTAAGTTTAAATTTGTATGGGTGTAAGCTAGTTAACAGCAGGGATTCTATAAATGAGAATGGATTTATTGTTAATTTGAGTGATTATTGAATTGTGTATAATGTTTTAGTTAATTTTAGAGGGTTATGGTGTGGGAAAGAGCTAGGGTTATTTTCAAACCATAATTGATGTATTTAGATGTAGTACAAAGAATCAATACAAATAGGAGGAATATAGTTGCAGAATACAGAATGAGCTTTTGCCAAATTCCTCTGGATATCCCAGTAGGAAGTACTGGTGAACCGAGGACTGGGGCTCAGCTAATATAGTTAATGAAATGGTGAAAATCTGCAAGTTAATTGTTAGAATATTTTATATCGGAATGATTTAAAATATTGACCTGGTAAAGAATCTGGGTTAGAACCAGGCCATATTGTAATAGCTATTTAAATAAATAATTGTTTAACTAGAAATGCTAATTGGAACTTGTATAGTGAAGCCAATCATATAATTGAAATCATAGTATGACTGAGTCAAACTAAACACTCTTATTGCTCCACTTACTTGTCTATAAATGTAGAACCAGTTTCACGAAATCTTTGGTTCTCATCATCAGCTAGATGAGTTACTTTCTAGCTGACAATGAGAACGAAGGTTCGTGAAACTGGTTCTACATTTATAGACAAATAAGTGGATCAATAAGAGTGTTTAATTCGACTCAGTCATATTATGATTTCAATTAAATAATTGTTTTGAGTAGCGGTAATTTTCACAGTGGAATTAAATTAGTGAAATTTGAGTGATTTCCTCAATAATAAAATAATTGTTTGTTTGGGAATTTGATTTCTCTATGTAAAAAGTAAGAGTTGCTGAAATTCACTGTGAACTATGTGATCTTTAAAGGCCAACTGTAATGAATGAAGGAAAAGCAGAGCAATGATGAATGATGTCATTAATTTAACAAATGCCTTATAAATGTAAATGATGAAGAGAAGTGTATAGACTGATTACCTTGTTGCATATGTAGATGAAAAAAATTTGAGAAAATTGTCATTTCACAATCAGCATTTTTTCAATTGAATTTTGGGCATATATTGTTCAGAATTGTAACCAAAAATCTGAAATATCATAACTGTGTGCAAGATGGATTGCTTTGGAAAGGAAATGAAAGGATGGAAGCTGCATTTTTGGATTAGTGAGAGAGACCTTTTTTCTAGTAATATGATTAGTGATCTTGTATTGGATCAAAACAACAATTCATGGAATGCTGCCATTCAACTACACTGCAAAGGGAAAAATTCAAGCAAATATCAGCAGAGTATTTTCTAAGACCAAAAATTTTCCTTGTGGATTTTATGTAGTCAGGAACATACTGAGAGGTGTCAGATGTGGGAAGCTGTAGGCATGAATTGTTTTCCTTCATGACAATGTTCATGCTCACGCCACTGTCGGCAAGATGAGTAAGCATCCATCATTCACCCTATAAGAATTTATTAAATATGTTCACACTAACTGCACTTACTTATACAACATTAGGTCATGTTTCTGGGGAAATCGTTCCTATCAACAGGTGTTGTTTGACTGTTTGTACTCAATAAGGTGGCTGGATTCCAAGGTGCTTTTGGTGTTTTCTGATGGTTCAAATAGGAACTTACTGAATTCATCCAAGGGTGGAACATAAAAGTTCATTAAATTTGTCCTATTTTTCAGGATGAAAATAGTTCTATTGGGTTGTGAAGTTCTTTTAGCAGTTTAGCCTCCAGTTTAATTTCATGATTTTGGGTCCAAAAGTGAGCTGCCATAGATGATTTATCAATATGCTTAAAATGAATACTCATAAAGTGTTCCTTTCTCTGAATTTTTTAATTTCTCTTTGTTTTTCCAATATGTTTTTTATTACAATTTGCACATTTGATTTCGTAAATTCCTGCTTTCTGTTCTATTGGTATGGTGTCTTTTATTGTGGACCCTAGTAAATACTTTATGTTATTTCCAATATTATATGGAATGATCCGTTTGTCATGAACAGCTGATGATGTGGACAAAAGGTCCACGAAACACACGTGTTGAGTAAATCTCATTTAAGTGAAACCATAAAGAGTGTTCTAATATTCCGACTCAGAAGAGATTATTTGATGTTATATTTGTTCTTTGGGCTAACTTTATGCCATGTTATTTGAATATCTTATTGAATTTGTTGTGGTAAGTTAGATGGTATGCGAACATCTTTCCTTGATGTTCTTCAGAGTGGAAATCTCTCTTATAGGTTTTGTCTTTTAAATTTATTGATAATTTTTATAATTGTGTCTTTGTTGAAACCATTAATTATTGTTATATTAATTATCTATTGATATTCTGTTTTGTACTCTGTTTCTGCGAATGAAATATTAATTATTCTGTGTGCCAATCAGTAGAACATGACATATTTGTGTGGGATGAGCTTATAACTGTTGTTTTCTTATATAATTTTCTCTGTGTGTACATCTCTTTTCTATGGATTCAAAAGTTCAGTTTGTCTTCATTTCATATAATTTTTAAATCTAGGAATGGGAGCCACTCATTTTTATCCTCTTCCATGGTAAACTGTATAGATTTATGTTGTAAATTAAGGAGTTTCAGAGCATCTATTGAATGGTTTTTTGGCACTATAGCAGATATGTCATCCAGATACCTGTATCATGTCTTAAAAATTAATGGGAAGATTTGGTGATATATTTTTTAAAGGAGCTCATGAATAACTCTGCTAGAAACTTTACTTTCTAATGATCTCCTTACTTTTAGAGTCTCCTTTTATCTTCTTAAGCTCTGACATTGCATGCTATTAACTATAATATTCACTGCACGACTGCCAGTGACGAGTGAATGTTTTCATCATGCAGTTACAAATGTTATATTTGTAAAGATAGCAGCAAAATAACATAGCCTTCCTTGCCCCCTACCTTATCCTTCGAGCTGGTAGGCCAACAATAATTCTACAAATTGGGTTCTGATTTTAAAATATGTGGCAAACCACTTGTTTAGATTCAACTATAGAGTCAAGTTTTTTTTTTTTTTTTTAACAAAATGTCATCATGTACCACATTGAAGGCTTTAGTAAGATCTGCAAATAGACCTAGAACACTTTTTTTGTTGTTTTTTGCAATAAAGATATTTAAAAAAAAAAAGGAAACTGCATTATTTATTGTTCTGCTTTTCTGAAAACCAAATTAAGGTTGATATTTTCATATTTTTCCAGGATAGACACCAAATAGTTATACTGAAGGGGAGGGGGGACTATATAAAAAATTGTGTGTTGCATTTTTCTTGAAGGCTAATGTCCATTGCTTGTAGGCATGATCTGAGCATCAGGTATTTTCTGCTACTTGTGACATATTTATGTTGAACTGCTTGCAAAGAATGACAAAGGGTTTTTATGTTGCAGTCCTGAAGGCCATAAATGAAGACAGTCCAACCGTTCCTACGCTCCTCACAGATTATATACTGAAAGGTGAGTTAATTCTCGTGAATATATCAAAGATTTTAGCTGTTAAAAATATTTCCTGCCACACGTTGTCTGCACTTTCAGGTAGACACAGTGAATGCAACAGCACTCTAGAATCATTCATAAAGTCCACTCTTTGGTCAGAACATGAAATATCTTATCTTGGTTTTGGTACATGGAATGACTCCTCCCATCTGCACACTTCAATCCTTCCTCATTTTTGTTACGTTTTTTTGATCATTGGACTTGTCCCTGCTGTTTAGTTTCCAGATCATAATGTGCTTTTTCACTTGTAACAACTGCTTTTTGATGGTCAGTGAGGGAATTTGGAAAATCATTTTGTGAGTAGTAGGGTGTTTAGAGCACTCTGTACTGCCATGGATGGCCAAGGTCCTTAAGGACTCATGAGCGGGAGGTCTGGGGTTGGATTCCCACCAGAACCATCCTCCCTGACTGGTTTTTTTTTTTTTTTCCAGGTTTTCCTCAGTCATAAATGGTAAATACTGGGGAGGTACCATAAATTTAGGCCAGGAACACTTCTTCCTCAAAAAAAATCCTTTCCCAATTTATTATTTCATCCCATGTATCATCAGTGTCCACTGCCTGTGGTGCCTCAATAATTAAAATTGAGTGTTAAACACCATAATAAAAAAAAAATAAACTAAAAAGAAAAGCATTCTCTGTTTCAAGAAAGAAGTTACGGGGATTTTCTTTTATTATTCTCCTTAAATATCTAGCTTTATAGGTGTTTCATCTTCTAAGAATTTCTGACCTCTTTTAAATTCAGATGCCAGTTCCCATTTGTGGCAAGTCAGGTTAGATTCTGCAAAAGTATGTGCCAAGGTTTTGAGTTTTTTTTTGAAGTTGTAGAAATCGCAGCTTTAAGTCTTGTCTACAATGCACTTAATGACTTTGAAATACCAAGTAGAATAAAATGTATGACACAAAATTCAATATGAAGGTAATAACTATGTTTGCAAATGTGAATTTTTTATACTGAGCAATGCAATTTTTGTTAAAATCAATGGATTTTTATTTCTTAAGAAAAGTATTCTCTACTTTTTTCATTTAGCAATTCTGTAGCCAGCTCTGGAATATCTTCACATGTCCCCTGCTGCAATTCAACTTTTAGTTTTAATGTCCCTTATAGTAATGAAAAAGTCTAAAGAGATGATAAAATAAATGTTTGATGGAGTGAATGCATAAATGAGCCCAAAGTCCACAATGCTTAAATTACCTGGCATTCACCTTTACAGGGTAAGGAAATGCTCTGGAGAAAACTTTATCAGCCAACTGATCTTATGGGTTGACTTTCAATATTGCTGGCAGCTTGCAGTTCATGAAGTGTTTACCAGCTAGTGGAAAGGACCCTTGCTTTGAGATATTCACAAAGAAATAGAGCTGAATAGTCACTGGATATTGGCAGATCTTGGCATGCTTCTACAGCCTGAAAGTGTATATGAACAGGCAAAGAATGCATTGCATATGAAATAATAATAGTCCTTGAATTACCAAATGATTGCAGTGCCATTATTGCTTAGTACTGCTATGCTAGATTGTCAAATGAAATTCAGTATAACTTAATGAAGAATCAAAAAGAAATTATTGAATGAGTACTTTATTATACATATTTCCTTTACATTTTGTACAACTGTTAACACCATTGTTTTATATGTAATAGATCCTAGCACTTCCAAATTATCTCTATAAATATTTTCTTCCTCTAATTTAATCACTTTCTTCCATCACTTCTCTGTTATGTTCCCTTCATAGTTACAAAAACTTCTTACTGCCAATTCCAAAATTGTTAATGTCAGCATTTCTCTCTGTAAATTATCCCATTTTCTTATCCATACTTCTTCTCTCCAGCTTTAGTTTCCAAGCATTCAACTGTACAATGTAGATCCTTTTCTATTTTTCTGCTTAGTGAATACTCTTCCTTTTTTATTTTTAACCCACTTATTCCTGCTCTATCCAAGCAAATTTCTTCCCTTCCTCTTCTTTTACAAACATCTACATATTTTAGGTATTCATTTTTTTACACTAAACTCCACTTACTTACATAAAAGTAAGACGTGTTTCGGGAGAATCTCTACCATCTTCAGTTACTCACTGAACCGCTGTTACTCGAAACCTTTATTACCACTCCATTGTCAACAGCTTCATAAGTACATATTTATCTACATATTTATGCCACCCCCATTCTTTCTTAAATTTCCTATAGTATTTCAAGGTACTCTTTATCTTATAAACTACTCCATATTTCTTACTTTTCAATATTATTTATTCTGTTTGCATTATTCCATAATGCATGTCTACTGATATCATTATCTAGTTTAATCCCCTATTCCATCCTCTTGGACTATTTTCTTTATTTGAGATAACCAACCCATTTCCCAGTTTAATTTATTTTTT
Source organism: Metallyticus violacea (assembly GCA_030762175.1). Taxonomy (NCBI): domain Eukaryota; kingdom Metazoa; phylum Arthropoda; class Insecta; order Mantodea; family Metallyticidae; genus Metallyticus; species Metallyticus violacea. The sequence continues at coordinate 1,699,545 of CM060844.1, forward strand.
GACTGTAAGCAGTCTTTTAACAATATCTCCTTTCTCCCTGTTTTCTATATTATGCCAGTATTTCAAAATACATTTAACTACCAAAACTTCCCTGCCAACTCTTCACAATTCAGCTAATGCTACTCCATTTCAGCTGCCCTCAGTAATCCCAAAACCATTTTACAAAATATTCTATGAATATGATCAATATACTCTCACCTTTCTCTATTCCCCAAATCTTAACCCTGTACATCATTTTCTGTAGAACCCTAGCTGAATAAATTCTCTTGAGCGATGCTTGGTATCTTCTTCAAACAGTTTTTTATAATATTAATAGTTTATTTACTTTTTTCTAGCACATTTTTTCCCTGCTCTGTCCATTTTCCATTGTTATTGTTGTCATCATCATCATCATCATCATCATCATCCTTACCCCTAAATAATCTAATTTTGTACTACTACAATTTCATTACCCTCAAAACACCATTTCTCATCTCTTTTTAGTTTATTGCCTTTTTTGCATACCATAATTTTCAATTTATTTTTAACCCTCATTCTTTACAATATTTCACTATTGCTTCTACTGCTTTTTTTAGTCCTCTATTTGCTATTGATAAGTCATCTGCAAACAGTAATTTTGGCATATCTTTATTGTTAATTATTGGGCATAGTTTGCATCCTTGTCTTAGCCCCATTAACAGTGAGCGATATATAATTTGTTCATAGTAACACTATTATACCTCACTTGTTTAAAGAGTGCTCACTCTCATCATCAGCTAAAGATCAATTGTCATCTTTTGCTTAAATGATCCAATAGTGGGATCTTGAAGTTCATGACAAGAGTTATAGTTTTTTTTCCCCAGTTGATAACTGCTGCATTTTTGGCTATTTTCAATAATTTAGGCTCCTTTTTAAAGTCATGATTTTTGGCCCATGAGATGTGAAACAATTTTTGAACAAATTAGGAAATAAAAAGTTGAACCATAGTAAACCTATTCTAAAATCACTGAATGCAAAATGGGTCATTTGCTCCAAGGCTGTTGAAGGAAATAAAATAGTACTTTGGATAAGACAGACTATATCAATAGCATGAATAAGAATGAAATATACACAGAAGTCGTGAAAGATCTCTTGAAAAATTACATCAATAGCTTCAATAAAACTATTAAAGAAATTAAATTCATCCCAGAAAAACAGAAATACAAAATCAAAATAGATAACCGCATTTTACCGAATGTATAGGCTTCCAAACATCCACAAACTAGGCAACAGCATGAGACCAATGGTAAGTAACATTGATCAACCTACCTACAAACTGTTAAAATGACTTTCTCAAAAATTCTCTTAACAAGTTCAATAATCTTTGTGTTAAAAATAAGTAATAATACAAACTTATCTGAAGGAGACACTCTCATTTCTTTAGATGCTAACATTTTATTTTTCAGTATTCTTAGCGCTAAATTATTGAACATTTTTTAAAAAAAATGGCTATTGTCTAAAAAATTATTCAAAGGAGAAATAGATGAATTGACAACACTTAATGAGCAGTACATTTACTTCAGTTTCAGCAATAAATTTTATCAGCAAACTTTTGAGATAGCAATAGACAATCCACTTCTTTCATTCCTGTGTTTGTGAGTGCACAACAAATACATATAACCAAAGCTTTCCCTTAATTTTTAAGACATAGTGCCGGTATATGTAGATGATATTTTTGCAATAGTTTTTAAAAATAAAACTGAAGATCTGTTAAAACTTTTGAACAACAATACAGAGATATAAAATTTTCTTTAGAAATTGAAGAAGATGGGCCATCTGCCCTTCTTAGACTTAAAAATAATTAAATATGGTAACAGACTAATCTTTGGAATATAGAAAACCGATTCACACAGATAATTACATTAAGAACAATAGCTGTAACCCCAAATAACAGGAACTGGCAGTCATTAGTAGCCTGACACACAAATTAGTGAATGTCCTACTTGGTAAAGAGGAATAGCAGAAAGAATACAAACACATCTGCAACATAGCTCTTCCGAAGGGTTTCAACAGTTTTCTTGTATTTAGATAAAAAAAAATTGTTAAATTTAAGAGAATTAAGACCATCAGAAACACTTGCACACTGACAAAAATAGCAAGTACAAGAAATTCACTTATCACCCAAAAGCAAACAAATTTAAAAAGCTCCTTAAAGAATATAACATCACGTTGGCTTCCCAGAGTAAATTTAGTAGTAAAAGTGTATTAAAATTATATCAAAAAGATGCAGTGCCAAATTACAAGAAAGCCAGCATTTATCAACTTAATTGTGAGAATCGCAATAAAATATATATAGGAAAAACAAAGAGAAACTTGGAAATCCACATAAAAGAACATTTCAGAAATATTGAATGCAGACAAAGTGAAAAATTGGCAGTTGCAGCACATTTCTGTGCCAAAAATCATGACTTTAAAAAAGAGCCTAAATAAATGAAAATAGTCAAACATTCATCAGCCTTGGAGCAAATGACCCATTTTGCATTCAGTGATTTTAGAACAGGATTATAATGGTTCAACTTTTTTTTCCTAATTTGTTCCAAAATTTTTTCACAGCTCATGAGCCAAAAATCATGACTTTAAAAAGGAGCCTAAATTATTAGAAATAGGGTCAAAAATGCTGCAGGTTTGTCAACTTGGGAAAAGATTTTTATTATAAAAACAAAACTCCATCTTGAACTTCCAGTTTGTACTATTGGAGTAAGAAGTATAATAGTGTTGGTATGATCAAATCATTATAAACTGTGGCTTAGAGCCACAGTCATTGAGGCATTAAAAGCTACTGTCAATCAGGGTGTCTTTGCCTGCTTTTCAAGTTCATACTTAAATTTCGAGCACTTCCAGACTGAATTTTGGGGGGTAAAAAATATGTCATTTGTACAATGCCAAGTATATCACTTATCATCTTTTAAATTTTTTTTACATCAATTTCTCTAGACTACAGCTTTGCTCACCCACCTCCTTTAGAGGATCAACTTTGCCCTACTGTGTTTCCAAGCACAGAATCCATTTCTGGGCAATCACACTTCTGGAGTGTTACATGAACCAGGATAGAAGATGGAAACATACATCCTCCTCCCCCTAATAATTCCTTATTATGATTTTTAATTCTTTCATTTTCTACAAAATCATTTACAAAACACACAAATGAACAACTTGAATAAGCATGAAAGCACAGTTAAAAATGTAACATGCAAAAATCCTTCAAAAAAAAGAATGACAAGTTTTGTGGAAAATAGAAAACTCCCCCTCTTTTCTGAACTATATTGTCTTTGAACCTGACTCCTGGAGCTGCACATTTGCCCTACCAGGTATATTTGGAAATCTAAAGTTTTTTGTATATCACATGTTCTCAGAAGATGTGTGGAAGGGGAATGAATCTAATGCTCTCTTTAATGATGTGGTTACTAAAGTAATCATCTATAAGACACTTGGGGCCTTCTTCTTGTCCAAGGAATAATCATTTGTGAAAGTTTGATCCATCAAATCAGCCTGATTTTGTTTGCCCATAATAAGTGTTTGATGAACCTCCTTTCACCCAAAAAGACCACAAATTATCAGCCTTATAGACAACATAGGATAGTAATACCTCACCACTACCTGTTTGAGAAATACTTTGTTGAGTTTATACATTTCTCTGGATATTTTACTTCTCGGCAGAACACCATAAGTTTAGATCCAGGATCATCCCATCGTAATCTACCACATTATCTGGTGGAACACCATTCACTGACTGTTCCAGACACTCAAAATATGTTTTCAATGGAGCTTACTCTCTAGTAAGTGAAGCCATAAAGGGTGCTCTTAATAGTGTGACTCAAAAGAGATTATTAATGAAGGTTTACTGTGTTCGATTCCAAATTAAATTTATATTGAAAATATTTTTAATGATTCTACCTCTACAGCAGTTCATGCCCTGGCACCTTTTCACAGTCAGGTCTGTCTTATGAATGAAACATACCAATCAGGTCCAGGGAAATTATTATTAAATGTAGTAATAGCTTACCCGAGCTTGTTCAGATAATCTCTATTAATTATTCTGATGTCCAAAGAGTCAAGTGGAATTCTCGAATCAGCGTACATTAATAATCATTTCATAATTTGTTTCTCCTATTCCACAGAGAATCATTAGAGTTTCCCAATCTGAATGGGCACCTTTCACTTTATTGCCAAGAGTTTTCTTTGAAATTTAATATTTCCAATATAATATTGGTTGCTTTTCTGATATACAAGCCTCCTTTTGTATCTACAATGGCAGACTTGAGGACTTCATTAGAATACTTATAGGGACGGTGACCTGGCTTCTCCATATAGTTCCACACCATGACAGTATTAATATTAGTGATGGCAATAATTCTCAATAAGGAGTGATTTTTAGTGATTTACAATCAACAAACAAGGTGGGCAAAGTTATTCCATTTTTATTATGGAACACGAGATGATTTTGCCCACCTGCCATTTTCATTTTAATTTACACACAAAAAATAAAACAAAAACAAGTTCTTATTTTGATTTAGTAAAACACTAAATATCATGTCAGCACATTAAAACTCTCTTGAAGTTTCACAAACACACTTGTGGATTCAGACCTTCTTTAAACAAAAACAAGTTGTTAATGCTCATATGTTTAACTAAATAATATAGCCACTTCAAATCACCTTTTGTTATATAACAGTACACAATCAAAAGTTTCCACCACTCAAATTTACTTGACTGATAGTCTTATAACAATGTAACCTATTTAGACTGATCAACAATACATAGCACACCAAACAGTCATTGATGTCAAGATTACAGCTGAAAAGATTAAACCAAATGCATTGAGGGACTCTGGTGGCTCTAATTATTTTGGGGAACTGAAACGTTTTTGTAAAAAGTGGGCCTTGTCACCCTGGGGAGGCAACGACACCCCAGTTGATGGTTACTAAAATCTTCAACACAACCCTCACATGAATTTGGAAATCTTGTTAATAACAGGTTTATGTAATGATAATTTTGTGTTTTGTGTTACAGTTCTGTGTCCAACGTAGGCACTGGGACAATCTGCACAGTGTTTTCTTCTGTCTCTCCCTATGTTTATTGATCTGCTTCAGCTACTCATAGATCTCCCCACATTTTGGAAAGTTACCTTTCCCATTTTGTTGTTCCTATGTTTTCACAAGACAGTTGCTGTTTGCACTGCAAATGAATGTATGTGTGTGTATTTGTGTGTTTGTTTGTGCAGTACTGAAGCAGCTGTGATGTAAACTTTAGGATGCATTATCCAACTTACAGCTTGCTGAAACAAGATTCTGATCCAAAGATTTAACTTGCAAACAGCAGCTTTCTGAAACTTTAATTTTTCATCAGTTTAAATGCTGCAGAAAACAGATAGTGGAAAAAAAAATTAGCAAGGATATTATTATTTGTTATATTATGTACAGTAATTTATTTTTACAACATAAGTTTTTGTAAATTTGGCATCATTATTTGTGAACGAAACGTGTGACCCAGTTTGTTAGATGACTGTCGAACAGTACAATAAAGAAAAAGTTTGGGGTAATTTTTAAGAAATTTTGTGTAGAAATGTTGTTAATTTTTCTTCTCTACAAAAATAGTAGCAGTTGTTAAATTTTACCAAAATAATCGCATATCACAGAGATTTTTGTTTCAAGCACTGCTAAGTTTAACATAGCAAGAGTGCAAAAAAATGCACCACAATATGAACTGGGTCATGGTTTTCGTTACGTTCCTCATTGTTGGTACTACTTGTGTGTGCTGTGCCAACACTAGTCAGTGGTGCCATGACATTTAGAATCATTCCGCTAGTAGCTGTTCTTCATTCTTCTTGCATGAGAAGTTGAAGAGTCCTCTGCAAGAGGCTACAGCAGTTTTGCTTATTTCAGACAAACCAAATGCTCAGAGAAACCAGGATGGTTGATATGGTAGCTTGTGAATTGTTTGGCACATATACACCATGCAACAAGCAGACTAAAGGAGTTGTCATTTAATTACTAACATTTTAAACAGCCTTTGGAGTTTTAACCATTTACTGACATTACCATTTCAGTTGTAGTTTTAAAAATTTAATAAAAGATCACAGAGAGGAATGCATGTAATTTGTATATCTAATATGTGACTATGCAACTTTGGAAAGACAAATCTTACATGATCTTTAAATGTAAAAACCTTTAAAACAACAAAATATCCTTTTTAAGGAACAGCTGTTTTTTAGAACTTTCATGATTTATAATAATTAGTAGCTGATTTTTCTAAAATATACTTTTGTTACTTAAACTCTAAGATATGCATCAAGATCAAAACATGTGATTTGAAATGGAGAGAGAGAGAGAGAGAGAGAGAGAGAGAGAGAGAGAGAGAGAGAGAGATTTGTTAGACATGATTTTCTGATGCATCACTTGGCCCATTAGCAGGATTCAGATTTGTTGCACATGGTGTTGCACTTACTTTGTTAACTTCTAGGTTAATAACAATCCAAATATTCTGAAGTATATGTCACAACTATAACTTTTATTGCTAAAAATTGGCATCTCAAGCTGGTAAATATCCTAACAGTTATTGCTAAATAATGGCAGTGAGTTTGGGAAGTTGCAGTATACTTATATTTTAAAAATTGTTCTTTATATTTACCATATCATAATGTGATTATTGTGATCCTGATTTTAGAATTGAAAGCACCAGTATACAATACTCATATTGAAAGGCTAGATTAGATTCAATTAAATTTATTCATACAATGATATGGGATATGTTAATTATAGACATAATAGTTATTAATCAGTAGATACAAAATTAAATTAGACACACATAAGTAAATAAAGTTAAAAATAAAAGTAAATGCATTTGCACATTCCTACAATACATGCAGCTTACAGATACCTCATGCCTGGGGCTTCAAAAAGATATACATAAATTGATATAATAAAAGTAAATAAAACAGGCTCATGCACACAGCTAACACTGATAATAAATGTATTTATTTTTGGTTCATCCTGTAGAATGCCTTAATCTGTGTAAGGACATGTCAATAATTATAATTTAATTTGTTACTAACTTGACCCAAAGCTCATGGCATGATGATGATGGTGATGTTGATGTTGATGATATAAAATAATAATAATTTATTTACTGTCAATTTACTTGTAAATCAAGTTTCTGACATTATCAAGTGTTAGATTACAATACTATATACAAAATATACAACTTTCAATTTCCAATGAATATAAAACTTACTTATTAGATATTTCTTTAACTGTCTTTGGTGTTATATATATTTTATAACTATTCTTTGCTTCATTACATATGTAGCCTTATATACACAAAGACAGTTAACAATTCATGTTTTACAAATGTATCCATACAGGACTGTTTATATTCTAATTTAGAAATTAACCGAATACATTTTTCTGTAATATAAATGTACTATCCATTGGACCTTTGCTGCAGCCCCCCAGACCTCAATACCATAATGTAAATGAGGGTAAATTATACCATAATAAAACATTTCAAACTATTTGGAGTGAAACACATCTTTAAAAAATCTCATAAGATGGCTTATTTATTAATTTTGCCACATATGCCATGTATATGTTTTGCCCATGTTAATTTACTGTTTATCCATATCCCTAAAAGTTTATATGTATTTACCTGCTCACAGATTTTATTTTCAATTGCACATAAATCCTCTAGAACACTACTTTTAACTAGAACAAATTTCATAAATTTTAAATATTAATTTAATTTGGAATCAAACACAGTGAAACACCCATTAATAGTCTCCTCTGAGTAGGATATTTAGAACACTCCTTATGGTTTCACTTATATGAGATTTATACAGCACATATCTTTCATTAACTTTTTCTGACATCATCAGCTGTTAACGACTGTTGGATCATTCATCAAACGTTTGGATCCAATAGTCGTTTAACAGCTGATGATGTGGAAAAATGTTCCACAAAGCGTATGTCCAGAGTAAACCAAAAAGAGTGCTGTAAATATCCTATTCAGAAGAGATTATTCATAAATTCTATTTTATCTGCATTACATATGAGATTATTGCTTTTAAAATATTTTAGGATTTGCAGATACTCAGAGAAATGGTGTCCATTAGAGACTTATTCAATCCCCCCAAGAATTTACAATGGTATTCATCTGCATAAGAAGTAATAATAGAATTACTAGGGTGGACAATATCATTTACATATATTAAAACATTTTATATTTGGACCAATTTTATATTTTACCAATCCATATTGACACAAGAGATCATCATTTTTAGTTATTTTCTTTCTATTGAAAAGATAAGATATGCGTTAGTAAATCTCAGAGGTCAGAACCAAACATACTTAGAAGTGCAGTTAATGTCTTTCAAAACTTATATTACAATATGCAATTAATTTATATTGGAACTTACCAATTTGAAAGAGATATGGAAATATATTTTGAAAGTCTCAATCCATTTAATATGATGATGAAGAAATAGCAAAAAACATTTTGAATAATATTTCTGTGTATTGTTTCACAAACCAGGTCATTAGAGCTAATTGCAACCCACACGTCAGCTTTCTGGTCACATGGGGAGATATATTGAAATTGTTAGGAATTTCTAATGCCCCCTATCAAATGTTTATTAATACAGAAGATGGCAGTATGTTTGATGGAAGGGATTTTTAAACCATTCACACTAAAATAATCACCTTAAGTTCTTATAGCACAATTACCTTAAAGAAAAAGCTGTAATTTTTGTCTAATGGCTTAGTAAACTGTTTCTAGTTGTTTGATTGCACTTATGGAAATATGAAACCATTTCTTTCCAATCTTTTGATGTTAGCCAATAAGCATAAGTATTTCTCAGAAAATTGTTATCCCACTGTATTGAAACACATTGCTTATGTTTGTGTAAGTGAAAGACCTGAATCGTAACAGCTCTAGCTTTTTCTTCACTTTTATTCCATAACTTAACACCAAAAACAATTCATATGATTTTTATAATAGTTTTATTAAAATGCTTAGCAACTTTTAAAATACACTGTATAATTCTGATGGTTTGCTTGCCAGCTTGATTTGTATAACAACAATGACAGTAGCAAGTTCTGTTGTACATATATTTAACCAGCTGATTCATATGATTTGAGAAGAAGTTGTTTTTATTTTAATATGACACTTCTAAAGTACCTAAAATCAGAAACAATAATTCTAATATGTTAACAAATTAAATATAGTTTCTAGTATAGCTCAAATTTTTTTTATGCAGAAGTTCACAACAAATGTATAGAAGACTCACGTATTATTAATAATACTATAGGTACTAGTTTGCATATTTAAATAACATTGTAATGCATAACAGGTCTTTAATAAATAGACCATAACTCAATAATGGTATTTCATCACAGATATTTAATGTTGTTATTTAAATTACATCCTTGTTCAGTTTATGACTCATGACATTTCTATTGTGGATATACCAGTTGGTGAACATTGAACCAATAAAAGCAATACAGAATATCGTGCCAGATATTATTTTCCAACTTTTGCCAGAGATTGCACAAATACCTTTAAGTGATACGAAGGTGTAGTGTAGTGAAGTAGTGGTTTTTAAAAAGGTTTAAATTACAAATATTTTTCCTCTGTGAGTCTTTTATTACTTACAGTGGTTGTGTGAAATGAGCATTACTTCAAGGTCTGTTGCAGTGTATAGCTGATATAATGCACAAGGACTGGAATCCCAGAATGTCAGAATATTTGTGGTGTGAAAATATAGCAGCTAATGATGGAATTTATTTTTCACAAGATAATAATTAATAATAATAATAATAATATTGTATATAGTGCAATGCAACCATAGGAATATATAAGACTTTGCTGTCTTTCATCTGTGTTTATGCAATGATGATTCTAAATAAGACGATCTCTCTATATAAAAGCTATGCTTAGTGATTCATCTTGCCATTTGGAATATTGGCATTCAAATTGCATGTTTATTGTAGATGCAATGTATAATATGTAAAGAAAAAACTATACATATAAACAAAATACATATATACATATATTTGAATGGTTACAAATTGTTAACAACAGAGCTTCAGTTAATGGTCAGATTGTTGGTTTGTTTAATATTTTTAATGAGTATGCTCATGCAATTGCAGCTGTTTAGCAGATTATCCAGTTTTTGGCACTTATTTAGCAAATACATTTAAAGTTTGAATGTTGCAACAAGACAGACTTGTTGAGTAACACAACCACAGCAAAACAACAAGCTTTGTATATTGTATGGAACAGTATTATATCTATTTGGTGGATTAATTATAACAATACCTTTGTAACATGTGTGCTTTTCATTCATACCTTTTTCTGCAGTGCATAATTTTATCAAAAAAACCTATTGAGAAAGTTTCACATAAGCGACTTACTGTTTCAGAATTCTGGCATATGAATGTTTGAGGGCTGTGGGTCATTTGATACTCCAAAGAAAATGCACCCTTGTCTTGTTTTCCATTCAGTTGCCTTTGGTATAGTAGTATAAACATGTAAAAATAGATTAGTCAAATTACATGCCCTTACTGTTAATAAAATTGCTCAGACACAAAGTTTAATTTATACATTTGCAGCTTAAAGATTAAATACAGGTATAGATGGGCATTCCTTTCAGTCAGTAGGCTGATTGCCTTCCACCAAGGTGACCTGGGTTCAATTCCAGTGGCTGTAAGTGGAATTTGTAGCAGGTAAAGCAGCATCTGGCAGGTTTCCTCTGCCACTCATCCTGCCATTGTTCCATTTTCACTTCATTGCCATTTCCATATTCACCCCCATCTAGCGTAATGTAATCTGCTGATTTCATGGGGCATGCATTCAAATGGGCTATGTCACTGCCATCTTATGGCAAATGGAAGAACTTCTAAAGACAGGCATTGAAGACCACAGTCATTTTTAGTTTAGAAATTTCTTAGAGATCCAGGCAGTAATAATAACTGTAATATACAATCTTGTCATAAGTTCTGTCCCTACTTTTCATAGGTCTTTACAGAAACATTTCAGTTTAAAGTCTTACAATATTCAGTAATCATGAAGGGGGAAGCGAAAGAAGAGCATATCACTGTTATTTCATTATAAAGTGTAGCAGGACATCTGGAGATATTTTATTAATTAAAATTGTTGCAAAAATTTGTGTATTGATCTGTTACCAATATACTATGTTCTGCTAACATCAAGAAACGTAGCCATAAAAGCTGTAGAAGTCATAGAATCACCTAAGGAAGAGAAAATGTCATGCATAATTATAAGTAAATTTTATTGGGGCCTATCACAGAAACACTGAACAGAGTTTGATGGAAGCTTTACACCACATAAGGCCTACAAGAATGAAAAAAAAAAAAAAAAAACAAACTTCACTTTGAAGAAAAATGCAGTTGACAAAATGGTATGAATTTCATACTCTTGAGAAGCCATGGAAAAAATTGCTAAATTGAAAAGAGCACAGCACCCAATTTTAATAATGGTTTGGTGGGGAATGCCTTATAAGTAGGACCTAGATTTGTATGTAACAGCAAAATGTGAAATATGTACACCCTTTGACAAAAGAATGAGTCATCTCTTGAATGCAAATTCTTTTAAGTCCTACTTGTTACAGCTTGTGATTCATTAGGTAACCAGCAAAGCTGTGTAGCCACTGCAACAATTGTGTTATATGGCATGCATTAAAGATGCTGACTAGTGTGTGTTGTGTTAGCTCTTTGGCAGAGCTCACAGTGATGCTGTGGTTAAGAGCACAGGTTCCCTATATGAAGTACTTTTTTTTTTTAATAAACCATTGTAACATATTATGGCAATTGAGTTTCTTAATATTATTTTCCATACATAGCAATCTTTAATGTTAACAATTATATATATTATAATCAATATTATAACATTTCCTTCATTATTTGTTCTATCTAATGCAATATGCTGCACAGGCATTTCCTGCACATGCGCAAAGGATAAAAGATGGCTAATGGGCACAAAGCCTGGGATGTTGTAGCCTGTTGTCCACACTACTGTAGAAATCTTATCATCTAAGCCGTGAAGATTGAGAGCAGTTTTACATGCTGAGGATTCATACACCTGATATTAATGTGTTTTCACTAAAGAAGGTGTTTCTCTTCATGTGTTTATTTAGTTATTTATAAAGAATATGTTACTTTTTGATTATGTTTTTGTATGTGCATAGGTAATGTTATAAAACTCAAATGGTACATTAAAATATAATATGATATTAAGGCAACATGATATTGTACATATACATTTATAAATCCAATAATAAAAATAACCCAGGAGCTCGCAGAAGAGCAATGCCATTTAAACTGCTTGGCCATTGCTACTCTATTCTAATTTTCTCTTTCCAGATGCTTATGATTGTGACTATTACATGTACAGACAAAGCACCCACTGCAGTGTATCAGTTGCTCCATGCATGTTGAAAATTCAGTATGTACAAGCATGTCCAAAGTTCTCCAATTGACATGTAGACTCTGGAGAGGACTCATTTTTTTTGTCAAAGGGTGTACATATTTATGAACTAAATATAGGCAAAATGTGTAATAGTGAAAACAGGGAAACTTATGTTAACATTAATGCATTTAAAGTTTCAATTTATTGCAGTTCAGTATGGTGTGACACATGATTGAACCTTGTCAGTATAAAGCTACAGCTAAGAATAATTATATACAGTATAAAAGGCCCTAATAAATGTTTGTTAGTAAAATATGTTCAATAATTAATGGGATATATATTACATTAGCGTTGCAGGATAAATAACACAAATATAGATTACAACAAATCAGACATATAAAAAATAGATAAGAACAGTACAATATGTATATTAATGGTAACCTTTAGATTACAATGAGTATGTGTTAATAAGATATGTGCAATAAAATGAAGATCTAAATTATAGTAAATATTTGTTGATGCCATAGAAGTATAAAGTAATAAAAATCAGATTGTTCCCTAAATACTATATTTTACATTATTTATCAACATTATGATTTATTTTGCTTTTAAAAATGACACAAGTGTGTGCCAACTGATAACTGGTATGGTAACCTGTCTCAATTATGTTAAAAGAGTTATATTAGTTTGATATGCAGTGGAATGCCAGCTACTTTTCCAGATTTTCGGGGCTCATTGTCTGTCAATAGTCTGTTAATACTCATTTCAGTGCTGAAAATTACCCCTTGACAATGCAGGAGCAAATTTGAAGAGGGGAATCTTGTTATATTGAGGATTCTACACACTGTCACAAAATGAAATATCAGGGTTTCTTCCCATAACTTCAATTTCATTCAACACCTCTTGACATTCCTTACAGTATACATTGATACATCTAGAAAAATATTTCACTGTCTGCAATTTCTAAAGACTGTCAGTTGATTCTTTTGGAAATGAATTTACATGTTGAAAATTGTCATAGTAGAACTGTACAGCCTCCAGCCAAGTACATCTTGTTAAAACTGGTTCAGGTGTAAGGGGGTCTTATCAAATTTATTCTTTTAACATTACATACCCTATTGAGTTTTGACAAAAAGTTTATTTGTTGTCGATACCAGCTTATTGATGTCAAGAAAATAATCCCTCATTTCCTCAGTAATACAGAGTCTGTAAGCTGCATTTGTGAAATGGATCATATTAAAATAAAATATCTTCAATACAGAAGCACCGTTCAAAACATACACCCATTCCTTTTAAACACTCTAGAGGTGTAGCACTTTAAGGCCAACATTTACAAACCTCGTCACCAATTTATTGGTACATTCAATATAATTTTTTTTGCATTAAAATGATACAAAATTTCAGATATGTAACTTTCTGTGAATGAATGAATTATTTCTTCCAATTTCCTTGCAGGTATAATATTTTTAAAATATAAATAGAACCAATTTCATGCAATTTTAACAAACAAGTAAACATGTTAAAATAAAAGTAAACAATTTACTTTTTCATATTCTGAATAAATGTAAACTTATTACTATCAAAACATTTAAATTTTCCACTTAATAGCCCTCAATTTATGGAGTTGCATTCCTTCCATACCTCATTACAATTAACACCAGGTTCAGTATGTAATGGGGATGTATATTCATTCCTAAATAGTGCAATTGTCAGCATTGTTATTTTCATTTGTCTCATCTTCCTGATGTTTTTTTCAAGTTTTTTATATTTTCATCTGATTTTAAATTGAAATTCTTCTGCCACACTTATTTCATTTGGTAAGTTTTCCAAGTTTTCCCCCTTTTGTAACAGGAACTTTTTTTTTTTTTTTTTTTTAAACATTCTAAAATATAATGCAAAGTACCATCTGGTTCCTCACACAATGGATATATCCCCTTAATATATGCATTTCTTATCCCTTTTAAACCTTTTAAATATATTACTCCTGTTCTAAACCATGCCAGTTCTTCCCTCCTTACTTTATCACAGGTTTCAATATATTTTTCTCTTCCCCAATGATTTTTTAGTATGCTGTATCATTTCAGAGATTTTTTAACATTAAGACTAGCCCATATTTCCTGTTTTTCAACATCCTCAATTCTTAATTAAAATGTAAATTGGAACTTGCACAGTGAAGCTAATCATATAATTGGTATTATTGTATGTGATTCAGTTTAACTACACACTCTTAATGCTTCACTTACATGTCATAATATATGGAACCAGTTTCGAGAACTAAATGTAAGTAAATCAAGTAAGTGAAACATTAAGAGTGTGTAGTTTAACTGAATCATACAATGATATCGTGAATTCTTTTTATCTCTTCCCAAAATCCTTTACCCAATCTTTCCCCCTTATACCATATAAATCCCATGTAGAATATTTGAGAATATTTTGGATTTTATATATCCAAGTTTCTCTTCCCTTAATTCTTTCTTGTGTAACCAAACACTGATGATATTTTCCTCTTATAGCCTCCCTATTCTGTACCAATATTGCAGTACTCTATTTCATTATTTTTATAGCCCAATCTCCCTAATTCGTAACTTTACATAATATCAAGCAGTAATAGTAATAATGGCTCAAATATGTAATATCATATCTCATTATACCAATGGTAATAGCTTAATTGCAAAGATATTGTAACCTTATTGATGGGCAGATAGAAATGGATAGAATATGTAATTACATAGAAATCGGAGTTGTAGTTATAAGGGTGCCACACAACTGCATTTCTGTGAAAAGGAGGCAAAAACAAATGCAGCCAAATTTTGGAGCTTTTTGCAGGAAAATGCTGGATATTGGACTACTAACAAGAAAATATCTTAGAGGAAAAGGCATGCTCTACTCCCTATCAAAATGTTGAGGCATTACAAGCAGATTTGGTGAAGACTGCTACTATATATACATGGCCAGATCATTTAAAGCAAAAGGTGAACATGTTCTGTAAAATGAATGCATAACAAATTTTTTTATTTGTTGTATTTTCTCCATGAAAAAGTGTTCTTTGTGCGAGGGGCAGAACTTATGATAGGACTAGTAATAACAATGTGAGAACTTATGATGACAGTATCATTCTGTGTACCATAGTTTTAACAGCTGCTCTATCACAATTAGGGATCAGATTTTTATGTGCTAAAATACTTGAAATATATGATAAAAAATATTTAATTAAATTTGAATTATTTTATGTCAATATAAACAGTTTTCAGTACACAATGAGAGACTCATCTTCAAGTTATTCATCTGAAATGAATAATGATTATTTTGGAACATTGACTAAAGAATGCTCTATATCACACAGCAATATCATTTTCTTGTCAGCTGTCCAACACATTTAAAATTTTACTCATGGTATGAAATGCGCTATATTTTTCAAATATTTCTCTGTGTTCTGTAATTATATTTATTTAAAAAGCATAAGTTTACAAATATTACATTATGGCCTAGTTTTAAACCAGACTGTATTCAGCTCAATATTTTAAATCACTGATACAAAAATTATCATTAACATACTAATTTTCATCATTCAACCAACTATTCTTAACAATTTTGCTAAGCCACAGTTCATAAGTAGCTTCCTACTGTTATATCCAGAGGAGTTTGTTTATACAAAACAAAAAAACTGTATAATAACATAATTTAAAACTTTAATATAATTCAGTAATCACCCAAAATTAGCAATAAATCATTCTCATTGTAGAACTATTCTTAAATAGCTTACATCCATTCACATTTAAACTTTTAATCTACTACACATATAATTACAATACCACTACCAGCCAATTACATAAGGCAAACACCTCTAGAGTTCCTCTCTCCTCATGGACCATAACCATTTGTTCTTAACTCTATACAAATATTTCCCAAGATTCCTAATTTGTATTTAGTCGCCACACATTTTCTTTGCTTCAATTTGCTTATTTATCTTCAACCATTAATCATATATTGCTTTTTGTCTCCATTCAATTGTTCTTAAGCATTCAAACAAAATATGTTCTACATTTTCTAAATTTTCACATAAAGAGCAAACTTATGCTCACAATTACTTCTAAAACCCTTTAAGCTCCAGATTCCTAATCTAAACCATGCCATCCCCTCTCTCTCCTGCTTATCACACTTTCTAATGTATCTATATCTTTTAACATTCCCTTTTATCCTGATAAAACACTAGTGACCTCTTTCCCCTCATTATAGAATATATCTGTCCTAGAAATGCTAATTTGAACTCATACAGTGAAGCTAATCATATAATTAAGATCACTGTATGATTGAGTCAAACACACACTCTTATTGGCTCCACTTGTTTATATGTAGTACATGTTTCACAAACCTTTATTCGCATCCTCAGTTACCCATTAAAAGCTGGATAATTTATTATACTATGGGGATGTGTATTCTGCTCTGGTGGAGGTGTGATGAACTTAAAGTTTATGTTTTCATCCCCAGAAGTGTCAAAAGTTCATTAATCTGTCTCTGAACAGCATACAAATTATCCAGCAGTCGATGGATAGCTGAGAATGCAAACAAGGGTTCATGAAACATATGCTACATATAAGCAAGTAAGTGGAGCCAATATGAATGTGTGGTTTGACTCAATCATGCAATGATCTTAATTATAACATCTGCCTAACTGTATCCTCAAACCTTCCCCCCCCCCCCCCAATCACTTCATCGCCCATTTCATTCTTTGTTAACTCTTCCCCAACTTTGTTTACCCAATTGAAATCTGCTTCCCCAAACTCCTGAAATTTTAAACATTCATTTAACAAAGAAACCTCTGACATCTCGTGTTTTATGCTGTAGATTCATTAAGACTAAAGTTTTTTCCTCCAGATCACTAACATGCTACACTGTTTCTGACAGCATTCCACCAATTTCAATATTTTAATTGTATGCAGAGGAAAACCATTAGTGGAGATGATAGAGCATTATATTTTTTAACACTGTGCCACTTAATATTTCCCGAAAAACTAAAAATACCATTAAATTCTGCAGCATATTGCTACAAATGATGACTTACGGTTGTTTTTGCTTTGGACATTGTTAAACATACTAAAGAAAGAGAACTGAAAATTACAACCTCACAACAATAAAAATTAAATGAAAATTATTGATTGCAGCTGAGAGAGCTCAAACACTGCTGGTGGCAGAATATAAAGGCTCTCTTTCATACTACCACTCTCTTTGATAGTATCAAACTGCAGAAACTACAATGATCTCGGTCCTGGTGGTGTACTGGTTATCATACTTGCCTTCTAAACCCAAGATCGCAGATTCAAACCTGTCCAGGATCGATGGATTTTTTCAGGCATAAAAATCCTAAGTATGGCTTCCTTCAGAAGGGAAGTAAAGCCGTGGGTCCCATGTTGTACATTTACAGCATGATAAAGAACCTCAAGCCTGAAAGAAGAAGCCTCTGAGCAAAATTTGTCGGCCACTTCATGCCCTGAATAGAATGGGACGCTGATGACCTGAGATGTTAAAAAGCATCCGTAAATAAACCAAATCAAACTACAATGATCTGACATTAAGTAAAGATGGTGTTCACTTTAATATACAAATAGCACCAGGTTCATAGATATTATTTTTTTTTCTTTTTTATTGCTAACCACAGACTCTAAAAGAACTCTAACAGTTCGAAGTATAGTGATTATAAGTGTGACTTTCTCTTAGTGTTTTATCCTTTTCTGCCTTAAATAATTACTGTTAATTTGTTACATATATATATATATATATATATATATATATATATTTATCTATCTATCTATCAGGAAGTTTTTCATTTCTGATTGAAACTTTTTTCATCTTTGAATTTTAATTGTTTTTTCAGTTATTATACAAAATTCTATCAATAACTTGGATCTCTTTCAGTAGATTTTTTGTTTACATTTTGACAATAGTAATTGTTCTGAGTGCAAGTGCTTTAGTTGTGGCAGTCCTTGTTTAGCATCTTGTCTTGTTCATTGTTAATGACAATACACTAACTTTAGACTACCTGAATTTAAATATTGTGATTATTTCCTTAATGAATATATACATATGCTCACTTTGTTACAAATGCAGTCTATATGACATTTGAAAGTTAAGTGATGATCAACATGACTCCCAAAAAATTTATATGATTAACCTTTTCTATTGTTTCTCCATTAATTATAACATTTACTTCTAGATTCTCATGCCTATTATTGTAGTAGTGAAACATAAGTGCTTTCTATTAATGAATACAGAGGAACAAGAGTCAGTTGTGATTTTGTATTAAGTGAAGGTTTGATAAACGGGCATTTCAAACTGTATGCTTACATGTTTGCACCATCATATTTTGAAGTTCACATACTTATTGCACTATCATTTTGCAAGGAGTGAAAGTAGATACCCCTTCCTGCAAATCAATCAAAATGGTTTGAAGGTATGATGGGTATAGCACTATTTTAATAATCAAAAGAGCATGCACTCTATGGTGCTGTGTGTGAGGCAATGCTGCTGAGATGTGAAACACAAGGCAAATGTCCATGCAACAATAAGTTTGAGATTTGGTTTTTATTAAATATTATTTAATTAAAATGGTTTATTACACATTTTTATGTGGTATAATATTTCAAATAAAGCTAAGTTTACCACACCCAAAGCTTGCAAGTTACAAATAAAATATGTAATCACTTAAGAATCGTAGAATATTTGCAGTAAGGTGTGACCTTTCGGTCTCTTGCAACAACCTGAAGTGATGATCCTTACAGTATTATTACCTGCCACAGTAGGTTCTTCTCCAGATTAAGGCAAGCGTTTATCAGCACCTCAAAATCAGGTACAAAGGCAGGCCTGGAGTCTGCACTCATATGAATGTATTGTCTGGTTAGAGAAGAAGGCATGTGCTATGTAAACATTTTCTACCCTCAATCACTGTGCTCAAATATGTTAGTGTCAATAAAAGTAAACAGTGTTGTCATATACTTGTCCATAGTTGGAAGTCCAGTGGACTTGCAAGATATGAGTCTGAGAGTCCTGATTCATTGGTATCTCAAATATACTTGAACATGAAATAAACAGTTAGTCCTCTCTTACCTTCTTCTGATCGCCAGACTGAACTATGACTGCCAAACAGAAGCTTTTGAATTAAGGTTAAGATAGGATTCCCATCATGTTTTTTTTTAATTTTCAACTTTTTCATTAAAAAAACTAACATTTTGTAAAAAAAACAGGGCAGGCAACAAAAAAAAATGCACCATATTTCATATATCGTAAGCATACTCTAATAAAAATGCAACTTCTAAATACACAAAGTAAAAGACCAAATTTATTCAACAGAGTATTCGTAGGATTTATGAGTCTGTTCAAGAAGAAATTTTTCTTTTGATATTTGGAAAAGAAATGATGAGATAAATCCACAAAACAATATAAACCTTCACAGTCTCAATTTTAAGTATTTTTTTCTCATATGTCTGCAATGAAATTATAAATTGAAAAACATGTTCATTTGCTGCATTGAATCCTGGCAGTGGTAAAAATATTTACTAGACATACCAGATTCTTAGTACTTATATCTTGCTTTTTAAAATGAGCAAACATTTCACACCACCATAAAGTATTGCCAACATCATAGTAGAGAACACACTTCAAGGATTAGTCACCAGGAGCACTACACAAAAATAAATAAATTCCATAATTTACTTTTTCAGAAGGGGTTCTTAAAAAGTGGAACACTGGGAAAAAGTTGGAACACCTGCACATTTTACCAAAAATGGGATGAATGAGAACCCTAGGTTAAGAGGAAGAAAAGTTTTGGTGGAATGAAATGGAACAAACCTGAAGGAAAAAAAATTAAATTTTCATTAGTTTAACACAAACATCACTCACTGCCAGAGGTATAGAACACAGAATGTCAAGGTATTTGTAATGTCACATTTTATTGTCCTCCTAAACCCCTTTGTATCCTCCCAGATAATCTTCCACGATAACTTTTTTATTTATTTGTTTATTTAAATGCATACATAACAAAAGATTACATAAAGTTGCCATACAAAAAGAGCAAAAGTCATTTGGGTACAAATTCAATTCTGTATATGTTTCTACATTGAAATTTTGTACATGTAAATGCAGAAATTGCGGAAATATAAAACATAAGACAGGTATACATAAAGTAGAATTCTGATTCAGAGATTAGTATAATATAAAAAGTTATATACTGATATGATGTAAAGACGAGCTTAAAACTAATATATGTAAAACTTGTGATTAAAATCTTAAAACAATTATATTAAATATATGAGTGCAAAACAATAAGCTATGTATCACTTTATAAGAATATATATTAAATAATTTGGAGTAAATGTTAAATATACAAAACAAATTATCAAAATTGTTATTTCTAATTTACAGATATTAATATATGGTCTAATCAGACATCTACAGAATTAGATATAATTAATGAAGCATGAATGTGTGTATGGAACATCACACAAGCATGTATAGGAAATTATTCTGAACTTTATTATAGAAAAATAATTAAAAATTAGATTAATGATTTAATTGTTTTTATCTATTTGAGTTTAGCTCACCTAAAACAGGATGAGTTTTAATTAGCACGTTATATACTCTAGACCCAAAAAATCCTGAAGTAGTATGAAATGTGGGTTCAGTAATTAGGAAATGGCTGTTTTGTCTGGTGGAGTAATCATGATGTTCAACTTTGAAATTATCCGGTATTTGTGAAAACAGGTAAGCAGAGAAAGTTTATATGTTTGCTCAACATTAAACTCTGTGAATTATTTTCATGTTTGTTATGCAATTCTTAGTCTTTCTCTTTTTCTTTCTTTTGAAAAGTATGACATCCTTTGCACACACATATTCCAGAAATTCATATTTGACACTTACTTATTCCTTGATTACTACATTTAAAATTTTTGTTTTGATATTCTAGCAACTCAGTTTTATTTCAAAAGTCCATTTCTGTTGATACAAGTTTAATTTAATTTACTTCTTAAAGGCAAGGGTAATACAGACAACCAAATAGCTATAGGGGTGCAGCATTACTGTCCAATATTGGAAAAATGTTTACTGACATTTTGGCTGGTAGATTACAAATGAGTATAGGAATACAATATTATTAGAATATCAAATGTGGTTTTGTAAAGGAAGAAGAATGGTTGACTGTATTCATTATAAAAACTCTTAGTACATAATATTCAAAGAATATTAGAGACAAATTATATTTGGCTTTTGTGGATTTAGAAAAAAACTTTCGGTTGAATTGAATTACAATGGTATAAACTAGCATTCAAGGGGGTTAATAGTCATATGATAAATGTTTTAAAATCTTTATACGTAGAAAACAATTTTTGAAGAAGGAGTAAAAACTAATGAAGAATGGGTTAAGACAAGTCCAGTTCTGTTTATTTTATTTTAATTTCAACTTACTTCTTGCAGTAGGCAAATATCAGACTTTTAATAATTGTAATACAAAGTTTTATTTTTTTTAGACTCATAGACTCCATTTAAAGACACTGGGTAGTTGGAAGGCATTTCTGACTGCTCAATGGAGCTAAATGTTGATTCTAATTTTCTCAGGTACTATTAAACATAAATGAATAAATAAATTTGTAACATGCAAAATACAATAATATTCATTGTCATTATTAATATGTTGTGTTGAGTTGAACTATGAGTTTGATTCATCACAGCATATCAATTATTGAATAAATGAAATTAAATACAATATCTTTTAACGATGACCCAATAAAAGCATATGCAAATCTGGTAAGTTATTCATATAATAAATTAGATATGAGCATTTTAAATTATGACTGCTGGGGAGTATTCAGTTGCCCATTTCTCATAACCTGTGTGTGGAATGAAAATTTTATATCTTGTAATAAATGAATTTCTCATAATCCACTTAAATGTATTCTCACTTATGAGTGCAATTGAAAATAGTAAATTTTAACTTCTTAATACTTATAAAATTCTTATTAATTTTAACATGTGTTTTTTTAAACAGAATATAATGAACAATTGGGCAATACATTTAGATGGAACCTAATTTTTAGACTGAAAAATAAGCAGTAACAATTTCATCCATGTGTCTAATGGAGTTAAAGAGAAAAGTATGAAAAATACAAGTTACAAAAAACTGCAGTTAGAAATTAAATATGGATATGACATATGACTCTTCAATTTGGAACATTTCTGATCCATAGTCCATATATATTTTTTCTATTTATTACTATTATTGTTGTTTGTTTACACTTCCCCATTTGCTTTGTGTCTTTTCTCATCTCCCCTTATGTATATTGCATGTCCTTTTCTGCATCGAAAACCCTTCTATCAAATATTGCCTTCAATTGAATTTTCGTACTATCCGCAGTAGTATCCTAAGCTGCTCATACACTTAAATCATGCTGCTACAGCCATCATTAAAAAGATACTATTCCATTTAACACAACCAGTTTAAATATGAAGACTCCAATACATACATTTTGGATGTGCTCCTAAATTATGAGGTGAAATCTTACAATGGGATTCTAGATACTGCTTTGCAGATATATTTCTAAGAGGTCATTTTTATTTAAATCCCTGGAAACTTGCTTGAAATCTGCATCAATATCTGAAGACTAAAGCCAGGGTTTGCACTTTACAAAACAAAATTTACCAACCTTCTATACCAAGATTTGGAATAAAACAAGTGTGTATTATGTGGTTATGTTGGAGGTATATGGTCTAGAGGACATAGTCTACCTACAACCACATTTAATTTTTTTTTTTTTTTAATGGTGTTTAATGCCCGTTTTTACTACTGAGGCACCACAGGCAGTGAACATTAGATGAAATGATATATTGGGAAAGATTTTATTTTTTATTTTCAAGGAAGGAATTGTTCCAGGCCTAAGTTTAGGGTACCTTCCTGGCACTTGCCATTTATGAGGACTGAGGAAAATATGGAAAAAACCTCAGTTAGGGAGGACAGTCCTGGCAGGATTCGAACCTCAGACCTCACACTCACAAGTCTACGCCTTATCGACCTTAGCCACCTGTGGCGGTCCCACATTTAAATGTCCAAAGTGTCATATATCTTTTTTAAAAGTTCAGAGTGTTTATTTTTAAGTTCAAAAACAAATTTTGATAGCAAGCTAGTGTTTTTAAACTGGATAGGTCTTTTTAAAAAAAATAGTTGCAATCAGCCAACCAAATAAGAGAAAACATTTAAGAATACATGGAACTTGCAACTTTGCATAAATCAAGCAATTTGTTTATTTAGTGGAAAAATTTTTAAACAAAAATCAGCTTGGTGATGAAAGGTATTTATCATAAGTTACTTCAACATACACAAATTGCAATGGCTTCCCTACATTTTGTACAAGGTCTGCCCAAAATGAAACCAAGCTTTTGAAATACCCCCATAAAATGATGCTCGTTTTTGGTTTTATGTTTCATATTTTGATATTGTAGTACTACATTTAGTTGGTATTTGCTGGAATGATAAGTATTTGATTACCAAGTATAACACTTTCCCTTTGGTGTTTAATTATAACATTTTAAACAACAGTTTGCTTTAATATGACAAATTATTGTTACGAAATCACTCAAATTTCACTAATTATGTTCCACTTACTCGGACATGTTTCAAAGGTGAATGCCTCCATCTTCAGCTTGGTTGCACTGGCTGCTTCCCAGTGTGGTCGTTAGGAAGGTAGTAAAAGCCAACAACAACAGCAAAACACAAGTAGCCGCTGAAAAGAAAGTGTTTTATAACTGTCACCTGTCTTCTTGCCATAAAAGAACTCTAGTGGTTCAACATTTTTCTAACAGTTTTCTTCTCCAAATGGTGTAATATTCTACTTGAAAATCCCTGAATACTGCAAAGATATTTTTGTCTCATTAAAGATTCTTTTAGGTATATCCTGCATCACCTTAAGTATTTATTAGGATGTATTATATTCTGGAGCCAGCTTGGTCTAATGTTAAATTGTAATCTTCTAAAATTCTATCTATTTATTGTCATTTGTTCTTGTATTTTGATCAGTACTGAGGTCAAAGCTATTTTTTATAATTTTAATTATTTTTTCTTTGAAGATATTGATAATTATTTTGCAAAATTAGGAAAACCCTGTTTTGCATATGGGGTGAAAACTTGGAAATTCACTGGTGTGTATGCTATGTTTAGAAATAAAATTTATATTAAAAAAAAATCTCATGTGTACTTTTTATCAAACTATTCAAATGACTCTCACATATATGCAAATTGTATTGCAAAAACATGTTTTGCCCAAGGACATTTTTCATGGATTGTGTAAGCATTTGACAAAATATGAGACAGCCAATTTGTTAATCTTCACTATGAACTTCCTTTACAGCTACTCATCCTGACACAAACCTGAAATGGGATTTTTATGGACTGTTCTATGAAAATCAGAGGATCCCTTTCAGTAATAAGCATTATCAGATTTAAAACATAAAATTATATGCTTCTTGTGCAAATTAACACAGATTTTAAAATTTAAAACTTATCCAAAAATTGGTTACAGTATTTTAATGAAAGTTAAAGATAAATTGCATATAATTTGGGGTAAAGTTTTCAGTACATGTTGCTTGCTGTAATTATTTTTAAAATTAATTCTTATATAAATACTATAAAAGTTTAGAAGTATAGTTTGTTTATGAAAAAGAACAAAAGGAGAAAATAAAGAAATAGTAGTGAAGAGATATGTGGTTACTAATTTGGTTTAGAAAAGCTGCATGCTTTTTGATTTAAAAATAATGTTTTTAATTCCTATTATTGCAAAAACACACTGGAAAATTCATTTTATAGGTAGATTATTATCTTTATTTTTATTTATTATACTTTTTATGAACAACTGAAGTAGCATGAATAGTTGACAAATGAAATCATTTATTATCAAAGAACTGGATTTGCGAAATAGGCAGTCATTTTCTGGTATATTTATCACCAGTACTGTTCGACGCACCAAAGTCTTTTAGACGATGACAGATGTGCAGATCAAAATGCAGCGGGAATTGGAGCGCCTGCTTTGCTTTTGTTTTCTATGATGTAATTTCCGGGCTGAGTTGACATTGTGCTGGACACGCGAAACAAAGTTTTACATTTAACAGCTGTTACGTTGAGTGTTAATATTTTATTTAAAACATGTTGGATTTGTTTACAATTTTTAGCAAAGGTGGAATTGTTTTATGGTGCTTTCAGAGCACTACGCAGATATTTACACCATCTGTTAATGCATTGATTCGAAGTGTAATATTACAAGTAAGTTCACCATTGCACTCAAGGAAAAAGTATATATTATTATAGGTTATATATGATTTTTAGGTGTATCTTTTCAGAAGAAGCTTCAAGGAACTGTTTTGCGGAGTAACCGATAAAGCGACTGTAAGGTTTACCACCAAATTATAGCTTTTGCTCTTCCAATTATAAATCAACACAGCTCGAGAACTTGTGAGTATATCTTTTGAAAACGCAAATCAAGAAACTAGTGTTTGACATAAAATATCTTATGTCAAACACGCATAGTGTATATATTTATCCCAATGCATTAAAACCCGTGTATTCCAAGAAATTTTAAAAGATGACATCAATAAAGTAGAGTTGAGTTGTTAGCTTAACTGAATTACTTCCCAATGTTCTCGGCGTTACAGCATAAGGCAGAAGCCCATATCACTACGGTAGTGAAGTATTGCGACTTGTGTTACAATGACGAGGTACAACATGTTATGAAGTGTTATTATTCTGTAATTAACAATAACACTTATTAACACTAACCAAGGAATTAATATTTACATTCCTTGCAATTCCAACATTGTAATAAACTTAATTTAAAATGAAAGTATTTGTACAAGTTTATACCCCAGTGAAAGCATTATATTCACCTAAAGTAATTAGGGCTAGAAGTTGAGCTGTTATCATCTGTTAGGTAAGATTTAAGTTTTATTCAGTGCTGTAAAACATACACTATTTTTTATAATAAAGCATACATACAAAAACAATTTACATCTCAGTGAGAGTAATGTTTGCATATAAAGTAATTAGAATTTGAAGTCAAGCTATTATCATCTGGTAGGTAAAGCTGTATCAGATTAAATTTCTTCATTCACTGATACAGTGGTAAGGGGTATATATCTATGTGTATATATTAGTCTCCAAGACATCACTTTACCTACAACTGAAATACATAAAAGGAACTGTCTAAGCTGCTTAATAGTAACCAGTGTCAATGCCCCCATCAAACTCATTTCTACCCTAGTAGATTTTTGGTTACAGCCATTTGTTACAACTCATATCAAAGATTCCTACTGTTTTTTGAGTATGCTTAGGAAAGCTGACCCTTTAGTACATTCTAATACACTTCTGGCCAGTATTAACATGATGTCGCTTTATAGTAACATGAGTGATTAGCAGCTGTTAGATTATTTTGTACTCTCGAGCATCTTTTCATACCCCATCCATGGATTTCATTTGTCATCAAGCTTATCTGGTTCTCGCTTGGTTTAATTTAGTTTAGTTCTCGGAGCATTCAGTGAATTCGTGAAGCAGCCACAGAGACCTATGAACATTGAACTTGTCATATACAAATACCACAGTAGTTTTCAATCTGTATTTACAAAAATTTGTTTACATCTACATAAATAATTACAATAAAAATAAAAAAGAACACTTAGAACAACTCAACCAACACCAAAAACAGACAAATCATACAACTTTTATTAATACATATTTACATATACATTGATATGTTGTGCAGTATACTATTGTCACTCATATATTCCTTTACAGAATAATACGCCTTTTTACATAGGTATTTTCTAAGAGTAGATTTAAAGGAATTGTTATTGTTTATTAAGGCTTTTAGGCTAGGGGGAAGAGCATTGTATACTAAAATGCACTCATAATAAACGCCTTTTTGATGGCATGAAAGTGCTGAAATTGGGCGATGTAGATTTGCTTTTCGTCTAGTATTCTTGTCATGTATATTTTAATTTTGAACAAATTTTTGTTTATTTCTTATATAAAAGTTCATGACGGATAAAGTATATTCGCAAGGAAGAGTTAAAATTTCAAATTTCCTAAAGAGGTTTCTGCATGAATGTCTACTGTGTGTACCAGCAATTATTCGTATGACTTTTTTCTGTAACAGGAAGACACGTTCACTTTTAACTGAATTTCCCCAAAATATTAGACCGTACGTCATTATTGAGTTGAAATAAGCATAATAAACTAGTTTTAAAGTCTTAATTGACTCCAACATTACTAATGCACGTATTGCATAGCATGCACTGCTTAGTTTAGGTGTAATAAGATCAATGTGATCTTTCCAATTCAGATGGTTATCAGTTGTTAAACCAAGGAATCTAATATATTTGGTTTGTGAAAGTACACTGTTATAATATCCTATCTGTAATTGTGGATCTGGAGATCTGTGAGTAATGAATTTCATAACATTTGTTTTATCTAGATTTAGAGACAATTTATTTGCTTTGAACCATACACACAATGAACTGAGAACCAGATTTAGTTTAATGGCACAATCATTAAGGCTCTTTCCATTTATCAATATGCTTGTGTCATCTGCAAATAGAACAGCATTTCCTACATCTTGGATAGATAAAGAGAGGTCATTTATATATATTAGAAAAAGAAGAGGACCCAGAACAAATCCTTGAGGCACTCCATGGTTAATCATTCCCCACTCCGATGCATTGTTTTTATTTTTGAAGGGACAATTTATCACTACTTTTTGTTTCCTTTTGTCAAGGTAGGATATAAACCATTTTAAATATTGGTTTTTTTATTCCATAGAAAGCTAATTTATCTATCAGAATTTCATGATTGACACAGTCAAAAACCTTAGCTAAGTCATAAAATATTCCTCCTACATGTGCTCTTTCATTAAATGCAGTTAAAATTTCATTAGTGAGTTTATAGATTGCATTTTCTGTTGAAATTCCTTTTCTAAAGCCAAACTGATCACTAACTAGAATATTGTTACTTTCAAGGTAATGGTAAAGCCTATTGTACATTACTTTCTCAAATACCTTAGAAAATGTAGGTGAAATAGCTATAGGTCTATAATTAAAGACATTTATCTTTTCTCCCTTTTTGTACAGAGGCCTCACTATTGAGTATTTTAGCCTCTCAGGCAATACACCCAATGCTAAAGATTCATTACGCAAATTGTATGAACCATATTATATGCAGTTAGAAGGGAATTCAGTCGATTCATTCTTACACTTGGCATTAAGTAATCAATGTTTATGTCTCCACATATAATTATTTCATGTTTAGGCTTAAATAAAAAGTTTAAGGTATCTTCAAGCTTCATCAAGAAAGTTTCAAAGTTTCCTAACGGCGAGCGATAAATAGCAATTAAAATTATTTTTGTATTGTTGCTATCTAATTGGATTGTGCATAATTCAATGTCCTGTTCTGAATTAAATTTTGATACGTCTAATGTTTTATATGGTACATCCTGCCTGACATAAATGTAAACTCCTCCATTATTTAGTTTTTTTCTTGAAGCTCCTGCTCCCAAACAATAACCCTGTAATGACAATTGTGATAATTCCTGTTGTTTCAAATGATGTTCAGATAGGCAGATAATATGTGGTTTTATATTGTCATTAGTTAAGCTGTTTAATAATTCATCTGTTTTGCTTCTAAGTCCTCTAATATTTAGATGAAATATACAGAAATTTTTTATTGCTTGTTGAATACTCCTCAATTTTACTTTATTTTCTGTGCTATCATGATCATTGATATGATTGTCATTTGATTTAACATTAACTATTATTAAGTTTGACTTGATGAATTTCTGGCCTGGATTAGGTGTCTTTATCCTAAAAAACTGGACCTTGAACTATTTATAACAACAGGAATCTTACCCTTGATTCTGTCAGCAATAAGGAGCGAAAGCTGCTTTTTGCCTCTTGCAGTGCATTTAGTTTTGATAGTAAATGTTATCTAAAAATAAAAGGCACTGCAATGGGCACCAGAATAGCACTGTCTTATACATCTTTTTATGGCTCCCATAAAGAACGAATTTCATAAGTCAGAACCTCTGGTGCCATTATTATGGTTGAGATATATTGATGATATAGATATTTGTGCTTTGGACCTATGGCTCAGAATCCCTCAATCAATTTCTTATTAATCTCAACTCCAAATTTTCAGTTAATTTCAGTTCTTCTGTCTCTCCTAAAGCAGCTAAAGCTCTAACAGATTACAACAGTGTCATCGTTTTGATAGCTCTCATCCCTTGCATACCAAAAGATCTGTTCCTTTTTCTCTTTCAACTATCTTTGTAACAAATTTTCATCTCTGACATGTACAATAAAAATCTAGCTCAGAAGTTCCCAAGACCAAAAAATGCTTCCTATTTTTTAGAATCCCATATTATCCAGCGCACAAAAAATTCCAGTGCAAACAAACTACCAATAAGAATTTCATTGTACTAACATGCCGAATTGAGAGCATCAAACTTATTTTGAAACAAAGGCACAACACTTTATTAATGCAAACATTTAAGTGATTTTACAAAATTTGTACCCGGCCTTAGAACATCTCCTAACATTTTAAGTATATGTAACTTCTATCTAATCTGTCGTCTAACATACTGATATGCTTCACTTACTTTTAAATAAGGTGGGACCAGTTTCAAGAGACATCCTCTCCATCTTCAACCAACTTGACGATTGGTAGGAGAAACTAACATCAATGAGGACCTGTGGCTCTGCCCTGGTGGTGTTTTTTTATAAACTGGAAATTTATATTGCATTCTCCTGTAATGTTGAAATTCATAAGATGATCCCTAAGTTTATAAATGTAAATCTTCTCCCGTGTGTCTAATTCTGTGAGTCTGTGTGGTTCTTTAAGTAACTTTATTTCTCTTTCTAATGTTGTGATTATCTTTTCAAAAATGGTGTGCCCCTGCTAACCTATCTATCTGTTTGTACTTAACATTTCCTGAGGTGTTCCTTTAATCGTGTTCCTGTGTTCCTTTTGGTTTTTCCAACGTATATCTTATTACATTTTTACATATTTTGTAGATGCCTGACTTTTTCTCCTGTGTAATGTTATTTCAAACCATAAATGAATTTTAAGTATATTTTGCTGCAACCCATCTTCTTCCAAACTTTTTTGTCTGGTCGCAGACTCATATCCTTGCCATGCCCTAAATGTAAAAGATATGCATTAATTATGCAATGTCATTTGTTCCAAAGCCCTAATTTATCCAGAAAATTAAAGATTTTCTCATTTGCTAACTGTTCTTCTAAGAATCCCATGTGTGTGTGTGTGTGTGTGTGTGCGCCCGTGCGTGAGAGAGAGACAGTTATTTATTTATTTATTTATGAACACTCTTTAACATCTCAGATCATCAGTGTACCATTCAATTCAGGGCATGAAACAGCCAACAAATTTTGCTCAGAGGCCTATTCTTTCAGGCTTGAGGTTCTTTTTCTTGCAGTAAATATACAACAGGGAACCACTGGTTTTACTTTCCTTCTGAAGGAAGCCAGACTGAGGATTTTTATGCCGAAAAAATCCATCGATCCTAGTGTGGATTGAACTGCCATCTTGAATTTAGGAGGCAAGTATACCTGGACTGACTTGTGTGTGTTTTATCCTGTAAGCTTTGCAAAGCAATTTATATTGGTTTAACTTCTACTGTTGTTTTGCTCTGTATAAGCAATCACATCTGTTCTGCTAAAATCAAGTCTTCCTTGTTGGTTGTCCAAAATGTCATGTCACTAAAGATTTTGATTATGCTTTTAATTTAACACTTTTTGATGTTTTTCTGATTCACGGCTTTGAAAGTTTACTTAGAGATAGAGAGAGGGCAGCTATAATTTTGCATACAGTGCATACACCACCAGGCTCAAATATTTCTCCCTCTTGTTGCTTGTTTAAATCTGTTTCCACCTTTTACATTGCCTTGGATATTCATTTTTACCACCTTCACTTGTCTTCTGCATTTGAAGAAAAATACAAGTTGTTCGAAATATAGTGAAAATTGTGTAACTTCATTTTATTTATTTCTGCTTTTCTAGTTCTTGTGTGTGTGTTTTTTTTAATAGTGTTTAACGCCCATTTTTACTACTGAGGCACCACAGGCAGTGGACACTGGTGATACATGCAATGAAATGATACATTGGGAAAGAATATTTTTTAAGGAAGGAAGCGTTCCAGGCCTAAATTTAGGGAACCTCCCCGGCATTTGCCAGTTATGAGGACTGAGGAAAACCTGGAAAAAACCCCAGTCAGGGAGGATGATCCTGGTGGGAATCGAACCCCAGACCTCCCGCTCATGAGTCTGCACCTTAATGACCTCGGCCACTTGTGGCGGTCTTGTGTGTGTGTCCATATATACATACATATATATAAACAATTTCTTTATTATTATTATTATTATTATTATTATTATTATTATTATTATTATTATAGCACTTTGGTAAAGAAAGGATTAAACATTACTCAAGCATGAACCAAAATGATGAGATATGCTTTATTTTTATAAATTTGCATCTAGGTATTATATTGGAACGAGTGTTCTTGTAATGATAATAAAAAAAAAAGAAAAAATAATAATAATAATAATAATAATAATAAATAATAAAACAGCAGAAACAGTCAAATTAGGCACACATAAACAAAGAATAAAGCATGGAAATAATAATAAATACACTCACACGATACATACAACATACAGATGTCTCATATCTGAAGTTTCAATGTACAAAACTGAATATAACGAAAGTCAATAAAGAAAAATTTAAGAAAAATTTATTTCTTTTCAATTCATCTTGAACAATGTAATCTGTTTTAGTACATGTCACTCGTTACAATTTACAATCTAATTTGTGTAAGTTTGTCTACATACAAAATTAACTATTTAATTATTTTTACATTCTTACCATGTTGTAGTAGATATTTACAAGTAAATTATATACAAAGTTAGTGCACTGCCTTTTCTTCCTAAACAGATAACAGCAAAGAACTAAAATGATTGACCTAGCAATTTGCATCAAAAGTGACATTGGTCAGGCTCACAGGTGAATAATATGAAAAAAGCTATTTATGAATCCTGTATTCCTTCATAATAATTAAGATTTTTCATAGCCTTGTAGCCAATTTCACAGTTGTAGGTCAGCAGTCAAATAGACAACTCCTGGCAAAATGGTTGTAACATAAGGACAGCTGATTAAAGTTCTCACAGTTACTATGAATGAATAGTGTTTAATGCCCGTTTTTGCTACAGAGGCACCACAGGCGATGGACACAGGAGATACATGAAATGAAATGATATATTGGGAAAGGATTTATTTTTAAGGAAGGAAACGTTCCAGGCCTAAGTTTAGGGTACCTCCCCGGAATTTGCCAGTTATGAAGACTGAGAAAAACCTGGAAAAAACCTCAGTCAGTGGGGACGGTCCTGGCGGGATTCGAACCCCAGACCTCAAGCTTCGAGTATTTTTAAGTTCATAATCATGAAACCACACATTAACTAGTAAATTCTATCATGCATATTTTTGTTGAATAGTCAAGTTTTGTGAGTTTCCTTTAGCAAATAGTCCATAAGTTTTCTTTTGGAATAATTCCCTGGTCGCTGTAACATGCAAATATTGTTTTCACTGAAGAATTTTTTCACTTTCTTTGAAGTATGGCAAGGAGCCAAATCTTGCTAGAAAATTTTATCACCATTTGGAAACCTTTTTTGCAGCTCTCCAACAACTCTTCTTACCATTATTTGGATGCATTGGTCAGATTTCATCATCCTTTGACTGGTACTAGAGGTTCTGGTCCTTCGTGCATGAAATATCTCCCAAAACATCTTCACAGGGTGTTTTACAGTCTGTTGCAAATTTGTTGAAGTTGTTGCTTCATTATTCACTGGGCACACATGTTCAACTCTCTCTTTCCCCACAGTTCAAAGTGACTCTCATCAGAGAAAAGAACTTTCTTCCAAGTTCCATTGTCCAATCCTGATGACTATGTAACCATAAGAGACATTTCCTGTATATATATCTCCTGCTAGAAGATGTTTCTTAATAGGTTTGCAGGCTTTCCTTCCAACTGTTGGAAGTCAATGATAAACATTAGAAATGTGCAATTTATTCCCCTTTTCCTCAGTTCATGAGCCAAGTCAACGTCAGTTAGCCTGGGGTTTGATTTGCTTCTTCTGAGGAGAAAACATTCATCATTTGGCATCATTTTCTTTTTCCTGTCTAAGTTTTCCTTCTTCTTCAGTGAAATTGAGCCAGTCTGTCTGTGCTGTTGAATAATTCTATTTATAGTGCCTGTACCAGCACCAAATTTAGTAGCTAACTCTCTCTATGTCATGGAAGTATTCTGATTTAATGCTACAATGCTCTTCCTGGGAGTCGTATCCCTTGAAGACATAGGTATTACTAATTGCACATGGAAACCTCAAAATTCCCGAAAGATGACACATATCAAAATACATTTTTAGCCTAAAACAATCATCACATAGTTTAATTAACAATGAATAACAGTGTAAAGAATCCATAGAGAGTGGGTATCAAAGAATAAGCAATGTGTAGCACTATTGCCAACCATTGGGAAAACTATGAAAAAAAATTATCTTATTCCAATGAATTCCCACGGGAGTGTATAACTGGAAATGTTGTCCTGTTACTTCTTCTGCCATCATCCATTCAAGATAGGCCAAATTGTTCCAAAGAAATCTTCTCAATAGCAACAAAATTCTCAATTTATACTCTTCGGCCTATTGACTAAGATCAAAATGTAGTATCAAGCTGCCTCAAATAAATTCACCATCACCCACAAGAATGAAGTGCCCTTCAGCCCAGACCTATGAGTGGACTTGGTTCACCAGATGAGACTATAATCCTGGATGTGACTCTACCATTTGAGAATTCCAATGAGGTCTTTTTACAAGCCGGACAATGGAAATGACTAAAAGACTGAAGGATTCTGTACAAAAGCCATTGTCAGAGCTCTTGGGTCTTGGGACCCTGCCAAATACAAAATTCTCAAGATGTGCTGCTTTGCCTCATGAAGAAACTGAGTAGGATGTCATTAGATGGTATAGAGATATCTACATTGAGCACACCACAGGAAGGAGAGAAGTATCAAATCTGAGAATCAAATACCTGCCCTCCAAATGCATTCTGAGATATTAGCCCCAAACATCATATAAAATTTTAAACTTTGTATGTAAATCGTTTTTATCCTGAAATCTGACATTTGAAATCTGAAATTTGACATGTAATTATGTTTGTAATGTATACAACTGTCCATATTAGTTTAATGTCTGATTTTTGGCATATTTTTAGAAAATTGTCATTCATATGCATTAGTTCATCTTCTGAAATTGAGTCCATTTAAACTTTAAAACATACAGGATCACTGTTGTCCATAAATTGCAGGCAGTTGATGATGATTGGTAAATTTCTGTAATTGGATGTTATTAAATTTTAATGAATACTGGATCCATGCGTAATATTCTTCACTGATGATGCAAGGTTTCATTTACTGATCAAGTGATCATGTATAGATGCAAAATAACAGAAATTCAAGCACAGAAAATCCCAATTTTATATATGAAACCCCCTTTGAATGACAAGAAAATCTGTAGTAAATACATATAGTAATATGACCTTTTTTCTATTTTTTTTAAGAGTACTCTAAATGCAGAAAGATACAGGAATGGCATATTTGCACGATTTTTGAATAATTGGCTGACTGGATATTTCCAGCAAGTATGTGCCACTTCGCAAACTGTTAATGAGCCATTAAATTTCATTGAAGAAATTTTTGAAGACAGGGTAATTAGTAGGTACCTTTGGCCATCATGGTCCCCTGATCTGACAGTATGTGAACTTTATTTATGAAAAGAAATTTAAAAATAAAGTGTATGAAACAAACTGCCACATGCTAGAACTTAAAGAAAAAATCAGGCAATAAGTTGACTCAATTTTCGAAAATGAACTGATGTTTGTGAATGACAATTTTCTAAACAGATGCCAGAAATGTGTGGATGTAGCAGAACATTACCAATATCTCTTGACTTAAGGTATGTGCTTATAATTGCAATTGTAATTATGAGAACGTTAATCAGTTGCATTCATATTATATCCACTTTGTTGGGACTGCTGGCCTGTCATTTGCCATGAAATAGGCGACATAACCCTTGAAAGAACTTTATAATATCTCTGTTTTTAATTCAGTTTTCTTTTCGGTGCTTAGGGGTATTTGTCTAAATTTCTTTAAAGAATTTTGAATATCTTTTTCAGAACCTGAAAGATCATCACTTCCATTCTCAAAGATCATAACAGAGTATTCACTTACATTTATATTTTTATGAGTGTTTTAATTAATGTGAAAAAACTTAATATTTTTTGCTCATTGTATAGTTCTGCTGGTTTTTTCTTTCTTTTTAAGTAATATTATTATTTCAGGTACATAATACTTTAGTTTTTCTATAATATTAATTTCATTTACATAATTGAATGCTGATTTGCAAATCCTTGCGATCATTGTTCTTTTAAGGGTGCACAATATGTTTTACTTTTCTCTCTGGTTTTACATATCAAAATTTAAAATTGTAATAATAATTTATATATTCCTCTAGTAAGTAATGACCTCCTGTATAACATTTCTTCAATTCTTTTTTAAATGATGTTGCAATTGCATGCTTTTTTATGTTTATTGGAAATTTATTATATAGCTTATAAGCTGCAGCTGTTTGATTTTATTTTGTATAGTTCTAATGAATGTGTTTTTATGAGAGACATTCAAAATATTTTGCAACCAGCCTATCCATTGTTGGATAATAATGTCTACAAAAATGTAACTAATGGAACTGGCAACAAAGGACCTTAAGCTATCAAAATATCCATAAGTGCAAGTTTAAACTTGCATACTCACTGTTGCACAGTTTGTTGAGTTCAGTCCTTTGTCAATAGCTGGTGAAAAATCATGAATATTTCTAAAGAAAACTTTACATTCTACATTTTCACATGCTGTAAGCAGGTAAAAGAGAGAAAGAAAAAAAAAGGGGGGGGGAAACACCACAGGGACTCTGTAGATGTTCATGGTGATCAAGTATGTTCATTTGATACCGTTGCAAAATGGATTTGATCATTTAAAGATGAGAGAGACACTTTGAAAGATAACCCACTCTGGCTGACCTCGGGAATCTGTGAACGAGAGAACAATTCAGAGTGAGGAACTTGGTGGAAGGAAATTGACATATTACTGTTGAAATGCTAAGTATGGAAGTGGGAGTCAGTGTTGGCAGCATTGACAATATACTCCATGAACATGTTTCCATCAAATGATCCTAAACATTTGACAGATATATGTTTTGGTGATGAAAGTTGGTTTTATTACTATACTGCTTTAAATAAAGCTCAGAACTGCATGTGGGTAAATGAGAATGACTCAAAACCAGTTGTTCAACAAGATTTTTGTTCTCAGAAGCAAACTTCATCGTTTTCTTCAACTGTGAAGGACATTAATGGTTGACTATATGCCAGAAGGAATGACAATGAATGGAGAATATTATGACACTTATATTTTAGATCCTTTGTTGGAGGAGCTGAGAGGGCGGCATCCAAAGACAGAAACTTGAAGGCTGTTGCTTTTGCATGATAATGTGTCTCCTCACAGAACAGGTGCAAATTTGGGGAAAGTGGAAGTCACCAAAATCAAATTGTTTGACTGTGCACCCTACAGCCCCAACCTTGCATCATTCGACATCTGGTTGTTTCCTCAAGTGAAATTTTGCATTGCTGGAAAACCTTTTAAATGAATGCAGGACCTTGCTCAAGCTATAATTGCAGCTCTGTTGATGATATCTCGCCCGAGTATTGTAGTGCTTTTGGCAAATAATTTCACCATCTACAACTGTGTGTGCATGCGTGCGTGACAGAGAGAGAGAGAAGAATTGTAAGAATAAGTTTAGCTTGGACTTTAAGGTGGCACTTGCAAAACTTTTTGAATGCTCATTGTATTTGGCAATTGTCATCACCTATTGTTACGTATTGTGTGATGGTTATTTATATAATTGTTTATTTCCTAGTTTTCTTTATTTTTTGTTCACATTGTTTCATGTATTTTGAGTACAATGTCAGAATTCTTAAGATATTATAAAATATATAACAATGTTAAATGTACTGGGAAGAATTCCTTTGTTTCCTTTCTGCAGGAACGAACTGGGAACAATTCTTTTGAACATGATGCATTAACATTGAAATATAAACTGGACAACGAGTTTGAGTTGGTGTTTGTTGTGGCATATCAGAAGATCTTGCAACTATCCTATGTGGACAAGTTTCTTAATGATATTCATTTGGAGTTCAGAGACAAGTACAAGACTGAGCTGCAGCAGGGACTCCATTTTCAGGTGAGCCTTTGGTTACTTTTAAAATGTATCACCAAATAATGAATGTGTGTGAACTAGGAAAGAAATTACTTTGTGATTGATGTTTCTGCTGCACTCCTGCATATTCATTATCAACCTCTTCTTTGTGCTTCTCTGCGCTGTTGATTTCCATTTAATTCATGACTACAATGACAGTGATAGAAGTTTATTATAAAATATCTACTATTATTTCTAAGATGTCTTCTTCTTTCCACACATTCTCTAACACACCTCTCATATGTTCCACTGCTTTTTCCCACCTTTCTCTTCAAAACCAAGTCCACACACTCTGATGATCGGAGATGTTAAAGAGCATCCTTAAATAAAACAAATCAACCCTACCTCACTAAATGTAAATTGTGTATTAATTTGGGCAACATAACTCTTTATTTGTGCCCATTTTGGTTCAATAGGGTTAAAAGGATTGAAAGCTACTATACTATATACTTACTATGGTAATTGTGTATGACAAGTTCAGTGTTCGTAGGTCTCTGTGGCTGTTCCACGAACTCACTGAATGCTCTGAGAACTAACTAACTAGCTAAAATAACAATGATAAGGAGGCAGGCAAATTACACGATCTTTCTTCTTAGCAAGCTCAAATATGACATCTTGGGAATTGAGGCTTATGGTATTGAACCAGTTCCATCAGCTCTGTTTTCTTCAGTTGCTCCAATTCATTCCTGCCAGTTTCTTTAAGAACATGTCTTTGCGGTCAATAAATCATATCTGTTTTAACATGCTTATCATAGGTGTCTTATCAATCACTTTCAAATGACAAGGTGCATTGTCCATTATAATTATGAAAGGGCTGAATAAATTGGGTAACAGTTTGATCCTCAAACTCTTCCTAAAGTGACTACATCCATTTCCTAGTGGTAGTCCACTGTTTTCTTGGATCTGAACAACAGCAGAGAACTTGGGACAAACCCAGCTGACCTTCCAGCATGAGTTAAGATAAGTCTGCCCCTGACCAATCAGTTAACAAAAACTGATTATCATCAAGCCTCTCGCAGGCATAAACATTGCCCAAGTGTTGATGACAAAGTAATTTTTTACCCTACTGTAGTTTGTGTCACCAAATAATGACAATAATGTTAAGTATTAAGTACGGCAGCTGGTTTTACAGATATTTGGTATTGATAATGACTAATTTTCTGATTACAGTCACTATATAATTTTATAAGGAAATTATTTAGTATGATGAAAATATCTTTAGTACAGTTCAAAGAGCAGCATGTATTTATATTCTACTGACAAGGGAAATATGAATGTGGTCACACAGAAGCAAAACACAGGTTTCCACTGCTGAAGTTGTTATATTTAAATCCTTTTAGTTTGGAGCCATGTCACAAAAATGTTTTATGTTTTGAAATCATTACAGACTTCATCAGGGAGATATTCTTGGCCTGACTGATACTTAGCTGGAGATTGAGTTGTTGGACAGCGAATGAAAACAAAGTTGTTAACTAAAAATATTAATTGGAACATTGCACAATGAAGCTAATCATATAAAGATCAGTGTGTGATTAAGTAGAACTAACACTCTTTTGCTGCACTTACTCGTTTAAATATAGGACCGGTTTCACGAACAGTTTGTTTACATTGTCAGGCCCATTTTCAACTGGAGGATAAACCTTATGCTGTGGGGATGTGCATTCTGCTCTAGTGGAGGTGTGATGAACTTAAATTTATGTTATCACCAGAAGCATCGAAGTTCATTAAACTGTCTTTGTACTTGTAAAATGTAGATTTTCTCCCATGTTACCAATTCTGTAGGTCTTTGCACTAATTTTAACAATTTTGTTTTATTCAATATGTTGTGGTTTTCTGCCCAGAAATGCTGATGATGCAAACGAAGGTTTTGTGAAACCGGTTCTACATATTTTAACAAGTAAGTGGAGCAAAAGAGTGTTAGTTGAACTCAGTCACACAGTGATCTTAAAGTAGTAGAAGTAGTAGTTGTTGTTGTTGACATTTAGCCCATCTCCTGGGTTTGGAGTTAGGGTGAGATGGGCAAAATTCAAAGTCATGGTTTGGATCAAACTACATTTCTAAAAAAGTTATTTAGGTGTTTTAGCAATTTCACTAACTTTTTTTTTATATTTATGCACTGAAGCTGAATTTAGTGTTTGTAGGTTGCAACATATTCTGCTGTGACTGATGTATAGTTGTGTAACTATGGATATGTTCTTCAATGCCTCTTTGTTTGGCCCATATAAACTTTGTCATAACAGTAAATGCCTGATTTAGGAAGTAATGGCTCATATCTTTTTGGCAAAGTGTAACAGTGACTTTGCCAACAGAAGGCTTTATCTGTGTTTTCTATTAGTTGCTCTAGGTATACAAGGTATCAATAAATACTAGTTACCTTAAGATATTTTAATTTTAAAAATAGTTTACTTTGTATCATATACATGGAGGATAGCCCTAAGTTAAGCTTGAACTTACATTTTTCATTGTGAGATTCATTTTCTCACTATCAACTGTGTTCAGTTTGATGTCCATGGGCTTTGACTATGACTCTGTAATGCAATTTCCATTAGAAGACTTTGCCATAGAACAGAAAGGGGGACATAGCCCACTCCTCCTGGTAGACTTTTCAGAGACCCTCGATTGTGTTGGAATGTTGAGAAGCAAGGCGCTGTTTCAGCAGACCAAATCTGCAAAAATCCTTCACGAGGACCTTTTAAATGATATTGTTCACATTCATTACCACAGCTCTCCGGTCGTGGAATGGTCAAGAAGTCAAGAAGTCTTTTTTTTTTTTTTTTTTTGTAGATGGGAATCCATTTTTGTGTAGCTATGTTATCTGGCCCATACACAACTTACTTGTGGTAAGATTTTTTTTATACCTTTCTAATACCATCGAAAGGCTGTAACTGGCATCAGAAAGTCCAAAAATGTATTATTTCCACAAATTAGCAAGTTTTGAAGCCATTATGAAGTAATATTTGCATCAGAATGTACCAGCAGACTGCAGGCACACACTGATGCAATAGCACATTTGAGCATATACACTGTAAGGAATGGCAGAGCAATTCAGAATCGTCTGAATTTAACTGGGTCAACCCTCCATATAACCATAAGAAAAAATGTTATCATATGTGCAAACACTTTTGGCAATAGTAATGCTTGTCAACTTATTTGCAATGTGTTTATGTTTGCATTGCACTCTGTATCTGGCTGCACTGCAAAATGTCAGGTCAGGTTTGACAGGGAAAGGCAATTAAAAATGAGATGATTGCTGGTAAAATAGTTTATAAAATTTCAAGATGTGACCATTTATAGTTATATCACAACTTATCCATATCACAGCACTCCATGGTGCAGGATTCCAATCACCTTTGCCAAGTTATAACTGGTAGGGCAGTAAACTGCAGAAAACAGAAACTTCTGAAATATGTTATATATACAAGGAGCAAAAGAAAAAAGGTGACAAAGAATAAAAGATACATCATAAACAGACAATGCAAAGTCTATAAAGGTAAATTGAGACTAGGAGGAGTGCATGCATTTTGGAAAAAGACCTGCTCACAATTTGGTGCCTGTGATCCTGTTTGTTATATGTGTAACCTTTAATGTGAGGTGAAAGTAAATCAAAGGAATTTATACCATTGAAATTGAAGAAGGAAAATTGTAAACTGTTGCAGGGTTTTGAAGACTTTCGGAAAAGGTTTGATGCAGTGCTCACTGTAGCAGAGCAGTGGGGCAAACAACAAGCACGCATTCCAAAACAAATGAGGACCTTTGAGGAGTCTCAGAAGTCAAAAAAAACTGTTGCATCCATGATAGAACGTAAGGGGGAGGAAAAGGAAAATAAGAAGAACAACAGTAAGTATATTATATGTGAGTTCAGCTTGTCAATTTTTTCATATTACTCAAATAGACCAACTGTTTGTGTTGACATTTTCAGTATCTATGAGGCAGCAGATGAAGAACCTCTGCACTATTGTGCTAAGTTTAGCCTCCTTGTTATTTCTAGGGAAGTTGGGAGGAGAGGGGGAGGAATTAGCTAGATATTTTCTGAGAAGACCCCATAAGGCCAATTTTAAAAATATCATCTCCTTGATTAGTGCTGTACACTCTTTGACAAAAAGAAATAAGTCATCTCTTGAATGCAAAATTCTTCTAAGTCTACTGCAGCAGTTGTGTTGTATGACATGCACTAAAGATGCTGACTAGTTAGCTTTGTGGCAGAGTGTGCAGTGACGCCACGGTTAAGAGCGCACTGCTTGATGTACTTTTTTAAATAAATCTTTGTAATACATTATGACAAATTAATTTCATAATATTATTTGCCATACACAGCAAGCTTTAATGTTAACATATATATTATAATGAATATTATAATATATCCTTCAGTATTCTATCTAAATGCAATATGCTTCACATGCATTCCGTGCACATGCTTGAAGGACAAAAGATGGTTTATGGGCACAAATTCAAGAAGCCTTTAGATATTGTAGCCTCTCATCCACACTACTGTAGAAATCTGATATCATCTATGTCCTGAAGATTGAGGACAGTTATACATGTTGAGAGTTCATACACCCAATAACAATTTGTATTTATTTCTGTGTGTTTAGAAGATAAATGTTTCTGTTCATATATTTATGTAGTTATTTGTAAAATATGTTAGTATTGATTACATTTTTGTGTATTCACAGGTAATGCCATTAAATTTAAATGATATGTTAAAATATAATAATATTAAAATTGCATGATGTTCTACATATACACTTATGAAATTAATAATAAAAATAAAGCAAATATGGTGGGATTTGAACCCAAGAGCTTAAACAGAAGAGCAATGCCTTCTAAACTGCTCAGCCATCACTGTTCCTCCCAAATGTTCGTTTTCCAGATGCTTATGATTGTGACCATTACGTTTATAGACAAAGTACCCCCTGGGTGTGCCATTTACTGCATACACTTGTGAATACAGCATTTAAGAGCATCCCCAAAGTTCTCCAATCGACATGTAGAATCTGGGTATGACTAATTTTTTTAGTCAAAAGGGTCTACATTAAGTATGCCTTGCATTTCAAAGTGGTTGTATTAATTGTTCATAATTTGAATATTCACATTTCTAAAATTTGAAAATTGGCATTTGAGTTTCTTAATAAGATTTGTTAATACACTCATTGATTTGATTATGGCTGCATAACATGATATACACTGCAAATCAAAAGTTTTCTAACAGTGAGACTATGGAACTTATTCAGTGCAAATATAATTAATAAAGATTACAAATTTAACTATAATTATAATTTTAATTTACTTATATAAGAAATATAACAAAAAGGAAGAAATAAAACATGCATAAAATAAATACATCTAAATTCATGTGGGAAATTTTAATAATAATTCAATTGGGAATTAAAACATAGTGAATCACCCATTAATAATCTCTTCTGAGTAGTGTATTTTAAACACACTTTATGGTTTAACTTAAATGAGACTTACTCAGAACACATGTTTTATGGAACTATTGTCCACATCATCAGCTGTTAAACGAGTGTTGGATTCTTCGTAGAAGCTGGGTAGCTAGGTATCCGGGTTGACTCTGGTGGTCTAGTGATAAACTTAAGTAAAGTGCTGTCTGCTTCCAGGATGTCAAAATTCATAAGGTTATAATAACAAATTATTGTTATGAAATCACTCAAATTTCACTAATTTTGCTCCAGTTACTTGGACATGTTTCAAAGGCGATTGCCTCCATCTTCAACTTGGTCCCATTCTAAGGGACATAAGGTTATGCTCATGATTTTTTTATGTAAATCCTTTCCCATATGTTTAGTTCTTTTGGTTGTTGAACAGGTTTTAATAACTTGATGCCTTTTTCTATTTCATGTTTTTTTTTTTCGAAAAACTTCTGCCACATATGATGTATCTATTTGTTTATAGTGGATGTTTCTCCAAGTTTCTTCATCCTAATGCCTATATTTCCCTTTGTCTTCCCTAATGTAGATTTTTTCACAATCCTTACAATTAATCTGGTAAATACGATATTTTTTCTCTTTGGGCCTGGATTCTGTTTTGTTTAATTTCAATAATTTTTT
The DNA here is from genome assembly GCA_030762175.1 of Metallyticus violacea. Lineage (NCBI taxonomy): Eukaryota > Metazoa > Arthropoda > Insecta > Mantodea > Metallyticidae > Metallyticus > Metallyticus violacea. The sequence continues at coordinate 1,743,496 of CM060844.1, forward strand.
TACACTGTACCAGTTTTGAGGTGCTAAGATGATAATGTACTGCTTGAAAATTTTTGAAATTTCTAACTGGCTGGTGGGTAGTAAGTGAACTTTTTAAATGTTTTTTCCCCTGATAAATTACTCAGTTTGTTTTTTGTTTCTGGAATCTTTTGATTTTTTGGTTAATCATCTGTTTGTTGAACCCATTGGATTTAGCTGCTTCCGTTATGTGTAGATATTCATCTTGTATTATTCTTTGTTCAGTGACATATTTATTAGTCTGTATATCATGCTGTTGAATGCTGCTTCCTTATGTGATCTTGGATTGAAACCATGGGCTTTGATATAGTTGTCTGTATGTGTGTCCTTTCTGTAGATGCCAAATTCAAGTTTATTATTACATTTTATTATCCTCAGATCTAAAAATAGCAACATATTATCTCTTTCTGTTTTGACAGTGAATTTAATTAAGGATCTTGCAGGTTTAAAAGTTTTAGTGCATCTTCCACATGCTTATTGTTTATAATAGATCATCATCTGTGCCAAACCTAAAAAATGTGGGGAAAAGCCTTAGTGATGTGCATCTCAAAATAGCTCATGAATAAGTCAGCTAGAAAAGGTGTTAATGGACTGCCCATCACAAGTCCTACTCTCTGTTTAAAGAATTTGTCTATTATCTGTTATTATGTATTGTCCATTATCACTCAAACAGGATATGATTCCTGATCCTGTTTACATATTCTACAAGTGGGTTCATTTTTATAGAGTCCCACTTTTTGTAGACGTTTTTTGAAGTGACTGTGTTCAGTAATTAATTCAACTAGTTTCCTCGTTTCTCCCTCTTCTGTCCAATTTTAGAAGAGATGTGGAAAGAGTATTGCTAGGACCTAGGACCAATTTCCTAGCATGCCTTTGTTAAGGAAAGGTTTGCCACCTTAGTTGGTGTTTATCCTCATTAAGACCGATGTTTTAACCATGATCTTTGATTCCAACCGCTAATTCAGAACATCCTTTTTTGCCAACTGATTTGCTTTTTCATTTCCATAAATGGCCTGTTGCCCCGCCTCCCAATGCAGTTTGAGGCCTATTGCAAGATACCAGGATAGACAGGGCATTTAGCATTGACATGCCATTTTAGATTTTACCTTGTCAGAGGAAAGTGCTTTTAGGGCACTTTGTCTGAAAAGATCAGAATTCGTTTGCTGTGGTAACCCTTCTCAAGTCCTCTAAAAGCACACTTCAGGATAGCAAATACTTCTGCCTGAAAAACTGTGCAATATTTACCAAGGCTTATACTAATGTCGGTCCTTGCAGATAGCCCATATATGCTTGTACCATGTATGGGATCCATTGGTAAACCATAAAGTTGATCATGTTCTTTGATGTGCATAGTTCCTTCCATCCAGTCTTCTTGAGACCCCAGAGTTATCTTAAATGGAGGGAAGATACAGTATTGAGTGTTCATTAGGTTAGACCTCATCCTCAATTGTGAAATATCCAGAAAATTTAAAGTGGAGGTATATCCAGTTGCTGCAAAACTGCTTCTCCAGTTCCGGTACACTCCAAGTGACCTGGAGCAAGTCTAGACCTGTTTGTAAATAGATATCCATGGGAGGGAGACTCCGCAGTCTGAATGCAATGGTTGGAGTACTTCTGAAGGCCCCTGTAACACATAGACATGCTAATCTCTTTAGCTTGGTAAAATTCCCGCTATAGTAGTTTTTAAAGTTGTCCATTACCAGACAATGGTACCACAAGATATCTGGCACCTTACTTTTGCAGCATATAGCCAGTGTCTAATGTATGGATCCAATAGTGCATTTGGTGGATACAAGAGATCACCTGGCTCTATGGAGAATATTGTTCCAGGCCAATTTCTTATCAAGTTCCAGACCTAGATATTTAACTGACTAAGAATATTACAGGATTGAGGTACCTAGTTTAAGATTTCCTAGTTATTTTAAGTTTCTCCTTTAGTAAATGGAACAACATTTGTTTTGCTAGGATATAGACCCTCATGCATGCACCAGCTGTGAATTTTCTTCAATTCACAACTCATCATGTCTGAGAGTGTAATGGGAAATTTCTTGAAAATTATCAGTGAAATGTCATCTACATACCCTTCCCGGGTCATGTCTTGGAGTAAGCTGCCCTTCACAAGAAAGGATACCCCCTGTGGCGATGATTTCTTTCGTTTCCACAAGAAGACTAGCAGTAATATTTGTGCTCCTAAGTATGGAGTTTATCCACCTACAAAGGGTGTCGTTAACTCCATATTTCTGAGCAGCCAGAACCATAGACTCATAAGAGGCATTGTCAAAGGCTCCCTCTATGTCTGGAAAGGCCCCTAGGGCTGTTTCTTTCCTAGTCATAGGGCCCTCCAGTCTGTTAACAAGGCTGTGTAATGCAGTTATAGTTGACTGGTAAGCATGTTGATTTCAATGGAGGAGAGTATCAAACATCACTCTCCTTTCGATCAGTTTTTAAAAGTAATGATGCAAGACTAATTGGTCGATAAGCCTTAGCTTCGGTGTAATCATTAAGACTACACTTAGGAATATAGTTAAAGGCCTGAAAGAGGTTACAGAGGAGGATATGAAGTGATTTAGGTACTTTATGCAACAAGTCAAGAAATATGCCTCCTCCTCCATTGATGAATTAAATTTAAAATTCATTTTGTGTCGGAACTAATACAGTGAAGCAACTAATTTATTCTTAATTAGATAGTGAGTCTATTTAATACTCTTATGCCGATTACCATTGAATTATACAGAACATGTTTCCAGGCGTTCACCTACATAATCAGCTGTGAGTCTACGCCGGATTCATTGTTGGTTAGATGGATTTGGTGTAGCTCTCGTGGACATTTTATGAACTTTTGGATTAATTTGTCCTCTGTTGGGATCTCTAAATTCATAATCTTATCATATTTTTATGTAAATTTTTTCCCATATTCCCAGCTCCAAAGATGTATCTACAAATTTCAATAATTTGACTTCCATTTCTATATCATGTTTATCTCTCCAAAAGTGTGCAAGCGCTGATTTATCTATCTGATTGTACCTTATGTTTCTCCAGTATTCCTTTAGCCTAATTCTAATACTTCTTTTTGTTTTGCCAATATACTTTGTTGTATTCCAAAAAGTATATTTTATAGATTCCTGGCTTCTTCTCATCAGGCATTCTATCATTATCACTGAAGCTGAGCAGATTATTTAAACTGAATTTGTTCACTAGAGACAAAGTAATCCCAAACTCTTGGAGTACTTTCTGGAATTTTTTAGTGGCCCAAGGATGATAAATTTCTTGTAAATGAATGTTGTAACCTGTTTTAACCCCTTTTCTTGTTTGAATTTCTTTATTTTCTTGCCTGCAATTTCTTGGACATACCCATTGATTTTTGTCATTTGTATTATGTGAGAGCACTCTTTGCTGTATTCAAACTCATTCATGGGTATGTTAATGAGTCTGTGTGCTAAGCTGTTGAGAACTGCATGTTTGTGTGCTGTGGGATTGAAGCCACTGGCCTTATTTTCAGTTTGTGTATCCTTTCTGTATATTGTAAATTTCAAATTACTGTCTGTTCTTATAATCTTTATATCAAGGAAAGGAATCATCTTGTCTTGTTCTGTTTCAGAAGTGAATTTTATTTCCCTATTTTCACTTCATATTGCATTAGCCCTGTGCCACATACCTCTCAGCACGGGTTCCAGTATGTTTTAGGTTTGGGCATGGTAAGTGCTTCTTCTTATCTATGGCCTCCCTGGCATAAACAAGAATGATAATGAGATGTTGAGGCTAATATGTTGGTATCTTGGAAACCCATTTTATGCTCTCTGTCAGCTAGGAGGGCATTGTCAGCAATGGCTGAGTTGTCATCCGACCTAGGCTGCAACATCTCTTATGCTCTGTAAGGTGTGTATTAATGCTGTGCCTTGTGGTACCAATGTAAACTGCACCACATGAGCATGGTATTCTGTAGACACCGGCTGAGCCAAGTGGTTTTCTTGTATTCTTTGTGGAGTAGAATGTATTTATCTATTTTATCAGTTTAAAAACTGTCTCTACATTATGTCATATCAGTAGCTAGGAAATGTGTTCTGTGATGTTTTTCAAAAACTGAAGATAAGTTATGCCCATATTGGACAATGTGTCCGCCTGTTTATGTACTTTCTAGGATGTAAGGCTCTTCTCACTTCCTTGACTTCATACCCATTAGTTTGCAATACTTGTTAATATTTATTAATTGTTTTTGTGAATCTATATAAGCCAATATAGCTAAACATTCATTCCAGGCTATTAGCTTGCCATAATCATGCATCAAAATTTCCATATTATCTAAAACATACAACTATTGACTACCTTTTTAATGCCCAATTCCTTTTACTCAAGAAATCCCCTACATTCCTGCTATCTTTACTGACAATCTTCAGAAAGGCTATCTTTCTGTCTAATATAAACCATATCTCATTAATAAAATCTTTTCTCCAGAGTCCCATCCCTTTACACCCAAACACTCTATGTTCCAATTCTTCTTTAGATAGTGTGGTAAAGGATGTTATATATATATAAAAATTAACAGTAATTATGATAGCAGAAAAAGATAAAACACAAAGAAAAAGTCACACTTGAGATCGCTATATTTTGGACTCGTGGAGTCCTTCTATGGCAAGAAGACAAGTGACCAATAATTTTTATATATATATATATATATATATAAAACATAAGAATTAAGGGACAAAAGGTAGCTGTAAAAGGGAGAATGTCTGATAGCATTGGCTGTTTTGTAAGATCATTGGAGTAAGGGGATTAGAGAAACTTGATCTAGGCAAAAAAGTGAATTTTGGGCTCATAATAGAAGATAGATAGATGAATCCTTAATAGGCTTATGCATTGCTTACAATCCACCAGTTTCTTCACAGTTTCACAACCCTGACCTATTTAAACAACTGGAAAATAATTGTGAAAGTATTTAAATGCTGAGTTCATAATACTGAGAGACTTCATTACTAGAATAGAAGAAAAGGATGTGGAGATAGGGAACAACTGGGCAAGGAATGAAATGAACGAAAAGGAAAAGTAAAGACAAGACTATACACAGTGCAATTGAGAAGTTAATTGAAAAATTCACTGGACATTTTAAATGAAAAATATGGGAGGGATGTAAATGGTGAATACGCTTTGTGAGCAAAAGTGATCATAATATGATTGATTATATTTTTCACTTAGTCAATGTGGAAAATGTTATTAGTAATTTCAAAGTATTTAATTCAAGTTCTAGTGGTGGCCATTACCCATTGATAGTGAACATTAAAGTGCATACAGATGAAGCAAGTTGTAACTTAGGAGAAGGTAAAAAATGGTAGTAAAGAATATACTAGATTTAAATGGAAGGAATAAGTTCAGCAAACATTGGCTTTGAACTATGGTCAGATTTGTCAGTTAGGGATTAATATAATGGTGCAAAGAAAATGAAAAAGGGAGAGCAATTAACATTTTCAATATTATGTATAAGGCAGGAGAGAGAATGTGGGAGGAGAAGAAGGCATATAAATAGGAAGAGAAATGGTTTGATGAAGTAGAATAGCTAAAAAATTAATGAAACAAATGTTGGGAAAATGGAGATGAAGATCAAGAGATGTATATTTATATGGGAGACATTTTTATAACCAATTATTAGAACAAAAGAAATTAAAGTGAAGAAAAACAAAGGAGAATAGTCTAATTAGGGTTTTAAAGGAAAATAATGTTAGCAGGGTATGGAAGGCTATAAAATCAACATATAAAATGTAAATCAGCCTAACATCGGGTGGTTAGAATACTTTAATAATCTTTATAGTGAATATCAATATGTTGATATGATACTGAAATGGAAATCAGTAATAGGTTTGTGGAAATTTTGGAGGAAGAAGTTATAAAACAAGTGAAATTAATGAAAAGGAACAAGACAACGGATATAGATGGTGTTTCTAATGAATTCCTTAAAGAATGGTGTAGTGATGTAAGTAGAGTTAAGATTCTAACAGATTTGTTTAATTCAGTCAAAGAGAAGGGGTTGTATCAAACAGTTGAAGGAAAGCAATTATCTACCCAATATATAAAGGGAAAGGTAGCATAGAGAAACCAAATAGTTATCGACTGTATTACTAACAAATCTAGGGAAAATTTTACTGGCATTGTGGCTAATAGGATACAGTATTGGGTAAATGAATGTAAATTACTTTCAGAATTCCAAATGGGAAGAGAACAGTTGGCAATGTATTTATAATAAAGACATTAGTAGATAAACACCTAAAGGACAAGAGGAAAAATTGTACATGGCATTTGTTGATCTTGGGAACGCATATGACAGGGTAGAATTACAACTATTATGGTATAAATTATTAAGCAAAGGGGTGAGTCAACATATGATAAGTAGTCTCAAAGTTTAATATAAGAAGATGTATAAATGCTGTAATGAATGTAATTTAAATGTAAACCAGGAGAAAAAACAAACAGTGGTTTTTAAGAAAGGGTCAAAATTGAGTAAATATGAAAAATGGAAGAAGGGGAATAAAGACTATAAGGTAGTTTGAGATTGCATTTACTAAGGAGTTAAAATGGATGGGGGAGGGAAATAGGAGAAGCAAAAGAAATTAGCAATGACTAAAGGAAAAGGAGGCATGGCAGCTGTTAGAAGTTGTAAATATAGACTACCTAATATTTATGTTAAATGGCTAGAAAGAAACTACAACCTGGTGGTTGAACCCAAGATGCCAAATGGATTGAGTGTGGGGACTGAATGAAGAAGATATTACAGATACTGTACACAGGATGTTTTGTAGGGAAGTCTTAGGCTTAATGTTTAGAAGAGAAGAGTCTCAGGAATTCTGGATGGATAAATAGTCTGTGGAATGAGTTGGAGAAGAATGGATTAGGAGGAATTTGGAGAAGAGAAAACAATAATAAGGGCTTTGGGAAGGTAGCAAGGAGGAGATATGAGAATGTAGGAATTCAAAAACTTTTTAGTGAAATAACTGAAAAAATTCCCTAGTTTTCTACATTCCAATGAAGAAATCGTGGGAAAGGGAGATATACATCGATAGAGTAAATAAAGAACAAAGGGAGGGAATTGCATGGTTAAGAGCAGGTATGGAGATAAAAAGGACTCAGGAAGGGTGTTTCACAGAATCAGTGCCCCATTTGTGGAGGAAAGGAAGATGAACACTCGTATTTCGGTGTCCAGGGACGGATTTGTGAAGGAAAAAGTTACTAAAGCAGAAATGGTTAAAATTAGACTAATAAAATTTTACAAAAAGGATAATAGAAACATAGGGCAAATTTTTAATAAAGTTTAATAAAAAGTGATTTTGGTCATTGAAAAAAGAGGTAGCTTAAACAAAATTGCATGTTAATTCATATTTTAATAATTTGGTAATTTTTAAGAAATAATTAATATAGATATTGAATTATGTTTTGAATATGTTTGGATAAAATTCTGGAGTGAACACCTAGTCATATTCAAAATATGTATTGCCTAGTTCAAATAAATAAAATAAAATAAATATTCTCTTTTCCTCCACATATTTGACACTGATTCTGAGAAAAGCCTTTCCTAATTCCTTAAAATGTCCACACATCTGCTCTTGCCCATGCAGTGCTCTCTCTTTGTTCTTTGCTTGATTTATAACATAATTCTCTCTTTCCCAGTTTTTTTTATCATTGTATAAAATATTAGAATCTTTTACCTGCTATCTCACTAAACAATCTTTGTATTTCTCTATCCTCAAATCTTCTCCTTGCACATTTATATTGTTTTACCTCTTTTTCCAAATATATCCCAATCCATTGTTCTCCAAAACAATCCTAAGACAATTATTCCCATTGCTCCTTAAACTCTTTTCTTAAAATTGCAGTGTTCATTTGAATCTCTTCATAATCATACCTTTCCTTGCCACTCCTCTCATTTCAATTTTTATCATAACACTTTTCCATTGCCATTTCACTTTCAACTGTAATGATGTTAACAAAGATTTGCATATTTCAAATTGCAGATAAATAGCAGCTTCCATTGTAGTATAACACTAGAGATGCCTTTATTCTTTTGTTTGGTAAAGTAAAGCCTGATAAGCACAACACAGATGTAACTGTTACATATTTATATTTATTTAAATAGCACTAAGTTCATAAATATTACAATGTGGCCTGGTTCTATTCCAGGCCAATATTTTAAATCACTCTAATACAAAAATTTTCATTAACATACTAATTTTCACCATTTAACTAAACATGTTTAATACTGTTCATGATTCATACCTTCGGGTATACCCAGAATTTGAATATATAACTTCAACCATTGACCATATATTGTTTGTTGTCTTCATTCACTTATTCCTGAGTATTCAAACAAAACATGTACATTTTCCAGATTTCCACATATAGGGCAAACTTCATGCTCATAATTAAGCTCCAAGTTCCTAATCTGAACCATGTCATTCCCTCTCTCTCCTGCTTATTACACTTACTAATGTATCTATCTCTTTTAACATCCCCTTTTATTTCCTGATAGAACATTAGTGACTTCTTCCCTCTCATTATAAAATGTAATAATATCTGTCCATTTATATGCTCAAACTTTACTCTAAAATGTTTTCATAAACCTCCTCCAAATCACTTCTTAACTATACATCATCCATTCCATTTCTTGTTAACTTTTCCCTAATTTTGTTTACCCAATATAAATTCGCTACTCCAGACTCCTGAAATTTTAAACATTAATTTAAAAAAGAAATCTCTGGCATCTGGTGTATCCTAAATGAATACTTCAAAACTCTCTCCATTAACCATCTTCTCACGCCAGCTCTTCCTATTTCCAACAATGCCCCTACATTTGCATCATTCTGTGAAATTCCCAGCACAATCTTAGAAAACCTACTGAGTATTCTATCCATGAATTTCCAAATTTCCTCAAACCTATTTCAATTCTATATGCCCATCTTGACTCCACCCTCATCTCTGGTACAACAATAATACATTGTGTAATTAATTTCAAAGATAATAAGCCCTTGGTTAATGCTAATTTCTTTTGTTTCTCCCATTTACCTGAGGAGCTCAGAACCATTCCTACATTCTTTCTCCTACATAAACCTTTTCTCATTCCTCAGCTTATTTTCCTTTTTAAATATTATTATTTTGCTCTCCTCCTGATTCACTTTAAGATCCCATTTCTTTACAATATATCACAATATGTAATAACTTAATCCTATTACTGAAATAGATGCTGCTGTTAAATCATCAGCATAAAGTAAACCTGGGATTTCTAATTTGTTTATGGGGTGGCTATTAGCACGTGTTTGCATTAAGAATGAAGGAGGGGTGAGGTACATTCTACCTTAAAATCTAATCTTTTATAGAGAGAGACAGGCATTTTGGTTAATGTGCATTTCAGTTTGTTGAAGTTTGGATAAGTAGGACTGGGTTATATTGCAATATAAAAAATTCAGCCACTAAATTGGGATGAAATGCTACTAGAAACAGTTACAATTCATTCCAAATACCTTTTTCAGTATGTTGATATCATTTATAAAACTTCATTTCAGCATTCATTGGACTCCCTGATACTGCATTCTTGCCATTTGCAGTTTGCTGCAGTAGTCCTGGTGTGTGTGTGTGCATCATCATGTAAAATTCATTTTCTTGCTGATCTGCTGCATATGCTGCCTTTCCTGCAACAAGCTGAGAAAAGTGAACATGCTTTACCCCAGCTTTAGCCAAACAAAGACTCGCTTGTATCCATTGCAGTGCTACCAACATTAAAAATTATTTTAAATTAAAAATGTTTTACATTTGTAGATGAATACAAAAGCAATATGCAGCTCTTGGCTAACAATAAGATTTTTTGGCTTTATTTGCAGATTGCCCCTTTGGCATTAAAATAATTTCTATGTTTTAATGTTGGAAGTTCTGAAGTTGTAGAATGCTGAACACTTCCATCTAGAAACAAATGCATTTTAATAACAGCAGCTAAACACATTACAACTCATGGTGTTTGCAGACATAACAGTAGAATTTGTGATACAAGTGAACTTTTGCTTGTTGTCACCCCCAAACCACGGTGAGGTACCGGGGCATGAAGGGGGAGGGCCCAGGAAGTTTTAGAATGTGTGACTAATTTGCCGAAAAAGGGATTGACTGATTATGCTGATGCTATGCAAACTCCAGACCACTTAATCCTGACATAGAGCGGCTACCTAAGCTGGGCCCTACCTAGTAGTTGGCTAAGCTAACCCTGTCATAGAGTTCACATACCATACACACATAAACAGCAGAGTGTGCAGAGACATCAGAACATGCCTTCCTGGATGCATGCCTGGAAAACGAACCTCAAATGCTTTTTCAGTTTAATAAAACCTTACAGTATGCAAATTGTAATATCTTATACGTATTTCCACATCACAGTGATCACTTAATAAATGATAAATTGACAAAAGTTTAAAGACAAAGACGGAAGCTGCACTTGAAACAAGTGCAAGAAAGAAGTATGCCACCAGAAATATACATACAAAGATAAAAAACAGGTAATAAAATGCTTGACCTTAAGATGACCTGGAAGCTGAAACAGAAGAAAACAAAACAATATAACATCACAGTGGTGGCAGTACATTCTCTCTCTGCATGTATTGTTCTGATCATTTGTCCGACATCGCCCAGCAACAGAGAAATCAAGCAGGACACGGAGGTAGCTGGTTCCAGGTATCGCACGTCCTGGCGCACCTTACACTCTACATTAGTACCGTGACCTAGCCAGGGGTGTGTAGGAGGGTTGGATTAATTACAGCACCCACCTGCAGGCTCCATTGGCTGTCTACTCTACTCCCTAATACATCCTCCACAGCCCCCAAGTCGGGTGCAGGATCCTGGGGAGATAGTCACCTGTGGCCCCCAGATGCAATTCTATGAATGAATCTGCTAATACCATGAACCCATTCGGCTATCTGCCAGCAGATAAATAACATGGGATTCATTTATTTGGTCCGCAGCCAGCCGGCTGGCTGTTGCACACGCTGCGCTGCTAGCAAATGGTTTCCTGGAATGCATGTCATAACAGTTCAATCACTGAAAAGACATCCTTAAACTTGGTCGCATCAGGCATGTGGAGGTCCTACAGCGATGATGGAAAATGATACAGTGCCAATACATGCAAACTGCAGCAGCTCTTCTCCTACCTTTCGACGTCTTCAAGCTCGGTGAGAAATACCTGCTGTGTGACAAAAGAGAAAAACTGAAGTTAGCATCAGGTACAAAATATTACAGAATACTCAATGCATTGTTTTAAATAACAGAATTTATTATGTACCAACCTGGGGTGAGTTATCCGTCCACTTTGGATTTTATATATATGAATTTCACTTGCTTCAAAAATACTTCCTGAAGTTGCACTCCACTGTATTTTTCACTTGCACTGCTGTTGTACACTGCACTATATTTTTCACTTGCTCTGGATTTACACTGCAATATATTTTTCACTTGTTTGGGATTTACACTGCAATATATTTTTCACTTGTTCTGGTGTACACTGCACTATATTTTTTTCTTGCTAAGGATTTACATTGCACCATATTTTTCATTTACTGGAGAAATATTTCTGGTTTTACCTGCACTATATTATCACTAAATGTGACGATCATGGCTTGGAATACTTTAAATCTTATTTCAAGATAAATGGCTTAAAAAGTTGGCTGAAAAGCCAAAGCAAGAAAAAAATGTTATCTTTATTTATTTGTAACAAGCTGTTTTGTATTCAAAGATTCATACTTCAGGTCTTAAGTTTCTTGAATTTTAGAAAATGAGGAAATTGAAGAGGAGTGGCAACTAGTGAGAAACAACACTGTGTAGCTGTAGTTAAAATTACTGCAGCACAGTAAAAACTTTTAAATGAAAATAAAATACCAACACACTATTTACTGTAGTAGAAGCAGGTCTGGATGTTTAATATTTTCAGATTTGATGGCAAAACATATTAGCCAATTATGAGAAAATTGTAAGGAAATCTCTGAAGTAGCAAGCAAAATGTCTGAAAACAGACAGGGGCAAAACTTCAGTTGTTCACAGGGTTTTAGCTTCTTAGAAATTATGGAAAAAATATGATTAGCCAACTGTGAGAAAATGTGAGGAAATATCTGAAGACTGAAATGGGTTAAACAGAACTCTGAAAAGATATAATTAACCATCTGTGAGAAAATTGAGGAAATATCTGAAGACAGTGGACATAGGCAGAACTGCACTTATTCATAGTTTCAAATACTTAGCGGTGATGAAAAAAATATAATTAGCTAACTATAAAAAATGTGAGGAAATATCTGAAGTGTTAAACAAAATATCTGAAGACAGGTGAAGGCAAAATGCACTAATTCACAGTTTCAAATACTTAGCAGTGATGAAAAAATATAATTAGTTGATTGTGAGAAAATATCTAAAGACAACCAGGGGTGAAACTGTAGTAGTTCACAGTTTCAGATTCTCAGAAAGAATGGAAAAACATAAAAAGCTAACTGTGAGAAAAAAGGGGGAAAAGGTCTGAAATAGCATATTTAGAGTAGCACAAAATTATTCTTTAAGGTTTCTACTTTACAATTTGATCTCTGACTGAGTAGATAAACCACAAAGCCTTTTGAAAACTTAATCAAGGATACAAATACACAACTGAACGCAGGAAGGTATATATAATATTGGTTGAATTTCTAAGACATTCAATTTAATGAACACACATCATTCACACAAAAATGTTGGCAGCTTTGGATTAAAAATTACCTATAAAGTGAAGATAACATACAGTGGTGTGCGATAAATCAGACAGGTGCATAGGGTGTCCCATCCTTTTTAATGCACTAATTCAGAATGTAGTGGAAATAGTAAGGAAAGCATATGTGGTATACAAAAGAGACCAATGAACTGAAATGGTGAGTAGAAAATGAGAAGTAAACAGATTTGGACAGAGAGACAGTGGTTGACGTGTAATAAGCAAAACCTTACAATGCTTGAGGGTATGACAAGGAGGACATTTGCTGTGCATATAAATGAAAAGCCTATGGAAGCAGAGCGTGCCATACACAAAATTGGGCATTTATCATCATGTCACACAGTTTCAAAGCTTTTCAAGGCCAAACATGTGCACATAGACGTGAAATATCTGGGAATACTTGATTAAGTAACACAGAATCCCTCAAGACAAAATTTCTAAAAACTATGCCCCTTCAAGATGAAAAGGAAACCATTTCAAGTTTGGAAGAAGGAAAAAAATTCCATGAGCCTAGTGACAGATATATGTGTGTGATCAAGAATATGACCAGTATTGCATAAGTGTAGACAATCACAGATTCAAATACTTTAAGCCTTCACATTATCTGCTGTACATTAATGCCAACAAAATTGGTAAATTTTAAGGAAGGAAATTGTCCAAATACATCAGAACAAGTTATATCTTACAGCTTGCTCAAAATGGCAGATAATTCCAGAAAATGTTGAGAAGATTTTAAAACTAGTTTGTGACATTTTGAAGAGCATCATGTATGCCACAGCTTTTAGTGTACAAAAATCAGATTACATGTTTTGTAATAAAAATTGGAATTGCATACAAGGAAAGTTTATCTGCAAGTGCCATGATATGCACTCAGAGAAAGAACCAACATGAGATCTAACAAAATGGGGGTTAATATTTTTGTATGGAGGAAAACTGAAGTTTAAATATGAAGTAATTTTAGAGCACATCACAATGAAACTAAAATTGCAATTTAATGGTGGGTAATTCACAGAAGAAACAAGATAATGTTGGAATGAGGCAGACACACTAAGAGAACAATACATGCGTTTCCAAACAAAATGGATACTCAAGTACACCATGTGTGGTTTTGTGAACTGAAACAATCTCCAACTTAGACAAAACAGGAAATATTTAAATGTTGAAGAAAAGTCGTTCATCTGAAAACTAAAAGAACACATACAATTCAGATAAAGCAGAAAATGAAACCTGCTTCCTTACACTTGCATCACTATCAACCCACAAGAACATCACAACTGCATTGTTCTGTAATGGCACTTGAAATAATAGTGGATGGGAGGGATGGTGGAATATTTAAGATATACGGGAAGCACTTCTATGTACATTTCTGTTCTAATATTACTGTTAGTAGCGATTAGTTTGTTAATTAAGCAGAACTACATAACTACTATTACTGCTATTACTACAGCTACCACTATTCCTGTTATTACCACTACAGATACCACTGCAGAAAATGTGCACAGAAGTTTAAAGGGAGTTCTAAATATAAATTATGGGAAGCAGAAAAAAAATAAAAATCTCATTTTTTACATCATGGAGGTTTTTATTTAAAACTAAAGTCCAATTGAATGACATTACTTTGCAGTTACAATGAAATATTCTTGTAATGGTTAAATGGAGATGAGCAGTTTGCAGCTGAGGACCAACTCATTAATACATATAATTAGCCAACTGTGAGAAAATGTGAAAAAATATCTGAAGACAAACAGGCAAAACTGCAATCATTTACAGTTTCAGATTCTCAGAGTTGATGGAGAAACAATTAGCTAACTGTGAGAAAATGTCTCAAGCAGCAAGCAAAATATCTTAAGATAGAAGGACTACTGTCATTCACAGTTTCAGCTTCTCAGAATTCATGCCAAAAAAATAATTAGCTGGCTGAGAAAATGTGATGAAACACCTCAAGTAGCAAGCAAAATATCTGAAGATGGACAGGGGTGAAACTGCAGTCATGCAGTTCCAGTTACTCAGACATGATGGAAACCTTTGCAGATTTGAACATTTTTAAAATAAAATAGTTTTGAGCAGGCTTGAAAAATTAAAATGTCTCAGGAGGTTTTAGCAAAACAAGTAAACTGACAGAGTTTGGGTTTTGATCTAAAAGGAGAGCATTAATGAAAGATAACAAAACGGTTTTGTTTTTATTGATGCTGTTTCCAAAATATACAATAGAGTGACACCTCTTGAGGGTACAGTTGAAGCAAGATAGATGATGTCCCTGATATCTGAAGGAGAAAATTTAACCTGTTACCCATGACTTGCAGGGGAATCTCATCATATTGGCAAGCGAGGAGGGCACCCTGGATAAAATGGGAAAACAATAGGGCTGCGCTTGCCATAAGATGAATGACCTTGAGGCAAACCATAAGGAAAGTTCAGGGCAGAATAATGTGGAAAGCTCTCTGCAAAACCTCTACACTGCAAGGTAGAAGACATCTCAATGAAGCAGAAGAAGAAAATGTCCTGAAAAAAATCGCTAATGGAGAAGCATCAATTTGAGGAAGAAAATGGAAAATGATATAGAGCAATGACTGGTAGACATTCTGTGTCAGAAAGTCACCTTGAAGTTGCATGGGTGTAATAATGATTCAACGAGAATCACTTGACATAGCAACATAGAATTAACATTTTTTAATCATTTTTGTGGTGCACTACCAAGAACAAGACATAGCTCTTGATTCCATCAAAGGGTAACCACTGAAAGTCAACATAGTTCTGAATCACACAGTTTTCTATCCCCAGGTTCAGAAATAACTTGAGGCTTAACTTATGTGTAAAAGTTAGAAAAGACCTGAAAATATATTTCATAAGGTATCTTTAGTAATGCTGTCGAAAATGAGAGAAACCTTTTGCAGTATTACCAAATTGCAAATTCAGAATACAAATAACACACCCACAAAGTATAATGAGAAACATTTATGGAATATGCGCATTTTAAAAGACAGATTCAAGCTTGATAATGTGCCAGTAAGTTGGCAAGAAATTACTTGGAAAATTAATTGTAAATTAGCACTAAAAGCTTGTTTCATATAAAAAAAGCACATTTTGTCCATAATTAAGAAATGTTTTCAAGTTTAATTAGTAATTACCTTAAATTATTTACCAGATATTTTGAAAACTAAAGCTTTAATGAAACTTATGCAAAGAACGTATACATTGATTTACTGTGCAAGTTGAATTTTATATTTTAAAAAGAAATGTTCTTTCCTAAACATTTAATATGTTAGGAAATACAATATTGAATAAATATTTAGCAAAATAATTCATATAAAGGATTCCAAGCCGGAATGTTCCTGGAATAATTCTTAACGCGTGCACTTTCACCTATCCAGTGCGGCCGACAGACTAAAACAAAACAAAATTCCGCGCAATTATGCGTTGGTTTTCTCCCTCCCCGAACATGTTTGGAGTGGGGATGCCGGGGATAATTTAATGAAAATTATAAATTAAAAACACTCACAAATGTAACAAAAAATTCAGAATGAAAAAGTACAATGTAATTATGTTTTATTATTTCCTAGGATTTTTATGTTAAATTTGTCAAAATGAGTGAATTTATACTTTTAAGGGGAACTGTAACCAAAGTATTTCATACGGCGATTTGCCGCCACACACTTTTATTGAAAACCTGAAAATACCACGAACGAAAAAGAAAATAGATCACAAATTCTTACAGCACGCATGCCATGTAAACAATATATTTTATAACTTAGAATAAAAAAGAAAGAATAGAACAACCGCCTCTTTGCTTGTCGTATTAGTATACGCGCCTTCAACAAACCGGAGAATATTCCGCTTGGGGGTAACAGGCCCAATATGGCGGAATTAATGTAACTAAAGAAAGTATACGGGGAAATATAAGAAATATCATTTTTATCATACTAAGATTTTCATTTTAATTTGATCAAAATCGATCGGATTCATACTTTCATGAGGAGCTAAAATAGCCGCCTTAATAATTTTATTTACTAAAAACTTGGAAGTATTTGAAATATTTATGTGTGATTAAAAAGTTGTTCATGCAGAGGGTGAATCTGTAAAATTAATAAAAGTCGCTTTGACTGCATTGGTTTTCTCGCGACATCTGTAGATTGTGTGCTGAGTGCTGTAGGGATTAATGAAATTGAATGATGCCGCATTGAGCTCGGCGTTCTTGACGTCGTAAAGCTATCTGGCATTCGCTTTCTTGTTGTAAGGGAAATTTCCAAGAAAAACTTTACAACTTTACATGACCGGGATCCGAAACAGGACATTAGGATTAGCATTGCAAACCTACTACTAACCAAAGGTATAGTTCTTAGTTACAAAACAAGATAAAATGTTCCGCGAATGTTTAGTCTTTTACAAATTTAATTTGAAATAGAATGAAACCCATCCCACAATGTATGAATTAAAATATGCTTCCCTTTTTCTTAGTTGCTTATAAAAGGATAAAGAAAGACTTAGCAGTTACTGTTTGCGAATGGCAGCAAGCATCTTATGAAGAGAAAGAGGAAATCAAGGCCAAGCACGGTGTGAATAACCCACACATGCTGAGTCGTCATGAACGAGATCGAATTTAATGCCAGCAGAGCTACAATGTGTTGCAGCTTATTTGCTCTTTAGCATATATGAAAGTATTTCAACCTAAAACATGGTAGACATCAAGACTTGCTGTTACTTCTATAGACGGAAAAAATCGTAACTTTTTATACTGTGCAAGCAGTTCGTAATGAAATGTAGAATTGTGGTCCCGAATGCATATGCATCCTGCTTCTTGTACGAGGGTAGGTCCATAAGTTTCCGGTCTCGCCCATAAAGGTAATCGCCTGCACAAAATTCTTATCTGTTAAGTAAACAATTGCAGCTGTAACTTCCGCTCCATGTATTCTGCTGTTCAGATATAGTTGCATAAAGAAGGCTATGTGTAGAAGATTGTGGCATGTTCAAAATGGAGTATCGAACTGTTATTAAGTTCTTCACAAAAGAAGGGCATACACCAAATAAAATGAAACAGCGATTGGACGGTGTATATGGGGAAGCATCCCCCTCATATTCTACCCTAAAATAATGGGCCAAACTTTTTCGAATGGGTCGATAAAACATTGAAGACGAAGAGTGTGCCGGTCGGTCCTTGGAAGTGCTCACTCCTGAAAACAGGTGGAAGGAGAAATTATGGAATACTGACGCTTCAAAGTTACAGAAATAGCACCAAGGTTGGGCCTTCCTAAAACAACAGTCCTTCGAATTATTCATGAACATTTGAACATAAATACGGGTAGTGCAACATGGATGCCTAGACTTCTTTCCTCAGTTCAAAAGCAGCAACAAGTCATCTATTGTCAGGCATTTTTGGAGCTCGGCCGTGGCAACTAGAGAGAAGTTCTCTTACCATTGTTACAGGAGATATTCTATGGTCCTTTACTATAATCCCTTGTCCAAAGGAGAATCAATGGAGTGGCGTAAACCTGGCAAAGCACCGCCTGTAAAGGCCAAGGTCACTCAGTCAACCAAGAAGATCATGGTTACAATATTTTAGGACTGTGAAGGAATACTCTTCATCGACTTCAAGGAGAGGAACACCACAGTAAATGGAGAGCACTATGCTGCCCTACTGCACAGTCTATGTGTTTCCATCAAAGAGATAAGGCAAGGAAAGCTGAGTGGTGATGTGCGCCTTCTTCAAAACAATGCTCCTGTGCACACAGCTCTTGTTGTAAAGGAAGCTGTGAAGAAATGTGGCTTCAAGGAGATCGACCATCCACCCTACAGCCCATATCTAGCTCCCAGTGACTATTTTCTCTTCTCAAAACTCAAGATGGACTTTTGAGAAAGGAAATTTAAGTGTGACCAAGAAGTGATGGATGCTGTCATGTGGCAACTGAAAAGTTTTATTCTTGCTTTATGTTTATTTACTTTAACTTTAATTTGTATGTATGTTGATAGAGAATTGGATCTCCTCCCCCAGTTGGATCAAAGAAGGAGGTATTGAGGTTTCTCCAACCGACTGAGCCAATCGTCGTTAAATGGCAAGTGATTGATCTGAAGCACAAAATGCATGTAGCTTCTCAAGTCCATCATGTAGTAGAAGACAAAGTTTTTAAAAAGTACACTGTGTTTCAAGAACCACTCTTGCACTGAACGAATGAAAGCATCCAGAACATATCACAGTTTGTAGTAAGCCCTGGACATCATCGCCGGTATTCTGATTGTTGCGATGTGCTGACGTGACTTTTATTCCAACTCTATTGGATGTCGCCATGTTCCTGGCTGAAAGAGCAATCAAGTTTTTTTTCTCATCGCTTGAGAGCATGGGAAATGTTATCTAACTCATTACCTGGAGCTACCGCACATTTTCCACCTCATTTTATTATATTTTAATGTTATATATAAATAAATTAACAGTAATTATAATAGTAGAAAAGGATAAAACACTAAGAAAAAGTCACATTTGAGATCGCTAACTGCATAATCATTCATATATGACTGTAGTGTTATGTTGGTTCATGTCTTCTGGTTACCTGAAGACGCTGATGCCATCTTATGGGGAAATTTGGAAAGGGTAATCAAAGTAAAGAATAACATTAGTTTTGTATTTTTATTTTTTTCCCCTTGCAAACTTTGTGTTCTTATTTGGATTTCACCAAGGGCAGAGTAAGCAAGCATATTTTCTATCAGTTGGAATATTCAGACGTTTATGTCAAATGAGTTGGTTACAGCTTAACTGTCAAACCTGAAGCATCTATGTTAACTAAGTCTTACACCTGGAAGACTCAGTTTGACATGATCCGTGAAAAACCTGCATTCTACAAACAAGCATTGTTCAGTTGCGTATCTCATAGCATCAGCAAGCAGAGACATATTCTCTTCTGGTGAAACACTCAATTCTGACATCTAAGTTATGGAAGACTCCTGTGCATTCACCCTCTGTGATCAAAGTTCTCCTCTATGATAACACAAATTGCACTGAAGAGAAATTTATAAATTTTTTCTTACCCACCTACAGCCCAATTTTTCCATCTTCAGGTGTTTTATATCTTCAGTTCAATAAGAGACACCCTTGTATGTACCCATGAAACAATTTTTGAAAATTTTTTTCAAATCTCCAAGGACCCTACCTACTAGGCACTAAAAATGAGAATGAAAAAATTTATACAATACATATATTGTATATATAAAATATAAATATATATAGCATAACATAATATAAAATAACAGTGACTAAAAAGGATAAAGCACTTGGATATTATTGCTCGCTATATTTTAAACTTTTCTCAATATTTTTTTTTGGGGGGTAGTAATTAGGCATTCTTTCACAAGCTCACAACCACTTAAATTACATTATTCTAAACCAAAATTTCAATACTCTTTCTTTCACTTTTCCTTAATTACCCAACCTTCATAATTCTTTCTTTATTTGGTTTATTTATGAATGCTCTTTAACATCTCAGATCATCAGCATCTCATTTGATTCCTGGCATGAAACCGCTGATAAATTTTGCTCAGAGGCCTCCTCTTTCAGGCTTGAGGTTCTTTTACGTGCCATAAATTTATGACATGGGACCCACACTTTACTTCTCTTCCATTCTGAAGAAAGCCATAATTAGGATTTTTGCAATTCTGCTAATGCTGCTATATAGGTGATCAGTTAGGTAAGCCTACAAAAGGTTCTATATCTATATTAATCCATCCTCTACCTAGTCACCAAATTTCAGCACCATAGAGCATTTTTGTGTACATTATTTTCCTGTAAATTATTTCTATTTTAATTTCTGGTATTTTTCCTATGCATAACCTTATTTTCATAGCTAATTTCTCTTTAACCAGCATTTCTCTTATGATCTAATCCCATTGCTGTTAAGCATTATATCTAAATAGCCAAATCTTTTGTTATTTCAATTTCTTTTCCTTGTATTCTCCATTTTTAATTTCTTCATGTTTACTTGCTTTCTTACAAATCATTTCTTTTTGTTTACTTTTATTTATCCTCAAACTCCATTCTTTGCGTTATTTTATTGAAAAATCTATACATTTTGTTAAACTAACAGTTGAAATGGACTCTACTATAAGTGCAATGCTGGTATATCTTTATAGAAAATAAAACTATATTTTCTAGCTCATCCCTTATATTATCTCTAAATAAATTAAATAGAACTGGACTTAATTTACATCCTGTCTTAAGCTAATCACATTCTGTAAGTATGGTTGGTTGCTAGTGGCCATTGGGGATGCTGATATTTATCATTTTTTCCCTATCTTCCCAATAAAGAGTTTCCAAATTATTTTTCATTTGTATGTTGCATCGAGTTGACTGCATTTCAGTAGATATTCCTTATTTAAGATAGTGTTCATGCCCTTACACAGTGGGCAGTGGTTGTCCTTGATTAATTTCATCCTGAAGGGATGTTCTGGCAGGCAATCATGCCCAACAATTAAACGAAATTTTTTCTCCATTTTTTCTTGGTTTCAATAAAGGATGTTTGAAAGTATTTAGATCTTCATATTGTTTCTATCTTCAATCCCACATGGCTGGTATCAATCCATTGTAAAACTATTTCTGTATTTGTGATCTGGATTGTATGATATAGTTTTCTTATTTCATTTATAGTATATGTCGGTGGGTAAATGTAATTCATTATACTTTGTAGTGCTGCTTTAGAGTGACTTAAGATAACATTTCTTTTATTTATTTTAGGTCTACAGTAGATTCTGTAAAGGCACTCTAATGGTCATCATTTCACCATCAAAATTGTTAGCATACATTCCCAGAGGGGTATATTGAGAGAATTCTTCACAGTATATTCCAAAGCCTGCTTCTCCATTCATCCATCTGTATATACTCTACATCATGTACAGGTCGGATAATAATTGTTTAGTGTGCTAAGTGCTGTCAATCTAAATACCTCAGGTGGGTCATTCTTCTTGGAGACCATTGTATACAATTTAGTTTCACGTTAATATCTATATGTTGTAAAGGATCAGTTGGTGTAATGACAGGTTTAGTGCTTATTTTTAAAAATTTGTCTAAATCTTCTTCCTGTATATAATTTTTGAAAGTCTGTTGTGTTTTTAATTGTTGTGTGCTATTAGGAATTTGAAACCATTTATTCCTGTGTTGATTACTTTTTAATTTCTGACCTAGTATAGCCATTTCAATATCTAGCTCTATTTTAATTTGCAGGTTGTTAGTTATGTTCTGCATTATAACAGTTGGTGTTGTTTTAACAGCTCCTGTTATTATTCTTAAGGACCTAGATTGTATCCAATTTAGTTTTAAGTTTGTAGTTTATTGTTTTTTTTTTTGTTTTTTTTTTTTTGAATGGTGTTTTAACGCCCGTTTTTACTACTGAGGCACCACAGGTGGTGAACACTGGTGATACATGAAATGAAATGATTTGGGAAAGGATTTTTTTTTAAAGAAAGGAAACGTTCCAGGCCTAAGTTTAGGGTACCTCCCCGGCATTTGCCAGTTATGAAGACTGAGGAAAACCTGGAAAAACCTCAGTCAGTGAGGATGGTCCTGGTAGGATTCGAACCCCAGACCTCCTGCTCACAAGTCTGTGCCTTAATGACCTCGGCCATCCATGGTGGTGCACTTTATTGTGGATATTGTCTCACTTCCATAGAGCAAATTGGGCTTTATGTATCTTTTGTATGTGTCATTTAGGAGACCTATGGATCCTCCCCAGTTGATTCCTGCTGGTCTTCTTAAAATATTGTTCTTCTTATTCACTTTTTAGTTGTATTTTTATCTGTTTAGAGAAGGAAAGTTTTTTGTCAAGTGTTATACCAAGATATTTAATATGTTCTTTCTCTTCTAGTAGTTCATTATTGATTATAAGCTCTAAGTCATCTGTAGTGTGTTGAAGACTGAAAAGCTGGAAAACTGTCTTTTTAGTATTTATTCCATATTGTTGGTGGATGCCCATGTTTCCATGCTATTGATAATTTTCTGCATTTCATTTTCTAGTTTTTTGTAGTGTTGTCTATTCTGCTTATTTTTTTGGCTAATCCATATGTCAATATCATCTGCAAATAATCCCATATTTGGCTTTGGGAAGTCGGGTAATATTTTGTTGGTGCCATCTATGAAAATATTAAAAAGAATTGAACTGGAAACACCACCTTGAGGAAGGCCTACTTTAGTCATATGCAATTCAGAGAGGACATCATTCCATTTTATAGCTATGTACCTTTGTGATAATAGGTCCATGAATCATCTCAACATGTTTTCTCTTATCCCAATATTACTCATTTTATAAATAAGCTTCTCTCTCCATACTTTGTCAAAGGCATCTTAATTGGGCATGACAATGCTAAACAGAATGTGATTGAGGTCATAGTGTTCTGCTCTCATTATCATAAGACTGATACATAAACAAAGTGATATACAAATAATGCACACACATAGAGCAGAATGGCTCTATAAATCAAAATCGGATTATAACTAAAGAATTTCCTATAAAACTGTCCTTAAATTAACTTTCAAAAAAACGAACCTCGTACTTCCTGTAGAGCTTTAATTCATGATAACCCATATAACATTTTGGAGTAACTTATTTT
This sequence comes from Metallyticus violacea, assembly GCA_030762175.1. Lineage (NCBI taxonomy): Eukaryota > Metazoa > Arthropoda > Insecta > Mantodea > Metallyticidae > Metallyticus > Metallyticus violacea. Next base: position 1,766,834 of record CM060844.1, read on the forward strand.
TATATAGATTTTAATTGCCTAATAGCAGAAAATGATGCAAAAATCCAAATACTAATAATCCACTTTTCATATATCATTTCGCAAATGACAAGGTTTTTAATACTGTCATATTTATGAAATCAGGGCTTGAATATGGAAAGGGGATGAACATCATCTTTTGAAAGTCGGACAAATCTGGATTTCTATTTAATAATTTGGCAAACCTTTAATTTCATTTTTGTTATTTAAAATCTATATCTCCATTTAATTTGTAAAATGCAGGTATGCATAATATGAACACTGTATGAATATTTAAATGCAGCAAATTTTTAAATCGCCTCCTGACAAAAGACTGGGCATGTTTATTTATTCAGCTGATATGCTGTGGTGAAAGTCACCCAGCTTGCTTGTTGGCTGTTAGCAATTGCTCAGTGAAGAGAGAGCCAAGGTTTGATTCTGAACTTGCTTATGAGCAATTGCTTGTTTCTATTTATATCACCCACTGTTCCAAATATGTATATTGAGAGAATTCTTCACAGTGTTTTCCACAGTATTTTCTTCTCCATTTTTAAGAGATCCATCTGTATACACTCTACACCAAGTATAGTAGGGTAATAAGTGTTCAGTGTACTAGTTCTGTCAATCTTAAAACTTCAGGTAGGCTGTTCTTCTGGGGACCATTGTATCCAGATTTAGTTTCGCACTGAAATCTATATATTATAAATGGTCAGTTGGTATAATGACAGGTTTATTTAAATTTTATCTAAATCTTCTTTTTTATGTAATTTTTTGAAAGTCTATTGTGTGCTGCCAGGAATGTAAAACTGTTTATTCCTATGTTGATTACATTTTAATTCTTTTAAGGGCTGGAGGAAGCATTGGATGCTCTAGGTAGGTCCCAAAGCACTAGACACACTCTTAATACTTATTGAATCGGCACAACACTCTACATTCTGCATGTTTCGACAGATGAACACTGTGCACCAATGACAAGAAAGAAATGAGCTGTGTATTATGATGAGCATACTAGGGTAGGTCCATAAGTTTATGGGCTAATCATTTTCTAGGTATGATAAAGACAAAAACTATATTTCACTTTTCAATATAGTTACACTTTATTGCAATATACTTCTCACATCTTTGAATTAATATTTCAACCCCCCCCACCAAATAGTCAGAAGTCTTGTCTGCAAAACGGGCATAAACAGAGTCCATCACTTCTTGGTCACACTTAAATTTACTTCTTGAGTTTTGAGAAGAGGAAATAGTCACTGGGAGCTGTATCTGGGCTGGAGGGTGCACAGTTGATATCCTTGAAGCCACATTTCTTCACAGCTTCCTTTGCAACAAGAGCTGTGCACACAAGTACATTGTCATGAAGAAGGCACACATCGCCACTCGCTTTCCTCGTCTTTTCTCTTTGATGGAAGCATGTAGTCTGTGCAGTAGGCCAGCATAGTACTCTCCATTTACTGTGGTGTTCCTCTCCTTGGAGTCAATCAAGAGCATTCCTTTACAGTCCCAAAAGATTGTGGCAATGATCTTCTTGGTTGACTGAGTAACCATGTCCTTTAGAGGCGGTGCTTTGCCACATTTACGCCACTCCATTGTTTCTTTTTTGGACAAGGGATCATAGTAGAGGACTATAGTTTCATCTCCTGTAACAATGCAGAGCTTTCGTTGCCATGGCAGAACTCCAAAAATACCTGACAACAGATACTCATTGCTGCTTTTGGATTGAAGAAAGAAGTCTAGGCATCCATCTTGCAACCTTATCCATGTTTAAATGTTCATGAATAATTCTAAGAACTGTAGTTTTAAAAAGGCCCAGCCTTGCTACTGTTCCTGTAACTTTGAGCCGTTGGTCTTCCATAATTTCTCCTTCCACAAGAGCGATATATTCAGAAGTGAGCACCTCCAAGGACCAACCTGCACACTCTTCATGTTCAATGCTTTTTCTATCCATTCGAAAAAGTTTGGCCCATTCTTTTACGGTAGAATATGAGGGAGATGCTTCCCCATATACAGCGTCCATTCGCTGTTTAATTTCATTTGGAGTAAGTGCTTCTTTTATGAAGAACTTAATAATAGCTCGATACTCCATTTTAAACATGTCACAATCTTCTACACATAGCCTTTTTTATGCAACTATATCTGAACAACTGAACACAGCAGAACAGTAGTTACAGCTGCAATTATTTTCTTAACAGATAAAGTATGACACCAGCATTTATTAAAGCGATAATCCTTATCTCAAGGCTGGAAACTTATGGACCTACCCTTGTACCTACATGTGTTGTAGAGTATTTTTATAGAGTTTTGGGGAACTTTTGGCTAGTAGTGTACATGTTGCTAATGCTAATTGGTGCTTGTTATTGCAGGAAAGGGGAAGAAAAAAGTTGAAGAGATTGGCAATGGTGGTGGTATCGCAACTAAAAATAGTAAGTAAGGTGCTTATATGTGATAATTTTTCTGAAAGATGAACTAAACAAGGATAATTGATTTATGTAATAAGAAAAAATGCTTTTAGAACTTAGGAAATTAACCAAATAGTTCCTGCCTACTTCACTTTACAAACAACAGCATGAATTGAAATTAACTTTGAATGGTGCATACATTGAATTGCATTTTCATTTACACAGAGCTGCAGAATTTTCTCATTATGACTATATTTCATAAACTTTTGTTTTATGAATATGAATTTATTTCCAACAATACAAACAACATTACAATTAACATATTTCCATTATTTCATAATTAACGAAATGCTATTACTAAGATCATTGTATTGCCAATCTCACTATATTTATTTAGTACCAATTATGTTAAAAATAGCTACCATACCATGCATCTTACATCATCAAAAGTTATCTACCTAAACTGTTTCCAGTTCCAATACATCATAATTACAGGTTATTGATGTATTGGAGACCAAACCGTAATCAATTTCATTACTTCCATTCTTATTCTAAAAATAAAATTTTACTAATCAGCTATCATCAAACTCTGTTCTCCCAAATGGTATAATGTTTTTATCTAATGGGAATTGTTAAGATTTAATTCTTTAAGAGTTTTAATAACTTAAATATTGAATTGAATACCAATTTTGTTTATAAGTTTTATATTATTAATTTCATTTTGGTAATGTATAGAGAAGATTATATAAAATGGGAACTTATAATCTTCCTCCACCATTTATCCCTAACTTTCCCATCATTTTTATATTTTTATCTGCTTTAATCCTTATTAAAATTTCTGTGGTACTCATTATAGGTTCACCACATATGGGACTTCATTCCCACAGACATTTTTCAGTCCTATTAAATTCCTTAGTCCTCATCTGGCCCAAACAAAACCTTCCCTCTCCCATTTATCACAATTTCTAGGTACTTCTCCCTCCCCCAAACTCTTTTTATCTCTCATTACATTCTCAGGGAACTCATCCCTAAAGCTTACAAAGATTTCTTGTTTCTCAACATCTGCAAGTCTATCTCTTACTTTTTAACTCCCTATATTGCTTATTTACCCAACAATTCCCCATACCAGTTTTTTCAACAATATCCTGGGTTTCAAGCACCCCATTACCTTTTCCATTTAAACTTACCCTGTACACCAAGATATTCCTTGGCAATCTCTCCATCATTCAACATATTTATTCTATACAGGTATTTCATAATTCTGTCAGTTATTCTCCCTTTACTAGTTGGTCTACCAAATTCTACCAAGGCTACATTATTAAGTGACACTCTCAGTAGTCGCAGTATTAATTTATAAAATGACCTGTTTATTATGTCCATGAATATGTTCATATTCCCATATTCCTATTCCTTACATTATTTTCACTTCCACCATATTGTATAGTTGTATATTCATTCTATCCATTTGACACTTATTTTTGGTATTTTCCCAAGATAATAAAATTTCTTAACCATTTTTAGTACTTTCTCAATTTAAAGCCCATTAGTTTGGATTTTCTATTTTGTTATATTCTGCAAGGGTTGTTTGAAAAATATTAAGCCAAGCTATGAAGGAGCTATCATAGTTTGAAATGAAACCTGATCCTCTACAAGTAATTCCAACCTCTCTTATCCAGTAATGTGAATAGCATTGTGCAATGGCAACTTTGACAAGAGAAAGAGTGTTAAAGTGATTGTGTGATCATTTGCTACCTGTTCCTGAAGGGATGTAAGAATGAATATTCATACTGATTTTAAGATTATGTTGAAAGATATGAAAATGGTTCACTACTTGGAAACCAGAAAGCAAAGTTCAATCAAAATAATGAAAGCATGCCAAGGCATCATGTTTCACAAGTAGGCCATAACAGAAAAGGTGGTTGCATCTATTTTCTGGGACTTTGAGGAGGTCATCTTATTTGAATTTCTCCACAAAGGGCAATCAACCAACTCCAAATACATAGTGTTGGAACTGAACTAAAAACTAAAGCTGACTGCCTCCTTGGTATAGTGGTTAGCTTTGCTGATTAATGTCTGGGAGTCCCTGGTTCGATTCTTGGCACCTACTTAGGATTTTTCTAATTTAGGGAGATCTGGAACAGGGTCCACCCAGCCTTTTTTTTTTTTTTTTTTTAAATTCTATGTTATATTCTTCTTAACATAGAATATAAAAAAATAAAAGAAATAGCAACTTTAAATGGTTTTAATGAACATTTAATACATAATAAGATTAAAAAATTCCAGAGAAAGAAAAGAATTGAAAATTCCACTACATTATCAACAATTAAAGAAAAAATGTCTTAAAAAATTTACATATAGTCCAACAGTGATGTATAAATTTCAAAAAATATTTAAAGATGTTAATATAAAATTGGCTCCCACTAATAGATTTAGTTTAAACAACGTTTTGAAAGACAATACTAAAGATAATATCCCAAAGGAGAAAAATACCTGGGATTTACAAGATTTCATGTGCTGAATGTGATAAGATCTACGTAGGAAAAACTAAGAGGATTGTGCGGATACGTCTAAAAGAACATATGAGAAATTTAAAATACAAACAACTAGAAAAATCAGCAGTGGCATATCACTTTTGGGCCGAAAATCATGATATAAAGGAAAAAGTTGAATTATTGAGAGCTCTGTACAGGGACCGGTAGAATTGAATATTTGAGAAAAGATTTACATCTACAAACATAAGGATCATTTGATGACTTTTGACATTCCAAAGGAAGAAAATATAAATTTTAAGTTCATAAAAGTTTCACCAGAGTGGAACATTGCTTCTGATACAACAGCCTTTTACACCAGTCGTCCATGGCGGAAGATGAAGATAACATATCTTTGAAACCAGCACTGAATATTTTTAAGGTTAGTGAAGCATGAAGAGTGTTAGATGACTGATTTAATTCATGTGGGCTTCACTGTGTTAGTTCCATATGAAAAATTTTTAAAGTTTTTACAATTTTTAAAAAATTTTAATTAGCACAGTTCTATTCATGAAACATTAGTGAGATGCTGCACATATAAAAGAAAGCTAGATTCGGAAACAAGAAACCATTTACAGTGGTTTTTGAAACAATTGTAGACTTTGTAATGATAAGTAGGTTTAAAAATAAATATAATGTTAACATGAAATGCTAATTGGAACTTGCATAGTAAAGTTAATCATATAATTAAGAATATTATATGATTGAGTTGAACTACACATTGGCTCCCCTTGTTTATGTAGAACATGTTTTGCAGACTATCACCGGATCCTCAGCTAACAGTCAACTGCTGGATAATTAAATTATACATATATGCAGTAGTCGATGGTTAGCTGGGGATGTGAGTGATGGTCTGTCAAACATGTTCTGGAGCCAATAAGAGTGTGTAGTTTGACTGAATCATACAATAATGTTAATTAAATGTAATTTAGTTTGTTTATTTATACTATTTTGAATGTATGAGGACTGATTGAAAAAGCTTCAAGACTGATTTTTTTAAATCCAGAATCAGATTACTCTACAGGTTCTATATTTTTGTCTTCTTCGCAATAATGTCTTTCACATACAATACATTATTTATACTGTTGTATTAACATTTCAAATGCATGAAATAAACCATTTTGTGACATTCCTTCAGCACTGCAGAAACATTATGTTTTCAAATTAAAATGTAAATTGGAACTTGCAAAGTGAAGCCAATCATATGATTGATGTAATTGTTTGATTTAGTTGAACTACACACTCATAATGCTTCACTTACTTGTCATAATGTATAGAACCGGTTTCGAGAACATTTGGTTCTCATCATCAACCAGGCTAAAATTCAAATGTCAGATAATTTGTTGAGCTGTGGGAATGTATTCTGCTCTGATGGCGGTGTGATAAACTCGTAGTTTATGTTTTCATCCCCGGCATTGTCGAAGTTCATTAGACAGTTTCAGTGTATAATTTATATTATCCATAACTGTAAGGTTTTTCATCCACTTCCTAAACTGTTTTCACTGCTTGCTTTCTTTCTTCACCCTCTTCAAAAACTCTCCCAGAGATTTGAATTGTGTATTATCCTCAAATGTTATTTTAAATCCACCATTTATCTCATTTAACTGCTTCTGTTAAATCAACTCTCTCGTCCATATATTACTGTCACCTGTAGTGTAGAAAATGTGTGAAATTAAAAATGTTGCCTTCATTTCTGCATAAACCAAGTTTTTGATAACCCAATGTACTCTAAGTCTCATCAAACTTGAATTGTTGAGATATAAACAGATTATAGCTGTTGGTTAGCTTATAGTTAATTATGTTTAAGTGAGAAACACCAGCGAAGTGCTGCAAGCAGCCAATGGGGAGCTGGATGAAGAGATGATGCAACAGAACAGGTTGCGTCTTGCTCAGAGAATGGCAGCAGCTCAATCCAAGAAGAGTCCAAAACCCAAGTGAGCATTCTTTGTTTATATATGGCTTTGGAATACAGTTTTCAGTTTTCTATGCAAACATTTGCATGACATTGTAACCAGTTTATTTCCCTGCAGATCTGTACATGTAAGTGTCACCCCTCATAACTGATAACACTTTACTACATCAAACCTTATACCTGCTGCCACAGAATTCTAACACAATTAAGACAGCAGCATCTTAAATACCGCAGGAGGGGGCATGATAAAAACATGCACCTGCAGTGAACACTTCCAGTGACAACAAGGAAATTGGTGAACTTAATAAAACAAATATCTTTACAATTTTTGTATCAAAAGCTCTTTTATGGCATAAATGCTTCTTGTGTTAATTATACATATACTTCTGGATTATAACATTTTAGAAATAACTATCTACAGGACAGGTGTGGCATTGTGAAGTTATATTTGACCTAAGTTTTGTATAGCAAAATAATTACACTTTTAAAGCAAAACATTACCCATATGAATTTAAAAACCACTACATTAAAAAGTAATTCTAATTAGAACAAAAAAACACAGAAATGAACTTAGTTCTGTATATTATACTGCTTAGCTTGTTCTAGAACAACAACACTTAGAAAATACATAATAGAGTATACTATCAGTTGTTTTAAGATATTATTTTCTGGAAATTTGAGCTCTTTACCCATCATCTTCAACTAGTCCTTGACATATAGTAGTGTTTAAATGTAAATTGGAACTTGCACAGTGAAGCTAATCATATTAATAGATATCATTGTATGATTCAGTTGAGCTACACACTCTTAAAACTTCACTTACTTTTCATAAATGTTCTCGAAACCGGTTCCATACATTTATGAAAAGTAAGTGAAGCTTTAAGAGTGTGTAGTTCAACGAAATCATACAATGATATTAATTAATATAGTAGTGTGTCTGCATTTCACTGGTTTCCCCAGCCTTTTGCTCTCAAATAGGACATAACTTAAGGCTTCACAGGTAGAAATGCTATGATGAATGTTTATCTTTGTTTAAGATTGGGTACACATCACAGTCTTTTTTTCTTCATCTGGTCAATGCTAATACACTCATTTAAGAACTTGTTGTTTGACCAATCACAAGACTGCTCTTGTCAGATATCTGAAATAATGTTTCAACTGTAAATATTTCCATCTTTCATCAAGATATGCTTTGTGCTGAGAAATGTCACAAGTTACGCATTTTGCTGACTTTGCTGCACATCTATCTAATTCTTCTGCTGAAGTTACCAGTGATTGCCTTTTTTTCTCCTTTAGCCAAAATATCCATTTTAAAAGACTGCAAACACTATCAACTGCACCTTTTCTGTGGGAAGTTGTGAAAAAATTCCATTTCCCATCTATACCAAAACCATCATTAAGGAAGCACACATTGGAAATACTATAATATTGCATTTTTTATGAGAAAATCACTCAAAATTCACTAATTTTGTTCCACTTACTTGGACATGTTACCTTCATCATCAACTTGGTTCGACTGTCAGCTTCCTGTAATGGTATTAAGATGTGGCTCTATAATGAGGTTACTGTTGTTTGGAAGATCAGAATTGACTAAATTTTCCTTAAATAAAAATGTTGATTAGAACTTGTGCAGTGAAGTTAATCATATAAATAAATTTATTAATATAAATTTTCCCTGTTTTTATTTATGAATATATTTTCTATGGGTTTTTGAAGGGCTTTTAAGAGTTTTGTTCATTTCTGAATTTTGAGGGTTTTTTTTTTTTTTTTTTTGCGCCAAAAATGGTATACTATTGCTGATGTCTCTGTGTGCTTAAATTTTATGTTTCTCACAAACCATTATGTTTCTTTTCATTTTGCCTAAATATTTCATATTGCAGTCTTTGTAATTGATTTTATAAATGTCTGATTGTTTTTTCTGGCAGAATTTTATTTTTCGTATTTATTTTTAGGATGCATTTGTTTACTTGAGTCAAAATATTCTTAGAAACAAAACTAGTTGATGCTTTTCCACCTATATAATGTTGGTATCGTTATATAGATGATGTCTTTGCAATACTAAATGAAAAATGGAAAGAGGATGCAATAAAACTATACAACCTGCAAGACAGCACCATTAAATTCACAATTGAAATAGGAAACAACAAGGTTTTTCCCTTCCTGGATATAATAATTATAAAAAATGGCAATATGCTGGAATTTGGCATATTCAGATAATTATGTAAACAGCCACAAACCAAAACAACATAAAACTCATAATAATCAACAGCCTCACATTCAGATTAATAAACCTACCAATAAGCAAGACAGAATACAAGTCTGAGTATCAAAAAAGTCATAGATATAATGCATAAAAATGGCTACACAATAGATCTGGTCAACAAGAAAATAGAAAAATTAAAAAAATAAAAATAAATAAAAGACATCACCACACTGAAAGCTATAAAAGAGATCAAATATACAAGAAATTCCATTCCATCCTTGGGCACATCAAAATTTCCAGAGGAATTTTAAATATGCAAACATTATTTTGGCTCCAGTAAACAAATGCAGCCTAAAAAAAAAAAAAACCTGAAAATGAATACCAAAGACAAAATTCTACAAGGAAAATAACCAGCCATTTATGAAATCAGTTGGAAAGTCTGCAGCTTGAAATATACAGGCAAAACAAAAAGAAACATTACCCTACAGTTTAAGGAACACTGAGAAATGTAAAATATTTTATTTATTTATTGTGTCAGATAGAATATAACAGTGTGGCCTGGTTCAACCCAAGTTCTAATGTAAAATATAAATACACATAGAAATCAGAAATAGCTTACCATTTCTGGCACAAAAAAAAAAGTATGAATTCCAAAATAAACAAATCTCTTAAAAGCTGTTCAAAAACCGATTGATTTAACAATGTGTTAAAATACGTTCATTAATAAACACAAAGAAAATTTATTTAATTTTCATCATTAAATTTGTAAAATTTACAGAGTGACTTCTGAATACCATGCTGGGATACTGACACTGGAACTGTGCTGATGAAGGAAACAGTCTTCAAAACATGTCCAAGTAGGTGGAACAAAATTAATGAAATTTGAATGATTTCCTCATAAAATATTGAAATATTATACTCTATGCCTCTGTGAAAATTCCCACTGTTTAAAACTAGTTATTGAAAGATTATTATTATTATTATTATTGTTGTTGTTGTTATTATTATTATTATTATTATTATTATTATTAAATTGGGAAGCACAGCCCAGCCATCTAAAAATATTGACACATCTTACAATGAGGTAAATTCTTAAGTTTTGATTACTTCTCCGAAGCGATTGTTGGAGTAGGAGTTCTTTCTTCCTTTGCCTCTCTTTTTTTCTGCCTATGTTTCTTTAGCCTTTTGTGTTTTAGCCTTCAATTTATTCATGTCTATGATAAGCTTTTCTTTGAAAGTGCTCTCCTCTTCATATTTCTCTTCCTTTCCTTCAGTAAGTAAGATTTCTTTGATTCTTCATTTTCATTCACTTTCTTTCTCCAATTTTGTTTTGATATTTTCCACCTGTCTTCTTTGTATTTATCTAAAAAACTTAATACAATATTTGAAATTTATATTTTTTTGAGATTGAATAAAATTAATATATAATATTTTCTGAAAAACTATCCTTATTTATGAGAATGAGCCTTTGACGACCAAAAGTGTTATAAAACCTAATTTTATCCATTTCATTTATTACTCCATGATATAAATGTATTAATGACAGTCTTATATACAAGACGAATGTAACAGATATTACGTACTTAATTTTAGGTCTTAAATTTGAATCAAGCAAATGTAACACTCACACTATATTGAATATTGTATTAACTTCATTTCTGTAAACTTGAATTTTTTTTATAATTTTTTATTGATGAATAAAACAACCAACTTCACCATAATTTTTGGGACAGATGCAATGCAAAATGTTACTCCTTATCTACCTCATGTGGCATTATAATAAGTTGCTAAAATGTGGATGAAAACTATTGTTGTATATAAGATGATAACGTTGAAAAGGAGGGGAACCTGTGGTGTCTCAGTAGTAAAAATGGGTGTTAAACACTATTTAAAAAAAAAGTTAAATTTCCCCACATAATTTTTTGCCTATGTGAACACTTCACATTTGCTCAGAAAATAAATGCATGCATAGTGGACTAAGTTGTTAAAACTTATTTCTATTATGAGACATAAGCAATAACAATTTATTATTATTAATCTAAAGAAGAAAAAAATAAGATTAATTTTAAAAAATAATATTCTGATTCACTTTTGTTTAATAAATTAATGGACCTTATATAATGTGGGAATTTCTTATAGATTTACTAGCTGATGTTAAAACTAATAGGCAGCAATAATTAAAAAAGTTCTGATAAGGAATCACCCAAATTTCATTAATTTTTACCAACTTACTTGGACATGTTTCAAAGACTGTTGCACATTTTCATGACCTTCCATGAGCCATGTACTGTTGGGAGCTGGAGAGATGGCTAGTCAGAGGAGTGTGCTGGTAATGCAATATTCAGAGGAATGCATTGTTCATGAGTAGTGCTATGATGCGTTTAGAAAACATTGACCACTTACAGGCTGAAGTTAATATGCTTAACATTCCCTAACCTAATTACAAATTAATTAAATATAATGGAACAAATTCATAGACTTCATTTCAGGTCACTACATATCATAAACTTGTTACTTTTATATTAATTTGTCTGCATTTTAATGCCTACCATTCTTAGAAATTTAACGTTTAATTACAGTGGGACGAACATTTACAAACTTTGTGTTGTGGTTAATATCGCTGATGTGTATATTTGCAAATATCACAAAAGAAGGTTGCCCCCTCCCCTCAATATATAACAGATGTTGGTGCCTATGTTTAGGAGTGAAAAAAGAAAAAGCCATAAGTGTATGTTTCAGTAAAGCTTGCATATTAATTTCCCCACTAACATTTTTTCTTTCTTAGTGAGAATTTTACTTTGGACCATGCAAGCTCAATGGGGTTCAGTTTACACATTTAATTTCAATATTTTTTCAATGTGGAACACTTTTCCTTCCTATTTATGGATCTCTATCAATATGTAGTGTTTAGATTTTCTCATGTCTCTTGATGAATGAGAAACACTATTTTGCAGTCATAATTTCACCCCTTCTTTTGTTATGGCATATTTTGAAAAGGGTTTTTTCCCTGAATATTGCAGAACACTCTCCTCTGGAAGGTTGAAAAGAAGCTGATTGCTAAACCAAAGCTCAAAGTTCCTGAAATTCATATGACCATGATAATCTCTCAAGCCTTTGCCTGCTTGAAAAATTAATAATGAATTCTTCACAAACACCATTTTGAATCCTGCATGGATTACAATGAGACCATTACTGAAATTTGGCTTAATCAATATGCCTTGTTGACTTTCATTTTGTCAGCATTTCTTAATTGTTAAATTATTGTCTACCCAAGTCTCATTAATATATATATATATATATTTCATTAATATTATATATATATATATATATATAATATTAATGAAACATAAAAATAAAGAAACACTATTAACAATGTAACAAATTAACACTAAAAATAAAAGTAGATAAAGATAAAACACAGAGAAAGAGTCACACTTGAAATTGCTATATTTCGAACTACTGCGAGTTCTTCAATGGCAAGAAGCTAGACAAGTGAAGGTGATAAAAGTAAATATTGAGTATCGAAGGTAACGTTATGCATGGAAACAGATGAAACTAGATATGAGAGTGTGGAAGAAAAAAACTAATATGTAAGATTTAAACCAGGTGGTATACGTGCTTCAAGTGTGACTCTTTCTCTGTGTTTTATCTTTATCTACTTTTATTTTTAGTGTTAATTTATATATATATATATATATATATATATATTAAAAATAAAAATAAATTCTTGGAATAATGTAATTGTGATAACAAGAACTAGAGAAGCAGGAAAAAAAAAACACACACACACGCGCGTGTGCACGCGCGAGCACACACACACACAAAAACCATAAAGCAGCTTATTGGTTTCAGATACTTATAGTGCTATTCTATTGATGTTTCAATTAAAATTTTCCTTTAATTGTGACTTTTTCCATTTGTAGCTCATTTATTTAAGAACTTGTCTCTGTAAGTGAATTGGACATGCTTTCATTAACACAATGAGAATGAACTGCCGTAAGTATTTGAATAGAATATACATGCAGTGTTTGACAGGTAAAGGCCTCCTCTCCCTGCATATGTCGCTAGGTAGATCATTGCTCATGGAGCATTCCCCTTAAACAGAAGGCAGTTCATGATGAATAACCACAGCGTTTTGTATCTTGCTTTCCAGCGCATAATTCATAATCACACACCCCAACAAAATAACACAGGAATACTTACTTTTTGAGTGACCATATTAAATTATTTCAGATCATATAAAACAAAACATGAAAGAGTTTAAACTAATGATACCATATAATACCTTGTGTTACCATAAATACTGTCAGAACTTTTGACAGCGACTGTTCATATGGTTATAAAAGGCAGTACATTCCCAATACGTGACCACTTAGCTGCAGAAGCAGGATGTTGTTTGTAGTAGCTTTTGCAAAGGAATTTGGTACTTAGGAAAATCAAATAGCACTGCATAAAGTAGACGAGTCAACATGTGAGATTTTCAAACTGATCCAGATGCTCAACATATCTAATTTTATTATGCCCTCAGAAAAAATGTCTTTCCAACTGTGCATAATATTCATTTGCAATGCAGATAACCTCTTCAGTTGACAACAGTTTCTTCACCCCAAGCCAATTTTTAAGGTTAGGAGCAGAAAAACAGTTACATAGCACCAAATCTGAGGAAAACAGTGGATAGGAAGCTATTTTGAAGGCCCATTTATGCCGTTGCAATGGCCAACGTATGAGCAGGCACATTGTCCTGATGGAGGAGCACTATTTATGCACCAATCAGGGTTGCTTCTACTTCAACGTACTTTTCCTTCCTTGAGTGTTTTTAGTCTGGAGTCAAACTAAATGCAGTACTCATTGTGCTTTTAGGTTCTTCATATGCAGAATAATATGTACCTGTTCATATGACATGCCTACCACCTCAGCAATCTCACGAATCTGAATCGATGATGTTCTATCATGATACCATAAACTTTATTGACCATTTCTTCTGAAGAACCTCAGTTGGGCATCTGGAACATGCAGCATCTGCATTGCTCATATGACCACTTTTAAATTCATTTATCCAGTAATAAATTATTTTGAATGCTGATGCAGAGTCTTCTTCTTGAACTTCCTTCAATTCAGTTTGTATCTGGGCCACAGACAGTGTTTTATCACTGCACAATATTCATCTTTATCAATTTCTATGAAAAGTGTTACACCAATCATTTAAGATAGCTACTAACTTTTTGAAAATTTGAACAAAACCATTACAGAATCATTCTTACCAACATTCATCAAAAGTTTCTGCCATTACATTGAAATTTACCATAATTATCAGTTTACTCTAATATGTGAGTATTAACAATTTAAGTGCATTTCATTCTAACTGATATGATTATTTACTTCAAATAATTTAAAATAAATATAATGGTTTGATATTTAAGTTAATATAAACTGGAAGGACTTGAGGGAATTAAAATTGAGAAATAGGGCTGAATGGAGAAAGCCAACTTGAAATAAAATGTTATATGTTGCAGAAAGAGTCCTAAGCCACCTAAGGAGGGGAAAAAGCCAAGAGTATGGGAGTTAGAGGGCAACTCCAATGACCTGCCGAGCTTGGAGCGTACCAAGGACAAGCCTGCAGATGGCAGCAACATTGAACTCACTCCGGATATTAAAGTAAGGTGTTGTTGAACTGTTATAAAAGTAATGAGATATGTGAGGATTTATAGAAATACACCAATGCAGGATCTTGTTGCAGATGATTGGGTCAATGAAAGGAAGCATCCGTGACCTTGAGGTGGAAAGTGCTTCAGAAGAGGAGGAGGAGGAGGAGGAAGAAGAAGAAGAAGAAGATTTGCAAACATCATCAACCCAGCGAAACACGTCGTCCAAATCTGCCAGTGGGGGAGTGTTTTCTATGTTTAGGTATGACCAGAGGGATGTATTGTAAATCATGGAGGTAGCTGTTTATTTTTCAGGATTCTTCGAAGTAAAAGGTCAACAGGGTCTGAAAAGTTCCCATTGTTTTTGTCATCATTTTCTCTGAGTGCCAGAGCACATGATTGTAACAGTTGACCATGCAGCACATTTTTGAGAACATAACCAAAAGTTAAGCAAAAAGTCATATTGTTAAAAGAAATATATAACTATCAGCATGGGAAAACATTTAATTTTAAAAAATAGAGATAAGTTAATGAATTCTAATAATCCATTTTTGGAGAAATTCAATAAATAGATGTCAACAGAGAAGCATTCTAGATCCAGTTATAATGGTGGCAGTTAATCTCTCAGATAAGTTGGTTCTGTTGATGCAGTGATAGCCATACTTGCTTCAAAGTAATTAAGCCTGTTGTTTTGTATGGAAATAATACCTGGACCATATCTGAGAGACTTTTTTATATATTCAATATATTTGGTCCACCTCTGGTACCTCAGTAGTAAAAACGGATGTTAAACCCCCATAAAAAAAAATACTTATTTGGTTCAGTCAGGATATTGTTTCAAAATACTAAATCTGTCTTTGGTTAAAATTCACATTGATGCAATTTCTTGCTTTTAATAATGTTTCCATGCAGTATAAGAAGATGAAGAAACTTTTTGTTCAGTTAAATATGGTTCGTCTAAGATTGGTGATATTTCATGTTGTAAATTTCTCATCCCCAAACAGTATTGCTATATATTGTTATAGCTATTGCTCATATCTAGCTCCACTATGTGTGGTAAAGATGTCAAAACTTGTTTTGGATCTTAAGATAAATAAATGGATTAAAAATTCCAAACTCTCCCATTGTATCATACATAGAAGCTTTTAGAGTGGTTAAAATCTATGTAAAAAGGGTAAAACTCTTTATTATATTCATAACATTGTTCTGGAAGCATTCATTAAATAAATGTTTAGTCTGCAGTGGATTGAAGAGAAAGGCAATATTTGGGTGCATGAAGATTATACACAAGAGCTGAATCCATTGATATCCCTGAGTGGTTTTTTTCAGGGGACTTGTAGGCAGCAAGAATCTGACACGAAATGGTATGCAGTCTGTACTAGACAAACTGAAGGACCACCTCATCACTAAAAATGTGGCAGCTGACATTGCTCACAAGTTGTGTGACTCTGTAGCCACCAAACTGGAGGGCAAGGTGAGTGTAAGGAAGAGTACAACAATGCATTTTCATACTTCCGAAAACAAAAACTTTGAAGAGATAAAAGAAAAATTTGAAAATAAAATTATAAAAAATGTTAATAGCACAATATTTCTTGGGATCTGAATACAAAATGTAAAATGGGACATGAATATTGAGAAGTTAGTAAATAAATTTCAAACTATTTGCTTTATCATCAGAATATTAATGAATAATGTAGGTTTAGAAACAACTCATAATGTTTATTTTGACTATCTCATTCACTCTTTAAAATATGGTATACTACTTTGGGGGAACTCCCCTCCATATAAAAGATTATTCATCATACAAAAGCGACTTATGAGGCATTAGACTATTAAATTTATGCAGACCAATCTTTAAGAAGTTACAAATTTTTCCCTTCCTTCTATATGCATCTATGAATCTCTTTTGTTTAACAAAAACATTTAATTTCAAATATTCTTCTGTTAACAAATGAAAACATACATAATTATAATACCAAAACAAAATGGATATTCATGTAGAAAGAGTCAACACAAAAATTTATCTGGGAGTAAAACTATATAATCAATATTTTTAAATAAATTGTACTTATGAAGCTGT
Source organism: Metallyticus violacea (assembly GCA_030762175.1). Taxonomy (NCBI): domain Eukaryota; kingdom Metazoa; phylum Arthropoda; class Insecta; order Mantodea; family Metallyticidae; genus Metallyticus; species Metallyticus violacea. Next base: position 1,783,595 of record CM060844.1, read on the forward strand.
AGACAATGGAGTGGTAATATCTCCTATCCTACTGTAATCAACTTGTTCACACAAATTCCATACAACTAAGAAATTTTCGGAAGCATTTGCTCCCATCATTAGTGGTGGTCTCTGGTAGTTCTAGTAGGAACTTGCTGAGTTCATCCATAGGCTGGATATTAAAATTCATTAAGTTTCCTTATTTTGTAAAATGAAAATCTTTTCATAAGTGGATAGCCTCATTGGGTTGTGAAGTTGTTTCAGCAGCATAGCCTCTGGTTTAATTTCATGATTTTTGGTTTAAAAGCGAGCTGCTGCTGATTTATCAACCTGCTTGAAACAAATATTACTAAAGTGTTCTTTTCTCCAAATTTCTGTTAGTTTTTCCTACATGTCTCTGATCACAATCTGCAAATTTGATTTCATAAATTCCTTATTTCTGTTCTGTTGGTATGGTGTCTTTTACATTGAAATCTAATGCATTTTTGATATTATATTTGTTCTTTGGGGTTAACAGCATGCCAAATTCTTTGAATATCCTCTTGAACTTGTGATAAGTTGGATGGTATGTGAAACTTTTGAATTTGTATCTTTCCTTGGTAATTTTCAGTATGGAAACTTCTCTTATAGTTTTTTGTCTTTTAAATTTTTTAATTTTATGATACTTTTTATCACTGTGCCTTTGTTGAAATCATTGGTTATTGCAGCATTAATTATCTGTTGGTATTCTATTTTGTACTCTGTTTCTTCAAGTCGGATCTTAATTATTCAGTATGCCAAACTGTAAAACACTGCATATTTATGTGGCATGGGGGTATAACTTTTATTTTTATATGTGTCTCTCTTCTGTGGATGCCAAAGTTCAGTCTATCTCCATTTTTAACTCTAGGAATGGGAGCCACCCATTTTCTCCTCTTCTGTGGTAAACTGAGCAGATTTATGTTGTAAATTAAGAAGTTTCAGAGCATCTATAGATTTTTTTTTTGAATGATTGCAAAAATGTCATTCATATACCTATACCAAATGTTGAAAATTAAACACAATTTCTTTAGTTTTAACCAAAAATATTACAAGTTTTGAGCCTAGCAATGGAAATCCCCTTGTCTCTAGCAGATTTTTTCATGAGCCCCTAGCCTTCCCTTTAATTTTTAAGATATCATATAGATTTGTGGATAATATTTTTACAATCATTAAAAAAAAAAAAATCTATAGATTCTCTGAAACTTCATAATTTTGCAACATAAATCTCTCCAGTTTACCACAGGAGAGGAGAAAATGGGTGGCTCCCATTCCTAGAGTTAAAAATGGAGATAGACTGAACTTTGGCATGCATAGAAGAGAGACACATACAGAAACTTATGTAAAAATAAAAGATAACCTATGCCACATAAATATGCAGTGTTTTACAGTTTGGCACATGGAATAATTAAGATCCCACTTGAAGAAACAGAGTACAAAATAGAATACCAACAGATAATTAATGCAGCAATAACCAATGATTTCAACAAAGGCACAGTGATAAAAATTATCATAAAATTAAAAAATTTAAAAGACAAAAAACTATAAGAGAGGTTTCCACACTGAAGAACACCAAGGAAAGATACAAATTCAAAAGCTTCACATATGAACCAACTTATCACAACAAGTTCAAGAGGATATTTAAAGCATATGGCATGATGTTAGTCCCAAAGAACAAATATAATATCAAAAATGTATTAGGTTTCAATGTAAAAGAAACCATACCAACAGAACAAAAATCAGGAATTTAGATAATCAAATGTACAGATTATGATCAGAGATACATAGGAAAGATGAACAGAAATTTGGAGAAAAGAACACTTTAGAAATATTTGTTTCAAGCAGGTTGATAAATCAGCAGTAGCAGCTTGCTTTTAGATCAAAAATCATGAAATTTCCAGAGGCTAAGCTGCTGAAACAACTTCACAACCCATTGAGGCTATCCACTTGGGAAAAGATTTTCATTTTAAAAAATACGGAAAACAATGAATTTTAATATTCAGCCTATGGATGAATTAAGCAGGTTCCAACTAGAACCATCAGAAACCACCACAGAAACACCTTGGGATCCAGCCAAATTCCAGTAGCAGTAGTTGGTCAACAGCTAATGATGGGAGGAAGTGCTTCGGAAAATGTCCTAGTGTTATTTAAGTAAATGGAGTTCTTGTGAACAAGTTGATTACATTAGAGTAAAGAATACAGCTGTCTCCTAAAATTAAATATATTGACAAATTTACCTGTTTCAAATCTGCAGTAGCAACTTGTTTACTTGACAGCTGTTTTTATTCAGTTGAAGAATATTTGGAACAATTTAGATACAGTTGTCGTTAATATTCTAGTCATTACTTATAACAACCTTATTTAGTTTTCATTATGTCTTATCAATTGTATATACCAGATATCTTTGAATTTGGAGGAATTGTATAGTGGATACAGATAATATTTTCAGGTAGGGAACTTATGATGTACAAGTTCCAAATTCTGCATAATAACATAAAACATTCTAAGTGTCTGCATGCCACTGATCTGCTGATAATATATGGGCATGTCTAGAGATTAAGTTACTGAACTCTGTAAAATACTATCATTAGTAATAAATTCTTGGACTAAAAACATAATTTGAAAGAAACTTCAGTTTGTGATGAAAAAAAAAAAACAAATACTGTAGATACTATAAACGTTGTTCAAAAATCATTCTAAGTATCTCTTCTTCATAGGCAGGAATGTAGCAAGTTCTTGAAACATTCTAATTTGTTATTAGCAATTTAAATATAAAGCATAATAAAACGAACACTGATCATACCTTGTAAGAAACAGTTTCAATAATTGGAATTTAATCTTTAATGATAATGCATTTATAATGTATCACCAAGTATTCATAACCTAAATTATTTTCCATAAGGTCCAATGAAACAAGTAAAAATAAGAATTATTGGTAACATGCATTCCTTCTTATAGATAGATGGAGCAATGTTTAAATAAACAAGAAAGCTCATGTGTTTACGGAATTTGGGAATCCACACAGTGAAACTTTTGTTAATCTTATTTTGATTTAAAGTAAAACACTAAAAATCATGTCGTCACATTAAAACTCTCTTTAAGTTTCACAAACACACTTATAAAAGTAATTTTGGTACATGTTTCGTGAGGTACATTCCTCACATTGTCAACCAAAATGACGACTGAGGAGCCAATTTCAGCAAAGTATGTATGTTACTATGCTTGCTCTGGTGGTCTGTTAATGAACTTAAACAATATGTTGTCTGCTTCCGGTATATCAAAATTCATAAGTTTGTATTCATATTTTTTTATGTAAATTTTTTCCCATATATTAAGTTCTTTCGGATGTTGAATTGTTTTTAGTAATGTTATGTCCTTCTCTATTTCATGATTCTCATTCCAAAAATGTGCAGCCACTGCTGATTTTTCTACTTGTTTGTGTCTAATATTTCTCCAGTGTTCCTTTAATCTTATCCCCAGATTTCTCTTTGTTTTTCCTATGTATATTTTCTCACAATCCTTGCAATTAATTCTATATATACCTGAATGTTCTTCTTTCTTCTTTTTTTGTTTAATTTTATTTAGATTTAATAGTTTACCAACACTATATTTGTTTATTGGTGCTAGAGTAATGTTGTACTTTTTGAAAATTTTTTGGAATTTATGGTTAACATAAGGGTGATATGTGAATTTTTGATAGGTATTTTCTTTAAGTGAAGAACTGAGTGTGGTGATTAGTTTAATTTCCTTTTTATTTTTAAATCTTTTTATTTTTTTATCTACCATTTGTTTGTTAAATCCATTTATTTCTGCTGTGTGTATTATATGTGCATATTCTTTCCTGTATTCTTCTTTACTGAGTGGTGTATTAACTAGCCTATATGTCATACTATTGAATGCTGCTTCCTTGTGGGGTCTGGGGTTGAAACCTTTTGCTTTTATGTAATTGTCGGTATGTGTGTCCTTTCTGTATATACCAAATTCTATATTTTTATTCCTTTTTATTATCCTTAGGTCCAGAAAAGGTAAAGTATTATTAACCTCGGTTTCCATAGTGAATTTTATGGTTTTTTCTTGCAAGTTCAATAGTTTCAATGAATCTTCTATGAATCTATCTTCTACAATGGCAAACACATCATCAACATATCTGTACCATGTTTTGAATATGTATGGGAAGGCTTTCATTATATGTGTTTCAAAATAGCTCATGAACAGATCAGCCAAAAATGGAGATAGTGGACTACCCATCATTAAACCTGATTTTTGTTTATAAAACTTTCCTTCAAATGTGAAGTAGGTTTGGTTTAAACATAGTTCTGTGAGTTTTACATATTCTTTTGTGTGTGTTTCTGCAATATTGATAGATAGTAGCCATTTTTTTAACAAATTCAGGGTTTTCTCTTTTGGAATGCTTGGAAACAATGCTTTTACATCAAAGGAAACCATGATATCATTTGAGTTTAGTTTATTATCTTTGATTTTGTTTATAAGATCGAATGAGTTTTTTATACTTAGACTTGGGAATTTGGGAAATGTATTAAATCGTGTAGTTAACCATTTGGCTAGGAGGTAACATGGGGTATTGATATTGTTAATTATTGGTCTCATGTCTTTTCCTGGCTTGTGTATTTTTGGTAATCCTATTATTTTAGCTATTGATGGATTAGGTATTTTGATTTTGTAAACATCTGAATTTGTGAGTAAGCTATTTCCTTTTAATATGTCTTCTATTGATTTCTTGCATTTATGTAGGGGATTTTTTTCCACTTCAATGAACTCCTTATTGTTTAGTAACTCTAGCATTCTATGTTGGTAATCTTCTTTGTCTAGGATTACAATTTGGTTTCCCTTATCTGCTTTTGTATATATGACTTCTTTTTTATTTAATGATTTTATGGTTTTTTGGTATGATTTGGGGATTTGGCTATGATTTTTAATTTCTTGTAATATTCCTGAAGACATTTTCCTAATATAATTTTTATCTATGGTGTTTAATTTCTCAATAGTTAATTCGATATCTGTAATATATTCGTCAATGTTTGATGAGAAATTGACACATGTATTGATGCCGTTATTTAATAGTTTTGTTTCATCCTTATTCAGTTTTTCTTTGGAGAGATTAACTATTTCAAGGTTAGGTTTCTCGTTGATATTTTTATTTTTACCTATTTGTTTTCCGCGTAAATTTTTAAATTTATTTTTTTGGCGTGTAGTTTTATGTTTTATTCTGCAACTGATGCTTTCCAATACGTTTCTCTCGATATTATTCCATGCAATGGTTCCTATTGACTTACTTAATTTCATATGTAATTCGTATAGCCTCACGTCTATATGTGCGATATCGGCGTAATGTTTGTGTCTTTCTAATTCCAATACTTTCTTTTCAGCTGCCTTTTGTATCTGACTATTATTGTTGTATTTTACTATTTTTCTGATAAATTTCGGACAAACTTTTTCTTTTAAACATCTATTTATGAATCTGATATCTGCTGTTTTGCATCCCCTTTTTTCTTTGAGTTTTTGGTAACGTTTTATTTCAGCTTTGTGATTGCATAATTGTATATTAAAGAGTACATGTTTTGGGAGTGATTGGTTGAGTTCTACTCTGTGTTCCATATTGTATCTAGTTCTTGAAGTCTTAAAGGTCGATGTTACGTAATTAAAAAAGTTAACCTTACCAGAGCTCACTTAGTACCACTGTAATACATGTGAAAAATTGCTTAAAACTGCACTGTTATGTACAACTCTTGTAATGTTTCGTGTTTTAAATGTTTACAAGTAGATTTTTTTCTTTATTTGAATTAATTTTGTTTTAATTTTGTTTTTTGTTTTTGGTACTAAGTGAGCTCTGGTAAGGTTAACTTTTTTAATTACGTAACATCGACCTTTAAGACTTCAAGAACTAGATACAATATGGAACACAGAGTAGAACTCAACCAATCACTCCCAAAACATGTACTCTTTAATATACAATTATGCAATCACAAAGCTGAAATAAAACGTTACCAAAAACTCAAAGAAAAAAGGGGATGCAAAACAGCAGATATCAGATTCATAAATAGATGTTTAAAAGAAAAAGTTTGTCCGAAATTTATCAGAAAAATAGTAAAATACAACAATAATAGTCAGATACAAAAGGCAGCTGAAAAGAAAGTATTGGAATTAGAAAGACACAAACATTACGCCGATATCGCACATATAGACGTGAGGCTATACGAATTACATATGAAATTAAGTAAGTCAATAGGAACCATTGCATGGAATAATATCGAGAGAAACGTATTGGAAAGCATCAGTTGCAGAATAAAACATAAAACTACACGCCAAAAAAATAAATTTAAAAATTTACGCGGAAAACAAATAGGTAAAAATAAAAATATCAACGAGAAACCTAACCTTGAAATAGTTAATCTCTCCAAAGAAAAACTGAATAAGGATGAAACAAAACTATTAAATAACGGCATCAATACATGTGTCAATTTCTCATCAAACATTGACGAATATATTACAGATATCGAATTAACTATTGAGAAATTAAACACCATAGATAAAAATTATATTAGGAAAATGTCTTCAGGAATATTACAAGAAATTAAAAATCATAGCCAAATCCCCAAATCATACCAAAAAACCATAAAATCATTAAATAAAAAAGAAGTCATATATACAAAAGCAGATAAGGGAAACCAAATTGTAATCCTAGACAAAGAAGATTACCAACATAGAATGCTAGAGTTACTAAACAATAAGGAGTTCATTGAAGTGGAAAAAAATCCCCTACATAAATGCAAGAAATCAATAGAAGACATATTAAAAGGAAATAGCTTACTCACAAATTCAGATGTTTACAAAATCAAAATACCTAATCCATCAATAGCTAAAATAATAGGATTACCAAAAATACACAAGCCAGGAAAAGACATGAGACCAATAATTAACAATATCAATACCCCATGTTACCTCCTAGCCAAATGGTTAACTACACGATTTAATACATTTCCCAAATTCCCAAGTCTAAGTATAAAAAACTCATTCGATCTTATAAACAAAATCAAAGATAATAAACTAAACTCAAATGATATCATGGTTTCCTTTGATGTAAAAGCATTGTTTCCAAGCATTCCAAAAGAGAAAACCCTGAATTTGTTAAAAAAATGGCTACTATCTATCAATATTGCAGAAACACACACAAAAGAATATGTAAAACTCACAGAACTATGTTTAAACCAAACCTACTTCACATTTGAAGGAAAGTTTTATAAACAAAAATCAGGTTTAATGATGGGTAGTCCACTATCTCCATTTTTGGCTGATCTGTTCATGAGCTATTTTGAAACACATATAATGAAAGCCTTCCCATACATATTCAAAACATGGTACAGATATGTTGATGATGTGTTTGCCATTGTAGAAGATAGATTCATAGAAGATTCATTGAAACTATTGAACTTGCAAGAAAAAACCATAAAATTCACTATGGAAACCGAGGTTAATAATACTTTACCTTTTCTGGACCTAAGGATAATAAAAAGGAATAAAAATATAGAATTTGGTATATACAGAAAGGACACACATACCGACAATTACATAAAAGCAAAAGGTTTCAACCCCAGACCCCACAAGGAAGCAGCATTCAATAGTATGACATATAGGCTAGTTAATACACCACTCAGTAAAGAAGAATACAGGAAAGAATATGCACATATAATACACACAGCAGAAATAAATGGATTTAACAAACAAATGGTAGATAAAAAAATAAAAAGATTTAAAAATAAAAAGGAAATTAAACTAATCACCACACTCAGTTCTTCACTTAAAGAAAATACCTATCAAAAATTCACATATCACCCTTATGTTAACCATAAATTCCAAAAAATTTTCAAAAAGTACAACATTACTCTAGCACCAATAAACAAATATAGTGTTGGTAAACTATTAAATCTAAATAAAATTAAACAAAAAAAGAAGAAAGAAGAACATTCAGGTATATATAGAATTAATTGCAAGGATTGTGAGAAAATATACATAGGAAAAACAAAGAGAAATCTGGGGATAAGATTAAAGGAACACTGGAGAAATATTAGACACAAACAAGTAGAAAAATCAGCAGTGGCTGCACATTTTTGGAATGAGAATCATGAAATAGAGAAGGACATAACATTACTAAAAACAATTCAACATCCGAAAGAACTTAATATATGGGAAAAAATTTACATAAAAAAATATGAATACAAACTTATGAATTTTGATATACCGGAAGCAGACAACATATTGTTTAAGTTCATTAACAGACCACCAGAGCAAGCATAGTAACATACATACTTTGCTGAAATTGGCTCCTCAGTCGTCATTTTGGTTGACAATGTGAGGAATGTACCTCACGAAACATGTACCAAAATTACTTTTATAAGTGTGTTTGTGAAACTTAAAGAGAGTTTTAATGTGACGACATGATTTTTAGTGTTTTACTTTAAATCAAAATAAGATTAAGAAAGCTCATAATTTTCCAAATACTCTATCATCACTACATTTTCCCAATTATCCGAGCAGGAATGAAGCTGTGAAGAGAAATCATACACAGATGTTAATAGCCACTTATCAGTACATATAACCAACTTCACAAATGCACCATAACACTGAAATAAGGGCGCATAGACCATAAATCTCCTACATCAAAATGTTTGTGTATACTCTATAATCCCTTCAATTTTGTTGGTTGAGTTCAGGGACAACTTATATAGTATTTCAGATGATGTAAAGGGAGAAATGTTGGACAAGTAGTTTCAATTTTTTTATTGTTATTCTCATTGTTCTTGTTTGTAAGAACTTTTCATTAATGTGTACTTATTACTGATTATATTCACGTATGTTTTTTAATATTATTATTTTAATACTATTGTCATTATTCTTCTTGTTGTTTGTAATAACTTTTTTACTGGGTGTATCTAGTTATTGTTGATTCTATTTACATATCCCATATATTTGCATTCAGTGATGTAAAGGTGTGAATAATAAATGAAATGAAATAACAATATTTGTATTGTATGGCAGGTGCTTGGGACATTTGACAGTGTAGCAAGCACTGTAAAGACAACATTGACAGAGGCACTGGTTCAGATTCTATCACCTACTCGCCGTGTAGATATCCTCCGAGATGCCATGGAAGCCAAGAAACAGGGTCGACCTTATGTCATGACATTTTGTGGTGTGAATGGGGTTGGCAAATCTACCAACCTTGCTAAGGTAAAAATGATCTATGCTGTGAAATATTGTATATTTATGGAGAATATCTGAAAACATCAATTGAATCTTGTATTATGAAAAGCTACCAGTGTTTTTTTCTGCCTGGAGTTGGGGCACAGTGCTTCAGCCCATACTCAGCCTTCCATGGAATCAGTAAAGTACTGAAAATAGCTTACCTTTTTCACAGGAGATGAAATTTCTTCTTTCCTAGTCTATGGACTCTAAGCCATGTAATGTTATAGGATGGAATTTTAGCAGAATGTGATGATTTATGGCTCACCCGAACTTGTGCTAACTTTGCAAGAGATTTTCAAAGTTATTGTTGTAATAAAGTAGTAAAATCATCCAATTTTTCCTTTAACACATGACCCCTGCATCTTATTTTCTTGTTCAGCTTGATCCTGTTATTTTACAAACTGCAGGTATGTCTGCCAAATGAAACCTTTTAAAATTTGCTCAACACTAAGCAACTGATTAATTTCTTAAAAAGTAATAGCAAATGATAATGTGTTGTTCTGTATTAAATCTTTGAACCATGGCAAACTGAGTAATTCAATATAATAACTCCACACTGTTTCAAAACAAAAAAGTCGCTAACTTACCTTAGCAGCAATATGCATCCTTGACAATAGGTGTTTGCAGCTGTGACTTCCTGCTTTGGAACTAGTAGGTGTGCAAGGAGAAAAAAAATGAAAACCTGATATATTTCTTATCACTTATACATTATCTGCATCTCCAATTCCACTTTATACCCTTCCCACAGGCTTACATCTGTTTCCCTGTCCAAATGAGAAATATCAAATAATTTCAGAAGAATTTTGCTAAAAAATTTATGTTTGCTGTTAAGAATTTAAAACATCAAACTAGGAGTATGACTTGATACATGATCCACACTTTCCATCTACCATACAGAGCCAAATAAGAGGCAACTTTCAGTATAAAATTGTATGAACTTAAAATATTAATAGATACTGTTCTGTGATTCTGTGCATATAATTAAATGGCATTTGGTATTAAATGTTTATGTAAAATATGTAATATTGATAATGCACAAAATATGTAGCATTAAAATGAAATATATCGTATTTACATGAATCTAATGCACCATTGAATTTAAGATGCACCCCAAATTTGAAACTTAGAGTCATAAACAAAGATTTTGTCATATTGTTGTTCAGCATCATAGAGATAAGCATGTTCGCCTCATAAAATGATCAGAACATAGAATTTATAAGTGGACTATTGTTACATCTTGGAGCACAGAGGACAAAATTCATCACTTGTGCTGTTGCCAGGACAGTTGGCAAGATCAAAGAAGAAAAAGTTATTTCTTATGGTGTCACTAGCCATCCTCCGTTCATATACAAATTCCAAAACATTTTCTTCAACTACATGAAGTTTTCCTTTGGAAGGACCAGTGAATTTCTGCCTACTAGCTTTAGTTGCAAATAATGCCAATTTCTGTTGCCGCCACAAGCAAATGTTGCTCTCAGCTACATTGAACTCTCTTCCTGCCTATCTGTTCCACTTTTTTCAGTATAAAGAATTACTTTATACTTGAAAGAAGCATCATGAGATGTTTTTCTCTGTTTGCCCTCCATTTCATGACTAACTATCATGCAATAATAGGCCAACAATAAATGTAATGAAGTCAAGAGTTGCAGCAATGCATTATGACAAAATAAACGATAAATTTGAATGAAGTTACTGGCAAACTATGGAATGGATTTGCACTCAAATCTAATGCACACCACAATTTTGAATATTATATTTGCACATTAGATTTGCATAATTTTGGCAATGGTCATAATAGCCTAATTTAAAATGTAAAATGTTAATATAGGTACATACCAAAATTATTTATGTGCTTTATTTCACATCTCTGGTCTTGCATACCATTCAATTCAGGATAAATAAATTTTGCTCGGAGACCTCTTCTTTCAGACTTGAAGTTCTTTTACTTGCCATAAAACTATGGCACAGGAACAACAGCTTTACTTCCCTTTTGAAGGAAACCATACTTAGGATTTTTACACACACACACACACACACACAATCCTGGCCGATTTGAACCCACCCGGAACCTTGGGTTTATGAGTTTAGTTATTACACAAGACCACCAGGACCAATATATACTTACCATGGAAAAAATATGTAATTACATAGAAACCTGAACTCTAATTATCAGTATACAGAATGGTAGTAGCAATGTATGTTTTTTAAACACAATGCTCAATAATTCTGCAAATTAAAATACTATTCTGACTACCTTCTGAATGGTTTATTGTACCCTTTGTGTTCTATAGTCAAGAACTCTTTTACTTTTTACTCCATGAAAGCTTAGTTTTATATTAGAATTTCATGGATAAGACAATCAAATGCTTTTCCTAGGTCGCAGAAAATGTCACCAACATATATTATTTATTAACTTTAAGTGTGAATTGGAACTTGTACAGTTACACAAATCATACAATTAAACTGTTGATGACAGTCAAACTATACACTCTTGTGGCTTCACTTGGTAATATTTATAACATGTTTTGCTGACCATTGTCTACATCCTCAACTGCTGAATTATTCACAATATTTCTTTAGGATGCATGTTCTGCTGTTGTGGAGGTGTGATAAACTTATAGTTGATGCTTTTATCTCCAGAAATGCTGAAAACTCATTAATCTGTCTCTGTATTTATAAATGTAGATTTTCTCCCATGTTGCCTAGCTCTGTGGGTGCATGTGCTGACTTTAATTTTGCTTTTTCTGCTATGTCCTGGTTCTCTGTCCAGAAATGAGATGTCACTGCTGATTTCTTTATTTGTTTCTATTTTATACTCTTGAGTGTTTTTGTTTTTTTTAACCATGTGCCTATGTTTCTCTTATGTTTTTCCAACATGAAATATTTCAAATTCTGCACTGTTTATTTGGTAAATATCTGCTTTTTTTCTCCAGTGGAATACTTTCATTAATTTTACCATTCAAAAGATTTTTAACATTAAATCTGTTTTTGGTGCTAATCTAATATTAAACTCTTTTATAAAGCATGTGAAACATTTTCTATATATAAACAAGTAAGTTAAGCCACAAGAGTGTGTAGTTCGAGTGGGTCATACAATAATTTAATTATACATTTTATTTTCTACATTAATGTATTCAAACTGTTCCCACTAATGCCATTTACTTACATAACACTGGACATGTTTCTGAAGCTACTTGCTTCTATTATCAGCTGTTGACTGACTACTTGAAGTAGTTTGAGTAGTTGGTTATTATTTGGTGATGGAAGCAAGTGCTTCTGAAACATGTCCAGTGTTATGTAAGTACGTGGAGTTAGTGTGAACAGTTAGAATACATTAATGTAGGATATATTACCAATCCATTGTATACATCTTTGTAAGAACAAGTTATTCATTTAATTATACATTTTAATATTTAATTCTCAAAGAATTTCATTTGTAAGTTAAAAAGCTGCATTTTCTGTGGACATTCCTTTCCTCAGTCCATATTGTTCTTTTACCAGAATATTATCATATCAGTATTCTTGTTTGGATGTTATAGATATGTTTCTGGCTAATAGAAAACAATTTGAGGGTGCTGATTGCTGCATGTGACACATTCCGTGCAGGAGCAGTGGAGCAACTTCGTACACACACACGTCACCTTAATGCTCTGCATCCAGCAGAGAAACATGGTGGTCAGCAGATGGTACAACTGTATGAAAAGGGATATGGTAGTGTAAAACATAGTTCATGTTACATTGTTTTAGTGAATGGTATCAAACTTATAATCCTCTTAATAATAAAATCTCAAGAACATATTTTAGAGGCTATTTATTCTGAGAACATATAGAGAATAACTAATGAAAAGAAATCACAAATTTATGGAATACCTTGCTTAGACTGCAGCAAAATGTTCTTTGGGGAAAACTAAGAGAGGTGTAGAGTTAGACTTATGGAAACAGTCAAGTAAAAACAAACAGAGAAATTGGCAATTGCATTGAAAAGAAAATCACACTGTTAAAATCTGTTAATAGTCCCTTGAACCTGCAGATATGGAAAAGGGTTTTTCATTTAACCATTTAAGGATAGGACTTTGGATTTCAAGATTCTAATAGAAGTTCATCAAGTGTCCACCAGAGCCATGACAATGTCATTCATGGTCAGAAAATTCATCAGTTGATGATGCAGACATGAAACATGTTTTGGAGATTTTATGTAAGTGGGCGTAAGAGTACAACATAGACTCACTAGTTTAGTTAATAAATATTGGGAAATTGAAGAATTTTTTTCTGTTGGCAGTAAAATATTGAACAGTTAAACATTTATTAATTAACATTTTGTAAAAATTGTAAAAACTTTAAAAAATTCATAAGGAACTAACACAGTGAAGTTCACATGAATTAAATCTGTTGTCTAACACTCTTCATGCTTCACTAACCTTCTTCTTCTTCTTCTTCTTCTTCTTCTTCTTCTTCTTCTTCTTCTTCTTCTTCTTCTTCTTCTTCTTCTCCTTCTCCTCCTCCTCCTCCTCCTCCTCCTCCTCCTCCTTCTCGTCCTCCTCCTCGTCCTCCTCTTCTTCTTTTTCACAGTAAAACAAGTAAATAAAATATTTTAAAAGGCTAAAAACATTTCTGTGGCTTCACTTCCAAGGAACTTAGAAGTACTCCAAGTTAAAAACATTTAAAATATTGATATAATGATAAAAGACTTTAAACGTTTCACTCTCAAAATTACCGCCACGGTGGCCGAGGTCGTTAAGGCACGGACTCGTGAGCGGGAGGTCTGGGGTTCGAATCCCGCCAGGACCGTTCTCCCTGACTGAGGTTTTTTCCAGGTTTTCCTCAGTCTTCATAAATTGCAAATGCCAGGGAGGTACCATAAATATAGGCCTGGAATGCTTCCTTCCTTAAAAAAAAATATATCCTTTCCCATTATATCATTTCATTTCATTTATACCGCCACGAGTGGCCGAGGTGGTTAAGGCACGGAATTGTGAGCGGGAGGTCTGCGGTTCGAATCCCGCCAGGACCGTCCTCCCTGACTAAGGTTTTTTTCAGGTTTTCCTCAGTCCTCATAAATGGCAAATGCTGGAGAGGTATCCTAAACTTAGGCCTGGAATGAGCAACGAGGAACAAGCACATTATCAACTGTTAAATGGCTGGTGCAAAGTGGATTATATTAGGTTGGAAAGGAAGGTGATTGTGAGAATCTGGTGGTCTGTTGATCCACCATGCACCAGTTATTTGACAGTTCACAATGTAAGCGAAGGTCTTTTGAAACATGTCCTGAATTTTTTAATTTTGAGAGTTTTTTTTTTTTTTTAAATTTGTGTTTAACGTCCGTTTTTACTGCTGAGGCACCACAGGCAGTGGACACTGATGATAAAGAGATGAATGAATGGTGTTTAACACTTTTTGCTACAGAGGCACCACAGGCGATGGACACTGATGATACATGAGATGAAATGATATATTGGGAAAGGATTTATTTTTTAAGGAAGGAATCGTTCCAGGCCTAAGTTTTGGGTACCTCCCCGGCATTTGTCATTTATGAGGAAAAAACCTCAGTCAGGGAGGACAGTCCTGGCAGTATTTGAATCCAGACCTCCGGCTCACAAGTCCGTGCCTTAACGACTTCAGCCACTCCTTACGGTATAAATGAGATGAAATTATGTATTGGAAAAGGATATTTTTTAAGGAAGGAAGCATTCCAGGCCTAAGTTTAGGGTACCTCCCTGACATTTGCCAATGTGAGTGAAGGTCTCACAAAGCATGTCTGGAATTTTTTAATTTTGAGAGTGAAACATTAAGATTATTTTATCATTGTATCAATATTTTAAATATTTTTAACTCAGAGTGCTTCCTTGTTCATTGGAAATGAAACAACAGAAATGTTTATAGCATTTTAAAACATTTTATCTACTAGAGACAGCTCTTTATTCATGTTTATCACAAGACCACCAGAGTCAACCCAGATATCTATCTACCCAACTTTTACAAATGATCCAACATTCGTTTAACAGCTGAGGATGTGAACAATTGTTCCAGGAAACTTGCTGAGTAAATCTCATGTAAGTGAAACCATGAAGAGTGTTCTAAATATTTTGACTCAAAAGAGATTATTAATGCACAGTAATGTTCAACTACAGAATATTGTGATGTGTTGCATATTCACAAACTGCAATATTAACTAAATTTAACATTGTATCCAGCATGAAACTAAATGGTCTCCAAGAAGAAAAACCTACCAAAGTATTAAGATTGACAGCCCGTAGTACACTAAACAACTATGAGGGGGAGTGAAATGAAAACCTTAAAAATGTAATAAAATTGTGAATCTTTGGTTGTTTTGTAATCATTGCTTTAAAGAATGCCCAACAGATGGCAGCATACTGCAGACAAGCAAAATGCTGCCGCAATACCAGTTTAAAATGGTTGGCCCTCTTGCGACAAGCACCAGCAAAGAACAACGTTCTGTCATACAATTTCTGAGCATTGAAGGTGTGAAGCTATTTGAAATCCATTGGCGAATGAAAGTCCAATATAGTGATACATGTTTATCACTGCAGCAAGAGTACTAGTGGAGTAGAAAGTTCAGAAACGGCATGACTTCTGTGGCAGATGCTCCCAGCCCAGGTCAGGCACACCACATTGTTACACAAGTCTGTTGGAAGGTGGAAGAAATAGCCGCAAATCTGAAAATTAGTCATGGTTCAGCACATCACATTATTCATGATGTACTTAAGTTTCGCAAAGTGTCTGCAAGGCGGGTGCCATCACAGCTCACTCCAGAACTGAAAGAGTGACTTGATGCCTGTGAAAACTTTTGCAATGCTTTGAAGCAGAAAGTGATGGCTTCCTAGCAAGAATCATTATATTAGACAAAACTTGGTGCACTAACAACAATCCGAAACAAAGAGAGCAAAAAAGGAATGATGCCATTCCTTATCAAAAATCCATGAAGTTCCAGATGCAGCCATCTGCAGGGAAGGTTATGATGAATCTCTTTTGGGATGAATGAGGCATTATCTTGGAACACTACATGCCTAGGGAAAATACCATCACCAGTGCATCATATTCTGATATGTTGAAAAATCATCTTTGGCCTGCAATCAGATCATAGTGATGTGGACATCTGGCTACAGGTGTCATTTTGCAACATGACAATACTTGGTCTCTTACTGCCCATGCAACCATCACTGAACCTTCACTTTGATACTCTTCCATATCTGCCAACTCACTAAACCTTGTCCTGAGTGATTACCATATGTTTGGGTCACTCAAAGAGGCGATGGGAGGAAAGAAATGTTGTTCCAATGAAGAAGTGCACTAGGCAGTGAACAAGTGACTGTACACATGACTTCAAGATTTTTTTCCAGAGGAATCTGTGCATTTCCTACATGCTGAAGGATGTGTGTTGAATGTCATGGACACTATGTCAAAAAATTATATGCTTATGTTCCACTTTTGTTCAGTAATATTAAAAAATTTTAAGGTTTTCATTTGACTCCTCCTTGTATTATCTGACTGATAAATGACATAGAGTATGTACAGATGGACAGCTTAAAAATGGAGAAGCAGGCTTTGGAATGTACTTTGAAGAATTCTCTCAATATACACCTTTGGAACAGTTGTACTGTTGAAGTAATGACCATTAGAGCAGCTTAGAAAATCTACTGTATATACCTAACATAATAAATAAAAGAATTTAAATGATACACATGGATAACTTATTTACTTCACTTCACTTCACTTACAATATTTTTCTAAGTTGGAACAATGTTCCCATCCTCATAATGTAAATTATGTCAAAATTCATAACTTGATACTTATTCTTTAAAAGGAAAATCTTTACCCTTATTGCTAAATCCCTCATATTGTTGGTAAATTTCAACACTTTGGTTTCTTTTGTGATGTCATGAATGTATGTCCAAAAATGATCTGCAACTGCCAATTTATCTACATGTTTATATCTTACATTTGTACTTTTATCCTTATCTGTAAATTTCTTGTTATTCTGCCTATATATATATCTCTCTGATCATAATTCAAACAATCTATCTGATACACCCCTGCTTTTTTGTTGGGTGGAATAACATCCTTTATGGTACTGTTCTAAAGGTTTCAAATGTTAAATTTATTTTGTGTTGCCAACATTTTTAAATTTTTTAAAAATTGTTATTTTTGTTTGCCTATGGATGGTAAGTGAATTTTTAAAACTTCTTTATTATGGAGAGAGTGGTCATGTTTTTAAAATGTTTATCTTCTTATCTACTAAAAATAGTTGAATCCATTGTTGAGGGCAGTATTGATGATGTACTGGTATTCCATGGCATATTCTTCCTTATTCAGTGGGATGTTTACCAACCTATGAGAAAGACTGTTTATAATAACATGTGTTGTGGTTTAGGGTTGAAGCTATTATTCTTTATGTGATTATCTGTATGTGTGGCTATAGGTAATCCTCTCTCTCCATTTTTGGCAAATTTATTTATGAGTACAGTAGAAACATACATTACCAAGATATTTCCATTTATCTTTAAATCATGGTTTCTTTATGTGAATTAATATTTGCAATAGTGCCTTTAAAAAGAAAAACAAAAAAAAACCAGAAGATGGAAATTACTAAATCTGCGAGACCAAAGTATTAAGTTCACTATGGAAATGGAAGAGAAAGACTGTTTGCACTTTTTGGACCTTAAAATCTACAGAAGAAACAACATAATTTTGTTTGGTATACATAGGAAACCTATACATACAGATAATCACATAAAAATAATAGCTTCAACCCTAAACCACACAGCCTTGCTCATAGATTAGTAAACACCCCACTCAATAGGGAAGAATACCGGACGTAATACCAGAACATCATCAATACTGCCTCAATTATGGATTCAACCATTTGTTAGTAGATAAGAAGATCAGACATTTCAAAAGACTTGAAATTTTTAAAAACATCACCACTCTCTCCATGATAAAGGAGGACTTAAGTTTTAAAAATTCACATACCATCCATGGGCAAACAAAAATAACAATTTTTAAAAAATTTGAAAATGTTCACGACACAAAATAAATTTAACATCAGAAACTTTAGAGCAATACCATAAAAGATGTTATTCTATCAAACAAAAAGACAGGAATGTATCAGATGTTTATTTGGATTGTGATCAGATATATTTAGGCAGAACAAGAAATTTGTAGAAAAGGATGAAAGTAAAAATGTAAAATATAAACATGTAGATAAATCTGCAGTTGCAAATCATTTTTGGATGTACATTCATGACATCGCAAAAGAAATAAAATTGTTGAAAGCTACCAACAATCCCACAGAATTGACAATATGGGAAAAGATTTTCATTTTTAAGAATAAGCATCGTGCTATGAATTTTGAAATCTTGCCAATGGACTTTCTGTTTCACTGTATATTGAATCACCAGAATTCACATCATCACCTGCCAGTATTAGTTGGTCCTCAGGTGAAAATGAGAGCAAAAGCTCTTGAAACATGCTGATAAATTAATCAGTTAGTGAAGTATAGTGTCACCTAATACCGATTTCTTTATGTGTACACTTGTTATAATGTTCAGAAAAATATGATCATGTTGTTGAAATATATTGGTTTGTGTTTTAGGGAAGGATGCTGCTGGGATTGCAATGGAAGCCATCAGCTTTGCTAGAGATCTGAAAATTGATGTAGTGCTTGTAGATACAGCTGGACGTATGCAGGATAATGAACCACTCATGCGAGCACTTGCCAAGGTATACTTACAATCATATCAAAGGAATGTGAGCAGACAAGTTTTATAACTAAAGCTGTGTGCTGCTTCACTGTAGATCAAAGAGTTCACTGAGATGCTTTAGTATGGTTCTGAAGAAAAGAATGGACATGAGTAGGCCTGGATATCTAACTTTAAAATATTAGAAATTTGCAAACATTTATTATCTAAAATATATGACAATGACAATAATATGAAAATATTATTATCTGACACATTTTCAAATTTAATTTATTTCATAAATCCAGAGATAACACTCAGCACTGCAAAAATGAAAAAAATAGCACATAATGGGTTGTTGCAGAGAAATAAAGTAACAAATCTAATACATTTAAGTAGTAAATCTAATATATTTCAAACTTTTCAAATAAAAAACATCAGCTGTTGTCACTCAGCATTCACTTGCATCAGGAGTTTTGGTTCATTTTGGAATTTTTGTCAGAAATGGCAATGCTATTGCTGATTTCTCCACATGTTATATTTTACATTTCTCGTGTGTTCCAAAAAAAAGTAACAAAAAGGAAAGCATACAAATAATTGAGGTATGTTTAGTTAATAAGCAGTGCTTTTCTGTGAGTAAAGAGGCTAGTCAGCTGATCAAAATTACTTCTGCCATGTACTTTTATTGACATCCATTATATACTTTGATTTGGAAAGGAAGCGAGAGTGTTGGGTTCGTGTCAAGCCTGGAAGAATAGGTCTATGAGCAAAATTTATTGACCGTTTCAAGTCCTGGTTTCAAGAGGATGCTAATGACTGAAGAGGTGAAACAGTGTCCTTAAATATTTATTTAAATAGTATTAAATTTCATAAATATTATTACAATATCATCTGGTTACATATCAGGCCAATATTTTAAACATTCTGATACAAAATGTTTTAATAATTAACTTAACAGATTTTCACCATTTCACTAAATATATTTTATCAGCACTAGCTGGGCCTGAGTCCTTAGTTCATCAATAGCTTCCTATTGGGATATCTGGAGGACTTTGCCACAGCACCTTCTATTCCTCCTATTTATATTCATTCTCTGTACAACATCTTAATACATCAACTATACCAAGGATGCCAAGAAATGTATACACACTTTCACAGTAGATATCTATTTAATATATTTCACAGTTGAACAGAAAAACAACGGTAATGTGTAGCATGATGTTCTGTAAACAGATGTGACTCATATTATGATAACATTGCTACATGACAGGTAAATCAACAATGAAAAAATAAAGCTAAGATTATCGTAAATCAACAATGAACAAACAAAACCAAGATTATGGTATGATGTTCTATAAAATGTGACTGAATTTACATTATGCTAGCATTGCTACAACAAAATGGAGCCAAGATTATCGTTTGAACAGCGGAAAGCAATTTTGAAGTGGTATTGGAAAACCGAAAATGTTGTTGAAGTTGAAATGCAATGGAGATGTGTGTACAAAACAGAACCGCCAACACGAGTAACAACTGCTTGCATTCGAGACAAATTTGAGACTCATGGTACCACATGAGATGTTCACAAGGGCAGATCTGGAAAAACCTCACACAGCAACAAGCTCCACACACTGGATCCAAGGCACTATCCAAGGCACTGGATAGGACGAAGAGGTCCAATTCAGTTTCCACCATGTTCTCTGGATCTAACTCCATTTTACTTCTACCAATGGGAACTCTTAAGGATGTTGTAAACCACAGAAAACCAGCTACAATGGCAGCATGTATTGCAATCACTGAGGACACTTTTGCAGTAGTGTCCTATTGAATCAGTAGTTCAACGTACTCAAAAATGTATTGACGCCAATGATGGGCATTTTGAGCAACTGTTGTAACTGTAAAAGTCTGAGATGATTAGTGCTTATCATTTTCTGTTTGTGTGACTTAATTTTTGTTATGTTAAAGTGTGTATACATTTTTTGGCACCCTCTGTAGTTTGGAAATCACCCTAGCTCTTTCCCACAACCATAATCCTGTAAATAAATAAAGCAACACTTTTATAACATACACTAAAACATTTTATAAATTTCAGTAATCACTCAAATTAACAACAAATCCTTTCTCATTTGTAGAATCCATGTGCTTAACTAGCTTACATCCATACATATTTATACTTTTAATCTACTGCATATACAAGTACCGCTACTGACCAATTACCCTAGGCAAGCACAATCAAATTCACCATCATCTCTTCTCACTAACCATAACTGTTTGTACTGAACTGATACAAATATTCCCCAAGATTCACCAAACATTTTCTTTGCTGTAATTCGCTTATTTAATTTCAACCATTTACCATATATTGCTTGTTGTCTCCATTCATTTATTCCTGAATATTCAAACATGTAGATAAATCTGCAGTTGCTCTACATTTTCCAAATTTGCACATGCTTACAATTACTTCTAAAACCCCCTTATCAACCAATCATTATAGCTTTTAGTGTTATTCCTATTCCTTTTAAGCATTTCACAAATAAAATATCATAACTTTTTAGTTAATGTAAATGAAATCTCCTTGATAATCAGTACATTTTTTTTTTATGTAACTGCAGTCATTGATATCTATTACTTCTGGGAAATTATTCCTATAAATAAAGACATTTAAAAAAAAATAGTAATAACAATAATTTTATTGTGAACCACAGACTCTTTTGAGTATACCATTATCACAGAATACATTGATAAACTAAACAATTTAAAATAAAAGGCAAATTTACCTCATATAATAATGGGATATTTTCATTTATATTATAAACAATTATTTTCAATTATATTTTATATACATATTTACAATTCATTTATCTATCAAAAAGTTTTTCAATTTTGTTTAAAAGATTTTCTCTCTTTGGTTTTTAATTAATAGTGGCAGTTTATTATACAAAATTTTACCAATAGCTCTTGGATTTCTTTCAGTAGCTTTTTTGTTTACATTTAGACGATAATAATTGTTCTGAATGCAAGTGCTATAGTTGTGGCAGTCCTTGTTTAGGATCTTGTCTTTTTTATTGTTAACAACAAATAGAACTATCTTATAGACATATTATAGTTAACATTTTAGATTCCTTAAAAATACTGTTACATGGTGTTCTCCTGTCTACCTTATACAATTAAAATTTTTCAAAAGACTTAGGTTAGATGAAATTCTGCTGATTGCCACTCATCTTTTGCTTTCAGGCTTTGGGAGAGTTTTGGAATAAGAATAGCCGCATATCTTTAACTTTAACTATCTATAACTAAAAAATGCAAAATATTCTTAAATTGACTAAGTAACATGTGAATATATATTTATTTATTTACGTATTTGACATATAAGAACAAAGCAAGAACTAAAAAGTGCATAAGTGATTATAAAAGATTTTCAAAATGCCAACTGTTGACTTTGGAGCATAATTGATAACGATGTTGCAATAACTGCTCAGTTCTTTCAAAAATACCTGGTATATAACGAATAGCATCAAATGCTACAAAGATCCAGGCCATCAGCTCCTCTTCACTGTTAACCAATGTCTCACATGTTCCAGAGGGGTTAGCTCTGGTGAACGTGCTGGCCATGATGTTGGTGCTGGTTTTCTGATCCAGCAATCAGGATACATTACACTTGGGAAATCCCTCTACATCACTGGAATGTGCTCCATCTCCTTGGAATCACATTAATTGTTGTAATCCTAAAGGAACATCTTCCAAAAGTTCTGACAAAGAATGCTGTAAAAACTGTAGGTAATGTGCCCCGTCAAACATGGAGGTAGTAAATAGGACCCGATGGGTGTGTCATTACAGTGCCAGTTCGGATGTTCACTGCAAACTACTCTGATAGCTCTAGAGCTTTCCTGTGCCAAAATATGACTGTTATGTGTGTTAAACCATTGCCTACATGATTACATGGCCTGGAAAGGCAACAATTCTAACAGGGGACACTGTAGTCTTCCTAAAATTGCCAGAGTGCTCTTAACTGAAATATGCTTTCGCCTAGCTTAAATGAGAAATGTACAAAAAATTAGCTCATATGTAATAGTTTTCTTGCATATAAGCATTATTTTAAAATATTCACAATAAAGAAATTTATAATTAACATTTATATGATATTAGCACTGATGGAGCAATAATTTAAATTATTAATTTAATGATGATAAATTAATAAAATTGTAAGCAAAGATACATGTTCCATGGGAAAAATATTGTTGCCTTCTTTATAATTTAAGAATCTTTCAATTTAGAGGGTTTATTCTAAAATTCTTCATCCTGTCATTTTTTTCTGTAATTTCTCATGCCTGATTTTGTAGAATGGGATATAAAATTTTTGTCACAAGAATGTCACTTTGTAAATTGAATCTGTCATCTTAACACTCTTCATGCTTCAATAACCTTAAAATTATACAGAACCGGTTTCAAAGATACTTCTGTATAAACTTGGGAACAATGAAGACTTTAAGTTTTTTCACAGGCAGACTTTTCCCACATATTTTAAAGCATGAAAATTTTAAAATGTTTTGCAGGAAGAATACAAATTTTCTCAATGGGTAGCCGAACGCTCCTCAGTCTCGCAGCTTAATAAGACATATGAAAGAGCTGTCAGTAAATTTCAACAGTTGTTCTACATAAGGCAATCTGTGTTCTCCTCAGCTACTCCTACTAAGTAGCCGTCAATCATTCCAGGATTAATGATTGTTTTGAAAGGAAATAATAATAATAATAATTAGTTGATGAAAATTAATATATATATGTAAAGACTATAGCCTTTGTTTCACAATTTTTTCTATCTTCTTTAAATTTATTAATGTTGTTTTCAAGTAAAGACATCCTTTTTTCCCTAGATTCCTTCAAAACTTTTATTTTATTTCTCAATTTACACACAGTATATCTCAATCCATAATTTAATTTCCCCTTAAAAGCATTTAATAGTGCTGGATTTCTGAAAACAATTGGCAAATTGACACATATTCTTAGTTCATTGGTGCCAGTATTTAAATTTTCTCTTATTATTATCACTTATTGTCTGTTTTACTTTCCTCATTTTAGGCTGTGATGTATTATGAATAGGAAATGAACATTTTCTGCAACTGCCATTTTTCTGTTAATGACTGGGAAAGTCAGTAAATATTGAAAGCACTTTATTTGGTAATAGTTGTTTTATTTTTGTGCTTATACTGAAATCATTTTCTTGAAAATATAAACTGCATACCTTACGAGAAGCTACATATTTGCAACCAGAGTCTCATCCAGTCTCAAAATGGTAACAAAATGGTATTCCTGCATTTTTCTTTTAGAAATGGTTCTAGAGGAAAATGTGAAAAGTAACACCTTGTACCTTCTTTGCAGTATCTAATGTACATTGTGGTGCACAGCAATTCACCATATTCACAAAATGTTATTAATACAAGACATAAAATTGTTCTGCTTTCTATCTCACCGATGTTAATCTCATCTCATCTGGTGGCAAACTTGTGAAATTGATAAACCCATTTTTAATTCAAAACAAGGCTCCTTTCCAGGCCATGTAATCATGTAAGCAATATTGAACATGCCCTCTCATGTAAATACATTCTCATGCGTCCACAGTACGACTGTATGAAATCTTGTTGATAAATGCCTTTATGAAGAAATCACTGGACAAACTGTAGTCAGGTGGAAAGTCATGTGACCTGAGGGCTTGAACTAGGGGTGAGATGATACAGATGTAATTGCTGTTCGCGCAGAATTCTAGCAACCAAAGACTGGCATATTTGTATGGCATGCTCTATCATTCTTGTGCTTGTGGACGGGGAATTATGAAGCTTGTCAATAACATTCTCTTCTTAAAGCACTGTTCTTACATTTTTTGTATTCCGAATGATGTGCTTGTTTTTGGAAAGTTCCTGTTTCTTGCAGTCATTGATGTACACCAGTAAAGTGCTGTGATGAGGTGAATGTCTCCTTTGGTAAAGCTCAGCATATAGATCTTGTGCCTTTTTTGCATTTCCCCAAGCAGCACCCTAAATGTCTGCCAGTTCTGTGTACATTATGTTGAACATTTTTACAATAGCTTGTAAAAATGAAATTCTTTCCAGTAAACGAAGCACTTTAGTATGCCTTAGTGTAAACTGAAATTGGCTATGTGCACCTCTTGTAGGAACCATAAAGTTGCTGTGTAATATGGGATGCAATCTTTTTACCACTTAAATGTATGCAGATTTTAGGTTAGTGATGATATAAACAGAACACAAGTGATATTCCAAAATGCAAAATAGAAAACAAATACCATGGGGAATCTGTTTGGCAGAATTTCATCTAACCAGATGTGTCTTTTGAAAAACTTTAATGCCTGCTATCAATAACAAGATGTTTACAGGCGTACATTCCCCGTAAGAAAATACTCGAATCACGCCTTAGATATGTTCAGTGTTATTCTGACTCACTCCATATATACATCTCAACAACTTTTTTGAAGGATCAGTAGTTTTGATTAGTTTTATTTACGAATGCTCTTTAACATCTCAGGTCATTAGCTTCCCATTCAAATCAGAGCATGAAACTATTGACAAATTTTGCTCAGAGGCCTTGTTTTTCAGGCTTGAGGTTCTTTATCATGCCGTAAATGTATGACACAGGACCCACAGCTTTACTTCCCTTCCAAAGGAAGCATACTTAGGATTTTTATGCCAGAAAAAATCCATCAGTCCTGGTCAAGATTGAATTTGTGATCTTGGGTTAGGAGGCAAGTATGGTTACCGCTACACCACCAGGACTGACAAGGATCAGTAGTCTATTAATATTTACACCACATGCACTTCTCCAAATTTCAATTGCATAACAAAAATATGGATAGATTAAACCATAATGTGAGTAGAAATGGACAATCTTTGTTTTTGTGCTCAAGTAAATGTCTGATGCTGCTTAACAGCTTCTTTGCAATTTCCTTCAAGAAACGAAAGCCTGCTATAAAATTTGCTTCCTGGTATATCTCAAAAGGATTTCTGCGATCAAGCAGAAGATGACTGTGATGAAGAGGGTTTTGTTAAATTAGTAATATTTTCAAAAACGTCTCTGCATATCAATATAGCTAGCACGCTTCATTAAATACTACTCTCTCTCGTATACTGTAGTGTAAGATTGTTCCTGGTAATGTTTAAACTATTAAACATCATCTTTGCAATGCAGTAAGCATATTTAGGTGTTGTTTAATCTAAACCAATGATTAAATGTAATTTTTGCAATTGACCCTTGAGTGTTGCACAATACTTTCTAGTTTGAAAAGTATATTTTTGTGTATAAATGACACACAAGTACAAAATTCATTAAGTGATAACTTGGCTATTTATTGACAAGTAGAACAGCAGAAGTGTCTATTCTTAGAGTTTACTCATGCAAGAATCATGTTATACACCTTGAAACTTTTTGGAATTAAATGTTGTTTCCCTCTTTGCTTTGCATCAGTTAGCAGTACTTTATACTAATTTTCAACCGTATTGTGAATTTTGATATCTACATTACAAAGAATGACATTTTGATTTACAGCTGATTAAAGTAAACCAGCCAGATCTGGTACTGTTTGTTGGTGAGGCACTGGTGGGGAATGAAGCTGTGGACCAACTTGTCAAGTTCAACCAGGCGCTTGCAGACTACTCATCTTCTGTGAACCCTCATTTGATTGATGGCATAGTGCTGACAAAGTTTGATACAATTGATGATAAGGTAAAAGTATTATAATATTTCTTAAACTCTTAACCTGGCATAAACACACTTTACATTTTCTAAATCATATTTTGAAGTGCTGTCATACTCGTGTTCTAAATATAAATTTCACTCTTATGAATTTTGAATTTCTTGTTGTTTACATTTTGTGGAATTGCACTATAGAAATCACATTTTTGGAAAGAACAAACTTTTGAATGAACATGGACGCTTTTTTTGCACCACAAATTGATTGTAAAGAGTTCTCAATCTGATGCCTCTTTAAAATAGAGATAGAGATCCTTCTACGGAGAAAAGTTGAAAGTTTACAGAGGAGCATGTGCAGTAGTTGCACAAAATGTAGAATTATCAGTGTTCATTTGCTAGAAATAGAATTGAACTGCATGTGCTTTATACATCCCTGTGAGTGGCATATTTTTACATGAAAAAGTGGGTAAAGTGGCAGATATACTCGGCATTGAAAACTTTTCTGTGTCAAGTGGTTTACAGATTTATAAAGCTCTAGAATGTAGAGTATAAATCTCTTTATGGTAAAGAAACTAGTGTTAAAGAAGAAACTGTTCTTGAATGACAAAATAATATATTGAAATAATCATAAAACAATATGCTGGTATGTTTTTTCAAACAAAACATTAGCTTTCTATAGTAAAATTGTCATGGGGAAAGTGGAGCAAGTTTTGGTTTACTGTAATGTTTGGTAAAAATGCTGATGGGTTGGAAAAATTTAGCGCATTTGTAATTAGCAAATCCAAGAAGTGATATTTCAAAAATATCAGAACATTGCCCAATAATGATGTAAATGAAAAGCCATGGATGACACATAAACTTTCTGAAAAGGAAATGCATACCCTTGATAAAAAGGTAGAAGCACAAAGCCCAAAGATTCGTAGATTGCTGCCCTGCACATTCCAAAAATCCTTTTTTAAGAAATTTGAGGCTGGAATTCTTTCCAGCTAATTGTATATGTTGCAGCAATGGATTTAGGAATAATACATGCTGTTAAATTTTTTTACAAGAAAAATGTAATAATTGATATCAATGTATGATTCATTTGAACTACACACTCTTAAAGCTACACTTACTTTTCATAAATGTATGGAACTGGTTTCCAGAACATTTTGTTCCTATCTTCAGCAGGCCAAAGTTCAACAGTCGGATCATTCGTTGAGCTGTGGGAATGTGTATTCTGCTCTGGTGGCAGTGTGATAAATTTGTAGTTTATGTTTTCATCTCCGGCAATGTCGAAGTTCATTATGCTGTCTTTGTATTTGTAGATGTAGATTTGCTCTCAGGTTGCTAATTTTGTAGGTCCTTGTGCTGATTTTAATAATTTTGCTTTATTTGTTATGTTGTGATTTTGTGTCCAAAATGATATGCTACTGCCGATTTCTCTATTTGCTTGTACTTTATGTTCCTTTAACCGTGTGCCTATGTTTCTCTTTGTTTTTCCAATGTAGATTTTTTTACATTCTGCACAGTTTATTTTGTAAATACCTGATTTTTCTTCTTGTGGAATACTGTCATTAACATTATCTATCAGTAAATTTTTAACATTAAATCTATTAATCTGTGCCAACCTGATATTAAAATCTTTAAGAATATTATGAAATTTTTTTGTAGCCCATGAATGATATGTGAATTTTTTAAAAATTAGTTTATCTTTTCTTGCTGAAAGTGGTGTGGTTTCTTTGATATGTGTTTGTCTCTTGAATTTCTGCACCTTTTTATGTACTAGTTCTTTTTTAAAACCATTTTTAACTGCTGTTTCTTCTATTTGTTTGTATTCATTAAAATATTCTTCATTGCTAATTTGTAGGTTTAGCCAGTGTGTTAAACTGTTAGTTACTGCATGTTTGTGCGCTGTGGGGTTAAAACTGTCAGCTTTGATGTGATTATCTGCATGTATATTCTTTCTGTATATTACAAGAAAATCTTAAATTTTGAATTTGATGTGTGTTTCAAATCTGCTCATGAAGAGGTTAGCTAGAAATGGAGATATGGGGCTGCCCGTAGTAAGTCCTGATTTTTATTTATAAAATTTGCCCTTGAAAGAAAAATAGAATTGGTTTATGCAAATTTATTTGAGTTTAATTAATTCTTTGATGTGTGCATCATTAATTCCACTTATTCTTATGCAATTGCAGATAAATTAGGAGATTATCTTTCAGTACGCTTGGAAACAGCGATTCTACTTCAAAAGATATTAACGTGTCAGAAGGTTACAATTTTATGTCCTTAATTTTTTTCTGTTACTAAAATGAATTATTTACACTCTTGCTTTGAAATTTATGTAGTGTCTTAAATCTATCAGCTAGCCAGTTTGCTAAATAATATGAAGGTATATTAATATTGTTAATGATGGGTCGCATACCATTTCCAGTCTTATGAATTTTTGGCAAACCATATACTTTCGCTATTGTAGGGTTGTTTTATTTTATTTTATATTTTGTTCCTTTTGGGATAACAGTGCAATTTTTGGAGCCTCATTGACTGAATTAATGCATCCCTTCAATGGATCTAAATAGATCTGAGCATATTCCTTTTTTAATTAAAATGTAAATTGGAACTTACACAGTGAAGCCAATCATATAATTGATATTACTGTATGATTTAGTTGAACTACACACTCTTAATGCTTCACTTACTTGTCATAATATATGAAGTTGAATTTTGAGTTGAATTTTAGCCTACTGATGATAAGAACAAAATGTTCTTGAAACTGGTTCTATACATTATGACAAGTAAGTGAAGCATTAAAAGTGTGTAGTTCAACTAAATCATACAATAATATCAATTATATTCCTTTTTATTTAGCAAATCTTGCATACTATTATAATACTCTTCTTTATCTAATGTTACTATTCTGTTCCCTTTGTCGGCTTTTGTATAAACTACATCTTTTTCATTTAATGATTTTATAGTGTTCCTATATGTCATGTTTACTGAAGTTTTTCTTTTAACTCCTAATTACGTAGTTCAACTCAATGATCTTAATATATGATTAGCTTCACTGTGCAATGTTCAAATTAACAATTTTAGTTACCTTGTTTTGTTTATGAATACATTTTCCCCACACTTAATTCTATGGGCTTTTGAAGAACTTTTAAGACATTTTGGTTCATTTTGGATTTTGTGGCTTTTTGTCATAAATGGTATGCCATTGCTGATTTCTCCATGTGTTTATACTTTACATTTCTCATGTGTTTCTTAAATAGTGTATGTGTATGTTTTTTTTTTTTCTTTTTTTCCCTATATATTTCAAATTGCAATCTTTGCAACTAATTTCTTAATTGCCTGATTGTTTTCCTGGCAGAATTTTGTCTTTTGTGTTCATATTTAGAATGTTTTTTTTTTAAATTGCATTTATTTTCTTGTTGACCCAATCTATTATATAGCCATTTTTCTGCTCTATATCTAAGAGATTTTGGTAATCAGATTTGTATTCTGTCTTGCTTATTGGTAGGTTTGTATCTGAATTAGGGCTGATTAGGCTGATTATTGCAAGTTTTATGTTGTTTTGGATTGTAGCTGTTGTTTTATATGTAATTATCTATATATTATCTATATAGTATCTTTTCTGAATATGCCAAATTCTACAACATTATGGAAAAATTTGGAAAATCATTTTTTTGAGGTTGCAAACACCTACATAAATGGGGAAATATAAACAAAAAACTAGAAAATCATAGACAACAACAAAGGGTTAAAATTATGGAAGAAAACCAAAACAATCTAATAGAAAATGTCATAAACCTGTCAAACAAATATTCCTCAGAAAAAGAGTTACAGCTATTAAATGTAGTGTTTAACTGGTGTATAGTTTACTCATGAAATATAGCAGAATATGTAGGCGACATCAAAATAACAATTTTCAACAAACCAGATGAAGAAAAATATAGAATCAGATTAAATGTGGGAAAGTCCTAGAGTAACTGATTAGATAAAATCATAAAAAAATAACCTTATGAGATCTTGAAAAGAAACAGCGTTATTTATAGGGCTGACAAAGGAAACAAAATAGCCATAATGAATGAGATAGATCATGGAAACAGCATGTACATATTACTAACTACCCAGGATTATAAAAAAATGGAAACTGATGTTAGTTCAGTAACAAATTATTAACAAAAATAACTATTGTAAACAAGGAGGAAAAAAATTATTCCAGATAGTCCTAGCACACCCAGAATCTCTGGCCTAACAAAAATACATAAACCTGATAATAAAATGAGACCTTTAGTAAAAACAATTAATTCACCTACATACAATTTAGCCAATTGCCTTTAAAAAAATTAATACCTACTGAAATACAAAAGCCAAAGCATAAAATACTTGTCAGAACTGATAGAAAGAATCAGACATGTGAAACTGGAAAGCAGGGATTTGCTAGTTTCTTATGATGTGGTCTCTCTGTTTCTTAGTATCCCCATAGAAAATCTAATAAATATCATAAATAAATGGCTAACCTCAATAAACCTAACTGAAGAAGTAATAGGACAATATCTGAACCTCACCAAAATTTGCATTAATCAAATCTACTTCACATTCAGAGGCAATAGTTATACACAAAAGAAGGGTCTAGCAATGGGAAACCCACTTTCTCCATTCTTAGCAGATATGTACAAGAGTTTCTTGGAAATAAAATTAGTTCAGGCTTTCCCATATATACAAATATTGGTACCGTTATGTTGATGATCTCTTTATAATAGTAAATGAAAACTGGAAAGACATGAAAACTATTCAACTTACAGGACAGCATTGTTAAATTCACAATGGAAATAGAAGAAAACAATGTTCTTGTCTTCCTAGGTATAAAAATTGTAAAAATGCCAATGTACTGGTATTTGGTATATTCAGAAAAGATACCCAAGTAGATAAATATATAAAAAGCTACAGCCATGACCCAAAACAACATAAACTTGCAATAATTAAAAGCCACACATTCAGATTAACAAACCTACCAATAAACAAGACAGAATGCAAAAAATCTAAACATAGTACAAAAAATGAATACACAATAGATCTGATCAACAAAAAAACAGAAACATTAAAAAAAACAAATAAAAGAAATCACCATTAGGGTGGCCCTTATTTTTCAATTTTCTAAAAGTTTAAGTTTATACCCTTCTATCTTGTTCCAATCAAAAAAAAAAAAAAAAAAAAAAAAATTAACTGTGCAAATTTTCAGCTCAATCTGACAACTGCTTGGTGACCCTCAAACACTTTGAAGTTTGAAAATAGTATGCACAATAATTAATTCTGTACAAAAGTGGTATTCTCTTCCCTGCATTTTGTTAGGTGACTTTATTTAGACATCCAGACAACCCCAGCATTTGTTTAAAACCATTCTGAATAAAAATTCCTGTAATAACATGGGAAATTTAAGAAATAATAGGGTTTTTTTTCAGTAATGCATATAACTTCTATAAGAGAAACACCTTTATTTTACAACAATAATTTCTATAGACTCAAAGCATTATGTGAATGAACAAACATTAAACATTTTTTCCTAAGATAAAATTTAGTAGCAGTCAGGGATTTTTTACGGTCTCTGACAATGATCTGTAAAACAAATTGTTTCTCAGTTTCATATTTTGTGAGAATGCTATTATAATCCTGAATGAGTTTGACTCCTCTTTCTGCAATGTCATTCACAACGAGTATCTTCTCAAGGTTTTCAGTTTTTGTAACCAGGATCATCCTTCAAGTGTCTTTGTCGAGAAAATCGAACTGATAGAAAACCTTATGAAAAACATTTTTGTTCCAGGAGTTACAAAAGACGAAAACTCATGTTTGCAAAGAAAGAAAAATAATTTTAGTGCAGAATGTACTTTTTCACTTGTTTTTCTTCTTCTTCTTTGCCGTTGTCTGCTTCCATATTTGCCTTAACTATTGTTGGAATATTGTCTTAAATAAGGATAGAGCCATAGATTTGGGAACTAAGGTATAAGAGATGGTTGTTGCAGCAGAGCTACTGATTTCTGGATCAGTATGCTGATAAATAATTTATAACTAGAACTGCAGGTGAGGGAAAAGAAAAAATAAGTTGTGGAAATTATGGATTATCTTTTTGACATATCTCATTCAGATTCTTTCGGACAGATGACAGGAATTGTTACTGTTGTCACCCTTACTGCCTTGGCTGATTGATGTTGAATCAACAGTTTTTGATAAAGGAAGCTGATGGGTAGTGAAATGCTCCTTTCTTCATAAGTCTTTTTTTCCTGGCAGTTTTCATTGTAGTGCACTTCATTGTTCTTCCTTCCTTCCTTTGTTCATTTCTTCCTTCCTTTCTGCCTTCCTTCCTTCCTTTCTTGTGTTTTAGTTTTTGATCTTTACCAACTATGCAGCCTGGTCATTTGGTCATCCTTTTTGGTGCTGAAGCATTGAAATTCTTAACCTCTTCATTTTTCATCTGTCCAATAATATCTGAATGAGATATGTCAAAGAGATCATCCATAATTTTCACAGATCTCTTTTTTTCTTTTTTCCTTGCCTGCAGTTGTAGTAAAATTTTTCTGTAAACAATTCCATTTGTCATTGCAGTGGTCAGTTCTTCTAATAGGAATTCATGCTTTTTGCCAACTTCTTGTATCACCAATCACTTTCCCTTGTTGTAAGATTTATAGTGGAATGGAATATTTCCCTTCTCATATAAAGAATTTCTCAGGTAATCACTATGGTTAGAACTGAATTGAACTCTTATCAAAATTACAAAATATGGCATATAAATAAAATTGAGAGGATAAGTGTCACTCCAAGATAGTATTGCCATGAGTATGGTATATTTTGATCAAGTATATTTCTCAATTTTGTTATATTCTTTTAGGTTATATTTTCTTGAAAGTATTGTTACTAGGGATGATAGGAAAAGGTCTTTTGCATAAAATGGGAAATTGTTATGACCATCCTAATTATAAACTCTTACCCAGCCTTTTCCATTCTCCTCATACAATAAACACAGTGATCTTGAAATAAACATGGAGTATCATTAAGTCTTTTTCTTGTACATAGAACAAGAACCCTTGACTGTTTCTCCTCCTCAGCAAAATAACACGCATCATTTTTCAACATAGCATTAGTTACTGCATATCTTCTTCTCAAGGACTCAGGGAGATTCATTGTTAGGTCAACGACTTGGGGGTAATATTATGCCACTCAACCAAGAGAGGTGCGAAACTTAAAGCCAATAAAAAATTCCATAATGCATTTGCACAATGGACAACCAATAAAAGTGGTAGGAAG
This sequence comes from Metallyticus violacea, assembly GCA_030762175.1. Lineage (NCBI taxonomy): Eukaryota > Metazoa > Arthropoda > Insecta > Mantodea > Metallyticidae > Metallyticus > Metallyticus violacea. Next base: position 1,817,518 of record CM060844.1, read on the forward strand.
TTAAATAAAGTACTAAAATTACTAGATCCAAACCTGAAACACATCATGGAGACTGAACGGGAACGAAATTACGAGGAAGAACTGAAATCAGTTTTTTCTTTCTTCTTCTTTTGCCCTTTATTTTTTCTTTCTTTTTCATTTTTCTTTTCTTTTTTCCCTCCTAGCTGATGTTCGGCAGTGAGCAGTCAGTGATAGTAGCAGTTCTTAGTTGATATTCTACAGTTTTTTTTATATTCAGCAGAGTACGGTTATACTAGTCACACTAGCAGCTGAATTATCGGAATTGTAGCAAAGACAAGGTATGAAATACGAGAGGTCCAGAACAGATTCCGACAATAGTTCTGCAACAATAGTGTTTACAGAAGTGTTCTGCAGCATCGCTAAGTGTGGAGTTATTGCCGAATCGGATGGTTAGACTTTGTGTTCTCAATCAGCGCGAACTGACATTGTCAATCCTAACTTTGATCGTGTCAATACCAGATTCCCAGCTCCGCTTATTATGCCGTCAAAACAGTCAAGGCTTCCTTTTCGACGATCTTCATAAACATTTGCCCTGAGTGTAAATCAACAAAAAAATAAAACTCTTTAGTGGACACTGTCTCATTTTAAATGACGATACCATTTCAGCCCCTTCTCCCTTCAAGCGTTTTTACGCTCCAAAAGCGTTTTTACACACTAGTTTACTGAGTCTCTATAGCCAAGGAAAAAGAAGAGCACATCACTTTACTATTCCACCAGAGAGAAGAAGAAATCGAAGCTGCAAGGACCAGGTTGTCAAAGTGCACACTACAAAATCAGAACGCCTAGACTTCCTCATCCCCTATACTGATCTATATTGGAACAGTCCATTTATTCCCGGACTAGTCTAATGGATGAGGAAATCCACTCATCTTCCCCGCCAACAAATATTAAATCCTGTTCCTTACAGCTCCTCAACCTTGGCACTAACTTAATCCCTTACACAATTAAAATAAACTGCTCCAAAAGCTCTTACATTGTAGGAAAAAATGCTTAAAACTTGCCTGTTCAAAGGAGGTTTGGCTTAGACAATTTAAAAGACAAACTACTTAAAGAAGTTGATACCATTTTACATGTCTAGGAGAAACATGTCATGAAAGTCACTCTAGCATGGGCAACATCACAAACAATAGTCCGGAAAAAGTAATTGAAAAATCATTCTTCAGACATCATCTTTAGTTACAAAATAAGACAATGGCACATGTATAATAATAATAATAATAATAATAATAATAATAATAATAATAATAATATGTTTATCTAATAATATTAGAAAAAATTACTTTCTGGACTAAAATTTCAAACCTTCATGGTTGATATGTCACCTTGCAGTTGTCTGATTGAGCTGAAAATTTGCACAGATAATTTTTTTGCTGATAATAATGAAGGCAACAGACTTTGGAACATGTCCAAATAAGTGGGAAAATGTTTGTGTAATTTGAGTTTCTCATAAAAAATTGCAATATTATATACTTGTTTGTTTATATCTTTAACATTTGTAAACCAGGAATGAATATCTTTAAATGAATATACACATTTTAATATAGTAGTCAACTGAGGAAGTCCTCAGTAAAGAAAAGTTTGAGAACTGCTGAGGTACATAAGTGCACATTATCTGCTGCAGCTCTATAATTATTTTTGTTATTTCCTACATTTTGTTGTTTTCTCTAATCTGTTGCAGGTTGGAGCAGCAATTTCTATGACATACATCACAGGACAGCCAATAGTCTTTGTGGGTACTGGGCAGACATACACCGATCTCAAATCCCTTAATGCAAAGGCTGTAGTTCATGCTCTGATGAAATAGAAACCTCTGTTGCTGTTTTTATTATAAAGGAATGTTAAAAATTCATTCCTTTTTATGTTGTTTGTAAACTTATTTTAATTTACATTTGAGAATTTATACCTTAATTACCTTGTTTTTAGTTAAACCTCAGATTTGATTGGTAAAATGTGTATAAAACTGGAAAACAATTGCACGTTTTGTTAATGTTGGTGATGGTTGTGTAATTATTAACCTGTACAAACTTGAATTATACCTGTGTACACATACATATATATTTGCTTCTAGAAAATTGTCATAAATATTCCTCAACTTCAAAAATTTGTCTTATTAAAATCAGTGACACACCTTATAAGTAATTGTATTATAATATACCTATCTCTTATATGAAAGTAAAATGTTTTGAGTTTGACACAAATTTTTTTTCAAGCTATTCATGGAGGTAAGAAAATTCTCTTTTTAGTTTTCCTTACAAGTTCCATGATGAATTGGACTTCACAGCAAATGGAAAGTTTTATTTTTTGATGAAGATTTAGAGCAGTTAATTTAACACAATGGCCAAGCAGACCATAGAGTGAAAGGTAGTTAAATCTTAATTGTACTGTGTATGTGGTAAGCTCTTCAGTTTCCCAAACTATATAATCAAATATATCTATTGTATTATTTAAATAAAAGAAAGCACACACATTAATTTTTCCCTAAAATTCAGTTGAAAAAAGATTCCTGGATTTGGTTAATATAAAATGGTGATGTAGGCTGTGCTTACTAATGTTCGATTTGCTGTGAACTTTTAGAATAAATTTATCATGTTTCGTTCTTTCTAAAATGCTCAAAAATCATTGAAATATTGTAGAACAGCATCAATTGTATGAACTGAGTCTTCTGAATGGTAAGGCTGTGGTCCATGGGATTCTTCTCCTTTATCTTCCCAAATGTTTTGTTCCTGACTGCAGTGAACACCATAATTTTTTTGACATAATCTTCTTGCGGATGAGACTGACTGACTCGTTGACAGAAATAATGGTGTGGGTGCCTGTGGAATTGAGCTCTGATTGATTTTCTTGGCTAAGGGGGCTGGATCTAACCTGGAGCTCCTGGGCATTTCTAGTGGGATGTTGGTTACTGATTTGTTCGCATAGTTTCTTTGTCTTCGTATTTTGCTACTATGCTGAATACTATTTCACAGCTGCTTCTTTTCTGTTAAGTTTGTTACTAGGCTTGTAAATTTCAATTGCCTCCCAATATAAACAAGGATTAAGTAAAAATTGTACTTACGAAACTGTAGACAATGGAGTGGTAATATATACTACATTAATGTGTTCAGTTGTTAACACTAACTCCACTTACTTTTTTAAAACTTTGGACTAGTTTCAGGAGAGGTTCCTCCCATCATCGGCTGTTGTTGACTGAATGCCATTGTTCGAAACGGGGGATGGACGCCCGTTCGCTCCTGTGGTGGTATCTTGTGGTTTTAGTAGAAACTTGCTGAGTTCATCCAGCGGCGGAAAATCAAAATTCATTAAGTTGTTCTTATTTTTTAAAATGAAAATTCTCTCCCATGTGGATAGTTCTATTGGGTTGTGAAGTTGTTTCAGTAATTTAATTTCTGGTTTTATTTAATGAATTTTGATGATGTTGATATAGAACTAGAACTCCAAAACAGGTTCTTGTAGGTGTTCCCAGGGAAGCCTGCTAGGCCCGGTGATTTTCAATTTATATATTAATGACCTGCCAACTACCCACAATACACCTATATCTACGCGGACGATAGTACAATTATGGCTCAATTGGGCTAGCCCTCTTACTGCACAATAGATTGCAGTGTGCTGTAGATTCCCTCTTTAACTGACTTACAAATAGGCATATTAAAGTGAACACCCACAAATGCTAGGTAGTTATCTTCACTAAGCGAATCAGTCATTGCAAATATAACTTACCTCCGCTACAATTTTTTGGCAACCCAATAACTTTGAGCGAGACTGCGACGTGCCTCGGAATTACTATGGACTCTGGGGTAACAAGGAGGCAGCACATTCAAAACATCTGCTGCAAGCCTACTCCCAACTAAGGGAACTCTATCCCCTCTTAAACAATAACAGTATGCTGAGCGTACATACTAGCTTAATTATTTACAAAACATTACTCCTTCCACTCATTACGTATGCAGTCCCTGTATTGGAATACGCTGCCCCCTCACATATTCAGAGACTGCAAGCCTTCCAAAACAAAATACCAAGAAACTATAACTAAACCCTGGCACGCCCCCTCCACCGCGAGCTGAACATGCACACAATAATAGAATTCATAAGAAAACTTGTCCATGGCACGTACAAAAATGCCACTCACCATTCAAATCCTCTTATTTGCAACCTAGGCAAACACGATCCTCTCATTGACATCTATAAGCGACCATTGTACACCTTCAACAGGCCCTGAGAACGGGACATTATGAACCATGGCATCCAGGGTTACCTGAACAGACTGATCCCTGCTGAATAAAACACAGATCTCCCCCTGAAATAAAACACTCTCTACTCACCCAAGCCATCACCAAGTGGCACCTCCGACGGCAATTCTTGTACACCCCCACTTATACCAAAGCCGAAAATCCGACGTTACTTGAACTAACATGGATATATTTAATTATTTAAGTTAAGTGTAGTACAGAATAATTTAATATGGCTATATAAGGAATTATAATGGAACTCATTATTTAAAAAGGAAGATGAGGGAAAATTTAAGGCTACCCTTAACTTATTAGTACCCCCCCCCCCCCCAGTTATGATATGCTTCCTCCACTGTAATATACACACCACTGTAAACTGCTTAAAATAGTACCAAACTAGTTGCATGAATAACCAGCTAGATTAGACAAGGGCATCTCGAAGCCCTCTTTTCACCTACAGTTCTTAACTGCATGACATAAGATTAACTACCAGCTAGCAGCACGACAATAAAGTTCCCAAAGATAATCCGACTAATTGCTTGAAATTACATAAGATGCAGCGCTGTACTAACTCAGAACTCGCACCCAGTAGGTACACAAAATAACTGTCACGAAACAAGGAATGCCACAACCTCCATCTAGCACTCAGGGCTCGCCATTTGTGCCACTTGGCATTATAGGATCCCTCTGCATGCTAATGCATGAGAGCGCACATCTGCCTCACTAACCAGGGTGCTTTATGCAGGGCCTGATTAATAAGACTAGCTGCATCCCTCTGTATGGTAGTACTAAATCCATGGGGAGGCGATGTAGACTGGCATGCCCTCATGGGGCGGGTGAGGGGCCCCCTAAAAAAAGAAAAAGGGGGAAAATCTGAAATTATACACACACAACTCAGAGAGCTGGATCGTCGGTTGATGGACAGACCCCGCCGCCAAGAACCGAACACTGGCTCTACCTGCGCTGACAAAGCTGATTTCCTCAGCTCAGCTCAGCCCAGCCGCCGCAGTCCTCTTTGCCGAAATGGCAATCGAGAAGTACCTCTCGCCCATCCGCCATTGCCTTTTCGACCGCCGAGAAGTTAACCTCCCCACCTGAAACCACCGCCATCACTTCCAGCTAATGAGGTTATTATCCCGCCGCAACTCCAACCCCGACGCATAACCACCAGGACCAGTCAACTCCTACACACCACAACTTGCTCCATTCCGCTCCACCTGCACCTGGCGACCAGTGGTGTTCCACGTAACGTTCCTGCGCCATACCATACTCCAGAGACACTAGCCGTCAACTATTAGCTCATGACAGGTCTTCTCCAGCTTCGGCCACATTGCACTAGTGCGAGTGGTATTTCTCGATGCTGAGGAATTATGACAATACTACCGCCGACGGTTTTCCTTTTAACGGCCGCATCCTCGCAGTTGAACAAAGCCTGTGCAGTCACTCCTCCCCATGTCGCCGTTGCTGTAGCTACGGCCACCAAGCTCCGGATTGCACGGGACACCCAGATGCCCTCACATCCGAGTGTGCGCAGGGCGACCTGGCCCGCCTACGCAGATACTGTCCTTACTACGGGGACGCGAGCCACTTTACGGGTCAGACAGCCTGCCCACTTCGGCTCAGCGCTCACAACGTCTCAACCTCCACCCAAGCACTCTCAACCTCCCAGAGTCAGCCAGCTCCACCGATGACCAACACGACTCCAGGAGCTGCACCGGACACAATCCTCACAGATACAATCACCAACACCATCACCGAATTAACATCCCTCATAACCACTTTCCAGCACAACGTCCAGCAACAAACAGATCTCATCATCTACCAACTACAAGCAGCACAAGACGCAACATCCGCCAGACTCGCCGCTTGAATTGGCCTTTACACTGCTCCAAGCTACATCTGCAGAACCACGGACAGCCTCAAACACAGAATACAGAACGCCAAGACAAGCGCTGAAGCTACAGTACGCACAACACCGAACACACTCAGCGAGAACCATACCACCATCAGCTCCACACTTCGAATGATCAGCACACAGCTGGAAGACATTCACACCACGCCTCCGCCACCAAGCTCTTTACTTGGACCAGAGATGGCGCGAAGATCTCACCAAGTATTACAGCAATGTATCCAACTCCAACAAACTCAGAAACAATCGATGATTAAAGTTAATCCCACTTAACCCTTTCTCACACCTTCACCTTCGCCGTCCCCCGGTTGCACTCAGGGCTCTGCCATGGGTGTGTACCCGGCACCATTGCCTCTACTCGCTCCCGGCAAACCCCGCTGACTAACCTGACCTTTTACCTTGTATTCCTCCCCAACTACCACCACTGATCCTTAAACTGTTACTCTCCTTTTCCTTCTTAAAAAAAAACTGAAATTATCTGTAACTAGATTGCGCTACAGAGCTAAGCTTGCCGATTGTCTGCCATTCCAGCGAACGGGCTGTACCTCGCCATGGAGCAGGAGCGAGTATTTTTCCTGCGTGTACGGGCGTCATTACTCTCGGCCAGAATATTGCAACTGTATAGATGACCTTGGAACCTCATTTCCAAGATCACCACTTTTGAATGAAATTTTACCAAAATCGCGCTCCGCTCGCAGCTTAGTTATTTGACAACTCCAACAGATGTCTCTCATTTACGATGAAGGCGCTACAGCTGCAACTTTAAACCGTGTTAAAACCTATTTCGCCTAACAGAAACATACTTTTCATTAATATATGCTTTAGAGTTGGCAAATAGAAGGAAGAGCGATTAATTTTATGCGGAATATCTTTGAAAGTGATTACTTGCAGTTCCGAAACAAAGAAGTGTGCTTCTTAGTGTCATGTGTTGATATCGCGTTGGTTGTAGGGATGCTTGGGAATCACAGATGCATAATGCATTATAAAGTGGCAAAGTGAATTAAAACAGAAGTCCGCCGTCGTGGGAGACAACGAGGAATTGTTTAAAGCGCGTTTCTTTTAAAACTATTGAAAACTTTTGTGCATAGTAGTACATTGTCAATGAGAGGTTTATTTACTTATAATTTTACATTCTTCATGCATACAAACAGTTTACATCTTTAGGCTGTGTAATATATATATATATATATATATATATTACATTTTACTTCATATACCCTTCCTACTTTCCTACCTACTTAAATTGGGTTAAGAACACGACTTACTGTCAGATTTTAAACATGAACTTTCTGATGCAACTTCATGTATTGGATGGGCAGCATAAGAAATCACTTCTGAGGGTACTTGATAGGTTATCTCACTATTTATAACATTTGTTTACTTTGAAGCAGGAAATGTTATCTCAAAATTTCCTATTTAATTATAATTGCTTCTGATGACTACTACTACTACTACAACAACAACAACAACAACAACAATAATAATAATAATAATAATAATAATAATTGTATCTTATTTCGGGTAATCAAAGTATTAATATTATAATTAAAAGGAGGACCCCAATATTATATGTATTAGTGTATGTATGTAGATATGTCTCTTTTTGATTAGTAAGCGATATTCAAGTTACCTTTCAGTAACACCATGTCTTTGTTATGTGCTTGTAAAAGGGAAAGGAAATGCTGTCTTTGTCGGAAGCCATTAGCTGTACCTGAGAATAAGGTCTTTCGGTTAAGCTTTACCCTTTATCAAACCCTCGCGGACATACCTGTTCGGTGCCAGGGGTAATAACACCGTAAATGGCTAGGGTTCAATTGGAAACGACACTTACCCTTTCCAAAAGAAAATACCGCTTACAGAAACACGTGTTTTCATAGAAACCAAGAGTTAACTATTTCAAAGGAAGCTGCGTACCGGGCTAGAAACGTGGCGTGATATATCTCGAGAATCTAGTGAGATGGTAGATGTACTTTTTCCTTAGCGTGTGAATAAGAAATATTTCCTGGTAAGAACCCAGAGTCTTCAACCAATTCACATGTTTAAAAGTCCGACGTATAGTAGCAAACTTGCAAGAGATCATGCGCTAGTGTGATCCAATAATATCCTAGAAAGAATCAAATTCAATTTATTTAAAAGGATTAAATTTTCGCGAGGGAGGAGCAAGCTGGGATAAGAGATTTAATATTAACTATGAGAAGTTAAGTTCTGAGGCAGTCGCGACAGGAAGCAGTCCTGACAGTGTCATAGCAGAGTAGTTAAAACCGTCGCGAAGAGCTAAAGTAAATCTTTCGTTCAGTGAGAGTCAGTCAGGCAGTGCAACGTAATAGCAATAATAATCACAATAGTGTTCAAGTGAACAAATACGCGAATGAATACAGCGAATTATAATCCGCCGAAGCACAGCATGTTCCAGAACCTTCCAAGTTGTCGAGTAAATTAAATGTTCAACCAGTGCCAAACTTCATTATTGCAGTGAACAATCTCCTTCCCCCTCTAATGACTTTAAGTCATTAAAAACAGTCCAAATTCCCCTGAGATTCTTATCCTCTGCATTGAAACCAGAGAGTTAGGAAGCATCGAACTCATGACTCCAAGAGCCGAGGCAAGACAAGAAGAGCATCAAATTGCCCAATTAAATAAATAATAAATCACCAACACCCTAAAATAACCCACACACGATAATTCCCGTTCCAAAATTGTCGGTCGACGTGTGGCCAATAAATACAGTTTCAACTTGTAGTTTCCTTTCTTTTTTAGATGAAACTAAGTCATTGTTAAGCGCTCACCCAACTTAGACAACCAGCTACAGAACCGCCGACAGCCTGAAAAGTGAAATACAAGACTCAAAAATCCGATCTGTAACAGCAGCTTGTAACATGCTAGCCCAGATTTTTACGTCTTGTATTTGACTCTTCAGACTGTCGGCGATTCCGTCGCTGGTGTCTGGAGTGAAAGCTTAGCAATGACTTATTTTCTCTGGGGGGGGGGGGGGAAGAAAAGGGAACTGCAGGTAAAACGGGAGGAATAAATAAACAAGGAAATGAATCTAGTAAGGCTTGCATTGTCGACCTCTCATGGCTGCGGTATCGACTTGCCCAACACGATCTTTACTTCGAGCAACCGGCGGCATGATATTTACAAAAATTGGCGCTCGATGCAGTCATCGGATATTGACATTTGAGTTGCATATCTGTAGTAATCTGTGGTATAGTCAATTCACCCGTGACCCACAGCGTACGCACTTCCTTTCTGTGATTTGAATCTGGTTACCTTTGTGTATTACAAAAAAAGTACTTCCGTTACGCTACTTCCGCTAAAAAAAAATTAGATCCAAACCCGTGCATCATGGGTAATCTAACCTCTGGAATAAAGTGCCGTAATTACACTTCTAATTCAGACCATGTAGCGGTAGATATGCTGTTCGGCAAGCGTACAATGTAAGCATTTTTCTCTCTGAAAGATTCCTAATGATAAGAACTATTCATTATATACCATAGAGTGAAACTCCCCTGCGACGAATGTTGGAAAATTTGTGATAAACATTGGAGTTGTCCTCTCAGGAATAATTCACCACTCCTTTCGGGAAGGGGGGAAGGGGAAAGGGTAAACAGTCTGGAAGTTTATCTGGGATGCCATATGATATTTGTGGTACAGAAGATAAAGGACAGAAATTATTTACTTACCTTGTGTAAGTAGGTAATCATGACAATTTTACACCATGATTTTTAACTCTCTTTGATGACTGTCACATTGAACTAAAGACTAGCCTAAAAGGTTAACCGTCAGTAATTCATGGTTATTATTATAATTATCAAATATCACTATTACAAATAATGTAAATTTATATACTTAGGAAAAAAAAAAAAACTGGGATGGAAAATGGTCAACTTTTAGAAAATTAAATATTAATACTTACTTTAAATCTTGTATTTTTGGGAGCTCCGTGCAGATTCCAAGTCATTTGTTCTCCAAAACTGCATCATAGAATTTCTGCATTCACTAGTTCTGTCTCATTTGTCCAAATGCATCTTATCACAATAAACAACAGAATTACGATGGGAACTATATCGTATAATTTTCAACAGATTTTTAATATGTGTAGTTCATATTTAGCAACTTCCCCACTTTGATGAATATTTGTAAAACTTCTGTAAAACATAGTTCAAGCGCATTAATAACTTATATTGCATTTCAAAAGATGGACTGCAAAGGTCCACCACAAATAGCTTCTTGAATATATCATGTTCACTGGTCTACCATTTTTCAAGTAATGCATGCATCCATTAGGCAACAAATATTCTTTTTCTTTTTCAGAATCACCAAGGTTTTCTAATCATATGCTTCCTTCAAATCCAAAAACATTATGCTCTGAGTAATATTTTATTTGAATGTTTACTTCCAACATCATTTTGTGTATATGAATTGAAATATTGTCTTCGTATGTCAAGATTTTAAATGGTTTCCCTTCTATCTAGGCCTCATTCCATAAATATGAGGGATGTGGAATAAAAATGATGATTTTGTTTGACAACATACTTATACTCATTCTCATAATTTTGATTACCTTTCTCAAAGAAGTTCCATTGTATGCAATGCACTGTATTTCTGTCAGTCTTCAAAGATATGCTCAAAACCATTCTTTGATAGGTCCTTCAGAATCACCTCCACACCCTTCATCACTGTTTATAAAATGCCTGTTTCTTCAATTTGATGACTTAAATCTGAACTATAACACATTACTTTTTGTGAAATATTCAGCAACAACATTTTTGACATATGACCATGCATTATTGTGGTGCAACATCCAGCTTGTTGTATTAAAATTTAGCCTTTTGCATGTGATATGGCCTTGCATGGTTTTCAGGACATCTCTGTAGTATTGCCCACTTAAAGTTGTGACTGTAGGTACGATATGCTGATAAACAATCTCTTGAATATTGAAAAATGAGATGACCATAACTTTCACAGCAGAAGCAACCACTTTGTGTTAGTGATGATGGAGATTTCGATACAGAGCTTTGCTGTCAGGATCAAAATGATGTACCAAGTTTTAATCAGCATTGATTACCTTTGAAGGCAATTCTGCATTTTCCTATAACATCATTAATTGCATGCAAACCTGCAAATGAGTGTTCTTTTGTTCAGGAATCAGCAATCTAAGAACACAGTGTACAAACACATCTCATGTGCAGTTTTTTAGTTACCACGTGTGGGTGGTATCTAGTAAAATTGTCAGAATTTCTAAAGTTTTCTTAATGTTATTCAATGATCCCATCTCACAATGACAGAAGTAGTATTAACTTTTCTTCCATTAAGAAAAAAACTAGAGTGCCAGGTCCACCTTTTTTTGAAATGATTAATTTAATTTCAATTCATCTTCAAATTGTGCTATAAGGAAGAACAAACTCTCCATAGGCCTCAGCTGAAGATTTGTTGATACAAAAGCGTCAACAGCAGCATATTGTTCATTACACTTTGCTATTGGCAGAACAGTAAACTTGTACACCTCTCACAGGTAGGAACTGCAAGTGACGTACATTATGCATCAAGCTAATAAAATATTAAAGTTAAATTTTAGCACAAGAAATTATGCTTGTAAAAATTATGATCATTCTTTATTGAACAGCCCTCATATTTCAGGTATAGTGGTTATTTAATATGAATGAAGATGTTGCAGCTGAGTGACCTTTAATGCACTGCAGACAGATAACAGCAACTTGCAGGGCTAATTGTGTTTAAGACTTTTCAAGAGAAATTTCTAATTGATAGTCTACTTTATCATACTTATCCTCTGTTAAAACCTTGTTTTTGGGTTTCATCTTCTTGTGAAAACAGCTGAGGTTCAAATTTTGTTCACAAATGGAGATGTTTACTCTTGGAAATTTATCATGAAATTCTTTCCTACACTAATTGTAAAATTTATTTTATGCATAACAATCATAAATAACTCTTGCAGGGTTTTCAGGATATCCTTTTAGTACTGTGGGTACAGTTGTGTGTGCAGGTACGACATGCTGGTATACCATTAATATCAAAAAATGAGATAACCATAACTTTCCTAGCAGAAGCAACTACTTTGTGCTTGTGATGATGGGGGTTTCCACTCAGAGCTTTGTTTCCTATACATGCTAATGTGAAAAAGTATCCATATAAATGTGTGTGTGTGTGTAAATTTCATACATTCCTTTCTTTACTTAATAGAAGTTAGAAGTCAATCACCAGCTGAAGATGAGAGTGTATATTCTTGAAACATGTTTTGATAAATTAATCAGTTTGTGAAGTATAGTGTCACCTAATACCAACCTATAATTAATTAACTACACTGTTTCTAATTTCTATTAAGTTTAAAACTCCAATAATGCAGTTTACCAAATCCACATTCAAGCTCCCAGTAACTGGATGTATTTGGTCAGCCTACATAAAGTTGTAATCTTATTGTTTACAGAACTGAGAGAGAGGGAAAGCGAGAGATTGATTCAGTGCTAAGGGACCATCTTGGTGATAAGAAAAATAAATAACATTTCATTACCAGCAATTTAATTTGTCACATACTTTTGTTTTGGCAATTTCACCCTGACGTACAAATCAAATATGAACTAATTTTTTTTTATAACTTATTGAGAGAAGTAAATAAAAATGGGATGTATTTCAAATAAATTTGTGATTTATTTACAAACACCTTTTGCCCAGCAAATAGGAAGCTTCTTAATCCAACTATAGATGAAAGAGTGGGGTTGGCTTTCCAACCAGTTGTGCACATCTTCATTGCTGTCAAACTGCCACTCTTCCAATGCTTTTTTCATGATCTAAATATATGGTAATTGCCAGGCAATAACTTTGGATAATAAGAAGGGTGTTCCAATGCTGTGCAGTTACTATTTCCTCCCTAGTCAAAGCAGCTATATGTGGTTGGGCATTATCTTGTAGAAGAAGAACTTCTTGTGTTTTTTTCCTGATATGCATGTTTTGCCTCAACCAGAAGCTGGCAGTAAATAAGCTGCATCAATGTTTGATATTCATGAACAAAATACTTTGCTAGTCCCACAAAACTGTCAAGAGGATTTTCTTAGCTGACAAGCAGTTTATGCTTTGTAAGGAGTAAATTCCTTCCCCCCTTTTCCTTCACTCTATGTTTCTTGTGTTGATTTAGGAGTATATATATATGTGTGTTTTAATGGAAGTTACAGTTCGATGTGGAAACATTTCTCCTTGATTCTGCAATTGAGCCAAAAATTTCTAACCACTTCTATGTGTGAAGGCTTTTGATTGTTAGTAAGAATTCAAAGAAAGTAAGTGATTAAAAGTTGATCAAGCTACTTTTAGAGAAATGTTCATTTACACTGAAATAATGGTTGTGCAATTCAATCTAGTTTGATATATTTGAATAAATAATTAATAATAAAAAGATGAAAATAATAAAAAACAATATTATATAAGACTTTAAATCATTAGGAACCCATCTTTCCGAGACATGGTAATCCAAGTTTCCTGAAATTGTGGATTAAACACTTTTACAATTTATCTCAACCCCAGAGACTTGTCTAACATTGGTCACACTCGATAAGTTCTCAAATGGCACAAATATTTATATCTGTTATGGTTGCTTGAGATCAACATTTTTGGCTTTTATTTTCGACAGTTTCTGTCCATTTTCAAACTTTTATGCTATTCATGCATCTGTGTTGGAAACAGCATCTTATCCCCAAACTGTGCCCTTAATTATTTAAATTAAACTTACCAAGCTATAAGACCACGAAGTAGTAATATATCCTATTAGAATTTATTAAATTGTTCACACTAACTCCTATTACTTATACAAAATTAAGACAAGTTTTGGGGGCAGTCACTTCCATCATTGATCAGTCAATAGCTAATGATGGGAGCGATTGTCCCCCAAAATGTTCTAATGTTGTATAAGTAAATTTTATATTTGATTCATCAAATATTTTGCAGGACAACAGAAATTGAAATTGCAGCATATGGCATCTTCCTGTGAAGTTTGCAGCCCCATCACAATTACTTTGGCAAGATAAAACACCTGAACTTGCAGCATAGGGTGTCTTCCTGTGAAGGTTGCAGCCCCATCACAGTTACTTTGGCGAGATAAAAATTCCTGAGGTATGAGCTACATTTCCCTTACAGTGATTATGAAAGACTGAAGAAAGCTTAGAAACAAAACAAGATCATATATGAGAGTAGTTTCTTGTTTGTATACTTAATGGTTTGAAGGAAAGCACCTGCATACAAAAGAGTTAGAAAACTTATATTATTACTTCAACTAAGAACTTTAAAAAAATAAGACATTTTTAAAAAATTCTGTTGGAACTCACACAGTGAAGCTTGTTAAATGTAAATTATATTACTACTGTTTATGGATTGTAAACTAGGTGAATGTACATTACTTTGTTTCCAGTCTAATCAATGATAAAAATTCTTAACATAGCGTAAATTGGGATTCAGGAATAACTACTTTTTTTTAGAATGAATAAAATCCTGACTTCGAATTATCCAAATAAATGATAAAAAATTTCAATTAAATATAAGGGTCATTAGAAAAGTTTTCAGAATAAAGCACAAGATGATGGCATAACTTTTTGAATTTATTCTTTTTTTCAACATAGTCTTCCTTGACACTAATGCACTTTGTCCAACTTTGCTCCAAAGCCTTTATTTCATCACGAACATCAAATTCCTCCAGGCCTACAAAATATGTCTCAGCTAATGATCTAAGCTTTTCATCAGATACAAATTCCTTTCTACCAAGGAAATAGATTATTCTATTATTTTTAATGTAAAAAATTAAAACTTATAACACAACTAGCATATTACAATCTATCGTAAGGAGCAGTTTTTGATATTATATCCTTTGTTTCCTCTTTCATTCCATTGGAGGGGAGTAATGTAGATGTGGCAGCAAATCACACTGCAGTTCATTAATTTTTGTCATTGTAATGAAAGCATTGTCTTGATGCAAGTTGACTTTTTTCTATGATAAATCCAACCTTTTCTTGAGTATTTTTGTCTTTAATAGGTCCAAAAGCTCCAGTAGAAGATAGTCCATTAGCAGTGCACACTTGTGGCCTTGCTGGATGGGGAGAATTTTGATACTTGCATTATTTAGACTGCTATTTTGTTTCAGGTGTGCAGTAATTTACCTATGTTTCATCATTGGTCACAAATCAATGCATAAAGTCATGGGATCTCTCAGAAAAGAGCAAACTGTGTTGAGAGATTTGCACTCTGATTTGCTTTTGATCCTGAGTCAGCAATTGTGGCACCCATCTTACTGGGATTTTTTTCAAGCATAATTCTTCCTTCAAAATATGTAATATCATTCCCCTGAAATGCTCAGAGCTTCAGCAATTTTGAACTTGTTTAATTGGTGATCTTCCGGAACCATGTCATTTATCTAATCAATAATTTTTGATGATGGATTTTGGTTGTCCACAGCATGGGGTCATCTTTCAAGTTGCATTTAAACTCTGTGGTTCACATGGAAACAGTTGAAAATTATGGTGCAGAGTCCCCTAGAGGGTTTGTCATATATCTGTATGAATTCCTGTTGCATTATTTACCAAGTACTTAATAACAGCACACATCACATATCACTACAAAACAGTTGGTCTAAGTTCAGGATGTAGATTTCACAGAAATTACATACATTATGGACATGTGATGATAAATATGTACATAGTTTACATTAAAATGCCATCTTAGAAAAAAAATACATATTAATGTAACTTAAATTATTTACATCAGGAATATTTACAAAACTGAATTAATTAAATGAAGAAAAATTACTACACTTATTTTCTCATTGTATGAAGTCCTCCTCTGTATAGAAAGTGTGAGTGATATGGCATCTTTTAAATGCTAACCTGAACTTATTTGTATTAGTATGCAGTTCCTTTATATATGATGCAAGTGAATTAAATAATATATACATAATTAAGATTGTTGTATGATTAGCTTTACTGTACAAGTTCGAATTAGCATTTCTAGTTAATATTATACATGTTCAACGTTTGGCATTTTTCTCAAATGCACACATCTGCACTGACAAACAGCTGTAGCTGTCCTTGACTAAATCTATGTATTATTATGCAAATGTTTCTGTAGAAGATGGCAGGATTTGGTAGCAAAACTGCAAAGTCTGTGAGTCATTCTAAAACTTTTAAAATGAACCTCACAGGAATTTTTAAACTTTTTTCCAATAGGAATTTCAGAGGAAATAAGTTTCTGTTTAAATTATCCAATAAATTGAATAATCTATGTTCAAAAACTCCATTGTACGGCCCTACTGTTCATCAGATTTCAATTCTTGATTATTTACTTCTTTTAACAGTAGATTTATTAAATTGCAGCCAGAGCAAATACTGATTCCCCTCTGCTGTTTCCTTTGTGCACAGATATAGATTTTCATAATATAAATTATACACTTCCTTTATTAACTGTTTGTTATTATATAAAATGCCACCTTTTCAACATGTATTTATAAAACTACCATTCATTTTAGTGCTATATCATCATCATTAGATTTCTGTCTTAATTGATCATGGGTATTAAGTTACAGTTTTTTGTGTACATGTTGAGTTGAGATGATTAAGTATAGAAAATGGAAACAGAAACATACTTGAACAGAATTAGGTTGGAAGAAAGAAGGAACAGAAGTATTTGGTAAAAACTGAAGTAAAGAAAAAGGGAAAGGTTGGAATGAAGTTGAAGTTCACAGTAGTGGCGACCTCAATTGCACTGCATCTTCATCACCACAAACTTCATCCAACTCTTCATGAAACTTCTTTTTTTTATTATTATTTTCATATTTAATGCCAAATTGGCAGTGACTAATTAAGATTTAAACATCAATTTTATGTCACATTTCGTTGAAACTTTCTCATAAAGCATTACAAGAATGATGTCTGCTAACTTTGATACTAGTGAATTAATCTACATGAAAATTTAGCAGACTTTTCAAATTAACCTTTTGTCAGCATTTACAGTAGGGACAGCAAGATCAAATTCTGAGTTCACATGTCATAATTGATACAATACAGGAACCTACAGTTGTATAATCTGAATGTTAGCATTTCTAAATATTTATTATTGATGCTAAAGTTTAATGGTGGGCATATTCACTCCTGTGTAGATAACTCACAGATACCAGCTAAAAGATAAAATGTACTGCTGAATCAAATTCTTCAGAATAATTTTGACTAAATGACTAGAATTTCCAAAATCATGTTTTTTTACTTCTGGAAACTCTTAAGTGTTTCATTTAGTAATAATTAATACTGATACTAAAAATTGAGTGATTCTTTCTATGTTGTTATTATTATCATTATTATTGCTAGGTTGTTGTTCTGTGGCAAAATTAATAACTCGGGTGTTATTTGTGTTATTTTATGTCTATTTTGAAAAGAAAAAGGTAAATTATCACTACAGTTAATGTTTTAAATAATGGATTTATAAGTTCTATGTTTAATAGCTGTTTGTTAAACATAAATGTTAGCTGCAGCAATAAAAGTGACCTCAAATGGATTCCTTGAGAAGTAAATCCAACTATTATGGGTTCGCATTTACTTATATTCTGACATAAATATAATCATGTAGTGCTGCTCTTTTCTTGTTGGCTCCAGTGTTGGTGCTGATAGTCTAGTAATAATCATACTTGCCTCATAGACCCAAGGTTGCAGGTTCAAATCTGGCCAGGGCCAATGGGCACAAATATACCTTAAGTAAAGCCATGGGCCCTTTGTCACAGATTTACATGTAAAAGAATCTGAATCCTGAGAGAAGAAGCCACTGAATAAAATTTATTGGCCATTTCATGCCCTGAAATTGAACAGGACACTGATAACGAGATTTAAAATAAAAAAAGAAACTGGCTCCAAGAAGACTTATGTCCTGATGTTACACACAGCAATTCCTAAAGGAAATTGCAGTTTAACTTTTAAAAACCCATATTAATGAATACTTTTTAATCTTGTGAGATATCATTTATAATGAATACCTTATTATGCATTTTAAGTGTTACTAATTTACACATGTTGCTCTCTACAGACAATCAGTTTTAATGCAAAGTGGCATGATGGTTCCGCTAGTATTGTAAAACAATGGTGAAACATTTTTATTAATGAAGTTTGTTCATTCATATTTGTTAATGTCAGGATAGAAGTAACAGGAATCATATTATAGGAGAAAGAACACCAAATATGCTGACAGAAGCTGCCCCAACATGTATACTGTACTTGTGTTTTAAGTTTACTATTGTTACAATTTAGGGTAGCTAAGTCTTATCAAATAAAACAGTACTGTACAATGTGCTTTATATTTCTTTAGGTCCAGGGCTGCCATCATCAACACCGCTGCAAGGCCATACTATTGCCCCAGGTAACAGTTTTAATGTTTAAAATTTATTCATACCTTTTTGTTTACCAAAATTATGAAATCTTTTTTGATGGTCAAAATCGTTAATAAAATGCTATACCTATGCAGCTGAAACTTTGACAGCTACCTTTGTAGTTGGCAATGCTACAGATTAACAAATGAGGAATGGCACCTTCTGAACCAATCACAAAGTAGCAATTGTGACATAAAAGCTGTTTTGTTGCCAGTTTTTCTTATTGTGTGTGTGTGCGGCTTGTTTGCAGTTGAGTTACTGTCATTAGCTGAATTCGTAGTAGTTAGAAAATATCCTATTTGCAGAGTGGTGGCTAATTTTTTGTGTCAATGCAAAATGTTCTTAGAGAAGGCATGTGCTGTAATGCCTCGAAAGTTTTTTTCTACTTAAAATCATGAGCATATATCTACAGTCTCTCACTGTTGAAAGTTTGTTCTTTATTATGTGTACATTACTAATGCAGAAATTTCATTACAGGTATAAATAGTTCTAGAGCAAAGAAATGTATCATTACTTAAACTTAATATACGTTTACTAAAACAAATTGAAAACTCTACAATATTAGCCATTTAGCAGTTGTTGGCTGTTGCATTGTCACAACCTTAGCGTAGTCAACATCAAATGAGCTGATGCTAATGGTTATGTGCAATGTTTTGGTACGCGTTATGACACAAATTGCATACAATTACCACTGTAAAAATTACATCACCAAATTTTTTTTATTGCTAAAATCACTGATGATTTTTTATCTATTAACATTTAATTCCATTGTTGAACTTGATATTCAAGTAGCAATTAGATAATTAATATATAATTGTCAAGTTATACAAGTGAAAAACAACAATTTTCATTCTAATATTTGTTGATATTTCTAACATTAAAATTTCACCAACCTTTTGATGTTTGGACATGTTTTGAATGCCACTGCATTCATTCTCCAACTTTTGTTTCATCATCTTTTCTCTTGTGGTATGCATGACAAACTTCTTAATGAGGTCATCTTCTGATAGTATTTCAAAATTCATTGCCTGTTGTTTTTTATATATGAGTATGAAGATTTTTTTCTCAGTTAATTGTACATTATTAATTTTTTTTTTTTAACCAAAAATGTGTGGCCATTGCAGTTTTTTATGTTTCTAAAGTGCGCTTTGGTTTTTTAATTCTTTTTTTTTTGTCCATCCTATATAATAATGGGTACATTCTTTGCAATTAATTTGATATATACCTGATCTGTACTTTGTTTCAGTTTTATTTTTTTTAATAATTTATTTTCACTGAATTTTTTCTGCAGAGCCAATATAATGTTATATTTCTTTAATATAATTTTAAATTTATTATATGCCAAAGGATAGTACGTGAAGTTTTAAATTATTTTTTTTTTCAAGATGCATGTATCTTTTGCATTTCTGTCTTTGGAATTTTTTTTATAAATTTATTTCAATTAATTCTTCCTGAAACCATTGTTTATTGCAATTATCATATGTGCTGCTGTTCTTTTTGATACTTCTTGTTGCTGAGTGGTAAGTTCACTAATCTGTTTGTTAGTCTGTGAAATACTGCATGATTGATTTGATTTATTTACAGATGCTGTTTGTCATCAGCGTCCCATTCTATTCAGGGCGTGAAACGATCGACAAATTTTTCTCTGAGGCCTCTCCTTTCAGGCTTGAGGTTCTTTTTCGTGCTGTAAATGTATTACATGGGACCCACGGCTTTACTTCCCTTCCAAAGGAAGCCATACTTAGGATTTTTACACCCAAAAAATCCATCGATCCTGGCTGGGTTTGAACCCGCAATTTTGGGTTTAGAAGGCAAGTATGGTTACCACTACACCACCAAAACCAACGAAATATTGCGTGTTGGCATGATTTAGAATTGAAACTGCCCCCTATGTACCTTACTCTATGTGTCTGTTTTCTGTATATTTCAAAATCTAATCTGTTGTCCTTTCTAATTATTTTTAAATCTAGAAAAGAGAGGTGATCTGATTATTGAACTTTAACAGTGAAATTGGTAGATTTTTCATGTAAGTTTAATAATTGTATTGCATCTTCTATGTGTTTTGTATTTATTATACAAAAATGACATTCACATATAGGTATCTGTAAACTTCTGCAGGAAAAATTTTACCACTTGTATTTCATTTAAACTCTGAACAAATTAGTAAATAGAAGAGATAGTGGGTTACCCACAGTAAGTCTGTTTCTTATTGAAGGTGAAGTAGGTTTGATCTATGCATATTTTTGTTCATTTTATACAGGTTAGTTATAAGTCCCACACCACTTAAATAAATTTTGAAGCATGTTGTTCAGTAACATGAAACTCGGTGTATGGGAATACCCATATACTGAAAATTCAAAATTTATATTACCGACTTTTATCTTCTTCCATTTTAACCAAAGAACTCCAACTCTTTTACCTTAAATGTAATGCCCAATATATTTTTACAATTTCAAATAATGCTCATTAAAAGTATTTAAAAAAGTACCTACATTAATACTTCTATACAAATTTACTGTTGCTAAATCAAGAAAACAAAAAAGTTTTGTCAGTAATAAAATAAATACTGTCTTTGTTAATATCCATGGAATCATATTTATTGATACAGAAACATCTTATTTAAAGTATTAAATCTGACATATAGTATGTTAAATAATTCTATTTAATGCAAAAGGGAAAGAATTGTAATTTTAATTGTGGTTGACTATGGAGACAGGCAATGAACTCCTCAAGAGGCAGTGAATTTAATTAATGATATGCATCTGGATCACAATTCAACTCCACGGAACAGTAACAAGGATCATTAAGAAATTTACTCCAACTAGAAGCATAAAGGACTTAACAAGCTCAGGTTACCCAAAAAGGGCAACTGATGAGGATATTTCATTGGATGTTCTCTTCCTTATGCAAGAAAATCAAAGTTTCTAAAACATATTATCATTAGACTCAAATTTCCATGATGAAAAAATGCCAAGCCATATAAAATTAATCTTTAGCAAGAAATTTCAGAGAACAATTCTAATACAAGAAGAATGCAGCATATTAACTAATTTCTTAGATAAATTGTTGTATTCTCACATCAAGTCATATTCTGCCTGCATGGATTTGTCAACATGCCGCTACTGGTCAAACATAAATCCACAATGGATAGAGAAGAACTACATGCAGAAATCTTAATGTTTGGGCTGGTATTGTTTGTGATCATATCATTGGTCCTTTCTTCTTTAGAGAAGCACCATTAGATAATTGGATTTGCTTTAAAAACGTGTAGTACTGGTAATCGTGTTTTCATATGCACTCAACCATGAGCTACATTGAGATGTCATCTATTTGCAACAAGATGGAGCTCCAGCTCACTATGGAAGAATGTTTGTCAGCACTTAGACCAGGTTTTTCCACAATGATGGATTGGTAGTGGCCAGCAAGATCTCCAAGTCTCAACTTTGAACTTCTTTTTGTGGGACAATTTGAAGTCAGTTATATGTAAGAAAGACCTAGCAACTTAGGAGAGCTGGAATATTGAATAATGGAAGCAGTACAAGACATTCCTATATCCTGGTTGTCATTTCTTAATTGGTTTCTATGATCGATCAGCACATTATCAAGCAGCTGAGGGCTACCAGTTTGAAAGCAGAATTTACACATTGATCTAGCTTTGTTTTGTGTTTGTTAAGGAAGGAGCATAATATTATTAACTACTCTTTTTGGTTTTCTTGATTTAGCAACAATTAATTTGTACAGAAGTATCTAGTGTGGGTCTTAAGAGAACATTGTTCGAAAACATAAAAATATATTATGTATTTCATTTAAAATAAGAGAGTTGGACTTCTGTTCAACTAGAATTAGAAAAAAGTCAGGAATATCATGTTTGAGTTCTCAATATATGGCTATCTCCATATATCAAGTCTCATGTCACAGAACCACATGCTTCAAAAGTTATTTAGGTAATGCAGGTCTTTTATCTAACCCTGTATAATCTTTTATTTATAAACTAGTTGGTGTAACCATCTCTATAAATTATAACTGCTTTTCTTTAGGAATATACCTGGAAATACATAAAATAAAACAATGTGTTTTTTGATTAAATCTGATGAGCCTTTTATGCTGGACTTTCAAATTTTGAAAATGCTTTGTATTTTTCTAATAGCCAGTGTGTAAATTTATTTATTGAGTTTATATGGTGAATAATTTGCTGCATCAGAATTTAAAATAACTCCCTGGTGGAAGAAAAATTACCTTTCTCTGTTGCAGTTTTGGACATCAGAGCAAAGCAAGCCACAATGCTGCCTGGCTCTCTTTGAAGTCTGTTAATTATTTTTCAATTATGCAAATAATCAAATGCATTTCATTCAATTAAAAAAATCAATTATTATCCTAATGCTATCCCGAACACGCCTCATTTCCTGAAGTTTGTTAACTAATTTATGAAATGCAGCCAAACTTTGAAACTTGGTCAGTAGGGAATGGTTCTTTGAATGACTGGCAGAGTTGATTCTGTACACACATACAGATCATAATCACCCATGGAATAGAATATTTAGGTTAACAGATAGATGTTCAGCTGAGACTGGTGAAGCATGTGTTTCCTGACGTGCCAAACTCATAATCTGCTCATCCAGTACTATTTGTGTTTATTGGAATTATTTTTAATATACTTTTAAAAATTATGCAATAAGAAAGGTGTGCTAATTAGGTATTCATTGTAAGCGTGTGGTAAAGAAAACTACATACTTTGAAATTGATCATAGCTGGGCTATTTTGTCATGGTCATTGTTTTAAATTAATTTAAAAACCACACTTTCAGTGACACTACAGCCGACATCATTGATAGACTGAAAGTGTCTTGAGAGGCAGAGATACAGAACTTGGAAGTCAGAGGGGGTTGGGATGTTGGGATAGTTATGGTACACATGTTTGTTGACCAGTAATGAATTTTAAGTCTTGCTTATTGGTTACTGGTCAAAAAATAATGTTGCACCACAACTCTCAACATTCCTACCCACTCCCCACTTCTAACAATTCTGTAACTTTGCTTCTCCATACACTTTTGATAGCACTGAAAGTACTGGTTTTCAAATTAATTTATTAGCATGGTAATGGTCAATTTCAATTATAACAATGGCACCCATGAAAGCCTTGCATTCAATTTCTTGGTGGTAGTTACCAGTTCATTATGAAATACAAGATTTTTTATAGCCACATTTTCATTCATATAAATCAAAGTCTAGTCATGCTAAATGATCGTCTCAGTTTTCAGTTATATGACATAAGGAGGTGTTTCTTTGCTGCCAAACTTTAGTGAGATTTCCCTCATTGTTTGTTCCTCACTTGGTGGTGGTTTGCCTTTTTTGGATGTCTGATGCTAGATTGAACAGTTTTCAGAATGATAGAAAAAATGTTCCAGTTATAGATAAAAATCTATGATTAGAAGCTAAATGCAATGAAAATTATTAAATATTTACAGTGCATTTTGATGGCAGATTAAGCAACAGAATAGTTAAGTGTCACATTCATCAGCTGCTGTGTATGAATTAATATAAGGATTAATTACTAAATTACAACAGTAAATAATTTAATTGATATCATTGTATGATGGCATTTGATATTAAAAAGGATGTTCAAAGCTAGTGAAGTTGTTCTGAGATTTTTTGCTGCAGTTTTTTGTGTTATCCAAGATTATTGTATAAGTTAAATATGACTGGTTTCACTAGTTTTATTCCACTTACTTGGACATGTTTCAAAGGCAAATTTCCTTCATCAGCATGGTTCCACTGTGAAATAAAACTAGTGAAATTTGAGTGACTTCCTCATAAGTAATGTGTTATATGATACTATATTTCACTGTGAAAATCCCAAACTATTAAAATTTATAACTGGTTTGTTTGCAACAGGTACAAGATGGTCAACAGACAGCTTCATTGAAAATAATTACTCTGAAGAATCCTACAAGAATGTGTGAATAGTACTTAAACACTGTAGAATGACATTAAAAGTAAAAACAGAAAATAAAGAATATGTTAATCAAATTTGTCCCGTTATTTGATTACCCTCTGCCCAGTTCTAGAGCATTAAAAAAAAAAAAAGAGATTGAGAGAGAGGCAGAGAAAATTTGCCTATCTTTGCTTCTGAAAAGAAATGGGCAAAATTTTGCCTAACATAGCATTATTTGTAGATAAAAAAATAGGCAAAGATAGGCTAAGTTTCCTGAGAAAATGAAAAATTAGGCAAAGATAGGCAATTGGAAATTTAGCCTATCTTTGCCTAATTTTCAATTTTCCCTTAAAATTTAGCCTATCTTTGCCTCTTAGCCTATCTTTGCCTAAATTTCCAATTTTTTAGCCTATCTTTGCCTAATTTTCAATTTTGCTAGAAAACTTAGCCTATCTTTGCCTAAATTTCCAATTTTTTAGCCTATCTTTGCCTAATTTTCAATTTTTGCTAGAAAACTTAGCCTATCTTTGCCTCTTAGCCTATCTTTGCCTAAATTTCCAATTTTTTAGCCTATCTTTGCCTAATTTTCAATTTTCCCTGAAAATTTAGCCTATCTTTGCCTCTTAGCCTATCTTTGCCTAAATTTCCAATTTTTTAGCCTATCTTTGCCTAATTTTCAATTTTCCCTGAAAATTTAGCCTATCTTTGCCTCTTAGCCTATCTTTGCCTAAATTTCCAATTTTTTAGCCTATCTTTGCCTAATTTTCAATTTTGCTAGAAAACTTAGCCTATCTTTGCCTCTTAGCCTATCTTTGCCTAAATTTCCAATTTTTTAGCCTATCTTTGCCTAATTTTCAATTTTCCCTGAAAATTTAGCCTATCTTTGCCTCTTAGCCTATCTTTGCCTAAATTTCCAATTTTTTAGCCTATCTTTGCCTAATTTTCAATTTTGCTAGAAAACTTAGCCTATCTTTGCCTCTTAGCCTATCTTTGCCTAAATTTCCAATTTTTTAGCCTATCTTTGCCTCTTAGCCTATCTTTGCCTAAATTTCCAATTTCTCCTGAAAATGTAGCCTATCTTTGCCTAATTTTCCATTTTGCTTGGAAAATTAGCCTATCTTTGCCTCATTTTCCATTTTCCTAGGAAAATTGAGCCTATCTTTGCCTATTTGGAATTTTCCTAGTAAATTTTCATGGTCAAGATAAGCTGAAATTTGCCTATTTTAAAAAAAAAAAAAAAAAAAAAAGAGGGGGACAAAATTCCCCCCCCCCTTCCTGAGGAAAAAAGATTTTTTTTTGCCATTATCCTTTTTGTGGCAAAATTTTATTTATCTTTTCTTTTCTTTTATATTTTTAGCAGTGTTTTTTCCTCACAAAAAAAAAAAAAAAAAACAGTGAAGCAAATCTTCATACTGCCACAGCTGTAGTCTTCTTGAAGTGTACGTCAAATACTGATTGTGCAGTCATATATCACTATAAAACTAACTTTGTATACCATAAAGTGGATGAATGTAATTTTTTAACACAGTTCTTTACAAATGTATTACATGCTCAGCTTCTTTACATCTTTACATGTAATGGTCAGCAACTTCTGCTTGTTGCTGACCAAAAATTGCAGATGTGAGCCTTGTTAAACTTGGAATATTCATCATTGTTCAGAACAGAATTTCAGTCCAACCCCATAGTTGAAAATTAAAACATTTCTTTCTTTTTGTCCTATGCCTGTCTTTTGTGGGCATTTTCCCCTGGCATGGTGATTTTTAAAGGATTTTTAGGCTAGGGCATGCATAAGGTGCCACTAAGTTATCCTTTTTTATAGTGCACTAGGAGGAGGAGGAGGAGGAGGAGGAGGAGGAGTGGGACGCTGATGACCTGAGGTGTTACAAAGCGTCCATAAACAAATCAATCAAAAAAAAAAAAATCTTCTGATGAGCCATCCACCATAAAGTCCAAATCTAGCTCCTTTGATGGCTGATGGGTACTAGAGGATACAACTTTGTATTGAGTGTGCAGTGATTGATCTAAAAATGTAAATAATTTATATTAACCCACTTTATGGTATACCAATTGAAGGGAACTGGCTATGAAATAAGCTCTAAAATGTTTTAGATTTAAGGCACTTTTATTCATTTCCATATATTATAATAATTTATTGGTACTAACTGCAAAATTCCTGGTGAGGGGTGTATTTAATGCCGACAGAAAAGCCCTTGGCAACTGCCCTCCCAGACCCAAAACCTTTTGTCTCCACAAATTGCACTCCTGTCAAAGACACTTGGAACATTAACAATATATAGGCATTATATTTACAGCTTTCCACTTTGTTGACTAGCACAGCTAGTGTTGTTTTCATTTCACAGTATTTAAAATATTCTGTACCT
The DNA here is from genome assembly GCA_030762175.1 of Metallyticus violacea. NCBI lineage: Eukaryota > Metazoa > Arthropoda > Insecta > Mantodea > Metallyticidae > Metallyticus > Metallyticus violacea. Next base: position 1,844,386 of record CM060844.1, read on the forward strand.
TGCTTTTATCAACATTACACAATGCAAACACAACATACTTTTAGATACAAGGTACAAGGCACAGGTATATGTAAATAAGAAATGTGCATTTATATATATATATTTATAAAAATTGGAAATAAGGGAAGAAAAATGTTTGTCTTAAGTACATCTTCATGCAGTGGCATGATAAATATATATCTATTATTATCATTATACCTTTTTGTTTCTTGCATTTACCTCTTCCAGATTTTTCATCTGATTTGATAATTATAATACGAAACCACCTGAGATTTAAAAATCACCTCTCATTTCAAACTGATGATCATGTTATATGCTACAAATTCTTGCGGTGATTTTCGGTCTTTGTTCTCACTATCTCTGCCATCATACTCATCCAATTGAACTTTGATGCATTACAAGGACTATCATTCAGGCTTTTTATTGGGTTGAACTCTTGGATAAAGCTGAAATAACAAACCAAAAAAAAAAAAAATGAATTCAGTATTGTATCACAACTAGAAGTGGGGATATATGACACTTTTGCTTCCATCATCATCTGTAGATCAGCTGACATCATATGGTGGTGGTAGAATAAGCATTCTCAAACAATGCATTGGCAGGATCTTGAGGTTCTTGTCTTGATTTTTTAAAATAACAATTTTTTACAATGTTGATTAACTGCTGGACTTTTGGCTGTCTCTTGAAATGTAACTACTGAGTTTTCAATCTGTTTATATTTAATATTCTTAAAGTGTTCATTAATTTAAATTTCTATTAATTTTCCTATATACAAGATTTTAACAAAGAAACATATAATTTTAGAAACAAATGCAAAGATAAATTATTATTTCTGAAAAGTGAAATCTTTCCACAGTCATTGCTGCATGAGATATGACATCATTTAAACAATTTTAAAATTAGAAACCATGATTTTTTTAATCTTTTCCAATAGAGCACCTTTATTTTGTTTTATACAGAAGCATAATTTAGTAATTTACAAACCTGAAGAACTAATAAATTCATAAAAAAGCATAATTTACCATGACAAAAAAGGCACATATGCAGAAAAACCTGGCGTAAGACCATAAGGTCCACTCTTCCTCTTCACCAGGAACAATTATCATTTCGATATATACAATACAGTTAATGACTTTGACAATTTGAGCATATTACTTGTTAAATGTTACATTCTTCAAATAAATAACTTTTGAGCAATGTTCTAAATTGTCATCTCAACACATGTAGTGACAACTGTCAAGGATGAAGAAGTGTGAGGGTTTAGATATTTGATATATGATGAGAAGATAATTCAGTGTTGAGGTGCATATAAGAATGAGCATGTGCAAATACTTGAAAAGCTGAAGTAATATGATCTGATTGCAGGCATTACAAACACATAGTTTTTGTCCGTAACAGAATGTTGCAGTAATTGAAACGTGGCATAATCAATGTTTACATTGAATGTGCAAAAATTCTTAAACTATTTCAAGGAATGGAATATTAAAGTATTTTTAATAAAGTATTATTAAAGTATTTAACATCGTTTTGTTTAAATTTGCTGTCAAAATGGACACTGAAACTTTTACAAACAGTTTTATTGGCACTTTTTTTTTCCATTAAGTTTCATAGGAATGAGTACTGTTTGATTAGTTACATTTAATATTTGATTATGACTGCATGTGATTTTCCTGAATTTATGATAAGGCAGTTTTGTTTAGTCCATATGGATACTCAAGTCTAGAGTCTTTGTTGTCGGTTCTGGTGGTGTATTGGTAACCATACTTGCCTTCTCAACCCAAGGTCACGGGTTCAAACCCGGCCAGGATGGATGGATTTTTTTGGGCATAAAAATCCTACGTATGGCTTCCTTTGGAAGGGAAATAAAAGCTGTGGGTCCCGTATCGTGTTGTACATCTACAGCACAAAAAAGAACCTCAAGCCTGTAGAGAGGCCTCTGAGCAAAATTTGTTGGCTGTTTCACGTCCTGAATTGAATGGAATGCTGATGACCTGAGATGTTAAAGAGTCTCCATTAAAAAAAAGAAGTTAAGATTAGTATGGAATTAATAAGTAAATCTGGTTGTGAGCATCTATATAGTTGAAGTCATCTGCAAAGCTTCATATGTTTAGTGACATTTATATAAATGGAAAATGATATTGGTCCCAGTACTGAACCTTTGTGGCGTTCCACTCTCTACCAACCTCAAAAGTAACACTGTAGTCAGTTGGAGAGAAAGGAGTGAAACTACTATATCAAACTTCTCAGATGCAGTGACTTGTAGTTTATTTATATTAACGAGTCAATTCTCTCACCTTCATAGTCTCATGGAGGTCCTCAATAATGTTAAGCAAGGCAGTTGCCTAATGTAATCAGCCTGGAAAAGATTCTAATTTGTAAAATTTCTTTGAGATGTCATAACTCACGCAAAAATGACTATGGAAAGATTTCATATTTATTAAATATGAAAAAAATTGTGTGTATCTTTGCATTTTCCATAAAAATTTTCCATCTGCTTGAAAAACAAATTATGCTATATTTTTAAAAAGCCTCTACATCCTCACACTTAATTGGAATATTTAGCTCATGAATCAGTGACCTATCACTACATATTTATCACTTCCTCAGCTTATACATCAGTGTGCACTAAAAATTAATAATCAACATGGCAGGCAATTGAAAACATTTTGGTGAGACATGAGGCGCACAAATTAATCTTATAATTCAAAGTTCCAAGCCAAATGATACAAAATAGAAATGTGTGTGGTACCAGCTTAACCAATGTCATTTGATTTTTATAATTGTGTTTTTAATAATTGTTAATTTAATGCTGATATGGAGTTGGTTTGGTAACACTTATACTTAACATAGCTACTACAGATAGAGTTTGGTTATTTTGTAATTTGGTACTACATTTTTTTAAATAAATTCTTGATTTTAAATTTGTTACCTGCTTTTGGATAGTAAGTGAAATTCTTCTATTTACCATTTATATTTATTTTTGCAAATATGCACATGTTTCTAATTGCTTTAATTCTCTTTAATTTAGCAAGCTCATTCTAAAGGGCTGTATTGGTATTCTTTCTTAAACTCTGGGACATTCATCAGTTTATATGTAAGGCTTGTTGCTGTATTTGGGTTTGTAACTGTTGTTCTCAATGTACTTATCTGTTAGAGTTGGTTTCCTGTATGTTCCAAAGGTCAACTAATTGCCATCTTTAATTATATCAAAGATTGAAAATTCAGTAGTTGCGGCAATTTCTGGCCTAAAAATTAAAACATTCTAAAAAAAACCAAGGCATTGTAATGAACTTTTGAGATTTGGTATAACTTAGTCTCTGATGTCAGATGATGGGATGGACTGCTCTTGAAACATGTCCTTAGAAAGTGAAATATGTTACTATTGCCTACTGCTTCACTGTCAGCAATTTCTGTTTAACTTCACATTATATGTAAGATATTCAGTAACTACTGCAAAACTTTTTACCTCCTGGCCAATATACCTTAAAAATTATATGTAGTTCCATATTCAACAATGTATCTGCTAAAGAGATAACACTGCAGAGCAGTTGCATGGGCAGAATTTTGGAAGCTGAAATTCACATGGAGCATTCGGCATTAGCAAGCACAGGTGAAAACATTGCTCACGTAGAGGCAATAGTTAAGAAAGATTTGGAAGTGACTTACAGGTAGAGAGAGGAATCTAAATATACATTTGTTGCAGGTGTTGAAATCCTGTACAAATATCTTTGTGTGAGGAAGCTTTGTTGTCATTAGGTATCCCACAACTCATAAAAGAGAGCAAACCTGAAATGCTGACAAAAATTGGAGTACCAATATGACCTGGGTCTTCACAAATAGTGGGCTCCTATTGAAAGCAGAGCAATGTTCAAGTGCAGACTGGAACATAGTTGCCAATTTCCTCTCAGCAAATGGCCATATTGCAAGAACAAAATACCATCACTGACGACTGGTACACCACAATTTTTCTTCCTAGGGTCTTCAGAACACTAACAGAAAAAAGATCCAAATCCAGGTTGTTAGGATTGTTGCTCCATGATGACACATTGCTTTCAAAAAATTAAATTTCTGCAAGAATCAGGAATGATATTGATGAACCACCCACCGGCATGGCTCCCTGGGACTTTTCCCCATTTCCATCTATTCAAGTAAAAACTAAGAGGGGTCATCAGTTTTGTTAGTCTGGAAGAAGCTATTGTATCCTACAAAGAGGAAGTTGGTGTCATTTGTAAAGAAGCATGACTGTTCTGGAGGATTCAATCTTGTATTGACGGTAAGAGGACTTTAGAGTTCAGCAGAATTTGAAAATTAAATAGCTACCTTTGTACTATATTGAGTTTGGTATTTTTAACACACAAAATGTGAACTTCCCATTTTAACTGCATCCTATGATAATGATATTCACAGTGTCATTTTTCAATAATATTTTTAATTTTTGGATAGGTGTAAAATCATGAAGGGTTTGTTTCAGTCATTAAGACATATGGTCCATCTACAGCGATAACAAATTTCCATCTTTCTCTTGCCAGGCAATTTCACGCAGATTCCTACTGTGTTTGTGTGACATTTTTCCAACTTCAAATCAGTTGATAAAACTATTCACAATTGTTAAAGAGATCCCTTGCTAACATTCCCAGAGATCATAACAACCTCTGTAATGTAACTTAGATCTGTAAGTACTCACCCCAAGTAGATTACGAGGGATATATCCCTCCTGGTCGTTGAGACGTGACCACCACCATTCTCGCTCCCATTCATCACCCTTACGAAGCACCACCAACTTATCACTCTCTTTGAAACTCAATTCATCTGTGTTATGCGCTTCGTAACTGTACACAGCATAAACCACACCATTGTTTAAGATTCCCAGTTTCTCCTGTACACCTGCACAAATTAAACATTTACATGAATATCAGTCCATTATTCTGAACTTTTTAACAGCTACAGAAGTGTTTAAGACTTAAATCAGAGGTAAAATGATACATGAAACTAAAGTACAATACATGATCATATTGTGTTGCTGGGGTAGCCCAGGTAGTAAGTTGGATGGCCTTGGGCATGTTTCATAAAAGTTGAGACATGTGACAAATTTGTTAGTATATTACAACACTTAGTTATTTAGTTATAACTATTATTAGTTATTTCACAGGTAACTTGTGTTGCTATGATTACAGAAGCATTAGGGTATTGGTTCAAGGCTCTGCTATTTACCACCCATTAAAATTTACTTTCTTTGCATTGATATTATAATGTAGATTAAATTTATTTGATCATACTTATCAATTAATGAAATTACTGTTATCAATATAGTCTATATCAAAATTTACTTTCTTTGCATTGATATTATAATGTAAATTAAATTTATTTGATAATACTATTATCAATTATAGTCTATATTAAAAGATTAAACTCTGTCATGTACTATGTACTTTATAATAAATGTAAAAAAACAACACAAATGATAAGCTAGTTATGGTGAACAATGTTAGCTCAGCTACAAAATAAATGTCAGGTAAGCTATAGAGCATTGAAGAAAACATAATAATCATTTCTTTATAATGTAAATTTTGAAATAAAACTTTTAAAATTTATTGTATGTCGCACTTGCTATCACATGTAAATATTCTCCTATCAAATTTGTTTGACAGTTCTGCAGGTATGTGACAATATTATGTTTCATAAAACAAGTATATCGAAATATTTCTAACAAATTATCACCTTTTATCAATCATACTAAAATTTGTATGGAACAGAAATATGGTAATTTCATAATTTTATATTTGTCATGCTTTATGAAACAGAAACTTGTTAAGTTTCTTATAAAGCGAATGCCTGTCACCTATGAAACAGGTCCCTGGTTATAGTATAAGTATATATAGTATGTACAGAGTGCGTCAACACCTTTGATAATGTAGCCTCCTAAATCTGCTTTGAGTGGAATTTACTTCCCAATGAATCCATCTGAAGTCACTTCTATTGTTGCATATAACATATTCATTAATTAATATATTAAATGCACTTTTTGTTTGAAATACACATGAAATTTCAGTGTTATCACTTATATAAAAAGTAATTAAATAAAATGTACTTTAATTATGAGGGTTTCTGAATGATGGTTGGTTGTTAGTGGCCATTGGGGATTCTCAAATTTATCATTTTTTCCTCCTAGCTTCCCAATAAAGAACTTACAAATTATTTTTCATATGTTTGCTGCTATCAAGTAGACTGCACTTTAATGTCCCTTGTTTACAATAATATTCATGTCCTTACATAATAAAAGGTTTCTGATGACGGCAAGTCTTTATCTACATTACATTACTACTATTATCACTACCACTACTACTTCACTTCCTTTCCTATATTCCTACTTTAACAGTTCTGAATTTTACAAGTACACAAAAAAGTTATGTTTAGGAACTAGCCAGCATAGCTTAGCTTTATAATGAACTCTGAAAACTGTATATTGTTTTCTATGCTTTATAGTAGTTTTACCATATAATACTTGTTACCCTATAACACAAATATGGAATGGAGAGAAGAATATATTAATTTTTTTTAATTTGGTTTATTTACGGATGCTCTTTAACATCCCAGGTTATCAGCATTCCATTCAATTCAGGGCATAAAACGGCTGACAAATTTCGCTCAGAGGCCTCTTTTTTCAGACTTGAGGTTCTTTATCATGACATACATGTGCGACATGGGGCCCATGACTTTACTTCCCTTCCGAAGGAAGCCATGCTTAGAATTTTTACGTCTGAAAAAACAGGGATCGAACCAGCGACCTTGGGTTTAGGAGGCAAGTATGGTAACCACTACACCACCAGAACCAACAGGGAATATTATAAAGAGATGTAAATGGAGTTCTGCAAAAATACAAAATAAAATAAAACCATTATTCAAGAGCAAATTTCACTGCACAAATATCCCTCTAGTTGCTAATATTTTGTCAATTTTCTTGGTTATGTTTTAGATGCATAAGAACAGCTTAATATAATGTGAAACAATAATAATGAAGAAATTATCAACCAATTTGGTATTAAGAGATTTATATTAATATTAATTATTATTTGATGGAATGCTTATCAGTGTTTTTTTGAAGATTTTCCTGTAGTGAAAAAGCATAAATTTGGAACTTGAAATTTGGTAAGAATTATTTAAAGGAATTAGCTTTAAATTTTGTATTATAGATTTTTTATATAGTCAGAAAATTATATTCTTGCTTTAATTCATGGGTGCCATTAGTACCAAATTAGCCAACCACCACCTACCTAGTGACTTAAACTTTAGCTTCAAAATTAATATTTTGGTTTGCTTACATTTGGCAATAATTAATAGGGGTTTCGATGGCATACACGTCATTGATAGATGCTTAATTTATTAAAAGAGTATTAATAAATGTTCTCAGCTTGTATTCAATTATGTCATTCCTTTATTTATGCAGAGCCACTGAAGCAGAATACAGGTGATAAAGCCAATTTTGTGACATGTGCATTTAAAATTAAACCATGAAATACTGAAGGTGTCCCTATTATATACACTAAGTTACAAGTGTGTGTATGCTCAGAAGCAAGCAGCACCCTATACATTTTTATAAGATGAGTTATGGCTTAACTAAGTCCTGGATTATTTAGCTCCTATGAACAATGTAATTTTTGTCTGGCTTTTGTCAAAGTTAACTTCGATAATCTGCATTCATATGAGTTCTGTGAAATCAGCTCATTCATTTTTAAATGATGCTCTCAATATTTACAGGCAACATTTTAGAAATGATGTTGCAGGCATTTCAACAAAACACAAGGATTATTTTATAAGGTGCACAGTTGGTAGTACTGTGGACTGGATGATGCAACACTAATGAATTAGTTGCAGTTGCAGGCTTGATAAAGAAGCACATGTATTCAATTTATCCATAGCGTACTCTCGAGCTAGAAATGGAGTACTGTCACTGTTTAAGGTCAAAGGTCATAAAACTTTACATGGTAAGACAACCCCACAGAAATCCACAATACAGCTTCTCTTTGGGCTAATTGTTGGTTGTATCAGTGGATGCAGACCAAAGACGAAAAAAGTGTGAAACTTGTGCTGGATGCTCTTCAAGAAAATCTTCATATGAAGAACTTTTAGGGGCCACAAGGATTTCACCAACATCAGTACTGCACATTTTAACAAAAGAAAAAAATGTGTGTGTGCTGAACAGAAGCAGAAATTGCTGAAACATAGATTAGAGACCTTGAGCTGCAGTTGAAATGGCTCTCATCCTTCATGACATACCCTGGCATTAAGGATGGGATGTGTTACTTCCAGCACTCTATAGTCTAGATATGAGTTCACCAGACTTTCACTTATTCCCAAAGTTCAAAAACGGACATCGTTTTCCTTTCTGCTGCTGTTACCTCAGTCATTCATCAAAAAGCAAGGAGATTGTAATGAAATGACTCATGTACCTATAAAATAAAAACAATAAACTTACTGTACAGATATTCCGAGCACCCATCAAAGCCTTCTTCATCCTCTTCACACTTTTCAGCAGCTGTTTCATGGTCAGAAAGAGTTGTGGCAAAAATACATGCCCCATGTTCCACTAGGAACCTCACCATGGCAAGGTTGTTACATGACGCTGCACAATGTAAAGGTGTCCTGCAAAAACATTAATTAAATTAAATATAGAAAAATGGCATTATAACATAACAAGATATATACTTCATAGGTTGTCTCTCATTGCCATATATAGGTGGAAGTAAATTTGTATTAAGTAATAATTAAATTTCATTAAGTTATAAATTTCAAAATTATACAATTTACAAAGCTTTTCTACTGAACTGTCCTTGCCAACTTTTCAGATAGACAGCCACTACAAACAAATTAATTCTAATTCAAATTATTTAAATTAAACAATTTCTTCCATTATTTTATAATTGTACAAAATCATTATTTTTACTCTTTCTTTTCACTGTCCAACTACATTTATTTTTCAATTAAAACAAATATTGTGCCAATCATTTGTAAACATTATTTTAGAGTGATTTCTCCAAGTAATTTAAATACTTTAGATTCATAATTCTAGCTTTTCAGTCTTCAACACACTATAGATGGTTTGCAACTTAAAATCAATAATGAACTCTACAAGAGAAGGCAGACATTAAATATCTTTGAATAAAATTTCACAAAAAGCTTTCCTTCTCTGAATAATCAACAATATAACTAAGAAAGTGAATAAGAAGAACAATGTATTAAAAGACTAGCAGGCTTCAAATGGGGAGGATCCATAAGGCTCCTTAATGACACATACAAAAGCTACATAAAGCCTAATTTACTCTATGGAAGTGAGATAATATCCAACTTAAAACTAAATTGGTTATAATACAATCAAGATTATTAAGAATAATAACAGGAGCCATAAAAACAACACCTACTGCTGCAATGCAGAGCATAACTACCTGCCAATTAAAACAGAGCTAGATGTAACATTTAATTTCATTGCGGAACCAATACAGTGAAGTGACTATTATATTCTTAATTATCTAAAAAGTTGATTTGATAATCTTATGCTCCACTTACTGAGAGCTAGATATTAAAATTGCAATATTTGGAAGAAATTAAAAGATAATTTACACAGGAATAAATGATTTCATATTCCTAACAGCACACAATGATTAAAAACACAGCAGGCTTTCCAAAATTACATACAAAAAGATGATTTAAGCAAAATTTTAAAAATAAGCACTAAACCTGTCATTAGACCAACTACAATATATAGGCATCAGCATGAAATTAAATCTGGATACAATGTCAATATTAATTCAATTTGGAATCTAACACAGTGAAACATATACTAATGATATCTTCAGAGTTAAACTATTTAGAACGCTCTTTATGGTTTCATTTATTGGAAATTTATTCAGGACATGTTTCATGGAACCTTGTCTCCATCCTTGCCTGTTAAACGATTGTTGCATTTTAAGTGAATAAATTGTATTTACGAAGCTGTATAATGGAGTGGAGTGGTAATATATCCTACATTAATGTATTCTAATTGTTCACACTAACTCCATTTACTCACATAGCACTAGGACATGTTTCGGAAGCTAATTGTTTCCATCATCAGCTGTTGACTGACTACTCAAACTGATGGCTTGATCCCAAGATGCTTTTGTTGCAGTGTCTAATCGTTCTAGTAGGAACTTGCTGAGTTCGTCCATGGGTGGGAAATCAAAATTCATCAAGTTTTTCTTATTTCTTAAGATAAAAAATCTTTTCCCAAATGGATAGTTCTATTCGTTTGATGTTCTATTAGTAGCCTAGTCTATGGTTTAATTTCATGATTGTTGGTCCAAAAGTGAGCTGCTACTGCTGATTTATCAATCTGTTTAAAATGAATATTTTTAAAGTGTTCTTTCCTCCAAATTTCCAAATTTCTCTTAGTTTTTCTGATGTATCTCTGTGTAAACAGTTTGAATACATTAATGTAAAACTGTTGCATCATTCATACCAGTTGGGTTGGTAGGTATCTGGGTTGACTGGGGGTCTTATGATAAACTTGAATAAAGAGCTGTGTGCTTCTGGATTGTTGAAATGCATTAAGTTTTTTTTTTTAATGTAAATTCTTTCCCATTTGTTTAATTCATTTGGTTGTTGAACCATTTTTAATAATTTGATACCTTTTTCTATTTCATGGTTTTTATTCCAAAATTGTGATGCCAGTGCTGATTTTTCTATTTGTTTGTAACAGATGTTTCTCCAATGTTCCTTCAACCTAATGCCTATATTTCTCTTTTTTTTTTCTACATAGACTTTTCACAATCCTTACAATTAATCTGGTAAATTCCCAATTTTTTTCTCTTTGGGCCTGGAATCTGTTTTGTTTAATTTCAATAAATTCTTTTACACTGTATTTTTGAGGTGCTAAGATGATACTGTACTGCTTGGAAGAAGCAGTATTCAACAGCATGACATACAGACCAATAAATATGCCACTGAGCAAAGAAGAATACAAAAATGAATGTCTATACATTCAGCAAAGAGATGATTAAGAAAATTTTTTTTAAAAACATTAAACAATTCCAAAAACAAAAAAGAATTAAATAGATCACAATTTTGAGTGATTCAGCAGGGGAGAAAAAACATTCAAAAAGTTCACTTACCACCCATCAGCCAATAAGAAAGTTCAAAACATTTTCAAGCAGTACATCATCATCTTAGCATCTCAAAACTGATACAGAGTAAAAAAATACCCCAAAGCTCTCAATTTTACTGTCAGTAAAACAATACTCAGTCATTGATATCATTGTATGATTCAGTTGAACTACACACTCTTAAAGCTTCACTTACTTTTTCATAAATGTATGGAACCGGTTTCCAGAACATTTATGAAAAAGTAAGTGAAGCTTTAAGAGTGTGTAGTTCAACTGAATCATACAATGATATCAATTAATATGATTGGCTTCACTGTGCAAGTTCCAATTTACATTTAAGTAATTTAAATACTCAGTCATTCTTCTTAATGGATATTCTTTCCTCAAATTATTAACAAACACACTATAACAATCTATACAGAGCATATGTTGCAATATTTCTTCTACAAAAACTGGAACATTGACCCATGGCATGTGAAAATTATTTTTTACACGTCCAGAAAATGAAAATTGGTTAGTATCCCAAGATTACCACAAGAAAACTCTGAAAGGATGACCAGAACTTTTGCAGCTCTGGTGGTCATGTTTATACACAGAAGTAATGCTTTATGAAACAGGCAGAGAAATAAAAATATACAGAATATCCAAATTATTGCTACATTACCAACCACAAGAGAAAAGAATGTGGGTTGTGCCCAATAAATATATAGAATCATTATCCTGACTATAAAACAGGCCTATGGTCTAATTAGAATAAGGAGGAGTAGAAGGAGATTAGATGAAAACTTTTTCGATAAAAATGTTGCACATCTGCCAGATAATGATAATATGTAGGCAAAGTAGCTCTTTGCCCTGAATTAAATAACTGAAAGGTGAATGTGACAGCATTTCAAAATATACAGACAATTATGTCAAAACTTGTGTAGTAAATGTAATCAAAATTTATCTACCATATTTTTGTACAAACATATCAGGGAACGAAATTTAGGATTACATCAATCTTACACAATTTGTTTAGACCAAAACTTCATGTTCAATGAAAAAATTTATCAACAAAACTGGTTTAGCTATGGGTGACATCCTCTCTCCATTTCTGGCAAATTTATTCATGAGTACAGTAAAAACACATATTACCATATTACCAACTTTTGTTTATCATTAAAACATGGTTTTATTATATAGATGAACATTTGCAATAGTACCCCCCCCCAAAAAAAAAGAAACACACACACACAAAGAGGATGCCTTAATGTTACACAGTCTGCAACACCAAAGCATTAAGTTCAATATGAAAATGGAAGAGAAACATTTTTGCCCATTTTGGACCTTAAAATCTACGGAAGAAACAACATAATTTTGTTTGGTATACATAGGAAACCTATACATACAGATAATCACATAAAGAATAATAGCTTCAATCCTAAACCACATCACATGTTATTATAAACAGTCTTTCTCATAGATTAGTAAACAATCTGCTGAACAAGGAAGAATATACAATAGAATACCAGTATATCATCAATACTGCCTCAAAAATGGATTCAACCATTTGTTAGTACATAAGAACTTTCAGACATTTCAAAAAACTTAGATACTAAATACACTACAACTCTCTCCATGATAGAAAAGGACTTAAGTTTTAAAAAATTCACATACCATCCACTGGCAAATAGGGCATTCATGAAAATTTGATATTGTGTTGGCGGCACAAAATAAATGTAACATTGGGAACCTTTTGAACAGAACTATAAAGGATGTTATTCCATCCAATAAAAAGGCAGGACAATAAGAAATTTGGAGACGAGGGTGAAAGAACACTTTAGAAATGTAAGATATAAACAAGTAGATAAATCGGCAATAGCAGATCATTTTTGAACTTACAATCATGACATTGCAAAAGAAACCAAACTGTTGAAAGCTACCAACAATCTCTTGGATTTAGCAATATGGGAAAAGATTTTCATTTTAAAGAATAAGTATCAAGTTATGAATTTTCACATACGACCACTGGACTTCCTGTTGGGCTGTATATTGGAACCACTAGAAGTCATATCATCACCTGCCAGTGTTAGTTGGTCCCTAGCTGAAGATGAGAGAAAATGCTCTTGAAACATGTTCTGATAAATTACAGTTAGTAAAGTATAGTGTCACTTAATACAGACTTTTTATGTATATAATAAATCAACTTCACTGTTTCTAACTTGTATTAAGTTTACAATTACTGTTATCTGTTTGCTGTTACTTCTATAATGATGTGGTAGCTCTTTCCTCACTGACTTCAGAACAACTTATATCCCTGAAGGAAATTATAGTTTAAGCTTTAAGAAGGGCTAGACTTCATTGATAACACCATCTTGGTGAATACTGTATTAAACTTAGCCATAATGAATAACTAACTTCTTATGTATTTTAATTGTTAGTAATTTATGCACATGTTACTCTGTGTACAGTCAAGTCCTATATCTATTATAAACATCTGTAGCTGTGTCCAATCTAGTAATGCTTAGCACCTTCTCAATATGCCTGTAGTATGCTTCTTTGAGTGCGTTCTATTATTTATTTTGCATACTGTGCGAGATTGTGTGTTTAAAAGTGTTTGCAATGGTTTATTATGGTATTCAAGTGAACAGGGAAAAGTTAAAAACATATGACTTTACGAATTTCCTTGTGACAATGAACTGAGAGAAAATTGATTGAAAGTTATTCCCCACCAAGAGGAGTATTGTAACTTGATACCAATACTGTATTTAGAGCATACCTTTTTATTTTTTTAGTTTTAGTCATAATTAGAACAAGAGAGATTGAACTTGCAATTATGCTCTAATACGTGTATTATATTTTAATTTAGGAAATTCTGGTAGACTTTGGCAACCATCAGACCATAGTGTAGTTTGAAGTGAACATTTAACAAAGAATGAACAAATGAATTGATTTCCACAACTGCCATTACAACATTATAATTAAATTTACATAAACAAACAATATAAAAATTTACAATGCCAAAACTAAGGTTCCTCTATATCTTAACCACCTGGTAAATGAACCCCTACAATAAATCACCATTTCCATAACTGTATGTGCCCACAAGCTCCTTCCTTGTAGTTCTCCTCCACTTATCCCTTAACTTTCCTTAGAATTCCCCAATATTTTCTTCGCCCTCATATCTGACATTTTGACTGCTATATCTTGTTGCAGTTTATTCCATTTTTCATTCCAGATACTATCCCTTCACCTTTTTACCATTTCACATTCTATTAGATAATGAAACACATTATCCCCTATTATCACTACACATTCCCCATTTCAATTTCTTCTAATAGTTTTACCACCTTCCCAAACCAACTCTCTGTTCTCAGTATGTTTCTTTGGTATGTAAGAAACTCTTTTAGTAGATTGTTATCTAATTGCAAACATCAGTGCCAATTAGTTTTGAATTGTGAGAATTTTCACAGTGAAATATAGTATAATAGAACATGCTGAAGATGAAGGCAACAACCTTTGAAACATGCCCAAGTAAGTGGAACAAAATTAGTGAAATTTGAGTGATTTCCTGAATAATAATTTGTTATATTAACTGTGCCAATATTTCAAGATTCTTTCTGCTATTACACCTTTCCTTCCTACTCTTCCTAGTTCTGCCAAATTATCCCCCTTGGCAAACTGTTTGGTAACCACAGAACTTCTCTACAAAACATTCTATCTATGTACCACATCCACTCTGTGCACCCCTTTGACACTCCCCAAATTTCTACTGCATATATCATCTTTGACTCAACCACAGCCTTGTATAGTCTTTCTAGCTATTTCATTTGCAATGTGGAAACTTTATACAAGCTGATTCTGACAACTTTCACAACTAATTTACCTTTGGCCTGTGCACATTTAGACTGTACCTCTCATCTTCCATTACTCGCAAAACTCAATCCCAATAGCCAAATTCTTTCATTACCTCTATGGGGTCTCTTATTATAAACCACCTCTCACCTTAGTTTAATTTTGATTCTCTTTTAAATCTTTGATTTTTTACTATTCATCCTTAAATCCCATTCTGCACAAAATCTAGTAATTTCATCATTAATGGCATGTTGTAATCCTATAACGGTTAGTACCCTTGTTGTGAGATCATCAATAAAGAGCAATCCTGGTATTTCCTTCTTTCCAATAATTAGACAATACCTATTATTTGTCAATATGCTAACGAAAAATGACTACAGAGAAGACTGTAAAAGAAGGGTATTGAAATTAGGTAGCATTCCTTTGGTGTTCCCTAAATATTCCAAATACAAACAAGGAATATATGGATTGCCAAGAAGGCCACTATAACGAAATGTAACCACACAACTTGAAGTGGTTTGCACAAAGAAAAAAAAAAATTTAGTTGGTTCCAACAATTATGCTGCAAGCCATGACAACAATAAAATAATTAAATGAATAGGTGCCAAGGTTGAAAAACGATTAAAAATAAATTTACATCAGCTGCTTTTGCATACAAAACCTGGCAAATCCTGTCCTTAGAGTACAGTTAAGATTTTGAGATCAAAAATAAAGAATTGAGCTGAAATTATAAATAATTACTAAAAAACTTACATTAGAATCTGCAATAGAATAAGAAGACATCAAAGTTTATTTCTTAATGAACAACTGCGAGCTCTGGGGCAAATGAGAAATCGGTGGAGCGAACTTAGCTTTGGAGATATTGGCAGAGTAAACCAACACCAGCTTATGACTTCACTCAAAATGTACCATTGCCAATTCTTGAAATGATACACTGGGGCTTGCACTAAAGAAAATGTTATGGGTCTAGACCTCCATCTATATTATTCATGTAGTTCCAGCTAACATGATTTATGCTATAATAACTCTTGGTATTTTCATTGAAATATAATACTATAGCTACATTTATGTGCACTTACTAATGTTCAAGAGGGGTCAAAGGATAGTGCTCCAAGCAGCAAATATGTGTGGACAATCAAATCTTATAGGTCTAGGTACAGTACAATCCAAAAAGATTCCACAGCAGAAGCATATGCTAGTCCTGCTAGTATTGTCTCTTTGAGAGAGTGGTGACAAGTTTATCATGCAAAATGATTATTATTTAAGTTTGTGAATTAATTAGCTGTTTATACTTCTACTTAACCAATCAGATCTGTGGAGTGCGACATTCATATTTGTTTATGCCATGATAGAAGTAAGGGGGAATGAATTACATCTTTTGAAATCTGTAAGACTAATACTGGAAAAGCATCAAAGCCACTCACCAGCCATCACTATCCTGAGCATTGACATCACACCCAAACTCTACGAGGAACTTGACAATATCCAAATGTCCAGCACAAATTGCATTATGAAGAGCAGTGATGCCCTCATCGTTGGCAGCACTGGGATTGCTCACCTGACTGGCAGTCTTACGTACCAGTTCAAGTTCACCTTCTAAAGAGGCATCCAGAAGTAAAGCGAGAGGGTCAAAGCTCACTCTTCTAGAGACAGCTGCACCAGCTTTGCCCCCAACACCCTTCAGGTTTCCTTTCTTGGTCCTTCGTATTACTATATGTTGCGATGATACTTGCTCACCTAAAACAAAACACCTTGTTTGTTATTTAACAACTTCTCATTATTATGAGGCTTGCTTTGTTTAGATTAGAAGTACACAGTGCATTGCTTCCATTCTTATAGTGACTTAATGGTCAAACTTTGCAACTTGCAGCTTGCCAGAGCTTTGGGCAAAAGGATAAGGTTTTCATGGGTATTTTGAACAATGGACAAATCATAGTAATAGTTATATTTCAATGGAGGGGGAATGCTTTGAAAGTTTGTAATGGGACTTGAGTAAAACAAGTTATGGAAAATGAATGTTATTTTTATATACCCCCCATAGCTCCGTGAACAAATGTTACCATGCAAGCCTCATTGAAGAACTGCAGAGCAGCAATATTCTTCAAAATCCAATTACAGAAATAACACAAATTATGTCATCAAACGGTTGTAATATTGAACTTAAAACATTCTACGTTTAAGTTTTTAATTTTAGCAATTAAGTACTTATGTGGATTAAGCTTCTTAAAATGTCTATTTCCTGTGACACCAACATAGAGATTTGTTGGAAAGTGCATACATGCACATCATTTTCAATTAGATTTTTATCATTTATCAAACTTCTTTCCATAACTCTAACAACAAGTTTTCTTACTGTATCTGTATAAGTGTAACTGGAACATTAGGTATTTTATCTACAAATGGCCCACATACTGTTACAAAAGATTTTACTTTTGCATAAGTGTCATGCATAAATATTCTGTTATAGTGTTAATTTGTGGAGTAGCATTTCATTGCACTACATCTAGTTCACTTTAACATGTTAATGCACTGCAAGCAGAACACGAACTATTCTTGGCATAAAATATGACCTTGAATAGGGTTTTCATGGATTGATAATGGTGGGAATGTTGCTTCTAGTCATTGAGCGAGGCTGGTTGATGGCTGAATGGAATGCATGGTACTCTCTGCTACACCATAGTCTGTTATTATTGATTCATTTTGATACTTGATAATTACCTGAAGACTCATGCTGCTCCAAGTTGACATTGTTGAGGGCATCGACTAAGGCATCATCCTGCTGTAGTCTGTTATTGTCTTCTCCCTTTCCAATGTTATTGTTGTGTTGCTCTCCCTCTATCACAGCCCTGTCCACCTCATCCATGGACCCATTGCTTGTCATTGAAGTACCCGTAGAGAATGTTGAGGAATCTGATGTAGAGGACACCAGATCTGCTGGCGGTGCCTCTGTCTCTGGGAAAAGGAATGCTGGGGGCATCTCAATCCTTCTATTGATGCTTACATGCACCCCACCATTATTAACATTTCCATTTGTTGATGTACTATTGTTCTGTGCAGGGGTACCACCATTCTGTGTACCACCTGCAAAATTGGCAACCTTAAGCTTGGGATGTTCAGAAGGTGGTTGCTTTTTTATGGTGAGAGGTCGGGCTTTGATTATTGGCAGAGCATCACTACCAATGTTACTAGTGACACTTGCAGTTGTTGAGGGGCTGGAATTACCTCCAACTCCTGCAAAACGACGCTGGGCAGTGACACTGTTAGATGAGCCAACATCATCTGGAGGTTCTGAAGTTGGAGGTGGAGGTGGTGGGCAAGGTGGTACTCCTGCTGATGGCCGATACTGTAGCATATTCTCATCCTGTTCACTTACTGCTGGACCAGATGAAGGCACTTGGTGCAAGGGTAACTTCCCCAAAATATGGTCCTGATGTGATGTTAGGCCACACCTAAAAAATAAATTCATCTGTTAATACAGCCCAATACCATTGATTACAAAGTAAGTTTAAAAAATATGTTGATTTACCTAGCCATATCATAAATACTGTTACAGACTTTTGAGGCAGATTGTGTACTGCCATTCATTACCATGCCAATATGATATTACATAGTTTTCTAAGGATTTTAAGAAACATGGCAAGGGAAGCACCTTTCTTCCAAGATATTAATTAAAAGCATACATAATTTTGTAAAAACATGTAATGTGATTTCAATTTATTATCTTATATGAATACTTCCTAAGGAAGAATATGGAATATGAATAATATGGCCATGATTAAATTCATTTATTCAGTGAATGGTCTTGTTGGCTAGTGCAGAGTTCCCATGAACTTACTTCAGCTCAATTTGTATCTGGAACACAGTAAACTTTTTTTTAAATGTAAATATTTTATCACTGTATGATAATCATCTTTATCCATTTCTATGGAATGCATTACTCCAATCACTTAAGATAGCTGCCAACAAAAAATTGCATTAAAATGTAAATTGAAACTTGCACAGTGAAGTCAATCATATAATTGATATTATTGTATGATTTAGTTAAACTAAACACTCTTAATGCTTCACTTGTCATAATATATAGAACCGGTTTCAAGAACATTTTGTTCTCAACTCAGTTGAATTTTAGCCTGGCTGATGATGAGAACAAAATGTTCTCGAAACCGGTTCTATGCATTATGACAAGTAAGCAAGCATTAAGAGTGTTTAGTTCAACTAAATCATACAATGATATCAATTATAAAAAACTGCATGTTGCATCTGTTTGAAAATGTGAATAAAACTATTACAAGAATCACTCTTACCAACAGTCTTGCCACTTAACAAAATTTCCCATCATTTCTTTGAAATTTACCAGGCTTATCCACCCGCACTTGTATGTGGTACAATAATAGAAAATGGTGTTGAGATTTACTTTGAAAACAAATTTTAATACTTCTTTATTAGTATATCCCTTCTCTTATGAACTTTTAAATTAAAAAATATGCAGAAACATAACATAAACAATAGACAAAAAGTAATCTGCATATGCCCATTGCAAATTTATCTTTTTATTAAAAAGGAAGTTTATTATGAATGCATCAGAATATATAATGCTCTTTCAAATACACTGAAATTATCATCCGATAATAGAGAAATACTCCTATCTGCAATAAGACCTAATATTCAGTTGATGAATTCATAGATGAATAATGTATGGATATACATTGGTAGTAGCTTGTATATTACCAGTGAATAAAAAGCATAAAGTGTATAAACAGGATAAAATATGAACTGAAGACTTTTTGTTTACAAGGGTGTTTTTATTCTGTAGAAGATTTTATGAATAGATAGACTTTAACCAATTGATATATAACGTTTCATACTTATTCTAGTTTATTAACTTGTATATAGTTAACTCTACTTAAATGATTTTTTTTTTTTTTACTTATGCTAAATGAGTTTCTTATATATAACCTTTTGACAAATTTAAAAATAATTATTATTTGCTGATTGAATTTGTATACAATATTACTTTCTAATTTACTATTATTAAATTGTAATTATTTGTATGTTTGTGTAAGATGACAACTTTGATGTATTTAATGTACCTACTCTTAAGCATTAACAATGCTACGAATATCTATGCAATATAGGAGATAAATAAATTAAATGAAATTATGTTCAAATTGTCATAAGACAACATATAAAATATGACTGTACAGCATATGAAATATTGCAGTTGTAAGCATGAAACAATTGTTGAAAAATTTCTTCGAATCTCATCGATCCTACATACTAGGTACCAAAATGACTATAATATATATATAAATAAAACTAGAAAAGGATAAAACACAAACAAAATGTCATAGATTAGTAATCACTATATTTGAAATTGCTTGAGTTTTTCTATAGCAAGAAGACAATCTGTACTTGTATGCTGAATTTTGTTGAGGAAAAAACAAAATTGCAACTCCTAGAGTGTTAACAGACATACACATATATGCATATTTATATATAATATGCATATATGTGTGTGTCTGTTAAAGCTCTAGGAGTCGCAATTTTTGTTTTTTCTTAATGAAACTGAGCATTTAACCATCAATCAACAAATGGGTTCGTTAACCAGCAAAATTGAACTATTTGGGGTGGGGGTTAACCTAAAGTGTACATGTTTACAAAAATGTAAACATTGTTCTAGAGGCTGAAAGTTTGTTTTTTTCTCAAAGAAACTCGGTACGTTTCATTAAAATATATTAATAAAAATAGTTCATGAAATTTGGGGCAATTGGGCTATTAGAAGTGGGGGTGTACCTGAAAATATTAATATATTTCATTTAATTAATTGTATATGAATGATTTTTGTGGTTTAATCTCAATAATACTAATTCTAAAAATGTGGCTTCTCTTTTGTGATACTTATAGGTTGTAAAAATTCTAATTTGTTCTCCTAATACCACACTACTGTAGATTGTATTGTATTGGGTTTTATATTGATTTTTAAAGTTTTTTAACTTGCTCCTGCATGACAGACATTTTTTGTTATATGTCTGAGATTGAGCATGTGTATTTACATGCTGAAAACATTTTTCTTCCCCATACAGATATTATTAATGTTCCACACACACATATACATAGCATAAGAACCCTAAGGAATGTGAATCAAACTTAATCACTTTTCAAAATAATCACAAAGACATTCACACAGTACTTAAGTCTGTGTGGCACTCTTCAATTGCACAATGCATGATGTCTAATGGAAAATCCACCAATGCCTCCATCAGATTGATTGATTTTTTTTTTTGATTGATTTATTTATGGACGCTCTTTAACAGCTCAGGTCATCAGCGTCCCATTCAACTCAGGGCGTGAAACGGCCGACAAATTTTGCTCAGAGGCCTCTCTTTCAGGCTTGAGGTTCTTTTTCATGCCGTAAATGTACGACACGGGACCCACAACTTGGAGCACTGTAAACTTACAATATTGCGGCAAAGTGCTGCCCATAATTTATAATTCAATGGGTTCAAATCGGGAAAGTGAAAGGCAAATGAGCTCTTTAAATGAAGTCTGATAGATTTATCTGAAGCTACTGCCAGTCTTAATGAACCTATTAATTGTCTCGTAGACAAATATCCGACTGATTTTCAGCTTCTAGAGGTTGTGAAGTGCTATAACTGCCACACATCATGCCACTCCATATCAGCAGCTCTGCAAAAACACACCCCCTGTTCTGCAGCTCAACTCACAGCAAATAAATTGCATTGTTTTGTTACAAGTATGTTGAGTGACAGTTGGGTGAACAA
Source organism: Metallyticus violacea (assembly GCA_030762175.1). Classification (NCBI taxonomy): domain Eukaryota; kingdom Metazoa; phylum Arthropoda; class Insecta; order Mantodea; family Metallyticidae; genus Metallyticus; species Metallyticus violacea. Next base: position 1,866,137 of record CM060844.1, read on the forward strand.
GCCAAGTTAAAGTCATTATTGTCTTGAAATATGAAGGCAGGTTGATAAGTCTGGTAAATTTCAATTTTGTTAAGCTACATTATTTTTGTAACAAGTTTTTTAAATTTCAAAACAGATACAAGGGCAGATTTTGTTGGCAGCTATCATAGTGATCAGATAAACATGTTTTGTAGAAATAGATAAAGGCGAGTATCTTACAGTGATAAAACATTTTTTTTAAAAAAAGTGTACTGAGACTCAGATACAAACTGAGCTGAAGGAAGTTCATGGGGACTCTGCACCAGCCCTGCAGATGCTGCACATTCCATATGCCTGAATCAGTTTTCTTCTGAAGAAATGGCCAATAAAATTCATGGTATTATAAATAAGACAGTTGCATCAAGATTGGTGAGATTGCTGAGATGGTAAGCATTTCATATTTGAACAGGTACATAATATCAAGAAGGTGAGTGTGCGATAGATTTGTTGACTCCAGACCAAAAACGCTCGAGGAAGGGCATTTCAAAATCATATTTGGAAAAGCTGCAGCATAATGCGAATGACCTTTGGTGTCATTTTGTGACTGTAGATGAAACTTGAATCTACTTCTAAATCCTGGAGTCAAAACAGTGGGTTGGCGAAGATGAAAGTGCACCAAAAAAAAAAAAGTTAAAACAGTTTGGTTGGGGGGAAAAGTGATAGCAACCTTTTTTTGGAACTTACAGAGCATTATCATGATTGTTGACTTTTTGTAAAAAAACTGGCTGTTATTGTGCCACGTTAATGGACCATTTGCAAAATGAGTTGGAGCAGAAGTGACCAAAATTGGTGTGCAAAAAGGTGTTCCTCCACCAGTAAAATGTGCCTGCTGATATACTGGCAGTTGCAATGGCAAAAGTGTATAAGCTGGGCTTCGAAATAGTTCCCTAGCCACCCTATTATCCAGATATGGCCCATGTGACATTTTTCTCTTTTGGAACCTCAAAAGTTGTCTTATAGGGAAGAAATTCTTATCAAATGAAGAGATTATCTGTACTATAAACAAGTATTATGCACAGTTCCAAAGAATTTTTTTTTTCTGAGGGAATGAAAAATTTGGAATCTTCATGGACCAAATGTATTAGGTTCATAGGAGATTATGTTAATAAATATTTTTTGTTTATGCAAAAAATGTAATTTACTATTTTTTTTATGACATCAATCTACCCTTGTATATTTATATTGCATTCTTTTATAATATAAAACATGTTTGCTTTCAAGTGAGTTTCCAAAGAATATTAAACTATATATTTCATAATCGAAAAGAAATATGTATAATAAGCTGTTCTGAAGTTACTTTCAGAACTAATATGATGCAATGGGCAAAGTGCATGAGATGGTGATTTTAGTTTTGGCATAATATGTGCTTTTCAATGTAAGTATCTGTCAACTTGAAGACCTAGAAATTTAGTATTATGTTAGTCCAGTATGTGATTATTAGCACTTACATTTAATGTGAAATCAAATGAGTTATAGTAATGAATTTCATAATAGCTTGGTACTTTATGTACAAAATACATAAATATTTCTGTAAAAAGCATATGATGTACCTCATTCCTGCTCCAGAGCCCCTGAGAACACTTAGGGCAGAGTCCACAGCGTCAGCAGAAATATCCACTCTTGAAACTGCATCTCCCTCTGCCCCATTTGGCAAGCAGTGCTGGGTCTGTCGAGGTGGAGGTGTTGGTTTTACAGGGAGCGCAGGTTTTGGTGGTAATGCAGGCTTGCCTCTACCTTCCTGCAAGCCTTCAGGGGTACTAACAGGGGTGGACGAGCTTTGTGGGGGTGATAACTCACCACGCAGCATACCCTGCAACAGTTGAATTTAAATTGATTATCATTAATCATAGATTGCTCTACATCATAAAGTTAGTTTATATTTCAGCTTCCTGCTGAAATACCCAACATATACATCTATAATGATTTATTATATCTATTCTTTTGTGTTTCATTATTTTGTAATTTACTTAGCACTTAACTACTATAATATAAATTCCAACCAATGTGTACATAAATTTAGACTCTAAATAACCTTGCACAGTTCCATCTTAACCTTCACAGTCCATTTTTCTTGCTTTCTCACATTCCTGTTTTTTACTTTCTACTACACAGTCTGCTAATATTTTTTTTGCTATACATTCTTCTTGCCAACCATCCCATTTTTTGTAGACCCCAGATCATGGGTTCAATTTCAAACAAGAATGATGGATTTTTTGTGGCATAAAAATCCTAAGTATGGCTACCTTCAGAAGGGAAGTAAAACCATGGGTCCTGAGTCGTAGATTTACGGCACGTAAAAGAACCTCAAGCCTGAATAAACGAGGCCTCTAAGCAAAAATATTGTGTTTCATGCCCAGAATTGAATAGAAAGCTGATAACCTAAGACGTTGAAGAGCATCAGTAAATAAACCAAATAAATAAAAATACCATTTTTGTTTCCTAAACTTTTAGTTTCCATACATTTAATTAACAATGAAACATTAATTCTGTTATAACACAAATTAGCGATTTTCCCATTACAGCCTTTCAAAAACATTGTACCTGGTCTCTTCCAAGTACTGCCTTCTCTCCTCTGCCTATCATGACAAAAGCTGTCTGTAAATAAACCAAATCAATGAAAATGCCATACAGAGCTACGAGAAGTACTGGGTGTGCATGCAAGGCCCTATTGAACAGTTGCTAGGTGGACAGGGCCCTTCAAATGTGGCAGAATGTTGACTGCCAATTCCTTCCTGAAATCTTGCCAAATTGATACATGTTTAGTAGCAAATTCACTTCTGTATCTCAGTTAATTGATGTGGCACCCACTTTGCAAAAATTTTCCACACGTTCAAGTCCTCCAATAAAATGAGGTGCACTGTTTTTGCTAGAATTCCTGTTTACTTTTCTAATTCCACAAGTTTCCAGGGCCTATCATTGCATATGCAATGTTCCACCATCATCACCTGTAAATCCTTGTCTACAGACACAGGATGCCCACTGCATGGCAGTAGACATTCTGCCCATTTGAAGGCTTCCGTCCACCTCGCAACTGTTCAATAGGGAAGGGCACACACACACCCAGTGCTTCCTTTGGCTCGTGTGGCATTCTCATGCATTACTGTTGCAGAGAAATGCTATATTCACCAGGCAGGTTGTTTACTCTTTGCAACCTCCATTCCTAACTACTGTGGCTCACCAATTGAACTTTGGGGCTTGTTGAGATATGCACATACACCATCTGGTGGCTTCATTTGAAAGTACATTCCATATAACTTCAGTTGTAGATTTTAGATTTTTCCGTTGTCCCTTGTTTGCAGAAAAAAGAGGCAGAGGAGGAGGAGGAGGAGAAGAAGACTTAACTCTAATAATAATTCATTTATCTGACAAAGTTAAGATCATATGTTCCTCTTTGACTTCACCAAAGACAATTAAGATTTCAATATATAAAATACAGTTATTGGCATTAACAATTTGCATAGAACTTGTTAATGCTGCATTTTCCAAATAAATAGCCTTCAAACAATATTCTAAATTGTTGTTGTGACTGGCAGTTCTTGATATGTGATGGCATAGTTTCAGAGATATGTAGTGACAACTATGAAGGATGAAGAAAAGTGTGAGGTTCAGTGTGAAGGTATAGAGAGAATGAAATAGTTATTCAATTGGATGTTTAGATTTAGATGAGAAGATAAAGAGTAAAAATGGGTAAAAAGATAGTGCAGAGTTGAGGGCACAGAATTTGATGATGAAGAATGAGGGAGAGCAACTTCCTTCTAACATCCAGTCAATGCCAGAATATCAATTCAAATGTTGGAGTGATATTTAGGCTGCATACATAGCAAATGCAGGCATTATGAACACATTGTAGTCTGCCCAACATGGTTATGACATCAGTTAACAAAATGTCGCAGCAATTGAAATAGGGTATAAACAATGTTGATGCTAGTGTTTCTTTCAAATTGAATATGAAAAATTCTTAAACCATTTGAAGGAATGGAATATTGAACATATTTTTGTATAAATTCTTTGTTATAATTCGCCAATTAAGATTACTATCAAAATGGACATAAAATTTTTTTACTAACAATTTTATTGGTTTGAATGGTTTGGGATTTTCACAGTGAAATATATTATCATATAACAAATTATTTATAAGGAAATCACCAAGCATAAAAAACTCAACAGAATTAAACTTATGAAACTGGAAAACAAGGATTTACTAGTGTCTTATGATGTGTTTTCTATATTCCCTAACATCCCCAAAGAGAAACTAATAAATATCTTAATAAAATAGCTAACACCATTTAATCTACCTGGAGAAATAATAGAACAATACCTGAACCTCACCAAAATTTGCATCAATCAAACCTACTTCACATTCAGAGGCAAGATATATACACAAAAGAAGGGTTTAGCAACTGGTAATCCGCTCTCACCATTCTTGGCAGGTATGTACATGAGTTTCCTGGAAAAAAAATTAGTAGAGGCTTTCCCACATATATATACAAATGTTGGTATCGTTATGTTGATGATGTCTTTGCAATAGTAGATGAAGAATGGAAAGATGATGCAATAAAACTATTAAACCTACTAGAAAGCAACATAAAATTCACAAAGAAAATGGAGAACATGGTTCTTCTTTTCCTGGATGTAAACATTATAAAAGATGATAACATACTGGAATTTGGTATATTAACAAATCTACCAATAAGTGAGACAGAATACAAATTGGAGTACCAAAAAATCATGGATATAGCACAAAAAATGGCTACGCATCAGGTATGGTAAAGAAAAAGATAGACCTAAAAACCAACACAAAAGACAAAATTCCACCAGAAAAACAACCAGGCATTTACGAAATAAGTTGCAAAGACTGCAATAATAAACATAAGGTAAAACAAAAAGGAACATCACCATAAGGTTTAAGGAACACATGAGAAATTTAAAATGTAAACATAAGGAAAAATCAGCAGTAGCAGACTATTTCTGGCAAAAAAACACGAGTTCCAAAATTAACTAAAGCTCTTAAAAGCTCTCCAAAAACCCATAGAATTATCGGTTTAGGAAAATATGTTCTTGAACGAAAACAAAGAGAATTCACTTAAATGTAACTTGGAACTTGCACAGTGAAGCCAATCATATTAATTGATATCATTGTATGATTCAGTTGAATTACACACTCTTAAAGCTTCACTTACTTTTCATAAATGTATGGAACCGGTTTCGAGAACCTTTATGAAAAGTAAGTGAAGCTTTAAGAGTGTGTAGTTCAACTGAATCATACAATGATATCAGTTAATAAAGAGAATTCAGTTAATTTTGATTTTCAAACAACAGTAACCTCATCAAAAAGTTTATAAAATCCAAAGAGCAACATCTTAACACCACGATGGAAAGCTGACAATGGAACCATGCTGACGATGAAGGAAACTTGCCTTTGAAACATGTCCAAGTAAGTGGAACAAAACTAGTGAAATTTGTGTGATTTCTTCATAAATAATTTGTTATATGATTTTATTGGTATTTTTGTTTCATTAAGTTTTATGGAATAAGTACTGATCCTAAGTCTAGGTTCATTAAGTTTAGCTATGACATTGATGAGCTAAGTTTGGTTGCAGGTCATCAGCATATATGTGGTATCTGCATTGATTAGTGATGTCATTTATATAGATAGAAAATAATATTTGTCCAAGTACTGACCCTCCTGGCACTTAACATTCTATTGACCTCCAAATATAAAAGTGATCTCTTACTGCTACATACTGGATTAAGTTCTCAGATAAATGTAATGACTTAAATTTGAAAGTAGTTTATTTACATATACTGAATCAAACACTCTAGGAAAGTCAATAAGAGTAGGACATAGCCTCACCGATTTCTTCAGCAGCCTCTGATAGTGAATGTCCAATTTACAACCCTCTTTGAATACCACACTTTTGACTTTCTAGTATTAAACTTTATACCCTATTTAAAAAAAACAATTAATTGCATTTGCACTATATTGTAAAGGCAACTGAAACACAGTCTATTTATGTGTTCATAAATTCTAGTGCTCTATCTTACCTTATACACTTATCAGAAAATAACTATATCATACCTGTGGAGTAGAGCTCAGTGTCTGTGGCTGTACAGGGTGTATCTTTGTAGACGACGTCTGGTAGATAGGAGAAGTCTTCTGATGCTGCACTGATGTTGGCGCTACGCTGCTCACTGGTTTCTGTCAACAATATACAGCTTTTGATAATACCTCTTTATCTTCTACAGGAATTTTATTAATGTCCTTTGCTACAGCTACATTATAATTCTTTTTTTCAACATTATAACCAGAGCCTGGATGTTACATAAAATGCTTTTTCTATCTGGGTGCATATATTTAAGAGTTAGATAGAAATGAGCATGTTTCCGTACATTTGGGGTTGCTAGGGCCAGTTTTCATTTTACCTTTTTTGGCTTCTGTTGACTATTTTAAGGTTTAAATCCTTTCTTGCCTGTTTTGGTTATGGATTTTTTGTGATAATTTATTCATTTTAAAAAGCATATAAAAAGAATTTCAATATATCAAAATGAAAAAAGTTATAAAATTAAATGGCATGTTCACCTCATAAAAATATTCATTGAGAATCTTGTTATACATTTATCTCTTTTCAAGCAGTCAAAAACTTTCTCTTCAACCCACTTACTTAAGCTCTTTAAATAGTAGAACCTTCATTAGTGAAAGGAATACACAGTTACCTTGGGCATACAAACACCAGGAATAGAGAGGATGAGGGAAGTACTATAATTTTGAATAGTCCTGGCAAATGACCTTGTATCGATCTGCACGAGACAATTCTTAAAAATTTATGGTGGAGGTAATTTTTCAGCTGCATAAATTTAACAAACAAGTGCAAGAGATTAGATTAGATAATGGGGGTTTAAATGACCTTCGGCATGTCAGCCTATAAAGCTTATTGTGCTACCCCATAGGACCTTCGTTGTTTCCCAAAATCTGTTGCTTGAACAAGTTGCAGCATTTTGGTTCTAATATTAGCGTCTCTTCCTAGGTATTCTCTGGTTATAGAAAGAGAACTTTCTTTACCAGGAAGGAACATTCCAACAGGATATGCCAAGCAGATTCCTCATCCTGTCTACGCATTCTACCAGCAGGTTCATTTTTATTGAGTCCTACTCAGTGTTGCTAAGACCTAGAAATTTGCTAGCTTGCCTCTGTCCAGGACTGGCTACTGTTTGTCTTAATTGTGGTCTTAGCAGTAAATGTACAGATTCCAATGGTGGGTTGAAGGCCAAAGAAAGTTGTATTAGCCCCCTTTTTCATTTCCATAAATACCTTGCTTCCCTTCTTCCCACCTCAAGTCAAGCCTGTTGCAAGATAGATAGTACAGCTGTGCAATAAACCGTCCCTACAAAGTGTTCAGTATGGAAGTAGGAGAGATACTAACCTGATTTCCATATAAACAGAAAATGGACTGACCAGAAATCATTGCACATCTTTGATATCTTGAAAAAATTTCTTGTTGTTGCTTCTAACCGAGAAAAGTAAGTTTAAGTACTTTAATTATGTAATAAAGAAATTATTAAGTATGTTAAATACCTATTTTCATTAATAAAATAAATGCCTGAACTATCGGGCTCTGATTATAACAATCCCAATATATATTTAAAAAAAAACAACAACACAACTTGCCTATTAAGTACAATTCAAAAGTTACAGACTAAGATGTGAGCAACGGAGATTGGAAGAAAAGGCACAAGTGAAAAACAAGTTTTTGTCAAAATAGATCTATGATAGCTGCTAATTTATTATTCAACAGACTGTGCAGAAAGCAATAGAATAGCTAAACTAATAAGACCATTACATAATAAACAAATGAGAATAACCTACAGAAATTACAGTACACATTTTAATTAACCAAAAAACCCAGTCACTAACTACATCCAAAAAAATCTTGTTAGATATAAACTAGTAGCGAACGACAATAGTAATTAACTATAAATATTACTAGTACCAGGAACCTAATAATACAGTGGGAGCAGTTTAAAAAGTATTGATACATAGTTCAGTCACTGGTATTTTCTTGCATAAACTTGAGTGCAAATGCTTTACCATTTTCATATTAAATAACAGAATATGGTACTAAAGCTTCTTACAGTAGGCGCTAGAAATGTTGCCCATTTTCCCTGACATACAATCCACATCATCTTCGGAAATTATCACTAACATGCCTTGCTAATGGATCTAATTTTGTTTAAGTTCCTCCAGTGTGTGTGGGTTTGTTGAATATACTTTATTTTTCAAACTCCCCAAAGATAAATGTAAACCATTAGATCTGGTGAATGGGGAATCCATAAACCAGGGACCAAATACAAGGAAAAATTTGAAGCAGACTTAAATTTATTTTTTCCAGTCAGTGATTGAACCTGTTATATTAAACTTCTGCACTAGCTTTAACATTGTGTTTGAATTGGAACCAGGCTGCCAGGAGATTTATGCCTAAATGCCTGTCTCATATGCCATACCATTTTTTATACCTGATGTATGTTTTGAAGATTAACATATAACAATATATCCTACATTAATGTGTCAAATTGTTAACACTAACTCCACTTACTTTACTTAAAACTTTGGACTAGTTTCAGGAGAAGTTCCTCCCATCATCGGCTGCTATTGACTGAATCAGTCAACACATGTAATTTGACACATTAATGTAGGATATATTACCACTCCATTGTCTACAGCTTTGTAAGTACATTTTTTACTTAATATAACAATAAATTGAATATTTCTTTATTGCACAATTGAATAAAATATAACTCAAATGTACAACACAACTGTCCGACTCTGTCGAAATCCTGCTTAAAAAATGATTGGAACAGAGAATAGTGTTGAGTGTGGGGAAAACTCAATGACGGAGCAGTCTAAGTCCACTGGTCTGCTGACTTAAGTTGTGGGACTTTTAAATTGCTCTCACTGTATGAATCACAATTAAGAAAGGCATCTATAATATCGGGAAATTACTTGGAGAAATAATTTGAGTATCAAAGTAAAACTAGTATATATCAAACCTATTCTGCCTAAATAAGAGTGATACAAAAACGATTGAACAATTGGTCAATACATATGAAAATAAAATATTAAGGTAACTAACCGGACTCAGGAAAACAAACATATTTGAGACTACAGATATTATTAACTGGATAAAACAAAAGAAAGAATGGAAAAGTCATGTAACCAGAATGGATAAAGATCTATTCCAGATGTAACATGACTGCCAAAATGATGGAAACAGAATTGGAATATACAGGTTAATTTGTTTTATTTATGGGCCCTCTTAAAATCTCAGGTCATCAGCACCCCAGTCAATTCAGGGCATGAAATGGTCGATAAATTTTTCTGAGAGGCCTCTTATTTCAGCCTTGAGTTTATTTTACATGCTGTAAATCTATGACAGGGACCCATGGCTTTACTTCCCTTCCAAAGGAAGCCATACTTAATATTTTTATGCCTGAAAAAAATCCACCAACCCTGGCCAGGATTGAATCCACAATCTTGAGCCCAAGAGGCAAGTATGGTTACCCTAGATCACCAGAACTGACTGAGAATATAGGACACTGTTCTAATATAAGAAGAAGAAAGAAAGAACTTAAAGAATAAAAATAAGAGTTGTGAATTATTGTGATGCAGCATCCAGTTTATTGCATAGAAATGTAGTCATTTGCAGAGTTTTTTGGATATTCCTGTAGTATTTCCCAGTTACAGTTGAATGCACAGGTGTGACACGCTGGTAAACCGTTTCTTGAATATCAAAATATGAGATGATCATAACTTTGAAGAGACAACCACTTTTGCCCCCCCCCCCCTTTTAAACCACACAGAGCTTTGGTGTTTCCTTTCAAAATCGACATGATGTAGCCAAAGTATCATTAACAGTGATTGTCTTTGAAAGAAACTGTATCTTCAAATGCATGCATATGTAGTCTTGAAACCCACTGTGCACAAACATGTCCCATGTGCAACTATTCAGTAGCAATCTGTGGGTGGCACCCAGTAAAAATTTCAGAATTTCTGAAATTGTTCTTAATGTTATTTGATTATTCTCTCTCACAATGACAGCAGCAGTGTTAATGTTTTCTTCCATTAGAACACAAACTGCAGCACCAAGTTCCCCTTCCTTTGAAATTGATTGCCTCCACTGTTCAAACTGTGCTATAGGGAAAAACAATCTCACATAGGCCTCAACTTAGTTTTATTGAGACAAAAACATGTTGTTTGTCAAATGGAAATGACATAACAATGAAACTAGTACTATGTGTACATTACGCATTAAGCTAACAAAATATTGTAAAGTTACATTTTAGTGTAAGAAATTATGTCAGTAAAAATTATGATCATTCTTTATTGAACAGCCCTTGTAATGTCTACTAATGTAGCTAAAGTGAATATGACAGAAATAAAATGTCTGGCAAAACAGAAGGGAATTCCAGTAGTTATACATCTACACAAAAATGTCATAAAATACTGGAGAACTTACAGAAATTTATTAATAGGACTTCAATGGGGGGGGGGGGGGGGGAGGAAGAGGAGGTGGGTTTAAATAGTATGACATCCAGACCATTGCATATAAATGTTTAATAAATAAATTGCTTTTCAGTACTAAACAAGAAAATATCAGATTCCTGTTCAATATTATTCATCTTGTCATATTCTTACGGGTGTTGTAGCCCCAGGCAAGCGAAGTTCTATTGGCCAGTTATGCTGAGTCACATTGCCTGTTATATATATCCCAGCTTCATTGAAATCAGCCACAATTATATTATGCTTTTAGTGCTTTTGTGTTATTTGGCAGTGATATGACCATGCAGATACATTCAGGATGATACAAAGTTTCACTGATATCAGTCTAATTCAACATTTGTTACATAAAAGTGCAGTTAATATGACTACACCTACATCAGACTACATGCTACTCTACAGTTAATTGTTACCTGACTGGCCAGAGTAAGTGGGGTAGGAGGAAAGAGCAGACTGAGATCGCCAAGGGCAAATTTGTAAGAACAGATATTCTGAGGCCTGTTGTTGCTAATATAGTCATGCACCACAGGTGAAGAATATGCAACCTATATACAAAATTCAAATGTGTTACTGTTGCTATTGCTGACTTACTGGTTCATTCTTGATTGAATTATGTGCCTATAGCCATTTTAAATTCTTGCAATTTGGTCACTGTATTACAGCAGTGTATTCTCACTATTGCAGTTTATGGTATGTTACTATCATATCTTTGGGTTATCTACCTGCAGAGTCTGGGAGACTGATACTAGATTGGGGCACCCTACCAGTGCCCTATTCAACAAAAGAATGTTCTAATACATTACCAGTGTAAATACTTGCAATTTGTAGTTATTCATAGAATTCTATTTCACAAATACTTCCCCTAAACTTGTATTTCACAATTCCATATTTACAAGTGCAGAAGTGATTTTTCATTTTTCTGTTTCACAGAAGCACCACTATTAGTCATGCATTTATAACTTATAAATATTTCTTTACAATAGCAATATTGGTACCTTCAAATACTATTGTAAGTTTTAATATCTTTTAAAAAAATTATGAGAATATGTATAAAGAAAGAATAATTCAGTATTTGGATACAATGAAAAAGTTAGGTTAAGTGCAATTAGCCTGTAACTGATGTTGGCCTTTCCTGTTTCAAATTTACATTTCAGTCCCGCATATTAGTGAGTTCTGAAAGAATGAAACTATTGTGGTCAGCACCATAAAAAAAATTGGCTTATTTTTTAGCAAATTCAGAAGGAATGTAAGCTATTGCTGTTGTACCCATGTAAAGAGTTTTTACTAATCTATCCAAGTCTGTATCGATTGTATCTGATAGGCACCTAACTTTTTAAAAAAAAAATGAAATATTTTGAAAATATGTATATATATATACATACATAAAACTAAAACAATAACTAAAGGATAAAACCTTAGAAAGTAACACAATGTCTGTTCTCTCTCTAGCAGTCGCAACTTTCGTTTTTTCTCAATGAAACTTGGCACATTGCCATCAATTAACAAATGATTTGTCAAGTTTGATAACCAGCAAAATTGGACCATTGGGGGGTGGGGGTTAACCTAAAGCAAAAATTAAAAGATAAATAAATAAACCCATTCTAGTGATTGCAATTTTTATTTTAACTCAATGAAACTCGGTAAAAATCTATAAATAAATTAATAAAGATAGTTTTTTGAAAATCGTGGCAATCAGACCATTGTGAGTGGGGGTGTACCTTAAACCCAAAATTTAAAAATCACTCTCGCAGCACCAATATTTATTTTTTTCATTACAAAACTTGGCATATAACATTTAAATCAAGTAAGAAAAAAGTTTTGAGTGAAATCACATTATTAGAAGTGGGGGTTTACAATATTTAAATATTACTCAAGCAGCATAATTTACTTTTTTGCAAAAATACTCTGCATATGCTGTGGGGGGGGGGGAGTTCCTGGAAATCCGGCCATTAAGAGAGGAGGTATATCTGAAACTCAAAATTTAAAAATCCCTATAGTGACACAAATATTTGTTTCTTCACAATAAAATTTGGTATATACCATTTAAATAAATAAGAAAAATAGTTTCTGAAAGTTACAAAACGGACTATTAGGAGTAAAAGGTATATTTTAAAACCAAATATTAAAAAGGGCTCTTGTGTTTAATTTTTTTCTCCCTGATTTTAAAATAAAATGAGAAATTAATCAGCCTGTTGCATAAGTTTTATATTTAACAAAAGCATTGTTAAGTAAGCAAATGTGAAATATTAATCTAATATGTGAGAATTATATTTGTATGCAAGAGTGCTCTCTGCAATAACCTTCAGAAAACGTTTACGTTATAAGGTTTTTACTACAATAACATTTAAATTAAATTTCAAAACCAATGAAACTTTCTTGATTGATTCTGTATATATTTGCTTAGTACATCAAAATTGTTTTTAAATAGTAACATGTTTTTGTTTTATTGACACATGTGAACATCATCTTAAATACACAATGTAACTCAAAAATGTCTGTTATTTTTCTCTATTTTAATGAGTGTGAGAATAATAATGGGTAAGTTCATAAACATTGTTACATTTAAAAATGTTTAAAATACTCACACAATATCGCTTTGTCTAGCAGTAGTCATATACTTCCTTTAATTAATAGTATATCATTAATATTTGTGGTTTAATCTTAATATCCCAAAAATGTAGTTTTCTTTTGTAATACTTAGAGGTTGCAAGAATTATAATTTTGTCTCCTTAATACCACATAGTAATGCAATAACTTATTTTATTTTATTAATTAATAAGACCTAATTTGGATTTGTATTAAAATTTATACAACTTGGTAAGGAGTTTGCAGCTCCTCCGTGACAATCATTTAGTTTATGTTTTTAGCAAATTCCAAAGGAATGTAGCTAATATACGGTTGTACCATGAAAAGAATTTTGAAACTTTTCTTCAAATTTTCATCAATCTTAATTACTAGGTACAAAAAATGATGATTAAAAAAAATATATATAATTATATGTGCCTTAACATTCTAGCAACTGCAATTTTTATTCTTTCTCAACAAAACTCAGCATATAATAACTAAGTAACAACTTGTCAAGTTTATTAACCAGCAAAATTAGAGCACTGGAAATAGGGGTTAATCTAAAGCAAAAATTTAAAAATTATTCTAGCACCTGCAATTTTTTTTTTCTGAATGAAATTTAGTATATGACGGTGTTTTTTTTAATGTGAAACCCAAAATTTAAAAATCCCTCTAGTGGCACCAAAGATGTTTTTTTTGCCATGAAACTCAGTACATCCATTTAAATAAAATAAGAAAAATAATTTCTGAAAATCAGGAAAATCCAGTCATTAGGATTGAGAGTTTATCTGAAACCAATTTGAAAATCACTTTAGCTACACCAATATTTATTTTTTCACAAAAAATTTCAGTATATAAAATTTAAAAAAAATAAGAAAAATAGTTCTTGAAAATTAGGGAAACTGGACCATTAGGAGTAGGGGTATACTTAAAAACCGAAAGTTCAAAAGTGCTCTAGAATTTAATGTTATCACTATCGTTTCAAAATAAAAGGACAAATTAATTCAGCATATAAATTGTATAACATTGCATATGTTTTATATTAAACAAAAGCATTGTCCTGAAGATATCACTGTGAAATATTAGTCTAATATGTGTGTGATTATTTTATTTGTATATAAAAGCACTCTGTAATAACATTCAGAAAACATATGCCTTATATGTTTTTACTACAATAAAATTTGTATTAAATTTCAAAGCCAATGAAAATTGATGGAACTTTCAATTGTTATTGTGTATATTTGCACAGTACATTGTAAATATTTTTAAATAGCAATGTATTTTTGGTTTATTGATATATATGACCTTCTTAAATACACAATGTAATTTGACATAATCTATTTAATAAATTATATATGGAACTAAACACAGTGAAGCTAATCAATTTGATTTAATTTTTTGTCATCAAAACACTCTTAATGCTTCACTTACTTGTCATAAAATGTGGTACATGTTTCGAAGACGTTCGTCTTCATCCTCGGCCACGGGATGACTGATTGGAGACTCGATTGCACTTTTTGATGTAAGGTTTTGCCCTGGTGGTACTTTGATGAACTTAAAGTTTGTGTTTACTTCTTCCGGAACGTCAAAGTTCATTATACGATCTCTGTGTTTGTAAATATGAATTTTTTCCCATGTAGCCAATTCTGTAGATCCCTGTGTTGCTTTTAACAATTCTACTTTTTTAATTATGTCATGATTTTCTGTCCAAAAATGATATGCTACAGCTGACCTTTCCATCTGTTTGTATTTTATGTTCCTAAAATGTTCTTTTAAACGTGTGCCTATATTCCTTTTTGTTTTTCCAATATAAATCTTATCGCATTCTCCGCAAGTTATCTTATAAATACCTGCTTTTCCTTCATTTGGGGTACTTTCATCAACATTGTCTTTTAGAATATTTTTCAAACTATATCTATTGACAGGTGCCAATCTTATATTGTAATCTTTAAAAATATTTTGAAACTTCTTCAATGCCCTTGGATGAAATGTAAATTTTTTAAAAACCAACTTATTTTTATCTGCTGAAAGTGTGGTGGTATCTTTTATCAATTTCTTCCTTTGGAACTTTTGTACTTTTTTGTGTACCAATTTCCTACTAAAACCATTTTGAATCGCAATTTCATCTATCTTTTTATATTCTTTAAGAAATTCTTCTTTGCTAATTGGTAAGTTCACCAACCGATGTGTCAAACTGTTAAAAACTGCATGTTTATGTGTTATAGGGTTAAAACCATCTGCTTTGATGTGATTTTCTGTATGTGTATCTTTTCTGTATATACCAAAGTTCAGATTTTCTTCATTCTTCATTATTTTGATGTCTAGAAAAGGCAACATGCCATCTATTTCTGTTTCATATGTAAAAGAGATATTTCTATCTTGTATGTTCAAGAGTTTTAAGGCATCAGCAATCAATTTTTTGTTGACTATGGAAAAAATATCGTCTACATATCTATACCAAATTTTAAAAATACATGGAAAGGCAGAAGTGATATGTGTCTCAAATCTACTCATAAACAGGTTAGCTAAAAAGGGAGATAAAGGACTACCCATAGTAAGTCCTGTTTGCTGTTTGTAAAATTTCCCTTTGAAAGTAAAATAGGATTGGTTTATGCAAATTTTGGTGAGATTAATATATTCTTCTTTATGTACTTCATTAATTCCAATTTCAGTGAGCCAATCACGTAAATAAGACAGAAGTTTCCCTTTTGGTATGCTCGGAAACAGTGAAACTACATCGAAAGATATTAAAGTATCAGAAGGTAATATCTTAATGTCCTTTATTTTATCTATTTATTTTATTTATTTATTTATTTTTTATTTATTTTATCTATTAATTTGAAGTTGCCATGGAAAATTTGAGTAATAAAGATAAAGAAGCAATTAGAATAAAATCTGAAAAAGCTTTTAAAGAAATTAATAAAAGAAAATCATCAGCAATCAAGAATTACAGGAACACCATCAGATCGTTAAATGAAAAAGATGTGATTTATAAAAAGGCAGATAAGGGAAACAAAATAGTAATATTAGATAAAGATGAGTATGTTTCTAGAATGAAAGATTTGTTAAATAAAAAGGAATTTGTTCAAATTCAATCAGATCCTTTGAAACAGTGTAATAATTTAGTGAATGATGCCATAAAAACATGTACGGTCATTCCTAATTCAACTAAATACAAATTAAAACAGAACAATCCCACTTTAGCTAAGATATATGGATTACCAAAAATTCATAAGCCTGGAAAGGGTATGAGACCCATTATCAACAATATTAACACTCCGTCATATTTTTTGGCAAAATGGTTAACTGACAGATTTAACACATTACCAAAATTTCAAAGTAAAAGTATAAAGAATTCCTTTCAATTAATAGATAAAATAAAGGACATTAAGATATTACCTTCTGATACTTTAATATCTTTCGATGTAGTTTCACTGTTTCCGAGCATACCAAAAGGGAAACTTCTGTCTTATTTACGTGATTGGCTCACTGAAATTGGAATTAATGAAGTACATAAAGAAGAATATATTAATCTCACCAAAATTTGCATAAACCAATCCTATTTTACTTTCAAAGGGAAATTTTACAAACAGCAAACAGGACTTACTATGGGTAGTCCTTTATCTCCCTTTTTAGCTAACCTGTTTATGAGTAGATTTGAGACACATATCACTTCTGCCTTTCCATGTATTTTTAAAATTTGGTATAGATATGTAGACGATATTTTTTCCATAGTCAACAAAAAATTGATTGCTGATGCCTTAAAACTCTTGAACATACAAGATAGAAATATCTCTTTTACATATGAAACAGAAATAGATGGCATGTTGCCTTTTCTAGACATCAAAATAATGAAGAATGAAGAAAATCTGAACTTTGGTATATACAGAAAAGATACACATACAGAAAATCACATCAAAGCAGATGGTTTTAACCCTATAACACATAAACATGCAGTTTTTAACAGTTTGACACATCGGTTGGTGAACTTACCAATTAGCAAAGAAGAATTTCTTAAAGAATATAAAAAGATAGATGAAATTGCGATTCAAAATGGTTTTAGTAGGAAATTGGTACACAAAAAAGTACAAAAGTTCCAAAGGAAGAAATTGATAAAAGATACCACCACACTTTCAGCAGATAAAAATAAGTTGGTTTTTAAAAAATTTACATTTCATCCAAGGGCATTGAAGAAGTTTCAAAATATTTTTAAAGATTACAATATAAGATTGGCACCTGTCAATAGATATAGTTTGAAAAATATTCTAAAAGACAATGTTGATGAAAGTACCCCAAATGAAGGAAAAGCAGGTATTTATAAGATAACTTGCGGAGAATGCGATAAGATTTATATTGGAAAAACAAAAAGGAATATAGGCACACGTTTAAAAGAACATTTTAGGAACATAAAATACAAACAGATGGAAAGGTCAGCTGTAGCATATCATTTTTGGACAGAAAATCATGACATAATTAAAAAAGTAGAATTGTTAAAAGCAACACAGGGATCTACAGAATTGGCTACATGGGAAAAAATTCATATTTACAAACACAGAGATCGTATAATGAACTTTGACGTTCCGGAAGAAGTAAACACAAACTTTAAGTTCATCAAAGTACCACCAGGGCAAAACCTTACATCAAAAAGTGCAATCGAGTCTCCAATCAGTCATCCCGTGGCCGAGGATGAAGACGAACGTCTTCGAAACATGTACCACATTTTATGACAAGTAAGTGAAGCATTAAGAGTGTTTTGATGACAAAAAATTAAATCAAATTGACATAATCTGTTATTTCCCTTTATTTTAGTGAATGTAAAGATGATACCGAGGGCTCAATTCATAAACATGATTACATTTAAAAATGTTTAAAAATGCCCACAGTATAGCTTTATCTGTCAGTGGTCATAATTTCATTTAATTAATAGTATACCATTAATTTTTATGGTTTAATCTCAATAGTAATAATAATTCTAAAAATGTTTCTCTTTTGTAATATTTGTAGACTGCAAGAATTCCAGTTTTGTTCTCCTTATTTTGAAAATTAAAGTAATTGCACTATATACATTTATTCTCAACCTAGTTAAGTAATGCATTATAGTTCAATTTTATTAGTTAGCTTTAGAGTTTATCATGCAACAGTAATACCATAACTTATTTCATTAATTAATAAGGCCACAATTTGGATATTATATTCTATTTTAAAGTTGTTCTACCTGCTAAGGAATTTGTTTAGTTTACGCAGTTCCTGCGTGACAGGCTTTTTTTATTCTATAACCTATCTATGATCAGGCCAAAAACTTATGACCCACAATTTGTAAATAAACAATTTGTGTAACACTGAGATATAAACAGCAAGCTGTGATATATTCTGTTCTTGCCAACAGAGAAATGCAAGCTTTGTGATTCATCCTGCACAAGGAAACTCAAAAAGCAATCCTAAACTTCCATCAATAACTGTTATTCTATCCTGTTAATAGACTCAATCCAACACATTCTGACTGATATCTCTTCAGTCCTTTAATGAACGCTTATCATGGGATGAAGTGTAATATGAATGAAATAAGGCAAATAATAGTTACTTGCTAAGGAAAGGAAACAAGGAAAGCATTTGTCTTGAATATGTAAAAACATTTATGTTCCATTTACTCAATCAATCAAATATATAACTCAATCAAGAATGCTTCCATAAAGATAGAAAGAGAAAATTTAATTTACATGTATGTTAGACACAAATGTATAAAGTATATTCTGAAAAATATTTGGACATGAAATGTGAATAGAACAACAGCAAATATTTATTAAGGTTTTAGTTAACACATTTATAAGGTATGGCCAAATGAAAGAGTGACAAACTCTCCTGGTGACAGCACATTTGTTCCCGATAGAAATGATTGTCATGAAGATAGGAAACAAAGGTCACACTGAAAGTTTCTGCAAAATATGTATGGCAACAAATTATTTCTGCTTTCAGCTTTACTCTAATGCTCTTTTCCATTCAATGCAACCAGTCATCAAAGCACTGCAGTTCTAGCAGTGTTAAAGGACAACCTGTGCATTATTTCCTTGATCACCAAGTTATACCGTGGCAAATTAGGATTATAGGGCAGATGGGTTCGATAATATCTCACCTGAAATAATCAAACAGTCCATAGTTTTTCCTGCAGTGTAGGATTATGTATTGCCATGTTGGAAGATATAACAGCTTTGAGGTCGTTCGGTATGCACTTTTCCCAAGACTTTTAGTAACAAATGACAGAGCACCAAATGGCATTAATCGTATGATGGCCCTCTTAACAAAATAATGAAGCAACTATCTTTTTGTCAGTGCTTTGGCCTCCTTGACCTTTGTTTGCTTTCTTCATTAAGACTGATTGTGCCAATTATTGTTTATTTTCTAACTAAACATGAGGGCTATTCGATTTTTTCTTCCAACCTTTGATGGGGCAGAAGGAATGAATAAATAGCAAAATGATTTTATTGATATAAGTAAAGTACTTCTATTAAGATACTTTTCAGTATAATCACATTGAAGATTGAGACAATTGTCATGCCAGTGCACCAGCTTTCCAATAATTTCTACAAAAAATTTTGCCTCTTTGGAGTGGAACTGCAGTCTTCCCAACCACTTCTTAGTTTCTTCATTGTTGCAACAAAAACTATTTAGAAATATTTGACTAAAAAGAATAGCACAATTTTGGTAACAACCATGAAATTAAGCAAAAAGCCATTTACATACTTCAGTAGAGATATACATGTGGGAACAAATTTTTATTTTAAAAAATAGAGATAAGTTAATAAATTTTGATATTACACTTTTGGATGAATTAAATAAATTTCTATTCCAGCCAATAGATTTACATTCAGTCACAACTGCATCAGGCACCTCTAAATTACTAAGAAGTCAGTATACAACTGAGGACTGGAATGAAGGTTTTTAAAATCTGTCCTAATTTAAAAACTTGTAAGTGAACTATATATAAAAATTTAAACAAATTCAACTTTGAATGAATTTATTTCTTAGCCTCTGACAAATGATGTGGAGTCCTCCAATCCCCACAGCAAAATGATTTCTTATATTGCACATACCTATACCCAAGGATTCCTGAATGTTGTTCAGGTACCTTTTTTAATCATTTGATGCATAAGATTGTATTTCTGTCACTGGTCCCCATAGCTGGTGTAAGTATGTCTAAATTATTTCACAAGCCAATCACACACAAGACGGTGATAATGTTTTATCCTCAGGAGCATATTGAAATCACTGGATGCATTGTTTTGATATCAATGATTTAAAATCATAGCCTGAGAGTCTTATTAACTTAAATCCATTAATGTAATAGAAACTTGAAATATAAGGGACTTTCAAAAATTATTTATAATTGTAGTTTATTAGGCAACATGGTTCAATACACATGGGATCTCTCAATATACTCCCCACATGTTAATGTACAATTGCTATCTTCCTGATAACTTCATTATAGCATCATGAAACCATTGTTTGGGAGTACTATGCTATCACAGGTGGACAGTTGCCCTAATTTTGTTGTTGTTGCCAAAACTTTTACTTCATAACAGACTGTTCATGTTGTCGAACAAGACATAATTAGTGCAGCAAGATCCAGTAAATATGTTGGATTGGACTGCAGCATTGCCAACTTTGCACTTGTACTGTTGCTGGTATGGGACCATGTCATGTTGAAGGAACTCTCCCCTTTTGCCATTGCCGAATCCTGCATCTAAGCCATATAAGGGTCTTGCAGTACATTTAACTGTTCCTTGGCAAAGCAGTATGCCTGAAGACAGTGATCATCTGCTTGCTCACAGATAGAGCAGCATGAAATTCCTTGGACTAGGAAATCCAGATCTTCGTTATGCATTTCCAGTAGTCAATGACAAGACTTCAACTCTTTTTTTCTTTCTGTATAGGACCGAATGCGCACACACACAAATTGCCATGTGTGGTTGCATGGCTGAGACCTATCTAACACCCCTGTTCATCAAAGGATATGCACTTATCAACCATAATCGATTCAGATACATTAAACGTCTATGAGTTTGTGCAGTTGTGATGGCTGCTTTCCACAAAAACTATATGGTCCATCTTTGTCCATGATAGTCGATCTACTTACTCCATCAGTGTCTGCATGACATACTAGTATCTGTCATCACCCTACAAATGGATGTGCCTACAGATTGCAGTGTTTGTAAATCATTTCCAAATGCCCTTTATTTCCAATTGCTAAATTGAATTATTTTGTTGGATCTGTAAACAGTAGTTGTCTCAGGAAATGAATTGCATTTATTATATACTTATCAGTATTTAGAAACTTTCAACTTGATGTATGTAAACCTTTGGTATACAAATGATTTTCCCTACAGGAATTTGTCCAAGAGAGATAATGTGTCATTGTTGCATGTGAATGGGCATTATTGCGCAACAACACAAAGCCGGGAATCATTTTTGATTACTGCAGTGTCTGAGAATATGCCACACTATTAGCTGTGGACCCATATTGACAGAATCCAATTATTAATTTTCTCTGTACAGAAACATTTGAAAGTGCTTGCTACAAACTGGCTTCACATTTTCATTTGACCATGCCCTATGGTACTTTAAATGCAGAGTTACTGTGTTAAAGGAACAAACTCAAATTACCAAATTGTTAGTATTTGTACAGCCTATACAAATGGAGAAATTGTTTAGAGAAAGTTTTGAAATATATCATATTCTTAATGCATATTTAATTTTTTTATAATTGTGTATTTTTGTTATTATTTGTTTTATGTTAAGAGATCATACTTACTTGATGAGTATTTGAAGTTGTACTGTTGGTCGCTAACGATGAAGTTGATGAAGTCGTTGAGGAAGTTCCTCCGACAGGTTGGCCCCTGGTCAGTCCTGAATTTGGATAAGAGGGATGCGATGATCCAAACGACCTGTAAAAACCATTTCACAAACATCAAACTTTTTCTTTCATTACATTTGAGTTATTTCATGAAAAACAACTCACTTAAAAGACAAATTTGGCAATCGTTTCAGATTTTTAAAACATATGATATACACAATCTGTCCATTGTTAGGTAATACCACCTTAATTAATTTTGTTTTCTTGTTTCCAGACCCAGAAGGGTAACTCTGATGCTGTACTGGAAATATTTAACCCCTATCTCCTGGAAAACTCAATTTCTGGCATCACCAAACTACAGACTGCAAGCTATATGATTAATGAATTTAAAAAAAAGACAGTAAAAAATGTGAAGTTACTTGCCTTGGTGATGATGCTGATCCTGCCTTGTTCCCAACCTGTGGCTGCTGTTGATACTGCTGATATGTTGCTGATTGGTCCGAGTGATTTGACAGTGGTGTGGCTAGGCCCTTGTTGACCCCAGAAAGTGCTGGTATAGGGATACTGTGTACCATCATAAGTTGCTGTTGGTTTGACGGGTTGTTAATGCTATTGATATTATTAATATTATTGTTATTATTGTTGTTATTCTTTGCCTCATCACTGTTTCTCTTGGGATCATCAGATGGGGTAGATTCTCGAACTCCTCCACCTTTATCAGAAACTGGAGCAAATTTGTTACTAGTGGAGGAAACAAAGTTCACAGTGAACTTTGTATTGTAAGGCAAGGTTTGATATTTGGGGTCTGATTTGCTGCCACCAAACTCTGATAGCAATTGGTCATCTTTCTCCTTTGGCTTGCTATTTTGCAATGGGGCACTACTCCCCTGAGAGGCTGAGTGCTGTTGCTGTTGGATTGAGCTGCTTGCTGGAAGTTTTGACTGAAACTCTTCCTGTCCATCTGCTGGCTGTTGTTGCAATATATGCTTACTGTGATACATGCCTACCAACATGACAAAAGTAAAGGGTTAAACAAATGTAAATAAATTATTTTTCATAGACAACACAAATATAATATCATATTTCAAAGTCAGAAACAATTAAACAGTTCAGAGAAGGAAATAAGTGGCCTGCTATTCCTACCTAAAAAAAAATACTTCACAGTTTTTCAAAGCATTTGTTCATATGAAATTTACACAATAAACTTGTTGTGTACATAATTAACTCATCAAGATGTACAACACTCAAACAGTAGTAATATTTATAATTTAGAATTGATGTAACTGATAATAAAATTGAGTATTACAAACAGATTCAAGAAATTCTTGAACACAGCAGAGCCATTTGGCCCAACAAGCCATTGTTATCACAAACTTTTCTAGATTTCTAACCAATAACCCAATTTTTATTGTATTAGAACCCGAAGAGGGTACACAGTGGAATATCATGTCTTATGCTTTGATTATAGTACATGAATCCCATGTTTGACACATTGTTGAAATGGTCATGCTTCCTTCCATATCAAAAGACTGCTTCTCTTCTGGCTTAAATTCTGGAATTTAATGAACCAAGCATTGTCCATTACTTTTAAAGGTATGAAGTACATTCATCCCATCTGAGACTGTTATTTTACATCTGTTACAATCTCATAACCAATGAGCATATAACCTCACCCATTACCCTAGACTTGAATATCTTATTCTCCACCCAAACAGGTTGACAGTCAACAGTGGTTGGTTTTTTATTATGCACTAACAGTCGAATTTAAAACATTAAGAACTGAAAATAGGATTTCTATTTCAAAATATCAATTTTAAAAGTCCATGAAAAATGCTAGAATGCCTGAAGAAAATGTTTGTGCAGTACGTGCTCTCAAACCTATACAAGTAATTCCATATATGCAGCAAATATTTTCTGATATTGGCTTAGTCCCATAGCTACCGAATGTGAGCAATTTTACTGTATATTGACTGTGATGATCAACATAAATTCCTTAAAGTATAAAATCCTACAGCAAGTATTGGAAAATCAGGGTTTGTCTTATATTCAGTTAAACATAGTATATACTACAGTTGTGTGAAATCCATTAACTTTTACAGAGTGCAGCTCATAAGTTATCAAACTGACTGCATTAAGTAGATGATATACGTGGGTTGTTCAATAAAGAATGATCATAATTTTTTGACCCTTTATTCATCCTAATAATTTTGATGATATTTCTCAAAGTAACCCTTGCTGGAAGCAATGCATCTGGTCTTCAAAGACATGCTGGAAACCATTTTTTGACAGATCCTTTAGAATTGCCTCTGCAATCATCATTGCTTGATGGTGGAAAATGCTCCCCATGAAGGGGAAAAGGAAAAAGTCACAAAGAGCTAAATGTGGATTATAGGGAGGGACAAACTTCATATTGACTTTGGTGAAATATTCAACAACAACATTCTTGAAGTGTGGCCATTACTGTGGTGCAACATCCAGCTTGTTGCCAGCAAATGTGGGCTTTTATGTTTAATATGGCCTTACAGAGTTTTCAGAATTTCTCTGTATCATTGCCCAGTTATAACTGTGTTTGTGCAGGTGTGACATACTTGAATATCAAAAAATGAGATGACCATAACTTTCCCAGCTGCAGCAACCACTTTTGCTTTTATGGTGTTAGTGATGATGGAAATTTTCACAGAGCTTTGCTGTTTGGTCTACAAATGATGTAGCAAAGTTTTGTTTCATCAGCAGTGATTACCTTTGAAAGAAACTGCACCTTTGTGTAACATCTTCTTCAACTGCTTGCAAACACCCTTTTGTTCGAGAACAAAACACTGTGCACAAGGATGTTTCATGTGCAACTTCAGTTACCAATGTGTGAATGGAATCCAATGAAATTTTCAGAATTCCTGAAAATATTCTTAATGTTATTCAACAATCCTCTCTCACAATGACAGCAGTGTGTTATATTTTTTTCTGTTAAGAGCATAAACTGGAGTGCTTTGTCTAATCTTCTTTTGAAATTGACTAACTCCCTTCTTGAAACACTTAAACCATCTTCGAGCTGTGCTATAGGGAATAACAAACTCTCCATGGGCCTGACTGAAAATTTGTTGAGATAAAAATAGAATCTCAGAGCAACACATTGTTTATCCTATATTAATGCGTTCAAACTGTTCACAACAACTCCATTTACTTACATGTTACTGAACATGTTTCATAGCTGTTCACCACTTTGTAAGTACAATTTATTCATTTTGCTGCAGGCAGAGCTGCACATGTCCTAATCTGCATATCTCTCACAGGCAGGAACCAAGTGTACATTACACATTAAAGTAACAAATATTGCAAATTTAAATTTTAGAAATTATGATAATTTTCTATTAAACAGCTGTCATATTTATTTAGTTATATATTGTAATTACCTTCCATTTACTTTAGGTATATTGGTACAATTGTTCTGATGTCAACCATTATCAACCCTGTATTCAATATGTATACACACTATTCCTTCCTAGCCATTCTCTCACTACTTCCCTTCACTGCATGGTTTCAGAAATTTACCTTCATTCAGCTTTATCCCTCCTGCTGTTTGCTCTTGGCACAATCATGACGTCATCACACTATGCTGCCATTTTCTCTTTCTTGGTCAGATTTTAACTACAATGTCTACACACTTTTTCAGGGTAATAGGTGGGTTAGTAGGTTTCATCCCCTAATAATGTTTAATTTCACTCTCCTGTTATTTACGTAAATTTAAAACATCCGTCATTGCTCATATTAATATGGAAGTTTCACCATATAGATAATGAAATAGACAGAATTATTACAAAGTAAAAAGGCTGGCAATGTGATGACAGTAGGATAGGAGGGTAAAGTCTTGCCTCCTATCTTCTTTTAGGTGAGATAAAGCTTCTTAACTTGTGCTAATTGAGCATTAAGAAGTAGCTAAAACCCTCATAACACAATGAACTTTAAAAATTAAAAAATAAATAATATCTCATGCAGTAGTGGCAGCAAATAAATCTTACCTTCCTTTCCCATGTGGGCGACGCCATCTCCAATGACAGGTCGTGAAGATTGAGTATTTCGATGTTGTGCCTGTTTCTCCGAGTCATTATGCTGGTTACCAGCACCGACAGGCACATGATGGTATGGCTCAATTGCGGCAATGTTCCCACTTGTAACAGGTCGCAACAGCTTGCCTTTCCCATTCTGCCCCTGCTGTTGGATTGTTGTAGCTGAGGCTGCACACCTAAAGCATGTGAAACTTTAAAATTCTTGGTATTTCTAGAAATCATTAGTTAATCACCAAATGTTTTCTGAAATCAAAGTTTGTGTACTTGGGATTCAAAATCAGTGGTACAGGATAGGCATCGCCAAAAAAACTTGCAATAAATTATGGTTGAGAAAATATCTTTAACTAATCTTGCCATAAATACTGTAACAAGGTGTTTAAGTAACTACAACTAATATTTTTTTATCTGCACCATCAGTTCTCAAATTACCCCCCCCCCATTGCCCTCAGACACGAAGCAGTGACCATAGTTTGTAGTGTAGGGTGTTACTGCTGGAAGCAGTCTGTTCTTGAACAGTCTTGCATCGGTTCTCCAACAGAGTGGTTTCTTACACTTCAGCAATTCTCTGGACTTCTTGTGAGGTTGTGGCATTCACTCTGCCATTTCAATAGTTGTACCCTTCTTCAATATTGAAAACTTTCTCATCAGTGTAATGCTGTAGCAATCATTTCATTTCAACACCCTCTGCTGCTTCAGTTATGCGATGAAGTGTTCTGGATAAGTACCGCTTACAAACAACATTCTACCACTAAATACTCATCACCACTGCTTTGAAAATCGCTAGTCTTCACAGAGCGGGGATTTGGATCTAGCAAACTGTTGACTGATGCAGTACACACATCTTTTTAAGGATCTGGAAAGATGTCATTTGGTGATTCACCAATCTTGTGAAGGGCTAACATTAAACCTGAACCAAACAAGGAAAATGATGGTGTCTGGCAGCAAAACATTATCCATTCACCAAAATGTCTTGGCACACTTCCTTCAAAAGTTTAACATACATTGGCAAGACTAGACATTTTGATAAATGCAACTAAAGGGAGAGTGGCAGGTATGACTATATTTGGGGGTCTATGAGGAATTGTTCAACAGGGTTGAACCGTTTTTGGGAAAATGGAGGATGCAACTGACTAAGACTGCTTCATGATATTGTGCTTCCTCAGATTGAGCTATCTACCTGAACACTACATAACCTGGCCATGAGAAACACTTTTCTCTCTCAAAACCTTAAGAAATTTTACACACACAGTTTTCCAGTAACAAAGGTCTGGAAGTAAGTGAAGACAAAATGAAGGGATTAAAAAACTGAAAAGAGGTAAGTGAACTAAATATGGCAAAGTCAACAAACGAGAGAGAGAGAGAGAGAGAGAGAGAGGTTTGCCAGATTTGCTATCTACATAAAGTTTATGAAGATTTTGGTTTCAATAAAATTTTAGAAAATTTAATTAACATTCAGGACACACTCATGAAATTTTGCACCTTTCTCTTACCTGAGCTGCTGCTGCCCAGCTGCCTTGTTACTTGCTGCTGAGATCTGATTGGCCATCTGCTGGTTCAACAGTCTCTTTCGATGCAGCCGATCCTGAAGTTCTGATATGCGTTTGTCGATATTGCTCATTTCTTCCTGTCTTTGAGATAGTGCTTCCCTCTGTTGGCAGAGCCTTGCATTTTGTTGCTCATTCAGTTTATTGCGGTACTGCCAACATAAAAAACAGTTCATGGGTCCCCAAATTTTGGTGTAGTAAAGGTGTCATGAATGCAGAATTGTAACTAATGAAAAAGGAATGTGCAACATAATCCTACTAGATTAGTCGGAACAACTACAGTTAGGTTGGTGAGTCAATTTTATGCTCTTATGCTCCACTTATGGACTCCTCAGAACATGTTTCATGGGCATCAACTGCCAGATTTCTTAATGATTGGACATAGCTCTGGTGAATAATTTAACATGCTTTCCACATTTATGTTATGTTCGTTCACCTACCAATTTTCATTATGTCAAACAATTTCAATCCCAGAGCACATATTCATACAGTTCTAAATAATTTAGCACATAGCCTGGTTAAAAGAGTTTGAATACAACCAGAACACTTACATATAATACAAATATTTATAAAGTGACAATGAATGAGGACAGTAACAGAAAATGGAAACTAATGAAAAGGGTACCTAATAGAGGGAAGTGTAAGTATAACATACCAGGCCCAGCAGATGAAGAGGCTACTGTAAGGAATTATTGCGGGGGATTGACAACACAAGCAAAAAAACATTACGGGAGTTTAATAATTACATGGAAAAATTAGGCAAAATGATGTAAATGAAAAGTAACAAAGCTAATGGAATACCAGGGGAATACTGGGAGATATGATGTGTGGAGGAGAAAAGAAGACTATTTATTGATTGTGAAATTGTTTAATATAATAGATGGTGGAAAGATTCCCCAGAATTAGAAAATGGGGGTAATTGTGCCAATTTATGAAGGAAAAGGGGATGTTAAAAATTCAGCAAATTACAGAGGCATCAGCCTCTTGTCTATGATAGGGAAAGTATACAGGGATGCTAACTAAATGCTTGCAAGATTGAACCAAGGAAAAAGGAAAATTATCTGAATTAAAAATGGGACTCAGGAGAGGGAGATCTATCATAGATAATATTTTTATATAAAAAACAATTATAGATAAGTACTTAGCCTGTAAAACAGGAAGGATATACATATTTTTTGTAGATTTAGAAAAGGCATTTGGTACCATTAATCAAGAGGCACTTTGGACTAGCTTGAGGGAAATGAGGGTAAGTACGAAGTTCATAGAGTTATTACAGAGGTGTGCATGGAAAACGTGTTGTGTTAGATATATGGGTGGATACCCAATAATATGGGATTAAGACAAGGATGTAAATTAAGTTCAGCTTTATTCCACATCTTTATAGATGACATATTAAAGTAAACTGAAAAGGAGAGTACATATTGCCCAATAATTAATAATAAAGAGTTTGCAGATTACTTGGCAGCAATAGCAATAACAAGTAGAGGATTAAACAAAGCAGTAGAAGTAATAGTGAAATATTGTAAGGAATGGGGCTTAAAAATAAATTGAAAATTACGATATGCAAAAAAGGCAATAAACTAAAAAGACATGAGAACTGGTGGCTTAAGGATAGTGAAATTGAAGTATAAACAAATTAGATTATTTAGGAGTAAGATTAAGTAATAACAGAAGATGGGCAGATCAAGGAAAAAATATAATATTATATGAACCTGTTTCAAGAAGATACCAAGCAAGTGTACCATGGCTCGAGAGAATATAGTTGAATCAAAATTTGGGGAACAGAGAAAGGATAGGAGTATTGATCATATTCAATTAGTATTTTGTAAAATGGTGTTGGAATTACCAAGGGCAGCTCTAAATGGGATAGCATTAGTTGAACTGGGAAGAGTTGGCAGGAATGGTGTCATATGTATATTGAAATATTGGTATGAGCTAGAAAAAAGGGAGGAAGGAGATATATCCTACACATAAGTACTCATTTTTTTACACTAAACTCCATTTACTTACATAAAAGGAGATATAGTTAAAGACACAAGTGGAAATAAATTGGGAAAGAAGTTGGTCATCTCAAATAAAGAAAATAGTCCAAGAGATTGGAATAGAGGATTTAGATAGAAAAGAGATAATAGATAAGGGTTATGGAATAAAATGAAACTAAGAATAGATAATATTGCAAAACAAGAAATATGGAGTAGTTTACAAGATAAGAGTACCTTGAAAAACTATAGGAAATTTAAGAAAGAATGGAGGCAGAAAAATATGTACATGTAACAGAAGGGGAAATGGGGGATTTACTTGGGTTGAGCAGGAATAATAGGGCTAAGTGGATTAAAAGTGAAAAAGGAAGAGTGTCCACTAAGTGGAAAAACATTGTACAGTTAAATGTTTAGAAACTCAAGCATGGAGAGAAGAATTCAAAATGGAGCAATTTACAAATAGAAATGTTGATATTAAAAATTTTTGGAATTGGCAGCAAGGAGTTCATGAGAAAATTTGGTAAAGAAGGTAAGAGAGAAGTGGTGAAAGAAAAATGATTAAATTAAAGGCAGAAATGTTTATTGAAATGCTTAGTTAGTGGAAAGTAGGTCTATTACATATATAATCAGGGAATTAATTGTATAAAGTGCTCTTGGAACAGTTGTACCAATTGTAAAAGTTAATGTAAAGGAAATATGTATTCATTCACATTAATACAAATGACAATTACCAATGGATATAGCAAAGAAATTGTGGGCAAGAAAATCAAGAAATTTAAACAGAGAAGGAAAACAGATTACAACTTTGACAGCAGGATAAGAAACAAACATTCACAAGAAATTCACCTATCATCTGTGGACCACCAAAAAGTTTCAGGAAATTTCATGGATTTTAATATTATTTTGACTTCAGTATATAAATTCAGTTTAAATATTACCAGAGTTAATTGAAAATTCCTAATGAGAGGAAACCAGGAATATACAAAATTAATGGCTGAATTGCAAAAAGCATGTATCGAGAGAGAGAGATAGAGAAGTACAGCGAACAGACTCAAGGAACACTGGAAGAATATCAAATTACAAACAGGCTGAAAAATCAGCAGTAGCATATCACTTTTGGGAGAACAAATGTAACATAAATGTAAACTTTCTAAATAGATGGATACACCAGTGAAGATGGCAATATGGGAAAGAATTTATATAAAGAAGTATGAGGATAAAATTTTGAACTTTGAGATACCAACACAGGACAAATTGATTTAAAAGCTCATTATGTGCTGTCAGAGCTACCCAAATACATGTAATTGTCAAGAAATACATGCTGCTGAGGATGTGGGCAACAGCCTGTGAAACATTTCTGAGGAGCTCAATAAAGTTATAAAATCAACTCACTAGTCGAACACATTCATACTACTATTATTCTTTCTTTTTAGGAAAAGGAGCTCCCAAGTATTCATTATTTATATTTTTGGAGTGAGAGTGAAGGTACTGAAAAACAGAATTATGAGCCAGTCTTGACGGAAAAAACATTCTTAAAAATGAAGCAAATATTAAAAATAATTGAATGAGACAAAAATATATTGATATATATGGTGAAGGAGATAGCAGTAATGTGAACATCAAATTTTGAATAAAAGAAATTTCTTTTACCAAAGTTACTGATGTATATAAGAGGTAGGAGAACTTTCAATTTATGATGAGATACAAACACACAAATGGTAGGGAGGCAAAGTGAGATAAAAATAGCTAAGAAAGGAGAGCAGATTTCATGAGAGTAATAATGAAACTTAAAATATGCATTAAATATAACCAGTGTTAAATATAAAGAAATACAACTGTATAACTGTTTCTTTCTTGCATATACACATTGTATTTGCGAACTAATTATTAATAAACATTATTATTAAAATATTTTATATAACATGCCTGAGACATGCATTTAATTTTAAATTTTTATTTCCTAACGTTGCATTATCCTCTCTGCAGGTGCTTCACAACTAAGTGAAACTATGCCATCTCATGTGAATTCACATGACACTTGTGATGCCTTTCTCACTATGACTTCTGTTTTCCTCGACCAATTACATTAATACAACTCCAATTTTATATATAGGTACACACCATAAGCTCACGGCGCAGTTTCTCCAATTCGAGGGCTGCTGGGGAAGGGGCATTTTGATCCCTGGTAGCTGTTGATGATCCCCTTCCTTTCTTCAATTCCTCCAACTGCCTCGTCAACTCCTCCACCTTGGCCACAGCCAATGACAGTTCTTTCTCCTTTTCATTGAAAAGTGCTCGAATTGAGTCCAGGTCTGATGCTAAAAATAACAAAATTGCAACATTCAGATGACAATATACAAACAATTCATTATTTAATATTAACTTTTAAAAGATTTCAACAACAAATTAAACTGTTTTAAAGCTTAACTTCGTCTTTAAAGAACACAAAATTGAAAATAGGTATAAAATAAATATCTAGTTCATTAGCTGGCATTTAATTCAATGACAGTTTACATTCTTTGCAAATTTGAGCGTTTGTTTTTTTATTTACAAAATATACAATTAATGTTTCCAAACTAAACATGTTAATTTTAATAAAACAGAAAACATTTGTAAACCAAAACTTTTTACAACTATACTTTTAGTAATTATTTCGATTAGTTCATACAGCAGTTAAGTTCTTGTTGCACACATTTATTTCCTTTATCCTATATTTATTTCCTGTAATATATATAGCAACAACGACGCTAGCAATGCTAGCGTTTCTCGTTGTGTTTGCGTCGCACATATTGATAACATTATGCGTTAGGTTAGGTTAATTTAAATGAAGTATTTATTACATTAAGAACCAACCAGGTAGCTCGCGTTGCTCAGTGATTTTCGAACGATAACTATATTTCTTGTTGATATTGCACCATTTTTACACTATATGGAAAATACACTACAAAATTATTAGCGAATAAATGGGTTTAAGCTGAAAGAAAGAGAGAGAGATAAGGCGAAAACGGAATAAATTTCTTTGTCCCCACCCCTCTAGCCCACCTTTCCGGTAGATTTCGTTAGTGTGCAAAAGGGGCATATATGCTGGATAAACTAATCTTAAGTATTTTTAAATACTTTCATATTTTAATTTATTTGTATTACATTTTGGACATTTTTTGATTTTAAGCAACTAGATATTCGAAATACACTTTTCTTTACACTCAAGCACTTAACAATTGCAAATAAACAGATTCGCATGGCGAAACATGCATTCTTTGGATAACGAAAATATTAAATGTAAGTATACGCACTATTACACTTAAAACTAAAAATCATACATGTTCATAGCAGGCACATGTGCATAGTTCTGTAGCATGCTAAATTAGCGATGCACTAAATGAATCAAATGATGAAGAACTAGCATTTGCTGCCACCATTATCGGAATGAAAAATTACCCCAGGGCCAAGAAAAAGAAACACGAGTATTTCTTTCGATATTCAACTAAAGTATACCTTAGCGCCACTCAAGCTCTCTATTTGCACATGCGCATTACTAATTTTATCTGTATTAAACAGTTCTGTTTATCTAACCAAACAGAAAAGTTCAAAGAATATTATTTTTACTAATGCTTTTATCGGAAGAATTACTTTAAAGAGACCATGGGTTAAAATCCAATCACAAAGAAAACAGCACGTTATATATTCCAGTCATTCTATAAAGCCACCATAGAAAATACTCCTCAAATTCCGTTGTAAAAAAAAAAAAGTACACACATCCACCCTCCTTCCTGCATCAGCAATCTACTCACTCGTTTGTTTAAGTCCGCTCATGTAGGATTCTATTGTTTCTGTACGGTTTACAACCGCTTTTTACTCCTTTCTTTTGTTTGTTTGTATTTTCCAAAGCAAAGGCACTGCTTATATATGGCAAACTACCAGCAAATTGCAAAGACAAATTAAACCCATTCCAAAGAGAATATTGTAATCTTTTAAGTTAGGCGTTCAACCTCGTTGCCATGGATACCGATCATAAGCCAATAGAGATACACAGAGAGGTCCATAATGCAGGAAGTATTCCCAGTGGTAACCATGGCTGAAATTCTCGAATCGGTCACAGATATATTTGGGACCAGGCGCGGATCAAGAAGCCCTTTCGACTACCCCATATGGATATATCAGAATTAATGTCCTACTAAAAGAGTTGCTAACTAAATATTTAAGTAAATAAAATGATATTTAAATTACCAGCTGTTATGCAGATACTATTTGTAAACAATAAGCTCACAGAAAATGTCCAACATTTTTAAAAGACATTACATTCCAAAAAAATGTGACTGTTATATTTCCGTAAATACAATATGTAAATAAAAATAAATCAATACCATTCAGAAAAAAATTGTACGGTAATAATAATGTAGTAAGTTACATGTCATTGAAGCTGTAATCTCTTGCGAAAAGTTTAACTACTTCCTCTGGAATCACCTCAGTGTTGCGGTGTATGTTAAGTAAAACCATTCAGTCTATCCCGTTGCATATTGGATCTTAGATAGGTTTTAACACGAATTAATGTTTTTTTTTCAATAGTGTTTAATGCCCGTGTTTTCTATTGAGGCAATACAGCTGGTGGACACTGATGATGCATGGAGATGAAATAATAAATTGGGAAAGATTTTTATAAGGAAGCGTTCCAGGCCAGTAGTATGGGGCCTTCTTGGACCAATTATCAGCTTCACTAGTAGACTAGCAGTGTCTTCGCGCACATGGGCCAGCAACTGTCAGCCAAGAAGGGACCTTATTTATTATTTCATTTAAATAAACGTTTTATACATATAGTTATACAAAATGCGGATATTTTGTACTAAATGTTGAACATTTTATACATATAATTATACAAAATGGTGGGACATCTCCCATACAGTAGCCAATAACAGACGACTTAGGAGGGTTTCTTTTCTTTATTACAAAAAAAAAAAAAAAGTAGGGTCATCTTGCACACAGCAGCTAGCAATAGCCGGCCTTAGGAAGGATTATTTTTATTGAATGGCGGGCATTTGCTTCCTTTACGACCTGCAAAAAGGTCTGGAGGGAAGGGGATTATTATTATTATTATTATTATTATTATTATTATTATTATTATTATTATTATTATTATTGTTATTGTTGTTGTTGAATGGTGGGGATTTACTTCCTTACCGAGCTTCATGTGTGCAAAGATTTGGCAGGAAGGGGGTTATTTTATTGAATTAATATTTGTGGGGCGAGCATTAATTTTATTGATTACACGTAAAATTACATAAATGATCCAAAATGGCGGACGATATGTGGAATTCTTAGTGAGAACTAAAAATTTGATGAAGTAGACATGTTGGTAAAAACATGCACACATAAAGTTCGGTAAGGATGTAAATCCCCACCATTCAATAATAATAATAATAATAATAATAATAATAATAATAATAATAATAATAATAATAATAATAATAATAATAATAACAATCCTTTTAATTACAAGCAAAACATGTAAAGGGTGTCAAAAGAGAACGCACAAGGAAAGAAATTATTTTCGTGAAATTCACCAGAATCTTAAAAAATAACGTAAACTAAGATGCTGGACTTAAACATGCATTTGAATCAAAAGGTCTATGTCAGTGATACGTCATACAAACTAAGAAGGGTGAGATTTCCTCTCTGACGGGGTTTTCTCAGTCCTCATAAATGGCAAATCCGTGATTTAGATTTTTGAACGCTTCTTTCCTTTAAAAAAAAATGCTTTTGCAATTTATCATTTCATCTCATGTTAAATCAATATGGTGCCTCGTAGTAAAAGTAGACTTTAAACACTATTCAAAGTTCTAATTAACTTGATGGCAAAATGAACACTAAACGCTATAAGAATTTTGATAAAACCGAGAAGTATAAGCTGAAGGTTCTCCCTCAGAGATATAACGTCAAATGAATTATTTATTCGATAAAAGTTTGCGAGTTGCAACCATACTACCGTCATCTTACGTTTCTTTATCCATGACCTATCGAAACCCAGAAGCCTACGCTCTGTGAGAGTTTAGCCCAAGCATCAACTCCATTCTTTCGTCAAAGCTTTGTTATTCGTTGAAGGGGGTCTTTCATTTCATATTAAATATTGAGTGGTAGATCTCTAGACGTCCAATCCGACTTTACAAAGTTCAGCACCTTTAAACTTCATGTCGGTACAGTCTCAAGCCGTTTTAGAGTCATCACTGCAAGGTTTTTCAATGGAGGCAGTGCATGCTGCTATAAATGAATGGCCAAAGAGAATTCAATCATGTGTGAGAGCAAAAGGATGTCATTTTCTGAATGATCGATGAAAGAAAAGCAGACGAAACAAATATTAAAATATGACGAGTTAAATTAAAACTTGTAATGGTATTTACTACAAAACTGGGCAAATATTTTCATTTTGTCGAGAAAATGGAAATGAAAACACCAAGAATTGAAAGTTTTAATTATATACTTCGTTTATATTTCACTCCTATCTTCTTTATAAATATTCTTTGAAAATTCCATTCTTGAATTTGGTTTTCAGTAAACAGATTTCAAAATTTGCTTCAATTAAAAACTTCTAGTTTCAAATATAAGTCTTTCACCCTATTTTCTTTTTTTCATATGTAGAATTCTGATTCGAAAAAAGTTAGCATTCTTCTCACCTCTAATTTTTAGAAAATGTGTGAGAACAAAAACTGAAGAATTATTGTTAAAACCAAAAGTAATTTGGGAAGCAAGCGTTAAAAATAAAACAATACACGATCATTTCTATAGTTTTTTTTATAATTAAAATGTCCTGAGGGTACATAAACGTTCTCGGTATAAAGAGAATGCATGCAGTTTCGTACACTGCCCGTCGTGACTTGCTAAAATGTGAAGGGAAGACAAAAACCTGCGGGAGAACAGTAGCAAACTATTTGGAGGTGGGGAAAGCTGCGTTACATGTGCAGTGGCGGCTTGTAGGCCCATCCTATAGCAAAATACCACAATAATTTGAGAAGTTCTCGGAATGAAACAAAATTGACGATGGTTTTTAAATTATTCTTATGGCACTGATGCACTTTGTTCAGCGATGCTCCAAAGCCAAATTCCTCCAGACGTGCAAAATACACCTGAACTATCAACTTATGCTCTTCATTAAACGAACAATTCTTTCCACTGTGGATTTTTCTCATTTTAGAGAACAGAAGGAAGTCCAATGGAGCCAAGTGAGGGGAATAAGGCGGACGTGGCAGCAAATCCGATTCATTGATGCAACGACATATGTGTGAGGACGAGCATTGTCGTGATGCTAGATCTTTGATACACCCAGCCTTCTCTCGTGTATTTAAGTCTTCAAAAGGTGGAGGGAGTAAGGTGAAGATTAGTTTTACTATGGACACCAGTTCCGTCCTTTCATACACACATTGCTTGAAAAACTCTCTTACAAGTAAAATTTATATTAATAAACTGAACATTGCGGATATTTAGTGAACTACGTATTTACCGTGCATTTGTTGACATCGGATCTCAGTTTTCGTTAATAAGAGATTAGTTACATATTCTGTTTGCTATTTCAAATCTGTATTTTATACCAGCTATTTAACCTATAGCATCCCAGCAGTGGTATTAATACTGGACACGTTTCGTAAAATGTTTTATTATTTTTTAAATCTTACAAGATATACAAAGATTGTGTTGTACTAAATCAAGAGATGACGTTTTTACTTTGTCTATGATGTTTATAAACCATATTTATTACCTTTGAAAGGTGGAAAGTGCTACATTCTGTATAGATATTAGAAACAAATTTTATTAACCTCATTCAGTAACTTCAACTGCATAACTGTTAAGTAATTATTGTATTTTTCAACCAACAGCACTCTTGTGCCCGATGTACCTACGTCAAATGTGATCATCATTGTTGTATAGCAGTTGGCAACGAACTCTTGTGAAGCGAACATCTTTCAGAGTACGTTAAAAGCGATCCTGTAATTGAAATAATAGCTCCTGAGACAAAACGCGCTGATTGGTCACCAAGTAAGGCAGTAACACTTGGTTAAGAAGGTTATTCTTATAAGGAAACAACGAAAGCATTGGATGATGTCATTAGGAAAGTTTTCAAGCGGTAACTGGGAGCACAAGAAGTGGCAGAAAACCAAAACGAACTGCTGAAGCCTGCCGTCTTTCTCTACAAGATGGCCGGTGTACGACAAAAGATAAACGTGCCATTTTGAGAACTTCTGAGTTACAACTCTGACCGAACAATCAGACAAAAACTTTGCGAAAATGGTCTACGAACGAGGACCCCCAAAAAGAAGCTTTATCTCAACCAAAAGCATGTGCAGTGGCCTTTAGCACACGGGGATTGGACGCAAGAAGGCTGGGGTAAAGTCATTTGCATCTTTGGAAGTGAAGGCACCACGTTTGTGCGTCGCCGAGCAGGTGAGGACATGTTACCGCCATATGAAGCATTCTGTCGGCGTCATCGTGTCAGGCGCCTAGCAGTGTTACAGGGCAACAGTACCAAGAAGAGGTCCGATGACTTAAAACTGCTGCCTACTTTCGTGTTTTGTTTCGGAGTGACAGTCAGCGGTGCATCTTCCACATGCCACACCGCTCGAATCAATCAGAAATAATTCAGGGACCGTCATGCTACTGTCCTACCTTGGCCAGGGAACAATTCTGACCTCATGAAAACTTGTGGTCACGTTTTGGTGTCACGTCGGAATCCCAGTAACAAGAGAGAATAGCTCCAGGCCATCATCCAATCGTGGTTTAGAGTGATAACACCAGAAGGTCTCCAATGTTTGGTGTACTCAATATCACGAAGAATGGAGACAGTAATCAAATCAAAAGAATATCCAACAAAATATTAACATAAAGCACTTACAATGATTCATTGAATATGTTCAAAACGTACCATTTACAGCTGTTGTTTTCATAAGTAGCAATTCTCATTTAGTTTGCTCATTTTTGATACAATGAACTTAAATGACATATTTGTCTAGTTTTCCTGAAAAATTGACTGCAATAAAAGCATACATTTCAGTTAAAATCAAAAGCTTAATGCAATATTTAACAAAATTCTCAAAAGTGTCCAGAATTGTTGCCACTACTGTAGAACACCATAACTCACCAATACTGTCCATTCCTTTTCGAACTAGTTTCCCCTATTATCGATACAAAGTTGCATTCACCGGAAAAAATTATGGATGCAGTCACTGTGCTTCTTCACGGAAATGACACCTCAGTTTTCCTAGACAGAAGCCACCAGTGTCACTTCCGATTCTTCCAAAAAGTTCATTGTTTTCAAAACGGTATGAACAGAGGAATTGTTATGGTGAAACAACTAAATTCTCGCAACCCAGACTTAGGTCTTCTTTGTGTTAGTGTACCAGTTGGCAGTGACTTTTTTAATCCTGGAGTGCAATGGTTGCCAGATGCTGAGACCGGCCTACACTAACCACCATTGTGTTGTCGTCATTTGGGAAAATGCAGAGCGCCGACAACCTGTGAATAATTGTGCACCATTTCCACTCAGGTTATGGCATATACTCGAGGTGACAGCTCTACGTGCAGTCTTGCAGGGAGAGCATTAAGCAATAGCTCCTCCTCCCGCTGTTTAGTCATCACACTGCACAAGAACTCTTCAACACAGAAATATGACCAAGCATCGCATCTGCTATTTTAAATGTGATTTTCTTTTCTGCAACCCAACTTTTCAGGTAGCCCAAACTTGGATGGTAATGCGGGAGGGTAAAACAGTATGGTTATGTGCATGAAGAATATTTTGTGTGAGGTGATCTATTCCATAAACGTTTTTCATTAACTATCTGTTTAATAGTGAAGTTACAATTGCCCGACAGATGGAGACAGGTTTTTTATCATGTGATTCCTGTAACTGCGTCTGCTTTATTGTGAAACAATACAAGGGATCTGCAGTGCGAATCACATCAATACAAGTTCTTGTAAAGTGTAACGTTTTATTCCATCAAAGAACGTAATGTAATAGTAAAAGTTGCAGTGTCATCATGTCCTTGAACCCTGCAGGCAATTATCGTCGCCGCTTGTATTGTTGCCTAGATTAAGTTTATAGATTTATTTCAATATTTTGCTCAGTACACAGGCTCACAATGTACGAAGGCTACATGTGTTTGCTGCGGGGGTTTATTGCCAGGTTCCTTCTTGTGTTATGCCGTCCCGTTTGCATTACTTGTGTGAAGTCACTCTAAGACCGTTACTTTTGTTGGAGCGAAAAGTCTTAGAGGAGCGGACCAGCATACATTTGAAAGTTGCGCTTAAAATGGCAGCCGGAAAGGTTCATTAGGTTGTTAGGTCAGCGCTCTCTCCCTTACTGAAAACTAACAGTTCTCTTTAGATAAAAAAGTTAATAAAAGGCACTTGAGGAAACCAATCGGAGATATGAGAGACCGCGACTAAGGAATACAGCCAATAGGAGGCTTGGACAGAAATTTGTAAGATTCAAAAGAGACTGGGTAGGAACAAAACGTGATGTAATTCGAAACCCGAGAGGCACTTGCGACTTAACAAGATACTGGGCGGACACAGTAAAGCAGAATCGCAAGTTTAAGTAGAGTGCGAGTTAGCTGAAAGCCGGGAGTAATCAGGTACTGGCAGTCCGAGTGGGCAAGATTTCATTACAGAGCAACTGAATAAATCAAAGCCACCTTTCCCTCAAGACAAGAAATTTATCTTCATAATATTAGCCAGAGCTGCGAGGAAAACCAGGGCGGAGTACACATCACTTTATTGCTTTATGTTTTTTAGAAATTATATTTTCATTACAAGAGATTATTTTAAAGTAGAACGAAGAAAGGAAAGAAATTACCGAGAACATAAATTAAGATGCTATATCAAAAACATGAATGCCAGTCATGCCATACTGACACGTGTGACCGAGGTCGTTAAAAAACAAACTCATGAGCGTGAGGTCGGGAGTTCGATTCCTGTCTGAGGTTCTCAGGGGTAGTACCCTAAACTTAGGACTGAAACGTTTTCTCCCTTTAAAAAATCCTTTTCTAATTTATCATTTCATTTCATGTTATAATCAATGCGGTGTCTCAATAGTGAAAACAGGCGTCAAACACTACTCAAAATCAATTAATTGCACTAATTAACTTCACGGCAAAACGGACGCTAATCGTGGTAAGAACTTTGCTGCATATGAAAACAATCTATTAACTGAAGTGTCCGAAGAGAAACATATAACTGAAAAAAAAAAAAATAATAATGGCGCTAAACAGAAGATTCCAATCTGTAAATTTAATTATTTTCTGGTTCTTCCTCAGATATTAAATGCGCGGAGACAAAACTTCAATGCAATTATGTCCAAATAAATTTATTCCAGTTTTCTTCGTTAAAATTTTGCGAACACATGTCCGCCATCTTACACATCAATCGTTAGATATTCTCTACCTAAGTTTGAAAAACACAAGAGTTAAACGTTGCGATATGTCTTATCAAAGACCAGACGGAACCTTGCGGATCACTCTTTTATCACTTATAACGGACAACGCTTTGCTCTTCTTCCTTTTGCCCGTGAATGCTGTCGTCACTCCAAGTAATTGATGTATAAACAACTTTTGAGGGTGGCTTTACTTCCACACCTGAGTTGTGGTGTTGATGGCGAGTTCAGCTGCAAAAGCGGGCAATGGTTTCAAGATGGATGATGAAAACCATGTAAGTGTGGTAACTTTGCACAAGGTACGCAAATCCCCGGTGAGATTTTCCAAATTCTCCAGAAACTGTACCGCAGTGTCCAGCGCTTCCTTGAGACTGCAACTGTGAAAGATCACGCACTGCAGAATGGGTGAAAGCAGTAGCGGCACGTGAGCGAAGACAGTCAGTGATGTCTCGCACATTGGGACTCCTTGCTTACAAACGACGGAAAGGACATCTCCTCACAAGTGAGCAGCTCAAGCGCCAGAGGCTCTTAAAATAAAAACGCTTACTAAGCGTTAAGCAGCAAATTATCATCGAAGAATCCTGTTCACTGACGAAAAGATTTTCAATATTGATCAATATTTCAATGCTCCAAATGACAGGGTAGATGCTGAAAATGCTCCATTATCCTGCATCTATTTCTATTTCTACGAGACGGGTCAAAAATGTTCCAGGAGACTGGTCAAGAACCTCAACATGTACAAAGCTGGAGCTTTCAGCAGGATTCAGTGGCTTGAGATTAGGAAAGAGTATAAAAAAGGGCCCAATCTGGGGAGGAGAGTGGGTGGGAACTGTTTCGCAGCCCAGCTGTGCACTTTTACCATTATGAGTCACTGTGACAGACGTCCTGATGGAACACTTTTTTTTCACGCCAATTTCGGCCGTTTC
Source organism: Metallyticus violacea (assembly GCA_030762175.1). Classification (NCBI taxonomy): domain Eukaryota; kingdom Metazoa; phylum Arthropoda; class Insecta; order Mantodea; family Metallyticidae; genus Metallyticus; species Metallyticus violacea. Next base: position 1,908,040 of record CM060844.1, read on the forward strand.
TGCCTCAACTCACTATGCATAATAACAGCCAATCACTGTTTTACCCTTTTCAAAACAGTTGGTCATGATCAGACTCTGTAAGTGTAGAGGGAAAAAAGTTGTCATCAGTTTTCCCGCTAACAAAACGGGTTTAGCTTTTTTGGGTACACTTTCACATTCACCAACTCGCTGTTTGGTCTCCGGGATGTACTGGCGGATCCAAGTTTCGTCTACAGTCACAAACGACGCCAGAAATCAAATCGATTATGCTGCAACGTTTCAAACACGATTTTGAAATGTCCTTCTTAGACTGCTTTTGGTCTGGAGACAACAAATGCGGCACTCAGCTTCTTCATATGCAGAACTTCATGCAGGATATTATGTAGCCTACAGCAATCGTCTCACGAATCTATCACGATACCATGCATTTTATCTACCATTTCTTCAGAAGAAACCTCAATCGGGCGCACGGATGTACAACATCTGCAGTACTCGTACGGCCACGTTTAAAGTCATTTATCCAATAATAAATGGTCTCGAGTGCTGATGTAGACCCCCATGAACTTCCTTCAGCTCAGTTTATATCTGGGCCGCATTCCACTTTTAAGATGAAAGTGTTTTATCACTGCACAACACTCGTCTTTATCCATTTCTATGAAACTGTTACACCGATCACTTAAGATAGCTTTGCGTTGCGCCTATTTAATAATTTGGACAAATTCGTTACAAGAATCAAGCTTAAAACAGTTTTGCCATTTAACAAAAATTCCCTCCCTTTGGTTGAAGTTTACCGCCCTTTTATAGTTTTTACAGCTTTTTTGCCATTAAGTACAAACAAAATCAGAAAAATAGTTACATTCTGGTAGACACGATAAGCAAACTAAGTTAGTCATAGGTAATTTATTTATTGTACTGTAAATCTGCAGTAAGAGACATTGCCGGGAAAGGACACTTTCCATACGTCGTGGAAAAGTGTAAAAGAAAAACGCGTCTCTTACAAAATTCTGCAGTAACTTCATACTTTAAATAAAAAGGGGGGAAGCCAATTATGTGCAATGAACGCGTTTTCCTGTGAGTGGATACTGAAATACGTTTAACACGATTTCTGCAGATGGCACGCCCAGCTTTACATGCATCTGCGTACACTACAGTCATTGTTTATCGAGTGCCGGCGGGAGAATGGTTTACAATAGAGGTAACCATGCCGTCTATTGAATGCAGTTCTAACGGACTTGCTCTTATGTAAATATGGCGCAAAGGATTAACGACAATCTCTCCTCTCCTCCATCGCCTGCTAATCTGATTACAAAAGAAAATGCTCAATTTACCCACTCATACTTCATTTCTTGACCCTACATTAGTCCCACACCGCCAGAATATTTTTGAAGCATGCGATTTTCAGTGACACCAGACTCGGGGAGCGGGGAAATTGAGAAATAAAAAAGTATATTAATAACTTTTTACTTAACCGGGAGTCACCGCAACTCCTCTTATCTTCAATAAATCTTTTACATTTTCGAATAATGCTTTTCAAAAATACCCACACCTAAATGCTTCTGTACAAATTAATCGTTGCTAAAGAAAGCGGCAAAAGAGTATACACATGGAATCATGTTTACTGACATCTAGTGTTAAATACCTCTATCTGATGTGAGCGAAAGGGAAAACATTCTAATTTTAATTGTGATTGGCTATGGAGACAGGCGGCGAATTTATTTATGATATGCAATGCAGTTTCACATAAAACAGTGACAAGGATCGTAAAGAAATTTACTCACACTGGAAATGTGATCAAGTCACAACTTCATTGGATGTTCTCCTCCGTGTACAAAAGTTTCTACCACAAATTTGTTTTTAGAAACAAATATAAGCCAAAGTTCCGTGATGAAAACCCTTAAGTGCCAAACATCTTCCTTCCTTATACAATTTAAGTTTTGCGGTTTTGTGAACTAGTGATGGACGGTATCAACAACAGCCGAGCTTCTCTTACACAAACGTTCTGCCTGAACGGATTTGTCAACGGACACAGTGCCGATAATGGTGAGACGTGAACCAACAACGGATGGAGCAAAACCACAAAAACTTATTGTTGGTGATCCTTTCTTCTTTAGAGAAACGCTAAACGCTAATAGATATACTTCGAAATCACGTAGTACTAGCAATTGCAAATTTGTCTCCACAGCCAGATACTCTATTTCCAACAAGATGGAGCTCTAGCTCACTACTGACAGAATGTTTGTCAGCATTTAGGCCAGATTTTTCCAAAATGGATTGGTAAGAGAGGGGACATAAAGTGGCCAACATGATACCTTGATTTATCGCCATTGAAGTTCTTTTTGTGGGGTCATTTGAAACCAGAAGTATATTGAGAAAGACCCAACCACTTAGAAGATCTGGAATAATAGAAGCGGTGCAAAACATTCCTAAATAAATGCTTTCTAAGATAGGAAGGCACATTGTCAAGCAGCCGAGAGCTACCAGTTTGAACAGGCTGGCTGTGTTTTGTGTTTGTTAAGGGAGGAGCACTTTCTCTTTCCTTGATTTAGTAGCAATACAGTTGTACAGAAGTGTCTAGTTATTGAGCATTATTTATTGGGTATTTCATTTAAAACAAGAGTTATGGCTACTTCCTATTAAACCGCAAGTGGACACACACACACACACACACACACACACACACACACACACACACACACACACACACACACACACACACACACCGAGTTTCATGCCACTGAACCACATGCTTCAAAATTTAGTTTGGAGATTTATTTAACATCTGAGGTCCTAAGCGTCAAATTCAATTCACGGATTGAATGGACCATGAATTTTACTCAGAGGCCTCTTCTTTCAGGCTTGGAGTTCATTTATGTGCCGTAAAGTATGACACGGGACCCTTCCGAAGGTAGCCATGCTTAGGATTTTTAAGCGCAAAAAAATGTCATCGATTCCGACATATTGGGTCTGCGAGGCAAGTACGGTTATCAGTAGACTACTAGGACGGACATTTAGGTGATGGGGTCTTAAGCGGACTTCTGAGATCGGGACGCCCACAAGTCGCTGTTATGTTGTCCCAGAGAAGATGTTTTTTTTTTTTTTTTCCTTTTTCTAATTACGTTTAGCGCCCGTTTTATCTATTGAGGCATCGCAGACGGTGGACATGAGATGAAATAATAAACTGTAAAAGGATTTTTTTTAAAGGAAGGAAACATTCCAGCCTAAGTTTAGGGTACCTCCCCGGCATTTGTTATTTATGGGAATTGAGGAAAACCTGGTAAAAACCTCAGTCAGGAAGGACAGTCCCGGTGGGAATCGAACTCCAGACCTCCCGCTGACGAGTCCGCGCCTTAACGACCTCGGTCACCCGTGGCGGTAGTGAAGATGTTGGAGAAGGCTTTAAGGTACACCATGGAAATGCTAAAGCCTACGGATATCTTAACTAACGAGACCATGGTTACTATAGCAATCATCCTATGAAAAGACAGATCTGGGAATGGAACCGGAACATGTATTTGTTTTCTTCATATTTAACACCAACGTAAACTGTTACAATATTTCAGAGTGCACTGCAGTTTGGAACTAACCTCACGTTCCGTTCTATTCAGAAATGTGACCGATCAACTCAAATAAAGTTGTACGGTGACAGCAGATAAACTTGGGATACAACGGAGAACGACATGAAAACCTGCCAGTGAGCAAGGACTTGCGGTTTTTGCACAATGCACAGATAATGCGTTAACAGAGCCCGGATTTTAATAACCCAAAAATGTTTGAAATGTCTATTAAAGACCTTAATTACTAAATAATTATTAACATTACACTAAACCTACTTGTTTGTTAAACTAATACACAACATTTTATTGGACTTTAGCAGTGTTTACATTAACATGAAATTATTTAATGTCGCATAAATTTATAGCTGTTTGAAAAGCATTATGAATTATTTACGGAAGGCATTCGGATACCGGTGTTTTACGTCCATCCGGTGGGAAGATGGATTGATATTAGTAAGCCATGTAGACGCTAGATGGCGGTTGTAAGCAGAATGTGTAGTGAAAGAACAGTGTTCGTTTGACGGAAGTAGAGAAAGACGTGCTTGTGGAAGGAAGGCGCCACACCTGCAGACAACTGGGCAGCGAATGCGAGGAACATTGAGATGCGCACATGTTTAGCGGGCACAGAGGGACTGACGGTCCGCTAACAGAAAGACATATAAGATGCACATTTATTTTGGAGAAGCTGATGACTGGTGATCATGCACAAGAGTGGTGTATCCAGTTCATGCAATAGAAACAACTTCACCTTTATACGGCTTAGACGAAAGGGGAAGTGGTCGACGACAACACCATAGTTCATTGTTCCGTAGTACTCCCAAACAATGACGTCATAGCAGGTGGGGAGTATGTTGAGCTTTGAACCATGTTATATAATAATTAAGGTACAGAAAACTAATATTGTATTTCATAATTCATCCCTGGTGCTTTAAAAATAGACAATTACCAGTTAAGAACACAAGCTGCACCTTACCAAAAACATTAAAAATTAGCTACTTCAAAAATGATAAAAAAAAAAAAGAAAAAAAAAAGGGCCGAACATTTGTGACTTTTTAGAATATACGTCATCTATTTAATAAAAAATGATTACAGTATTTTACAGGCTTAGAGTTTCGAAAAAAAATGTAACTTTACAACATTTTGTTAGCTTAATATGATCTCGGACATGTTCAGTTCCACCAACAAATCTGAGGCCTATGAAACGTTTGTTCTTCCTACAGCACAGCTCAAAGACGACCAAGTTTGTGCTCTAACGAAAGAAAACGTTAACAGTGGAGGTTAATAACGTTTTAGATTTTACTGAAAAGTTACATATGAGATATGTTTGTTCACAAAGGTAAATTACATCCTGAGAGTAAACAGCAAAGCTCTGTGTATCACCAACACCTAGTGGTTGCTTCTGCTATTCAGAGGAATGTGATGTCCTGATCTTCTGCACAAGATGCTGAATAATGCACCGCTATAAATATCTCACAAAAATCAACGTGTAATGTGCCCTTCACTCTCCCAAACGTAGCCCTGCGTGACTGTTCCTTATCCGCAAATTGAATTGGAAGGCATTTTGTATCATCAGCGGCTGCGGAGGTGATCATTAAAATGTTTTCCAGCACGTCTTTGAAGACTGGCAACTGCACTGGGCTACTTTGAGAAAGACCGTATGTTGTGACAATTCTTTATTGAACAACCCTCTTAAAGCCTGCATATAAACGAGAAATTGAATAAAATAAAGATGATGTTCTGCATAATTGATCGCATTCCCAGCTCTCATCTTTTACGTACAAAAGTGCAAGTGTTGCAACATACCTAAATCGGAATGAAGCCACACATATCTCAATTCTCAGGCACTACCGCCCAATGCGTTAGCGGGCAGTTACCGACCCGAAATTGCTGTGGTTTAACCCCAAGGTCTCACAGGATATGAAAGTTCAAAGCGGCCGGCATCTACAGTTGTCGATATCCTGCGGCTTTGCGGCAAACTGCACTGCATAGCAATGCACCAAGGCCCTCAACAATTGAACACAAAACATTCTCCAACCAACAAAAACATAGACTACACACGAGGGTAGGCCCATAAGTTTCCGGCCTAACGATTTTCTAGATATGATAAAGACAAAAACGATTTTCACTGTTCAATATAGTTACCTTTTATTACAAAACACTCGTCACATCTTTGAATTAACATTTCAATCCCCCCCCCAAAAAATAGTCGGAAGTATTGTCTGCAAAATGGGCATAAACAGCATCCATCACTTTTTCGTCACACTTAAATTTCCTTCCTCGAAAGGCCCTTCTTGAGTTCTGAGAAGAAGAAATAGTCACTGGGAGCTACATCTGGGATGTAGGGTGGATGGTCGATCTCCTTGAAGTCACATTTCTCACAGCTTCCTTTGCAACAAGATCTGTGTGCACAGACGCGTTGTCGTGAAGAAGTCACACATCACCACTCAGCTTTGCTCGCCTTTTCCCTTTGATGTAAGCACGTAGTCTGTGCAGTAGGCCAGCATAGTACTCCCCATTTACTGTGGTGTTCCTCTCCTTAAAGTCAATGAAGAATATTCCTTCATGACCCAAAAGATTGTGGCCATGATCTTCTTGGTTAACTGAGTGACCTTGGCCTTTAGAGGCGATGCTTCGACAGGTAGTGGCGCTTCCATTGATTCTCTTTTGGACAAATGGACCTACCTTCGTACACATAGTTATATAAAATACATAAAAAGTCAAATTAATAGTGTATGTAAATATAACATATTTTAAATATAGTTAGAAAGTTGATAACGATAGAGTTAGGATTCTTTCAATAATTTTTACCGAGTACAAGGGGAAAGGAGGAGAAGAAACGGAAGAATAAGGAGAGACAATTGTGATTTTAAAGTTGAGATAAAAATTTAATTTACGTTTAAATTGTTTCATTGTCGGACAATCTCTGACTTCAGTAGGAAGGGAGTTACAGATTCTGGGTACTGACACGCTGAATGAGGTTCAGTACAAATACGTTCGGTGACGAGCGATAGACTGTAAAGTCATATTCCGGGCGCGAGATAGGGGCAGATATACGAGGGGTGGAGGTACGGAGAATGGAGAGTCCTACGTTCTCTTAGAGGTAGCCATGACAGTTGATTAGGTAGGGGTGTCACACGAACAAATAAACCAGTGTTGAAGACGAACGACCAATAGATATTATGAACTGCCCAGTATTCAGATTAGAGTACAAGACACCACAATAATCAAAGTGGGGCACAACAAACACTTCTGCATAAAACCAAAAAATTAATACTCAACATTAGAAAGGGGGGAGGGGTATGGCAACCAGGCCACCATATTTAAATGCTGCAAACTATACATCGCACAATTTGTAAACTATGTAGTTTCATATTATGCATAAGTCGGTCCTGGTGGTGTACTATACTATACTTGCCTTAAAACCCAAGATCGCGGGTTCAAACTCGGCCAGGATTGATGGATTTTTTCGGGCGTAAAATCCTACGTATGGCTTCCTTCGGAAGGGAAGTAAAGCCGTGAATCGCGTACCGTACATTTACGGCACGATAAAGAACCTCAAGCCTGAAAGAAGAGGCCTTTGAGCAAAATTTGTCGGTCGTTTCATGCTCAGAATTGAATGGGACGTTGATGACCTGAGATGCTAAAGAGCGTCCATCAATAAGGGGGGAGGGAGAAAAAAATATAAAGTCAAAAATAGATTTTTGACCCAAAATGTCTTTAAGAAGATGGAGAAAATGCACCGAAGAGATAGAAAGAATATAATAATATTGTTTTAAGGGAAGGGACAACAAAGATTAAGGATCTACAAGGAGGGGTGAATACAAGAAGTTGAAAATTAATGAAATCTTTTTTTCTTTTTACATTTGCTACAAATGTGCTAAAATAATTATCATCTATCTATAGAGCGGTTTAAAAACGTGTCTGTAAAAACAATTTCATTGTATGGAATATCTTTAAGTACTTGTGCTTAAATTAATTAAAATATTAAAGACACGAACTCTAATATGCAATTTCAGTATATTTTAGTATTCATTTCTAAGACGATGTTATTATGTTTTTGTTTTGAAGAATTCAAATGGAAATTGAGGCTAATTCCGCTATGCTTCATATTGAAAATATGGATATCATTACAGAAAAAAATATATAGGAAGCTGAGTGTTTGTTAATTCCTCAAAAAAATCTAAAAATGTATACGAAAAGGAATGTGACAAGTTCTGTACATGGAGAAAAGAGAAATATATTAGTTCAAACAATGAAAAAATCTTGTTGGAATATTTTTCAGTGCTGGTAAATATATAGGTTTATTGATCATCAATATGGTAAATAATTTAAAATGTATATACTTAGATTAGTATATTTTTTTCAGTCAAAGATTTGTATGCATAGAAGAATCAATTGAAAAAGTAGGAAGAGGAAATGTTAATGCATTAGATATCAGTTGAGATTGTACTTTTAATATTAACCAAGAAAATGAATGTAGCGCGGTTACGAAAGTTTCCCGTTAATATAATAGAGATTACTAACCGTTCAAGACTAACATTTTGAAAAGAAAGAAGTTCAATGCATCCAAGATAATGGAAGTTAATTTATGATGATTAATAACTTACATTATTGTTGTAGTTTCAAAACATTTGTTTAATAAAATGATTCTCGTGTTTGAATGTTGGTATTCCTGTTAAGAGCTTTTTCTTACAATTTTTTGTTGTGAAGGCGGTGAATACTAGTTGCTAAGTAACCAGTGTCAGAATTGTGTACGGTTTGTAGCGTCATGAGAAGCGTGTTTTAATGCTAGCACTGCATAAACTCTAATTTTGTTTAAAGTCTTGATGTGATTAGCGTATTGTAGCAGCGAATACAGAATGATTCAAGAATTTTAAAGAAATCATCTGAGAAAAAGTTTAAAACGATGGTCAGTGTAATTAACCATCACAATTTTGATTTAAAAAAAAATTAAAAGCGGGTTATTGAAAAGCAATATAATGGAGAGATGAAATCAAATCCTTTAGAATATTTAGAAGCATAGCAGCGCCCACGATTGATAGGAATATCGATTAATGTGTCATTAAGTTTCTCTCCCTTTGCACAAATTCATTTTTCATATTGATGTCAAACGCTGAATGTGCTAGTGACACATGGATATCCAGGTGCAAGCCATTCGGTATCCGTCATACTTTAAAACAACACATTCAATTATACCTCTGTCATAAGATAACAAAACTATAAAACAAATTTCGCATTCAAGTCACTTCGAAACCCTGTAAGGAAAGTACATTTGGTGGCTCAAGCATAGGCTTTATTTTTTTTAATCTTCTCTGCATTTTTTTATTTGATTTGGTTTATTTACGGACGCTCTTTAATGTCTCAGGTCATTAGCGTCACATTCAATTCAGGGCGTGAAACGGCCGACAAATTTTGCTCAGAGGCCTCTTTTTTCAGGCTTGAGGTTCTTTTTCGTGCCGTAAATGTACGACACGGGACCTATGACTTTACTGCCCTACCTAAGGAAGCCATGCTTAGGATTTTTATGCTCGAAAAAATCCATCGATCCTGGCCGGGATCGAACTGGCGATCTTGAGTTTAGAAGGCAAGTGTGATAATCACTATACCACCTGGACCGACCAATCTCTGTTGATGCACATCTATCGTATGTTAACGGATTAGTTTACTGAGAATGGATTGATAAAATAAAACAGAATTTCCTTTGAACCCAATATATTTGGTACAGCGAGTCTTCAACTTTTATATATATATATATATATATATATATATATATATATATCGGACTGTATATAATACTCGTTTACATCACAAACAGCTCTTCATTCGACGAGGCCCAGGCTAGGAAATGAGCGGGTGAGAGCCGCATTATCTTGGTCGCTTCTGCAAAACCAAGTCACTGTTTTACCTTTTCCAAATAGTCAATCATGTGAGCATCCCACCTCAATTACAAAACTTCTAAGGTACACTTTCGTCTTCACCAACCCCGCTGTTTTGTCCCCAGGGTGTTGCAGGGATCCAAGTTTGGTCTACAGTCACAAAACGACGCATGTTGCAATTTTTCGAACATGATTTTGAAATTTCCTACCTCGAGCGTTTTTGCTCTGGAGTCAACAAACGCGGCCTTCATCGCGCACTCAGCTTCTTCATATGCAGGACATATGTACCGTTCATGTGAGATGTCTACCATCTCAGCAATTTCACGAATCTTGCTTAATTCGATGATCTTATATCACGATACAATGAATTTTATCACCTATTTCTTCAGAAGAAACCTCAATCGGGATCGGGAACATGCAGCATCTGCTGTGCTTGTACGGCCACGTTTAAATTCATTTATTCAGTAATAAATGGTATCGAGTGCTGATGAACAGTTCACATGAACTTCCTTCAGCCCAGTTTGTGTCGGTCCTAGTGGTAACCATACTTGCCTTCTAAACCCAAAGTCGCGGGTTCAAATCCGGCCAGGATTGATGGATTTTTTCGAGCGTAAAAATCCTAAGTTTGGCTTCCTTAGGAAGAGAAGTAAAGTCATAGGTCTCGTGTCGTATATTTACGGCACGAAAAAGAACCTCAAGCCTAAAAAAAGAGGCCTCTGAGCAAAATTTGTTGGCCGTTTCACGCCCTGAATAGAATGGGACGCTGATGACCTGAGATGTTAAAGAGCGTCCGTAAATAAAACAAATAAACAAAGCTCAGTTTGTCTAGTCCGCAGTCTACTTTTTTAAATAAAATGTTTTATCACTGCACGATACACGTCTTTGCCCATCTCTTAAGAGTTCACTTAAGACAGCTGCCAACAAAGAACAGCGCGTTGCATCTGTTTGAAAACTTGAACAAAACAGTTACAAGAATCAGGCTTACCAACGGTCAAGAAACAAACTTTCCCACCATTTAGTTGAAATTTACCAGACTTATCAATCCGCCCTCGTAAACAGAGAAGGAATGGTTTAGAAAAGCGGTTCTCAAATGTTAAGCGTTAACTGAAATTAAATTGTTAAGAGATCTATGGAGAGTTTGTTCTTTTATAAATCAAAATCCCGGGTGGTTTAAAAGTTTTAAAGAGCGAAGGATCCAATTTCTGCTCTCATCGAGAGAAAGGAGGATCGAATAACATTTAGAAAATTTTACTACACGTTGATAACTTAAGAGCTGTAATACTTGTTTGCATGCTGGTGATCCTGAGAGCAAACAGCAAACCTCTGCTGGTTAGTCATCTCATTTTTGGCTTGCACACAGTACTACGGTGTTGTAAGAAGATAATGCTAAATATCTCACAAAAAGCAATGTCAAGTGTGTCCCTCGCCCTCCCCACAGTCCAGATTTGGCTTTTTCTTTCACACTAAGTTGGAACAACATTTTCCATCAATAGAGGCAACGGTGAAGGCCGAGAGGTGGTTCTAAAGGACCTGTCAAAAACTGTTTTCAGCATGTGTTTGAAGACTGCGACAGGTGCATTGCATCCAACGGGGACTGCTTTGAGAAAGATAATCAACATTATCAGGACGAAAAACGGTGTGCTATGTAAAAAATTTGTGACAGTTGATATACCTGAAACGGCGTGTTCCATGCATGATGAGGCGAGATTCTGCTGTTTTGTGCCTGTAATTGCACGGGACAAGGTTGTGAATTAACCAGAGAGGATTCGTAGACTTCTTTATGGTTTTATTTGATTGATGGCCTCTGTCATGCTATTCGACGCGTGTCTGCCTGGACCACGAGGTTCACGCTGCTGGCGTGCGAACTGCGAAGCTGATCGTTGAAAACTGATTAGTTCTCTTAGAACGGATGCCGTACACTCAAGCGCTCGCGTGTTGAATCATCAACAAAGATTTTGCTAAATGTTTGCCATCTGAATGTCCAGTCGCGTACGCTGCATCGTCGCATATGTGCAGGCAAGCAAGAGAACAGCCCCAGCGTACAGAAAATGAGAATGTGCATCTGCACCCTTTTTATATTAAATTTAAACGTGGTGGCGTGCCTAAGCTCACACGGGGGATTCTTACCCAAACACACGGCAGATAGTTTTTGAAATCCTCATTTCTAATTGGTTAGCTCTCACTCATTTTTTCGCGCTACTCTTTAACTTTCGAGCATAAACTCGTGTTATTGGCCATCGAAAAAATCGTACGTTTATCTGGCCGGCCAAATTCATCGACTACTTGTGGTATCTTTTGGAATGCTGACGGAACAACTCTTCGCTCCGCGACCGGGAAATACAAAAGTGCTGAGTATCCGGCACGCGCTTCATTGTTTCTATATTGAGCGATCGCTTCCAGGTATGACAGGGTGCTGAGGCGCATTCTTTACAAACATTTCTTCTTTCTGCAAACACAAATGTTCTACACAATTATCTTAGCATACAGGCGCTATTAACAATTAAATATTTATATAAAATCACATATTCGTGCCCTGGTGGGGGGCAGGGTGCAAGAACTGCTGCAACCTCTTGCCCAAAGCATGGAGAAAATGCTGTTAATTACAGCATGGTTTTAATTAATACTTTCGATACATTAATATTTTTATGAACTTTTTGATAAATTTTCATATTTTATTGATATAGATTTTAAATTTCGTAACTTTTCCCTATGTTTGCTCTCTAATGATAAATAAGACAAATAGGCTGCTTTCCAAGCATTTGCCATTGATGAGAACTGACAAAAACCTGATAAACTCATTAAGGACGCTTCTGGCGGGAGTCGAACAGCAGACCTTCCGTTCACGAATGCGTGCCTCAGCAGTTAAATTATAACGACATGTAAAATACAGTAATTGAGCTGTTAATTCATAGATGTAAAAGGCGTATTATTTTCCTGCAAAGACTTTCTCTTCCAGTAGCTTATGAAGACATTACTGCTTTATCCCACCCCAGACACGAAATTTTGCTATACATGCATAGCCTTAATTATGAATGTTTCAAACGTCTTGTGCTAAGCCAACAAGGAGTTGTGGCGAACTTGCTCTCTCTTCATCACCCTGATTCATTTGCTATTTTCTGCGCACTTTCAGGATTCATCGAACAGACGTCATAAGTTTTAAAGTCACTTCACCGAAAGCAAGATTCCGTTCTTCGAGTTTTCCCACCACAGAAAGGAGTGAAGGAAATTCACTTTACGCCTGGCTCAAACCACAAAACTAGACTCCTAATTCTATTCTAAACATGAAAATGAAACTGAGATAATTTTAGTATCACTTTAATACTGTAATTAAATCACCTTTTACTTGATTTTTGCCACAAAAGTAACCATAGCGGAAGTTAAAACGTTGCAACCATTATTGTAGCTACAGTAATTGTCATGTGCACACTATCTGATGTTGTAAGACGCTAAGAGCATTTTCGTGAGACTACAGCGAAAAGTAGAGAACTTTTCCAGAATGTGCTCCTTCAAGTATAACTGACTTGCAGAGAAAATTGAAAGAGGCGTCCACCATCAGAAGCTACAGGTACAACCTCGCTCGTGTAGAAGCCATAGTGAAGAGCGATTCGCAAGTGACTGACAGGTAGATCCACAAACTTGTGCGTAAAGTTTGCTGTCGTTAGGACCCCAAAAAACTTTTACAATGGTACCAGTAAGTGCTTTGTGTTGCACATGGCCTTTAAAAAAATAGGTGTGATTGTCTTTTTAGGGATGCTTACAAAAGGTCCTCACTGTTCGCATGGTGTTTTGAGTGTCGGTAACTGGACAGAACACAAGCTGTGGGTCGGTTAACCCTTCAGTCACTGACGAAAGAAACCATTCATAATAACGCACGAGATCGCCTTGTACACAATGAACAGGTATATGTTTGTTAACAATTTTGTTGTTGTGCGTAGAAGGCACCGAAAATCCAACTTATGCTAATTTCGGCAGTGTTTTGTTGGCGAACGTTCAAAATTTGCGCAAGTCTTCGCGCGTTTTTTGTGTTACACTGGACCAGTATATAAAATTTATTCACAATATTGCGAATTGCAGTTCTGGAAGAAGGCAATTGCCCAGACGAGCTGATTCTATGTATGACAACATTTACACATAGGACGGCTCATAAAGTGTTTACATGGGAAAAACCATAACACGTATAATTGTATTTGGAGTTATATTTTCTAAAACTTACTTTTGTATCACTTGAAAATAATCAGAAGTATTAGAAAGTAATTTTTTAAAAGTTGTGGGAAAATTACCTCCTCCTAGGAAGAAGTTTCAACAAATACAATAACAGATATTGGCTTTCACAGTTAGCGTTGCTATTGGTAGTTGATTTTACATTATTTAAAATTCAGAACTCATTGCGATGGCATCATCAATGGACTGAAAATGTCTAGAGAGGCAGAGGTATAGCGAGAGTTGTGGCGCAGACCTTGTTTGTTGCTGCGAATTATTCCTGGATACCAAACTTTAATTCATGAACAGCTAGATGGGAGGTAACATGACACGAGCACACAAATTAAAAAGGGGACTATAAACAATAGGGCTGGGCTCCATTTAGTTGGTGGGTCAGGAAATAGAAAGAGCACATAGAGGAAGATTGAGAGCTGTTTGAAGGATATGGACAGGCAGCAGACAATTACCCTATGTGAACAGATGGTTTCACTGGAAGTAATATAGCAGCTAAAGTCACAATGGGGTATGGAGCAGTACATCAAAACAAACAGGGGCTAACGAGGCTCAGACATGGGAAATGACGGATGTTTAAGATCACAGAGGACTATGAGCGGAGAATTTGTTCCATCTGCGAGGGGGGGAAATCATGGACACCTGTAAAGGTGCGGAAGAATGGACGGAAATGTATATATTACGCTCCTTTACAGGATCTAGCAGAGGGAAATCGTCATATTGTGCTTACTTTGCTGGCAAGCAGGTAAATTTATGATGAAAGGGACCCTTCCCTGTTGGGGAGAAGCTCATTTAATCCAACTATGTGTGTCATTTCTAATATGACTATTTCTATTTTTTATTTTGTTGTGAAATATCTAATCTAACATCTTGTATTTGATAAAATAACCATGTACCGTGCGCCAGTTGAAGTTTTATTATACGTACAGGCCTCTGCCTCCCGACCAGTCTTGCTTTTTGACAATCTATCTTTGTGTACATTATCTGGATGCTTGTGGAGAAGAAAGAGGCAACCATTTTTTTTCCTACACTGAGTAGTTGGTCATCAGGGAAAATTCAAATGGAGGATTGGCATTTTCTTTCTGGATCAAATCGCTATATCCGTTTCGTAAGACGTAACAATCTGAAACACGGCGAGACTTTCCACAGTTAAACCTTTGCAACATCATTTCTTGACACCATTTCACCCTATGAAGCTGCTGAGCTTCAGACAAATTATGGAGCACTCATCTTGAAGAAAACTTTTACCCCAACATGTTTATGAAGGATGGTTGAAACACTCGGCGAAATAATCGCTAATGCCAGCTCGATGTCCTTGTAGGTCACTCTTGGATCTTTCCTGATCATTGTTTCCAAAGAGGTGATGTTTTTCTCAGTCACTACTGCTGTTGGTCTGTCACTCTTCTCTTCGTCTTTAAGAGATTGCCCCGCTCCCCCTCTTTAATTTCCAAAACAGCGGAACACAGTAGCACATGAAAGAGAAAAGTCCCCGAAAGCCCCCTCAAACACTCAAGTGACTGCGTTTTATTTAAGTCACATTTGAAATCGTACACGATCATCGCATAGAAATACTCTCTCTGAATCTCCATTGCACTTACAGAACGTTCACACTTTCCAGACTTAAACATAAAATGCAGGAAAATGAATAACACAACAGAGCTCTGCCTGCGCAATACCAACGACTCGACATTTCGACCCAACAAAAATGTTTTTCTTAGGGGTGGCACATGTTCCGTGTCTTAATATTTATCTAGTGACCGTCGTATGTTTAAATTCACTCCATTTAGTTTCTATGAGCTAATTTATGTCACTTTAATTTTATTTTCCCAAAATAAAAGATGCAGGAACAGCAGTTTTCTTTTGTTATTAACACTGCTTTCCTTTCCAAACGACTCCTATGAAGGGAAGTTGTTCTGTTAGTGATTCATTCAACGGTGGTGATGAATGATGACCACACAAACATGAATTTTAAAACAGACATCAGAATGAACTGGTTGTTACTTTGTTCATAGAATATGAGACAAAAAAGTAGACTGTGGCATTAAATTTCATTTGTTTTCATTTTTATAGTTATTTTCTTTTGGGGGTTTCAAATGGATATGACGTCAAACTACACCTTTTATATCCCAGGTTTCTTTGCTCCATATTTACATAATCGTTTTATTTTTAAAGTCAGCGCCGTTATTTAAGCTTATTTTGTGTAACCATTACAACAAAATGAGATTATACGAAAGTCATTCAAATTTGGGCTACGAAAGAGCGAGAAGGAAGGAATCATAGTGATAGTGGAGGGAAGCGATTAAACAGAAATTTCCATATTGGTCATAAGCGCTATGTCTGAGCAAGAGGTTGCACCGTCCGTTTTCTAACCAAAGAAGAAGTGAAATCAGACTTCACGAACCCAAGTCACAATAACTTTTTCCTCTGCGGTCGTCCAGAACATTCAGGCGACGCCTAAGTGTGCTCGAAGTCGCTTCAAAGTTGTGGATGTGCACACATAATTCTTTCTGAAGACCTGGGACTTCGGAACGTGTTGATGAGAAAGGACACCAGTCACAGTCTTCTGGATCGGTTGGAAGAAAACGGCGACCTTGATAAGACGTGGGTTAACCCCCGAAAACAAATGAACGAGTTTGGAGTGGAGAGTGGAGCGAGTTTTGGTCAAGGCGACCGTGCTTTGGTACTATAAAAGTGTGTTGCCATCGATTTCCTTCACGAACGAAGGATTCTGAATGCGGCGTATTACTGCAAACTGTTGGAGCCGCATGTCGCATTAAGAAAATAAACTCAATACCCTTGTGATTACCACACGCCCGGGTCACTGAAGGGAAAAGATTCAGCGATGACGTAGAAGTTGAACACTTTGTGCGTAATTGGCTGTTCAGGCACTCATCTCCTTTCTTTGATGTACAAAAGTCATATAACTTTGTATATGGTAAGAATAAATTTACTTTTATTTGAATGATTCTCGTAAAAAAAGGAAGTATGCCAATTTAAATATTTGATTACATTTTAGGTTCCATTCCCTTGCCCCTCCCCCGCTTTAATAACATTTTAAAGAAGACTCGACATATCACATCTTTTGTTTTCTATCATTGTCTGTTGTTATTTTTTGCGTTTGGACAGAATAATACAATAAAACTAATGAATGTTACTGATGTACCTCGACGAATTGCTTACCGGCTGTCGCCCACTGTTGGAAATTATGATTTCATTCAAGGAAAATGGATAAAAGGGGTTGATTTATCAAAGTTTATTGATTTAGGGTGAGCTCAAAATATTTATTATATCCACGCTACTACTTTGCAAGAGTGAGATGATGATTAAAGCCTTAGGCAGTGCTCTGAGTGGAAAGTAATCAGCAGTCTGTAGTTGATGAGCAGATACAGTCAACACTGAACAATCATCACAAAGGGTGGACATTTTCTTAGACGTTCAGGGCGCTGATAATATCAAGACCTTACCCCATCCTCCGAACTTCGTTCATTTCCAAAACAGAACCACGATGAAGATTGTAATTGTTGACTGCTTTCAGAAGCTCAAACGTTACTGGGGGAGTTTACTTAGAAACTCAGTAAGATGCAGGTAAGCCCTTAAAGAAAACATTTTTGAATATACCGCACAAGCAAGAACAAAATGTCAGATTTCTTCATCCTACAGCTATCTGACTAACAATACTTAAAATGTGCGTTCAAGGGGTGTTTCGGCATGACTCACAGATGTTTAGCATCATCCTTTAGATGACATTCTGTAAAGTTTCAGACGTATAGTCACTAGTTTGTGACTAGTGTTAGTGTTACCATGTTCTACAAAATGAATAAAAACTGAAATACGAGCTGCAATAACGTTTTGAAGGGTTTAACCCCAACAGAAATACAAAAGCAGTTAGATTCTACATTAAAGGATTCCTCCCGTTACTTTTTGACTGTTCAAAAGTGGGCTGCTGAATTTAATCGTGGTCGTACATCCTTCAAGATGATGAACGCTCCCAAAACTGCTACGACCGACGAGATTACGACAGAGACTTGCAATGCCGTACTCAGTTGATCGCCAGGTGAAGGTACGCGAGTTGCAAAGACCTCGATTACATTTTACATCAAGTTTTGGCTATGAGAAAGCTTTCCGCTCGATGCGTGCCGCGTTTGTTAACAATGAACCAAAAACGCATTCGAATGAACTTTTCGGCAGGGTGTTTAGACTTGTTTAATTCTCTTAAGTCTTGTGTTTTGTTGCTAAAACCGAGAACTTTTAGAACGTCCCCCGTATTACTACATTTTAATAAAGTATGCATACATAAGATGTAAAAATTAATGAACGAGACTCAAACTCGATAACAAAGGGACCCTCAGTAGCAAAGCTTCCGTCTTTATAACAAGAGTTCCATTTGTTTTTTACACATCCAATGCCAACACCATTATTTTCCTATCTCAGGTTGTCCGTCTAAAAAACCCTTACAATATCTGCAATTTATTAACACTTTGCATTTGCTTCCGATGTATCGTTTTTACACAGTCTTTAAGGCTATCGC
Source organism: Metallyticus violacea (assembly GCA_030762175.1). Taxonomy (NCBI): domain Eukaryota; kingdom Metazoa; phylum Arthropoda; class Insecta; order Mantodea; family Metallyticidae; genus Metallyticus; species Metallyticus violacea. Next base: position 1,926,189 of record CM060844.1, read on the forward strand.
CTCCAAACTTTTCAGCAGTTGTAACACGATCTACTTTCTTAGTTTATTATGAAGATCCTCGCTGGCATGTCTTGTACGTTACCGCATAATGAGGTGACATCGATCGCAACGAACAAAAATATCCGCTGGTCTTGAATACATTACTTTCGCACAGAATGGTTTACTGAAGCTACATTTAACAAAGACACAACAAGTATCGAGAGTACGACATTCGTGTTAAGCGATATGCAGTTTAATAAAACTTTATTTGTTTCAAAAACTGTCACATGCACCACAGAACCCCTAATTTTAATTTACTAGGATAATTCATTAAGTGAGTTACAAATTGATGTGGGGTAATAATATTTGAATGATGCATCCTTGGCTATTTCCACCAGATGGCAACATTAGTCCGACGATCGATGTTTACAATAGTGAAACAGCAGATGCAAGAGTGAGTGTAGAACCCTCGAACAACGGTCTATTGTGCGGTGGAATCAAAGAATGTTCATAAAGAAATGCTTCCCATCCTGTCACGTCGAGCTGTTTACAATTGCATGCAGGGCGAGCCCCTATCGAATCGGCTGGCCAATGGAGATTCACACAGAGGCGAATTAGTGAGTCGAAGACGTAATTCAAGTACACAAAAGACACTATGGCGGCTGTGTTGGTTGTTCACACGACATGACCTCCCTCATAATGCATGGCAATTCCACACAACACTAAGAGTGTGTCCGACACTATAGCACCTGAATATCTCAGATGGAGTCTTGGGTTCACGATTACCACCCCGAGACAAGGAAACATCTGGGGAAAGTGATGTTCACAGTCTTCTGGCATCACAGCCTCAAGGACAATGCCGTCGACCAGGATTCCTCACCAAAGGCGTGTTGTTATTGCATGACAACGCACGTCCTCATAGCGCAAACAGGACGAGAAGCTACGAAACATCAAGCGAGAATTCCTCGAGCACAATCTCTATAGCCCGGACTTTACTCAAAGCTCTCTTAATCATACATAGAAAGGGAAGTCCCCGCCCGGTTCCGACAGCAGCACAAAGAATTTTATGCTGCTGGATTTCAGGGACTTGTGAAACGACGGGTCAAATGCTCAATGTACAAGGAGATTATGTTGAGAAATAAAAGCATTTTTCAAATCATATTCTTATTGAAGTTCTACATGCATTTGCAAATTAATGTCCTAATCTCGTATTTTTCAATCAAACATTTCCGGTACCGCGACACGAATCATGGCAGCGTAAAATCCGTAAACACGAGAGAGGAGAAAAATTACCATTTTGAAGTATATGCTGGGAAGTATTGATTGCCGCTAGAAGTTGCATCAAGACCTCTCGGCATTCATTAAGGTTCTGTATCGACATCACCTTTACCTTCTGTGAAGAGTGTGCAACTTGACTGTTTAGGGATCATTTTCACGAGGCGTCTTCCAAACCATCCATCTCAGCTTCCATCGCCAGTAAGAATGAGTTCATTAACCCATTCTTTGGTCCTCTTACAAAACAATTTGAGCTGACTTTTAGTACGCGTGACCGATTTAAAGCTAACAAGGTATTTTTAAATGTTGATAAAATATAGTTCCCAGGTTACACGTAGGAATCAATAATTTAGAACAGTCCACAGACGACATGTTTCTAAGAGTTGTTGTCGCGACTCGAGGAATGTGTGAAGTAAGAGATTCGTGTACACAACGAGGATTCCAGTGTTTCAGTAATGGAAAAGAGAACACCAAAGCATTCCCACGTACTGGAATATGAGTTTGGGAAAGCGCAAAGAAGTTGTTGCACACCACAAATGCTGAACGCAGAGTCCATAGATTTATCAGGAGAATTGCCACAAATGGGCATACTACTGCAACCCTGACAGCTGCACAAACTAATGTTATGTGTCTTGAACTGTGTTCCAATGCTATTTTCAACAACTGCAACGAGTTTTTTGAGACAGCATTAGTTAATCGAAATAGAGTGCTCTTCCAGTAGGACAAGCAAGAACTCTGGAAATTGGAAGGGACCGAACTCAACGTATAGGCCTGTTCTTATCATCTGTTTGGATCCGTGGCCCATTTTCTAAGTGGGTATCACCGAATTCTTCGCAGCAACAAACCTCGCTTAAAACTCTGAGCATTAGTTTTATTTCTTTTAAAATGAAGTTTTGCTTAGTTACGGACATTACTTATGAGACAATATTTTCTTTTATGATATATCAACTGTGTTTTGAAAAACAAACATCTTATACTATTCTTCTCAAATTAATGCATATTTCGCACGGTTTTTGCATTTTTAGGCGTAAAAAATCTAAAGTGTGGCTTCCTTCGAAAAGGAAGTAAAGCGGTTGGTCCCATATCGTGGAATTGCGGCACGTAAAAGAACTTCAAGCCTGAAAGAAGATGCAAAATTCATCGCGCGTTTCGAGTCGTGAATTGAATGGCACAGAATAATAATATTTGAGGTGCAACACACACGTGGTTTTCCCTATAAACAGAAATTAGCTCACTTTTGATAATTGGACACGATTCGTAGTGGCACCTGCGCGATGTTCAGTGCTGACAATACCCCAACAAAATACTCCTTTCCACTGGCTTAACTGTTGCAAGCAGTTTTCAGAGATAAAAAAAGAAAGCTTACTTTTTGAATTACCTTCTTATTTGCACAGAGACAAGATGTTCCTCACGGGACCAAAGTTACGTTTAAAAGTCATAGGGGCTAAGAATGGAAAGTAGGTGGATGTGGTAAAACTCTAACGCCTTTTTGGTTGAAAAAATTACTGTACTTGGAGTAGTGTGGGTAAAGCGTTGTCAACACAAGTTATTGGATCTGACACGTTTTTTTTCCCCCTTCTTCTTTTACTCAGCCTGCGACATCGCTGTTTTCGGATATGAAACGAGGTAGTCTTGCAGCTTTCAAATTGTAGCAAGCGACGCACAAGTTACTGCTCGAATAAGGTGTTAAAACTTTCGCTAGAATAGTCGTCAGTAACTGAACAAAACACGTTTATATTTAAGAATTTCACGACGTCGAAGAAAGCAGATATGCAAAACATGCTGCAAGAAAACGAAGTCGCATTTCGTTCCGCTGCTTATTAAAATTTCCCTCTGGCAATTCTTCTAGTAAAACAGCAAGCAAATTATAATCAAGTACTTTCGTCGAGTTAAGAAAGGTGGGACGCTTTTCATTTTGCATTTTTATTGCAAACTTGACGGAGAGAGAAAAGGTGAAACACGTGTTGCTAAACTGAAATGTCAACATCTCTGTTGCGTCTTGCTTCTTAGCTGTAATTTCATAGATGACAAACTTTCCATTTCGGCAATGTTAAATATACAATATGTCACCCGTCATTTTATCTGTATAAAGGTTATTTTGCAAAAACATCTTCATTTTAATGGATAAAAAGTAATTTCTTGACGTGATTAATGAAGTCCTCAATCCGATGAACACAACGTTGCATAATTTCTGGTGCTAAAATTTAACTTCACAATATTTTGCTAGCTTAGTGCGTAATACACACGGAGTACTAGTTTCACTGTTACCACTTCAGGTTCCTGCCTACGAGAGGGGTGCAGGTTAAGTCATGTTAAGTTCCCCTTCTTGCACATATTATCATATTACAAAAGCCCTAAACATTGATCGGCAGCAGTGAAAACAACCCTGAAAGAAAAACCTCACGTCAGGAAGCTCTGCAGTCGTTGTATCCCCCACCACCTCCTCACAAGTGAGCAGATAAAACACGTGCCAGGAAATATTTGACAGTATAACATTATAAGCTGGATATGATCCAACTCCCCCAACAAAAGTGAGGCGAGCGAGAACAAGCCGATGGTCTGTTCCTTCTTCTCAGTTAATGATCTTATTGTAACAGTTCCACTTGACGGACAAAAGACTGTCACTGTCAGATGGTACATAACAAAATGTCTGCCTCAAGTTTTCATGTACTGAGGTCTGCATGTTATCTTGTTGCACCACGACAACGCCTCTGCCTATACTGCACTAGAACAAACCGATTTCTACAGGAGACATTTTGTCCCATCCTCCCTACAGTCCACACCTGACTCCATGTGACAATTTTCTATTCCCAAAAACAAAATAAATTATTCTTGGCCAACTATTTGAATCACCTGAAGTCATTTACAAGAATGTAGTTGCACCCCATGCAAAGAAGAATGACACCCAGCATTTACAAAACGTTGTATAGAATGCTATGTCCATTCTCAAAACTGTTAGAGGGACCCATGTATCTTAACACAGTGCTACACATTCGTTCATTTCTGGTCAGATATTTTCTTTGAATTCTTCTAATGTGTGGTGTCTGTTCCCAAAATAAAAACAACACACTATCAGATCAGAGCACCTTACTTTAAAGAGTTCCTGAACGAACTTAGTTCTCTTGCATGAACTACCTGTGTTTTTCTGAATGCTGGTTATTTAAACATGCAATTACTTACTGAGGGATGCATTGTTGAGTTTGTTTTGATCCACCTGGCCCCGCAGTGCCCTCAACTTGCGCAGTTTCAGTTCCTGGGCCTCTACGCGGTCCCGCAGTCTCCTTAACCTTTCGTTTTCGGCGGCGACTTGGTGATGCCTCGCCTCTTGCTGCTTTAGGAACCTCAGTCTCTGCTCCTTGGCCACCAGCAGCTGATGCTGGGAGTCAATCTGATGCTGCTGTCTACAGGCCATTTCCTGCAACTCCCCCAGTGTGAGCTCCACCCCTGCTTCCGGCAACTGCAACATCGGAAGAAAAGTCTTTTTTAAGAAACGACACATGAAATGGTAACTTTATTTCTACTTGAGTTATTTTATAAACCGTTGAATACAAGAGGCGTTCGAAATGATTTAGAACCGCTTTGTATTGGTTTGTTCCAAGACTGGCACACAGATGGTGCTTGGGTACATCATTTCGAACCTGAGAGCACAGTAAAGCTCCAGCATCACCAACACAGAAGCTGCAAAAGAAACACAACTGTAACTATGGAGATGTCCTTCCAACAGGCTGAACGATGCACGGTCAACATCTCAAATACTGATACTGAATATCTCACAAAAATCAATGGCATCATCCTCCAAATAGAAGAAATATCTTCATGGAGGCATTTTCCATCATCAGAAGCAGTGATGAAGGTTGCTCAAGCGATTCCGAAAGACTCGTTAAAAAATTGTTCCAGCACGTCTTTGAAAACTGACAGAAACGCTGGGACAGGTGTTTTGTATCCACAGGGGACTACTTTGAGAAAGATCATCAACATTATGAGCATAGTAGAAAATTATTATTCTTTATTGAACAGCCCTTGTATATGGAGGTTTGACACATCATTTAGTTCCATAAAATCATTAATTGGAAAGACAGTTGATATTGTTGCACATCTTCTAATCCAGGAATGCCCAAGCCCCCCCCCCAAATTTTTAACATAATAAGTTAGAATACTGCATTAATTTGTCATTAAAAAGAGGACAGTTCATAGATTTTTAACATTCAAAAAATTTTAATTTCATATCTTTCCTAATTTCCGGAGCTCCTTTTTGTGGATTTGCACTAGTGGAGTGCAAGTTCACTGTTCAAATTGTGAAGTGCGGGCGACGCTCAACACAACAATAGTGTCACGTGACTGCCTGCGGTGTTGTCAGGTGTGACGCACGAGAGTGCTTTGCACATTGTTGTTATTTCTTTTTGTTTTCCAAGACAATATTTTATTCACAAGGTAGAGAGCACTTTCTCGGTGAATACCGCGCTCTTAACAAAAGGGGAAAGGAACTGAGAATGATAATGACGTCTTGGTGTTTGTAAAGAACGCGTTTCTTCCCTTTTCCGTCACTTGCGTTCTCCTTGCTTCTGCATGACGTAATTCTCAAGAAGGTGCGCAATTGCCCTTGTATCTTATTAATTACGCCATCTTTACCGCAACCTCGAGAAAGCATTGTTGCCGAATGTTTTACCTTGCAGCGAGTACTTATTGTTGTCGAATAAGACGGAGCGAGATTCAGTGAACATGGCGGGTGCGGCGCAACAATGAACTCCAGGAATGTTAACTTTGTGTCCAAGTGTTGCTGGATGTGGCTGTGCATTATCATGTTGAAAGACCACTTGCTCTTTCGGCACTGCTGGCTGATTCCCATAAGACGGTGATCATGTGCTTGCCTGAGATGGAGCTGCTTGGGCCGGGGAGTCAGTAACTTCTCCAGCAGCCGACTTCCTTCTGTGCCTGTGACAAGTTGCGCACGCTTTTTTCATCAAAGGATAGACTGACTCTACTTCACAACAAACAAACACCATCATTTCGCTGCACATTCTGCTCACAACTGCCATCTAGCGTCTACCTGTTGCGCTAGTATTACTATTCTTAAAACATTTCCGACCCCTCGTAAGTACAAGATTTGAATTTTGAAAATAATTTCAGTTAATTTGTTCTTTTCATGCTTTTTCTTACTGATATACTTAAGATGTAGTTAAATATTCATATCCTAAAAGTTTTTAATTCAGAATTGTGTTCCAACTTACGTTTAAACATCTAAATAATGTACCAAATGATTGAACTTAACCAGCTACGTTTTTGGTGCTATCTGGGATAGGGTGTGATGACCGTGCACAGTGTTGCCAACTTCCATAACGGAATTGGGACTAACGTTTTCGCTAAAGAGAACATAACGGAAATGAGAATCCGATAAGGAAATGAGAGGGCGTAATTAAAATAGAAAATCGGGGAACGTGAAAAGCTGCGACGAGGGAAGAAAAAGAAGAAAATTAAAAAAGTACGCACAAAGTTGTGCAAACGACTGAAGTGTGATAATCGCTACAGGTAAGTTCTGACAGTTTGTAACATTTGCTGGAGTCAGGTGGGAGAATAAAACATTACAACGACGAATCTTTTAGTAGTTCTGTCCTCCTGAACTTCTCATTAGCACGTGTTCCACCTGAACAGCTCTTTGTTCAGTGCATCTAGAAAGCTATTTTCTTACGTTAATATGTTACCAAAGAAAAAAGCGAATCTCTTTGGCCAAAGCTTTCGCAACTGTGTCAAACGGCCAAGTTTCGTGAACATGAACAAGTCATTTTTGCTGTTAATAAACGTCGGCGGTATTTCATATTCGTTGTCCTGAGTGAGTAGTTCGCTATTTTAATTATAATGACGAAGATAACACTGGGCAACAAAAAAATAATTTTTGAATGTTTCCAGCACTTGATGATGCAATTCCTACTAATTTTGGGTTGAGAAAAACAAATATGACAATGAAAAAATTTTATTAGCTCTAGTTTCTATGATATACACAAGGTGGAAGTATTACATATTAACGGATTGAGAGAAAAGGATACATTTTAATTACATACATGCTAACAACAATGAAAGTGCATTTGATTTTTTTAACTGGTAATTACATGCTAAGAGTTTAAATTGCTGGAAAAAATACTTCGCAGATAGTCAGTCTGAAGAGAATCATGTGGTGGCCTATTGACTTCGTCGTCTTTTAGCTTGCCTCTTGTGATGGAATCCCTATACAAAGATCAACAGTAATCCGCAAGCATTACTTCATTCCAACGGCCCTGATATCTTTGTTCCATAACAGAAATGTCCTGATGGAATCTCTCCCCATGTTCACCACTAACAGCTCAACAACTAGGAGGAAAAAGTCTAGGTGGGAGTGGAGAAAATGGATCTTAAGGGACATGTTGCATCCAAGGTTACGGTATTTTTGCAGGAGCACTGTCACCAAATGCTTGTAGTTGTCATCTCTTTTGTTGCCTAAAAATCCATGAACAACACCCTTGAAGGTTTCCCAAGCTTCCTTTTCTTTCCCCTCCAAAACTTGGTCAAATGCAGGATCCTTTACAAGTTCTCTTATTTGTGGTCCGACAAAAATGCCTTCCTTAACTTTTGCATCACTTAATTTCGAAAATTTCTCTCTGATGTACTTAAAGGCCCGTCCTTCTCGGTTCATAGCTTTGACAAAGCTTTTCATCAAACCCTGCATGATATGCAGGGGTGGAAGAAGAACGTCTTTTAGGTCCACAAGAGGCTTAGCAGTCTTTACAAGAGGCATCAGATTGCGTTTCTGTGAGGAAAATGTTATTTCACCACAAATATAACAAAAGTTATTCACCATATTTACACATTTTCGTGGCATTTTTACAAATTTTACACTAAAAAAGCACTCGCGAACCAGAAATTTTGCATTAATTTGATGTAATTCACAGTCACAGCAACAGTATCTATGTTTATGACTTACAAACAGCTGAAGAGCATTTGTGTTTTGTTATTTGACAGGTGTGCCAACTCCCAAAAAAATTCCCCAAATTTAAAATCTTCACTATAAAAATGAAATGTCACTTTATCTTCAAAACAAGAGCTAATCTATCATTTCATGGTGATTTTTGAATTCAGCAGATGGAAATACATGTAAATTCACTATTTTTAAGCCCGAAACATTTTCATTGTTGCCCAGTGTAATCGAACTGTAATGCTTTTAGGTCTTTGAAACAAGCCTTGTGTTTAGAGACAGGGGGTAGATCCTTAGTTTGAGGAGAAGAGGGCGGGCGAACATCGCAAGTGAAGCAGAGAGGGGGGGGGCAGTCTTCTCACTTTGTCATAAGGACGAGACATTTTATAGCGTAAGACCGTCTATTGAGAAACGTATTTAAATAACAATCAAACCGAGGTCTTTGCTGTCCTTCCTGACTTTTTGGCACAATGTCATCTTTCTTTGGATGGAAATGGCCAAGAATATTTGGGATAAAGCTTCAGAAAAAACTTCAAAGAGGCTCCACATTAATGGAAATGAAAAAAGAGGAGATTCTGGAAGTTTACACTGATTTTCAACGATTGAAAAGCTCTTTGTACTTAATTTGTTTATAGCAGAGTATAAAGCCATAATTATCTCATTAGCTTTTTAATCCAGACATTTGTTCATACACCAATTTAAAAAAAAAAAAGAGAGAAATAGACTCTGTTTAAAGACAGGGAAATATGCTATTGTTTGTGTAACTAGGCCTATTTTGGTGTTTTAAATGTAAGATATTTACGTCATTTGTGAACTTAAGGAGGTTAGCTCAGCTCATGTGCATAAAGGGGATTTGGGAACCCTACTGCTGTTAATAAATGTCCACGTTGCAGGAACTGTTTTGTTTGTAACTATTTTACGTTTAATAGTTCAACTTAAATCCCTGCGATCTTTGGGTGGATTGCGGCTGCTTTTCCTCCATTTGCTTATCAGAAACGTTTTGTGCTCAGTCAGTCACCTGGATTCTTTGTTTGAGTGAGGAAGGACTTTTGCTAATAGCCGCACCACAAGCATGTGCTGAGTCAATTACTGAGAGAAGGAGCGCCGACCATGGAAATGATTCAGGTCTTCTACATGGCTTTTTGCTCATTCCACCTAGATGGTACTTCTCCACTATTTCATGATGCATGAACGGAGAAGTGTTCAAGTTGAAACATGTTCGCAACACTGCACATGACAAAGGGAAGTTTGCATACGTTGAAAATGCGCAGTTTGTTTCTAAGAGCAAACTTTTGTAGTGCATAGCAAGGGTTGTTGCTGAATGTGTCACAAAAATCAAGTGCACTTTGTCCCCCACGTCAGTCATTGCCCATGCAGTGATGAAGAACGCGTCAAACGGGACAGACGCATTGCATCCAACAAGAAATATTTTGACAAATATTATCAAAACTGTGAGGATGAATCATTATGATTTCTTTTTTCTTTAAACGATAAAACTAAGTACTTTCTCCCCATCAGGAGACTTCATATGTGAAAGTAAACACTTGACCTAGAGATAAAAACAAGCACAATCTCTGGCTACATAGCAATGCAAACGATCTCAGTAAACATAAATATAATTCATACTATCCTAGGGTCATAAAATACTGACGTTTTTATATTTTTGAATATAGGATGAAAACTGTTCCGTTTTCTTATTGGCTCTGCCAAGCAAATGGAAAGTATAAATGTTTTTAGATTTACTAATACCAAACTTTCAGTAAATAACTAATGCACGTCCGGAAACAGCAACAACACAGAGAGTAGGTAGGGTATTGTTGGAAACTGCGTATGACAGTGCCGCGTTTATTGATCACAAACTCATCCGAGTGCAAATTTCGCAAGAGTTATTGGATCGTTTTCAGAGGGTTACTACTGATCCATACGGTGATTTGTGACTACAGATGAGATTGGGTCTACTGCTAGATCAGTATGGTGATCCCCGGTCCCTCTAAAAGGCAAGAGTAGATATGTCAGCAGAAAAACTATGAGTTCAATTTTCTGGGATGCTAAGGTATTACTACGGTTAACTATCTTATATGCAAATGCTCTAGATCAGATAAAGGAATAAAATTGCTGGTTTGTCGTCAAAGAAAAAATTATATTTATCGTGAGAACGTATAATCCCAAGGTAAAAACCATCCAATTCAATCTCCATAATGAAAATCGCATTAATTTAAGCATAAACTTCTTCCGCATCTACTATATTCACCAAATGCAGCGTCATTATATTCTATTTCCTTCGTTATATGAACATATGAACTAAGCTGCAGTAATTTCAGAAATAGTAGACGGATCTTATGATACAGGGAATCTATGACCCATGAATAACGATACAAAAGTTGATAAACAGTGTTCAGTGAAATGCAGTAAACACTTGGCTTAAAACTTCTTAAAATTTGCTTCGCGAGAGAGAAAATTCCCTCATCATCAGTGCTTTTAACATTTAATGCTATAAATTTTCCAACATATTTGATAGTACGATATATCATGTATTGTAGGAGTTATGTATGTCCTAATGGATAAGGTGATAGTCTGAAAAATCGTAGTTTCGGGATAATTTATCATTATTACGAGGTTCATTTAAAATTTTTCGGAATGACCCACAGATTGCAGCATCAGTTCCGAAGCAGTTTTGCTATCAAAACCCGCCATCTTCCATAGAAACATGTGTGCAATAATACATGGATTGCTCAAGAATCGTAGTAGCTATAACTGTTTGTTACAGTGTAGACAGGGAAAATGCAAATATCGAACATCATACGTTAATACATATTTGGTAAAGAATGCAACAAATATGACAAACATTCTGCAACATCATTTTCAACCGTTTCAAAGTAAACCATGGCCTGAAAGATGACCGAGGCAGCGGAAAATCAAAATCCTTCTCGACATCAGAAATCATTCACGATTTAAGGATCGCCGAAATTACTGAAGCTTTACGTGAACGCGCATTTTAGGGAAGAATTGTGCCGCGAACCACAACAAAGTCTGTCCCCTTTGTTCCGAGTTTTTACGATTTCTGTTTACTCCTCTTACTGTATTTTAAATTTTATTGGATAATGTGCAAATAAAGATGCAACGACAACTGGGTGGAAATATACATTTTTCCACAATTATGGCTACCAATGTACTTTAAAAATTGAAAACTGGAAATGTCAAGCGTTCTAAGTGTCATTTTCTAAATTTTACAAGATAACAATAAACTACTTATCTGTTAGCATTTAACATATCACACCCAAAATATTTATGAAACATTTTTATCACAAAATTGTTTTGTACAACAAATTGTTGACAAAAATGCATAACAATAAGGTTTTATATGGCGGAAAAGTCTGTTACAAGTGTCATTCAAACTTTTGTTACACTTTATTTCAGGTTTTAGAGGGAAATAATTACAAATATGGCATTAATGATTAGCAGGAACATGTATTATGATGTATTAAGGGGAAAATACAAAAATGTATTATGAAACATGTACAAGAATACCAATCTTCATGTTTTCTCCTCACAACTGACAGGGAGGATTTAGTTTTCATACTTACACAGGGGTTGAAAATGATGTCTCATAAAACTCTTCAGGAAGGAAAGATAACATGGACGAGAGGTCGGAATTGATCCAGTTTGCTGTATATCAACCCCTGATTTTCATCTCTTTAAAACTTCAAAAACCCTGCACCCTTCAAATGGCGAGTAAATTCTTTTAATACCTACTTGAGATCGAGATACTTTAAGTATTGTGCATTTTCAAATGTTGCACTTATTTAATGTTAACAGTGAACCAGCAAAGAAATCACTTGACTCCATTGGAACGACATGAAAAGGATTTATAGCTTTAGCTTTACTTGCCCTTCTTCTTTTCTCTATAGTATCGCAACTCAAAAGCTATGGTCACGTACTATTATCATACTTCATTTGTGTATAGAACAAGATTAGGAATATGCATCTGGACACATAAAAAGTACTTTTGAAACAAAAGCATTAAATTTAAGAATGGCATTAGAACGTTCGACATTTCCACTGTTCAAATATTATTCCCATGCCATTGCCCCTTTATTATATTTTAATTTCATAAAAACGAGTTCATTTCGTTCAACCTATGGTCTGCCGCTAGATGGCAGGAGTGTAATACTCTGGACATGATCCAACTTGCGTAAGGTCAGTTTGAATGTTGTCATGTCAACATTTGCAGTTGACCCAGATTCGGCTGAATCATTTTAGAACTCTCTCTCATCGCAGTCAACTGTTTATTAATATTTTCAATACAGCAAACAACTAGAAGGTTTATGGTCAAAATATAATTTCGTGTTCCTTTGCTCTGCTCGGTAACAGTTTCCTCAATACAGCACGCGGCTCAGCATTACCGCTGATGATTTAACCAACTCTATAAATAAAACACCCAATGATTACAATTTATTAACAACGTAATATTGTAATGTACACACTGTAAAATTGTTTTATTTTATTCGCAAGTCTGTTCTCAACTGAAAATGCCAAATTTATCACATATACCAAATAATTGTTTTAGACGATCATAATGCGATTCGTTTTTCAACACAAGACGCCCAAATTAGAAAATGCATTTTGTAACGCTCGGTGTTATAACCTTACACTGCGCATGCCCCAGTGGATACTACAGGTGAAAGTACACAGCAATTTAGAATACAAATGCAACAATATTCAAAGGGAGAATTCTATCACCAAATTTCGAAGACTAGTCAATAAAGACAGAGTTTTTTGTCTTCCAGAAGACGTCTTCAAAACCGCACCCACCTTCTTCACGACAGTCTTGATGAACCGAAACGCTGGCTTGTGAGAGGAAGGATCAGAAAAAGGTTACAAAGTTAGGTCCAGGCACAAATTCAATGTTGTCTCTGGTTTAATAATTGAACAACAACACTGCAAACGTGAGGGTGAAGGCGCCACCAGGACGCTCAAAACAATTTTGTAATATTTTCCATTGACCAGGGAACTTGGTGCAAATTCCACAACAGTCGAGGAACGAAATCACCATTACCAATCCTGCCCACCGAACAAACTTACAGAACCAGGCGATTTCCAGACAGAGCTCGCCTGTTTGCACGGTAAAGCCAAGTGTCATCACCTGTAATGATGGAATTTAGTATACCTCGCCATGCTCCGCCTCCAGACGCCGAAGCTTCCAACATCTTTTCATGTGCAAGCGATCCTCCAGAATGGTGAACATAACATGGTAAATCTGTAACACATATGTCAGTCTATCCCTCTTTCCGAACAATGACGGCAGCTGTGTTATCGTTCACTGCAGAGGTTGGAGCACCTGGACTGCCCTGCTTTGTTATTTGGAAATATGGCCTTTAATCTCTTTGGACCACCGAATTGCGGTTAATTGTGCCATAATATCATACAATAAGCATACTATAATACGCGTACGCTTCATATCGGGTTTCTGCAGACGGAAGCAAAATTTCAGAGCAGCGTACTGTTCGTTATGAAGCTGCCAACTGGTAAACACTCGTTCTTTTGTAGTGTGACGTACGCGCTTCCAAAATGTGAGCTTTTCTTTTATGTTTCACCACCGTATTTGCACTTTGTGATGAGAAACAATAATCCAGTGAGAAGTACGTCAACTACACTGTATTGCTAGGGCATTGTGTTTTTAAATACGCATTAAGATTTGAAGAACACGAGTTAAAGACATTGCAGTATCAAGTGGGAAAAAATGAACACTTCCGACATATTCTTATTTTTGAGTTTAATGGAAGGCAACCGAGAACATTTGTACCGTCTACGGGGAGATAACATGGCAAGAAAACGGTTCTGTCGTTTCAAAGAAGGTCACTTTGACATGAACGATTCGCGACGTTCAAGCTGTAATGAAGACATTAACTCTTTAATCCATGATTATCCATGTCAGTCAACCCGAGAATTGTCACAGGTGATAAACTGCGATGTCAACTATCATACTATGGGCAAGAATGAAAAAGCCTGTTTATGGGTTCCGCACGCTTTAAGTGAAAAAAACAAACAAACAAACAAAAATCACAGAGTGGCCAATTTGTGCATCTCTGTTTGCTCATGAACAACATGGACCACTCCTATCCAGAATCAGCTCTGGGGAAGTCACAGATAATGGAGGAGAATACATTACTGATTAATTTCTATATGTTATTCATACAAAAATGTTAATCTTATACATCAACGTAATCTTTCTTTGAAACACTGAACGTTTCGGAATTATTGAAATAATTTACTTTATAATTCGGTTGGATGTTGGAAGTGGAGGATACTTGGATATTTCAGCCTTGTGCCTCCGTCCGGAAAGGGTGACATGGGTCTCCTACATGTTTCCATCGAAACGGAATGCCCCGGTTCGAAGCACCTCGCTCGTAACAGAACCAAAGGAATGAAAAGAGAACAAAATTAGTGGAAATGAAAGATGCATCCCAGCATTCCCTTAAGCGACCAAGGAAAACCAAGAACCTAATGTAGAACAGACGTTCTAAAGTTCTCCGCCTGACCAATAAAACACCAGATGTAAGAGAAATATATTTTTATTTTCCGCCTTGTATATTAATACATTTCATCCAACGACTTTCCAACTTTTAAAACCATCAGTAAAATAAGACAACCTTGAAAACTAAGTCTATCTCATCATTTCTTCAGGTTTGGAAACAGAAGTAATCGCTGGGAGCCAAATCCGCGAACATGGTGGATGTGGAAGAGAGCGTCGTGCACAATCTCAGACGTGTGTGAACGCGCATTATCATGATCTTTTTCGCAAATGCGGCCTTCTAGTCTGAGTAGCATCCTTCACTTGGTCCAGTAACGAAGCGTAATACTCCTTGGTGATGGTTCTGTCCTTCTGAAGGTAGTCTACGAGCACCTCACCATGAGAATCCCAGACAACCGTACCATAACTTTTCCTCCTGCAGATGGAACCATTTTTGCTTCTTTGGTGCACTTTCACCTGTTGATACCCGCGTTTGTATTGCTCCGATGTGTAGTGATGAATCCATGTTCCATCTACTGTTATGAAGCGTGTAAACACTCTGGCGAAATGTTCTTTCAATTCGTTTTTGGTCCATTATTAACAAACATGGTAACCTTCGAACAGAAATCTTTCTCATACTCAAAACTTGATGTAAAATGTAATGGACACAGCCTATCGAAGTCTTTGTAATGTTACCAAACTCGCGTACTTTCAATCGGCGATCATTGATTACGGCAATGTGAAATTTTGTCACAACCCCATCGGTCGTATCCGTTGTGGAGCGCTCTTCATCTAGAGGGTGTACGACCACGCTTAAATTCAGCAGCTCACTTTTTAGCCGTCGAAAATGAAGGGGAAGAATCCTTTGGTGTACAATCTGACGCTGTTGTAAACACTACATAACGAAGTACTAGCTCGTATTTCAGTTTTTATCCATTTTGTAGAAAATGTTAACACTAATTTAAAATAGTTAAAATCTTCAGGGCTGTTTTAATCATAACATCGGCAGTGAAAGCCTAAGAAGTATTAACACTAGTTTGTTTACACGTTCGCCACAAACAAGTGACTACACTTAGGCGTCTGAAACTTTACAGCGCGCCATCTAAAGGTTAATACTCAACTATCATAGCAATTTGATCATCTTCAAGGCATTTCTGAGTCAGATCCACAACTTTCATAACACCCATTGTAGGATGGCTGGAAAAGGGACATGAACTCATGGGTGATACGCGCTAAACTTATTTTTTTTTATCACCAATTCATTCATATATATTCAGGCTGTACAAAAAAAAAAGTGATGATATTCGTGTTAAAATGCTGCTTTTAACACATGTATCATAAATAGTCATTTCAGCGTGTCTTTTAGTTTTATTTTCAAGCCTGTTATTTATTTCCATCATTTTAGATATTTATTTTGATCTGTAATTTCCCGCTTTTGTTTACGATAATTCCAGAAGGAAATATCTCAAAATTTATTGATTCACGTGCAAAAAGTTAAAAACGTTTTTAAATAAGCATTGCATTCCTTTTTGATTTACCCACTGCAGTAGATAAAGGTTGTTACAGAAAACTTATTCGCTGCCATTAGTTTAGGTTTATCAATACCTGTACAGAAACCACACTAAAGTCAATTTTGTAAAAAAAAAAATTAAACTTTTATTTATTTGAAACCTTTCATTAAAACTACACAGATAAAAATGTAAAACACAGTAATATTACACATACACGCCAACGAAATCAAAGCAAAGACAAAGCCGAGACTGGAGTTCGGCCTGCAGCATTATGGTGTACAACTTTAGAGAAAATTCTCTGACATATCGATCTCAACAGTTCCCTCGATACTGTCAGACATTCACTTACTTCTGCTTTAAAGGGGAACAAACAATAATTCGTTATTTGGAGAATTTTTATATCTCAGTTGGCTACACTGCCATGTTTTCGTTTCTAATTACACTATAACTCACTAAAATGTCAATTACAACAAGTCATGTTCTTTAATGACCGAAATTTTACCTTAAGTGACAAATTCTTTTCCTTTTCAAAAATACATTTATTCTGGGTACTGTGCTCCATACTTGTGAAGAAAGCTGGTTTGTTTATTTTGATACAAAACACTTGTACCTTACGCGGACTAAGAGATGGAAATATGAAGGTGTAAGATCCGGGCAGTAGGGTGGGTGATTGACAGACAATCGAAGTTTATTGCAATCTTCTTGGGTCTTAGACGTGTGTGGCTTTGGTCACATTAGTAACTGGCGAATGCATCGGAACAACTGCTAAAGAGGTACATGGTATTGTTGAAGAGGATATTTCGGTACTTGAGGCTTGCCTAAGCCCGCATTGGGCGGACCTCACGGTAACCACGCCAGACGTCGAGGAAGAAACTTTTACAAACCGCTCTGGTACTTTCGTCCCTGTAACACAGCCAACGGAACAGAGTGAAAGGAAATGGGAGAACGGAACATTCGTGGTATGTAAAGCATTTGCATAAGTTACACGGGAAAACCACGAAAAAACTAAATATCAGCATCTGGGCTGCGGGGTGATAGCATGCTTTGCCATCTGAGCAACACGGCTCAGCATACCATCTGTTTTCTTTAATTGCTGCTCGCAGTTTATATAGAGCGTCTGCCTTAACACGTGTTTATCTCTTTAAAGTCAAACTAACAGTCTCAAAAAACTGTGGTCAAGATGTTTCTTCTGGAGTGGACAACACTGGCCACTTCATGGACTCCTCTTCTGAAAAAGAAGCATAGTTTCATTTCCTTCCTGATGTTCTGCTTTTCAACTCTGAGAGAACCTTGCCATGCAGAATGCAAAGGCCCTCTGTGAGAGAAAGAGCCACAGCTGCAGCAACTCATACGACTATTGCGAAGGAGCTCACACTGAAACGTTATGTGAGGATACGTGATTGAAAGTATATGCATGTCGTGGTGTCACCAATGTGTAGGGAAGAAGCAAAACATGTAAACTGGTTTATTATGGCATGAGCAAAAGCTACATAGTCCGTAACAGGACGGGTCTCCCAGGTAATCCAGCAGCCTTCGAAGTAGTCGGCGATGGGGAAGGCCACTGTTCGCTCACTTGCTGTGGCGTTCTCGTGTACTCATGCCGCGGAGAGATGCTATTATAACATTCGCACCTGACCAAGTAAACCTCGGGATGTGCTGAGAGACCCAGTCTGCTAACATACACCATCTAGTGAGTCATTCCACACATTATCAATCACATATCTTAAGGACCGCCACGGGTGGCCGAGGTCGTTAAGGCACGGACTCGTGAGCGGGAGGTCTGGGGTGCGAATTCCGCCAGAACCGCCCTTCTTGACCGAGGTGTTTTTCCAGGTTTTCCTCAGTCCTCATAAAAGGCAAATACCGGAGAGATACCCTAAACTTAGGTCTGGAACGCTTCCTTCCTTAAAAAAAATATCCTTTCCCAATGTAATATTTCATATATCATCAGTGGTGCCTCAATAGTAAAAACGGGCGTAAAACACCATTAAAAAAAAACATATCTTAAGATCTTTCGTGTAGTCCCTGTTCGCGAGAGAGAGAAAAAAACTCCATGATTTATGTTATTCTTCGCATTAAAGAAAAGTTGCGTTCTTCTCCAGGTTTGTGATTCCCTCATTAGCATCTTTACATCGTCATTTGTGTCCAGCCAGCAAAATTTTGAATTTCGGCAAAAGATGGTAATTCCAGGAAGATGCTCAAGTTCTCGCGAGCAACGTGACGATTTCCCCCTTTTCCAAATAGTCAAAAAAGACTTGCGTTCCTTTCCAGCGCAGCCGGATCGCCTCGTGCAGTCCAGTGTTTAGTTTGCTGTTTTTCTCCGGTATGCAGTCATGAATTCAGTTTAGTCCATCGTCACAAAACACCGTAAAAATCCATTGGATTCTTCTTAAACAATTCCAAACAGTAGGCCGAGTGAGCAGACGGGGTACCTATTTTGGGTAGCTTTCCCCCCCCCCCCCCCATGTGTATTTCACTACGCAAAATAAAATGGAATTTGTATGAATTCCTATGAATTTCTTTTGGTGGTTTCCCTTCCAGAGAAATTCAATCTTATCTATTTGTCACTGTCACTCGGAATGCTTGTGGTTAAACATCAGAGTAACTTGTGACCATAGAAAGAAAACGTTTTGATGAGATACACATACGAGAGTAGGTTCAGAAGTTTCCGGCCTCGCCGATAAAGATTATCACTTCACAAAATCCTTATCTGTTAAGTAAACATTTGTGTCGGTCCTGGTGGTGCAGTGGTAACCATACTTGCCTCTTAAACACAAGATCGCGGGTTCAAACCCGGCCAGGATCGATTGATTTTTTCGGGCGTAAAAACCCTAAGTATGGCTTCCTTCAGAAGGGAAGTAAAGCTGTGGGTTCCATGTCGTACATTTACAGCACGAAAAAGAACCTCAAGCCTGAAAGAAGAGACCTCTGAGCAACATTTGTCGGTCGTTTCACGCCCTGAATTGAATGGGAGTCTGATGACCTGAGATGTTAAAGAACGTCCATAAATAAATCAAATCAACAAAACATGTACACAGTTGCAGCAGTAACTTCCGCTCCGCTGTGTACAGTTGTTCAGATATAGCTACGCGAAGAAGGCTATGTGTAGAGATTATGACATGTTCAAAATGGAGTATTAAGCTGTTATTAAGTTATTTATAAAAGAAGGACTTACTCCAAATAAAATTAAACAGCGATTGGACGGTGTATATGGGGAAGCATCCCCTCATATTCTACTGTAAAAGAATGGGTTAAACTTTTTCGGATGGGTCGACAAAGCATTGAAGACGAAGAGCATGCAGATCGACTCGTCGAGATCCTCACTCCTGAACACATCGCTCTTGTGGAAGGAGAAATTATGGAAGACCGGCGGCTCAAAGTTACAGAAATAGCACAAGGTTGAGCCTTTCTAAAACAACAGTCCTTCAGATTATTCATGAATATTTAAACATGGATAAGGTTAGTGCAAGATGGATGCCTAGCTTTCTTTCCTCAGTCCAAAAGTAGCAACGAGTCATCTGTTGTCAGGCGTTTTTTGGAGCTGCCGTGGCAACGAGAGAGAAGTTCTGCAAAACATTGTTACAGGAGATGAAACTATGGTTCTCTACCATGATCTCTTGTCCAAAACAGAAACAATGGAGTGGCGTAAACCTGGCGAAACACCGCCTCTAGAGGCCAAGTTCACTCAGTTAACCAAGAAGATCATGGCCACACTCTTTTGGCACTGTGAAGGAATACTCTTCATTGACTTCAAGGAGAGAAACACCACAGTAAATGGGGAGTACTATGCTGGTCTACTGCACAGACTACGTGCTTCCATCAAAGAGAAAAGGCGAGGAAAGCTGAGTGGTGTGACGTGCGCCTTCTTCAAGACAACGCGGCTGTGCACACAGCTCTTGTGTAAAGGAAGTTGGGAAGAAATGTGGCTTCAAGGAGATCGACCATCCACCCTAGAGCCCAGATCTAGCTCCCAGTGATATTTCCTCTTCTCAAAACTCAAGAAGGACCTTCGAGGGAAGAAATTTAAGTGTGACGAAGAAGTGATGGGTGCTGTTTATGTCCACTTGGCAGACAAGAACTGATTTTTGGAGGGGGGGGGGTTGAAATGTTAATTCAAAGTTGTGAGATGTGTATTGCAATAAAGGGTAACTATGTTGAAAAGTGAAATATAGTTTTTGTCTTTAACATAGCTAGAAAATCGTTAGGCTGGAAACTTATGGGCCTACCCTGGTATATTGCTGTTGTTCCCTACATTAAAACCATCCTCGTACTTTGTGATACACAGTCTTGAACTTTAAATGTTTGTATGTTCCTTATGATCGGATGTTAAACACGAATTACTCCATATTCTAGCTCCTGACACTGTCGATAGAGATATCAAATTGAACTCTGATTTTTTGATTGTTATTTGCCGATCTTCTCGAATAACATGGATGTCGGTGTGGTCGTCCGGAACGTGGATGATCTTTGAAACTGCCTGGAGCTTCTTCCGATGATGGCAGGCAGTGCTATCTCCATTTACATGTAATAAATATGAGAATATCTTTTTGAAAGCTAACTAATATTGCCACGAAGTGGAAGATGAAACTATACTAACGTCAAGATAATTTATGTACACTTTAATGTAATTAATAGTTTATAATAATAATAATAATAATAATAATAATAATAATTTGGCTCTAGTTTTAGATACCTATAACAAGCTAGGATGTGTTATTTAGTACACCTATATTTATTTCGTAATATTTAAAATATTTTCTAGGGTAAAAGTTTTTACGTAATCCAGCCGAGTCGATAAGTTTTGCGGGACGGAAAGCTCTCTGGGAGGGACTTAAAACCATGGTCCCGTGTCTTAGATTTACGGAAGTTAAGAAATTCCATACATGGAAGGAGAAAAGAACAAAACTCATTGGACAAAAATGCCGGTCATTTCACATCCAAGCAATACCTTTAATCACCGATGATACTTAGGGCGACTGGTTGACCACCCATTCTTCTGACATCTATTGGCGCCATGAGTAACTAAATTGCAATCTTCATTTGAACAGAAGCAACATCTGGCAAGTAAAAATGTCTTAAGGAGAAGAATAAGAAGAAAAAGAAGATATATTACGAAGAGACTCCCTTTAGTATGCTAAATGTAACGCGGAAGAATGAAACTGTACGTTGTAGAAGTTTGTTTATGTATGCTTTATCGCAAACTGAAATATTTTACAATAAAAATACTAATTATGTTTACTTTCGTTTGCTTTTCAGACACCTAACAATAACCTAGAAGTGTTCTTAGTATATCCAAATTTAATTCGTCATATTTAACATTTTCTAAACAAAGTCCTGTACAAAACATTTGAAAACTGAAAATTAAATTATTAATAAAGTGTAAACAGGATTTCTCTTCGTGAACGCAGGTGTACTTTGCTCGCCGTGGAAGCCACAGCCACTTAACAAGAGCGAGTCTGTATGTCCAGCTGTGACGTCATTACAGACGCGTGAAGACGCCTCACGCCCCATGTACAGTGTTTTAATGCACTTGGAAGTAAGGTTCCCATGGTAACGGCACTGTCAGGTATAATACAACTGCTGACGTGAGTTTAACCACTGCTTACAACAGGTTGAAAATCAAAAGGTTACAACAGCGAAACCCAGCACAACTCTATTGATAAAAACACGTCTAAAATTAATGAATATATACTTGTGCACATTATTTAACACCAAAAAGCTTTCAGTGATCTGTTCCAAAAACACACCAACCCATCGAAAAAGTCCGAGGAATCAAGTCTGGGGAGTAGAGCGGATGCGGAACACTCTTACATTTTTTTACACCAGCTTGGAGAAAACATGATACTCTTGTCCCGCGTTTGATAGTTTTTAACTAAAAATACGACCATTTTACTCATACACGTGACCAGTTAGGGAGCTTGGTTCAAATGGCATGACCATTGTGCTGCGTTAACCAAATGTTTAGCGTACTCTCTATTTCAAAAAATTCTCTAATTACACCTGTTGCGATATATGTCACGGCAAACATGACGGTCGCGCTCGTTGAAAATTTTGTGAAAATGCAACTTAAACGCTTTTAAAGGATTTGCTAAAATCTACAAGGCGACTGACACGCATTAACCTGAATGTACGCAAATCCTTTACTGAGACTTGTGAGATATTTAAGTCGTAATCAGTGCTGAGTGGTATAAGCGGTCTCATCGACGTCACGAAATCCTGCATGCAGCACTTTGTCCCAACAGAAAGACAATCTCGTTCAGGAATCGCATTAATGAGGATGTCGGTTACGATGTTGATACGAAAGCCCAGTCATTGGAAAATCTTCACCGAGAATCAAAAAAATCTCGTCACGGTTCACATGAATTTCTGCGGAGGGCCAAAGGTGTTGCCAAAGATATCCTCAGACGTCTCCGATAGAGAACTCAAGGATCGTGTACCAAAGCTTCTTCACCTGCGGAGTTTTTTATTTTCAAAGCTGAAATCCACGATAAAAGGACGCAGCTGAGGGGATAAAACAAAATGTGCACAGATTTTGGCGCAATACGCGTAACCAAAGCTCAATACAAAATTTAAAAGTTCGGTTATTTTTTATCTGGCTCAAATTTATCGATACAAAGCTGCCACTTAACGAACTTTCGCCCCCGTTTCTTGGACATGTGCAGACAAGGAGATTTACATAATAATAACTCCAATTCTTTCTGTATAAGACCTCAGAAGGAAACATGGTGGAATATTTCCAAATGGTAATGTTATATTCATGGAAACACCCGCACGACTGTCTGGTATGCAAATCACTCGCGCACACTGGCTCCGCTATATTCATGCAATGGGAAGATATGACGGGTTTACAAGAGTACAGCACTGCATTCTAGTTGATGTCTAACTTCTTCTACTACTTCCAGTTCATTATATGAATTACACTAAAATGAATTAAATAAGAAAAAACAAACACCAATATTCGTTGTGTGTTGTAGCATAACAATGTCCTACCTCAAACTGCAAACTACTATTATAGCATCTGGCTTATACACCCACTGACTGACTTGTTTATGGCTGCTGAAACAAATTTCGCATTGCATAACAAAGGTGCTTAGCAAATTGATAAAACCAACTAATGTCATGGAAAGATAAAAACTGAATTCAAATATATGTGAACTTAAGTACATATTGATTAGTTATAAACAAATGCATTTCTTTAAACAGTGCGTTACAAAATGATAGGATCACTTGTCATTAATATCCTATAAATTGAACACTTTTTCAGAATAACCTAAAACACACGATCCGCCCAAGCTTCTGTAACACAGACAGTTCAATTTCATTCCATGCAGATATAACAGAGGTCTGCACACAGTATGTTGCTTACAACGCGATAAGTGACCCCATAAGGTTTAAGTCCAGGGAATTGGGAGACCATTCCTAACACTTTTGCTGCGAAACCACTTCTTGTGGATGGTTGCATTGTCCTGCCGAAACATCCAATCCTCTCGCAACAGGTAAAACATATCCATCAAGCATTGTCTGATATGTATAGCCTTCATACGATCTGAGGGAACACAAGATGTGGCATCCCTTTATACCCCAATCCACCCGAAACTATCACCCTTTCCTGCGTGCCCAACCGTCAGGACCGTCCAAGTTGAATATTAATCTTCCCGCCAGATGTTGTTCCTCAGCCCTGATGGGGGGTTGCTTCTTTCTCTTGTATTTCCATGCTTGACTAGCCTGAGCATCAACAGAGCAAGCGATGAGCTTTCTGATCACTTGCCACTTTGTTGAGACGTCAGTTTATGAGGTTTTCCAGGCGACCTTTTCATTCAATTATTATTTATCGTGCATGGTGAGCTGTCAAGGCTTCTTGAATCGGTCCTGATGGTGTAGGGAGACCATACTTGCATCCTAAACCCAAGTCACAGGTTCGATTCCGGCCAGGATCGATGGATTTTGGGCGTAAAAATCCTAGGTATGACTTCCTTCGGAAGAGAAGTGAAGCCGTGGGTCCCGTGTCGTACATTTACGGTACGAAAAAGAACCTCAAGCCTGAAAGAAGAGGCCTCCAAGTCGGCAGTTTCACGTATTGATTTGAATGGAACGCTGATGACCTGAGATGTTAAAGAACGTCCGTAAACGAAGCTCATAAACAAAGCCTTCTTGCTATTTCCTCAGATAAAACTCCTTATTCTTTGTGGGCTTTCATCAAAGTCAACCCTGCCTTCCGATTGCTGCAAAAGTCCACAAGGGTGCTGCTAACAAACATGGAGCTGCCCAGCGACTATTAGCTGCCTTCAAAACTGAAATCTGACTTTAGAGGGCGGAGATTCATGCACGCTGTTTAGCAACATAAAAACAATTTCAGCATTTATTTTGTGCTTCATTTTGAGAACTTTTCAAATATATGACTAAAATTAAATTAAATAACTTTCCGGACAAGTATTAACATGTACTTGTTCGTAGGCTCTCTCTAGGGATTGGCCTAAACGTTCCTGCGATTGAACTCACGTTCCCGTTCTTTTTGTCCCTCTACACAAACAAGTTTTAATTGACTGCAATAGGCAATGGAGGGAGGGTAAACACCAATTAAAATTCACTGACGTCAAGAATATTTTACAGAATAAAATGTTAGCAAGGCAGCATTTGGTCAGTTATCTATCCAAAGACTTCCATGGCGCTTTATGAAATAATGTTTGATTTTCTTTAAGGATGCTATCTCTAATTTACATTATTGCATGCCTTTAGTGGGGCATGTCCGGTGTATGAACGTCAAGCACGAAATCATTATTCGGAATATCTCTAGCATTTTATGGAAGAGTTTCGTTGGTCTCGTTAGCGTTGCTGACGCATGTCTTGGACTCGATTCCAGGAAACGTTCGGAAAGGGATCCACCCAGTCTCTTGAGGACAATTGGGAATATGACTGATAGAAAGTTCGTTCGAAGTCGCGTGATGGCAACCAAAGGGATGTCTACATGCTCATAACTCTCCCCCCCCCTCCCTCAGAGATGTGGCAAAACTGAAGTAGAGGCCGCAGCGGTAGGCCAAGAGATGTTGTTTCTTAGAAGAGAAAGAATTTTGTTTTGGCTTTGTATAACGTCTCTAGCATTCACCCGAAATATATAGACACTTTTTGAAACATTTTTGTGATCTTTACGAGTAACATTATTTTTATTTATTTGTTTATTTCGGGGGGGGGGAAGTGCCACCTTAAAGTCTAAGCTAAGGACTGAATTGTCCTCACAATCCTTCAAAGTATTCTCCATCTCTCTCTCCACACACAATTGTAGGTGGTGTAACCATTTGTCAAAACTATTTAGGTACCCGGACTGAGACAGAGCTGAGTTTATAACTTGAGAAGATCCTGCACTCGTTTAAAAGATTTTCCAGCAACGCAAGGTTTTACTTGAGGAAACATCCAGAAGTCGCAAGGTCAGGGCTATAGGGTGGATGGTCAAGTAACTGGACTTTGGCGACTTACAGTTTGTCAAATTTGCAGCTATTTTTAAGGGGACACATTTTCGTGCAAAAGCAACAGTCTTGAAGTTCCTGGCTTTGGACCCACCGCCTCAGCTCTTCAAATAAAGGATACAAAATATGTGCCATAGTATTCTCCATTAATTGTCATTTCTTCTGGCATACAGTCAACCACTAATGGTCTTTCATAATTGAAGAAAACAGTGAACATTCGCTTCAGAGAACGAAAATCTTGTCGAAGAACATGGTCTTGGGTCATTTTCATTTACCCACACGCAGTTCTGAGTTTTATTTGGGGGCACATAATAAAACCAACTTTCATAACGAGTAAATATGTCTGTCAAACGTTTAGAACCATTCGGTAGAAACATGCGCAACAGTTTACTTCTCTTCATTGGTTAAGGAACGGGGAACCCATTTTCACAGCTTTTTCGCAGCTTTAAATATTCATGGATATACTGTCAATGCTGCCATCATTGACACCCACTTCCATATTTAGCATTTCAACAGTAATATGTCGATTTTACTCCACCAAGCTCCTCACTCTGAATTGTTCTCTCGTTCACAGCTTTCCGAGGTGGGCCAGAGCGAGAGTGGTCTCTCGCCCTTCTTCAAATGATCGAATTCATGTTGCACTTCATCACCATCTCGCTCTTTCACCAACTTATAGCGCGTTAAAACGTTTCTTTAGAAATAGTCAGCTACTGACGAAGGATATGCAAGTTTTAACTTGTACTCATTGTTGTCAGGTGCTGTATACATTATTATCCAGCAATGCTTACCCCCGGGATATGGTCTGGTTATTGAACATTGCTGCAACTTGAAACAATTGATTTCTGATGTGGTTAGAACAAGCGACGGCTGGTAAGGGAGAAAATGACAGGTGACCTTCAGTGCACTTGGAAGTTTTCAGAACACGTAAATGGTCAGCTTGGGGCTCACATTCGGGGACAGCCATCCTGATCTCGTGCTTTTGGTGGATATTTCCTTTGTATGCATTTTCAGCTTTCCGTTAGTTCTGTGAAACTTTGAGGTCTAGTAGGGCTCCGCCGGCGTCGAGCGTGCACAAACGGCTAGCCGTATCACCCGCCCCTAACAATCCGTCCACTAGGTGGAAGTAGACGGACAAATTTGTACTACTCGGCTGCACATCTAATTATGCCACTCTGCCTGTTAGTTGAATTGAAATGTTAATTCTTGTGCATCTCTCAAATAAAAAATATTGTCCATGTTGGCATTTGTACAGTGTACATTTGCAATTCATTGTATGCCATACGGTATCAATGAGAAACTGACATTTTCGGTAATTTTGCGGGCTAAAAACCGGCTGGGGTCGATACATTTTTCAGGGCGTGGGTTGATTTACCACATTCTATACCTAAAAACAGCAAGTCCCTGTTAGGTGGCGTTTGAGGCGACGGGTTCTGCCTGCTGTCGGGAAACACAACGAACGCCTGCTATGGATATTAAACAATGTTCAATTTAGTCATATCAATTCTACATGTTTCCATTACAAAGTGAACTTATCTACGGGGAGGGGGGTGTTAACTCTTCATCTCCATGTTCAATAAATAACTATCATAATACTTTTATTTTTTGACACCTTCCTTTATTTATTCTTATAATTTTGATGATATTTCTAAAAGTAGTCACCGCAATGTTTTCAAAAACATTTTTGAAGGTCCTTCAGAATCTCTTCGCATATTTGACCACTGTTTCTGGTGATGGAAAATGCCTTGCACGTAGGTGTACTTTCAGTTTGGAGAAAAGGGAAGGTCACACGGAACTAATGGATTATCTCCCCATCTTTAACGCATGTAAACCTGCAGTCAGTTCCCACCCAGTAAATTTTTCAGAATTTCTAAATTACTCTAAATATTATTTGACGATCAATCGCACAATGACATCAGCGGTGTTTTTATTCAAACTGGAGCGCCGAACCCACCTTCCTTTGAAACTATTGCCTCCCCTCTTTAAACAATCTTCAAGCTGTACTATGGGAAGAGTAAACTCCTCATAGGCCTCAGCAAATATACGTTGACAAGAAAACGGAATTTCAGAGCAGCATGTCTCGTGCCACCTTTGGCGGAACTGAACATGGCTCAACTTGTACATCCGTAAGTGATCAAAGTGAACATTACGCTAATAAAATCTTATACGTTTAAATTTAAGAGAACTGCCACGGATGGCCGAGATCGTTAAGGCGCGGACTTGTGAGCGGGAGGTCTGGAATTTGAAACCGCCAGGACCGTCCTCCTTGACCGAGGTTTTTTCCAGGTTTTCCTCAGTCCTCATAAATGGCAAATGCCGGGGAGGTACCCTAAACTTAGGCCTGGAACGGTTCCTTCCTTAAAAAAAAAACAATCCTTTCCCAATTTATCATTTCATCTCATGTATCATCAGCTTCCATTGCCTGTGATGCCTCAGTAGTAAAAACGGGCGTTAAACACTAATCATAAAAAAAGGCGAGAAATTTCATCTGTAAAAAATACTATAATTCATAATGAACATCTCTCGAATCTCCATCATGTAAAATGATGGTACATTTGTTCGCCCAACGTTTACTGGAAGTTTCTCTTTAAGATTTGCCTTGACAAGAATCGATCTGCTGCATTCCTGAAGCCCGCGAGGTAATTAAGCCGAGAACTAGAAGTTGGTATATTTACCCTCAAATCATGCACATCCCTCCGGAAACATCCCCACTGCTCTATGGAAATCCAGTAACCCGTGTTAAAATGATGAATCTTTAACCCCCGTATCTCTGGCTTTTGTCTTTATGTTCCGCCCTCTCCCTCTATCTCTGGAGAGGTTCACGAGAGGACTCTTCCTATTGTGAAGCAGGGCTGCCAACATGTGGCTCTGTCTCGCGCAGTCATCTGCGGCATATCTTTATACTCACTCAGGTACACTTGCTTTCTTATCTTCTTGCCTTCAATTATTTCTAAAGAATGCGAATGCCTAGAAGAGAAACCAGCGCCGCCCGTGAGGATATGCGATGTAAGGTGGTCACGGCAGTGCTTTGGGAAATTATTCTGTGAACTTTATCCAGCGATACTCCAGGCCTGCAAAATATGCCCCAACTGATAATTTAAACTCTTTACCCAATGAAAATTTCCTCCCACCAACAATTTTTCTCAGTTTAGGAAATATGAAAATTCAATGGAGCCAAATCAGGGAAATACGGCGGATGTGGCAGTAAATTGTACCCCAGTTCATTGATTTAAGACACATGTCAGAAGGCGAGCATTGTCTCATGAGGATGACGCACCTCTTTTGTGTCTTCAATGTGTGTAGAAAGTTAGCGTAATATACTCAAGTGGGAAGAAAATCAATTGACGCGGTGCATAATTTGTTTAGTTTCACGTGTGTAGTAGTGCAACTCTGCCATTGGCCACAAATCGGCGGGATCTCTCTGAAAACTTTGTTCTGATTCGCTTTTCCCCATAAATCATATTTCCCTCAAAGTGTGAAATTCGCGTTCCGCTGAAATGCTCAGAGCTTCAGCAATTTGAGGCACACTTAATCGCGAATCTTCAGAACGTATCTCTGATGGATTTGGTGGGTCATCTTTCAAACTTTCACGGCCGCGTTTAAACTTGGAAACGTTGGTGTGGAGTCCTCTAGAGCGCTTGTCATGTTGTTACATTCATTACCAAGTATTTAATAACCGCACCATGTTCGATATTTGACATTTGCCTGTACTGCAATATACATATATACTGAGCAATCCATTGCACAAATGTTTTTATGAAAGAAGGCGGTATATAGTAACAAAAATGCTTCGGAACTGCTGCACTGTGTGATATTGTTAGTAAAGGTAATTTTAAAAAATGAGACAAATACTTATTTTGGAAAAGGAAAATTAAAAATAAACATATTACATTTTGCTTACGCCTTAAAAGAAAATGTTTGATGTATTGAAAAAGAAATTTGAGCACGTTTCTTACATAACAACTGAATCTTTGGTAGAATTTTTTGTTAGTGCTCGCAGGTCAGGGGCGGCTGCTGTACCTCACATAATTATTGCTTCATGTGTAAAAGAAATCCCCCATTCGGAAATTTAAGAGAGACGCGCAAGAAGATACTCCGAGTGTTCTATGAGGATTTATAAGCCCTCCGCAATATCAGAGAAGGGTGAACCCCACACCTCAGAAGATCGGTGACGAAATGCAATAGATATAACGGGAACTGGTTTTGAATTCATATGAGGTGATGACCCACGGATCTATCAATAAAGGCATCTGTTTGGATCATCATAGAGACACCCCCGCAAGAGCGCCAGAGAATGTTGTGACATTATTTCCATAGCGTGGGGGTTAGGAATCGGATTTAAAGTGTTTTTCAAATGGGAAAGGGATTCGGTTGCAGCCAATAGTTGCATCCTCCTTACTTCTATCACCTCTCTGTCGCACTTACACAAGCAGCATCGTCGGTCCTGGTGGTGTAGTGGTAACCATTCTTGTAAGATCGCGGGTTCGAACCCGGCCAGGATCGATGGATTTTTTTCGGGCGTAAAAATCGTAAGCACGGCTTTCTTTGCAAGGGACTTGAAGCCATGGGTCCCTTTCGTACATGTACGGCACGATAAAGAACCTCAAGCCTGATAGAATGGGACGCTGATGACCTGAGATGTTAAAGAGCGTCCGTAAATAAACAAAAAAAATTAAAGAAAAAGAAAAAAAAAAAAGAAAAGAAAAGAAAGAAAAAGAAAAAGAAAAGAAAGAAAGAAAGGGGAAAAAACCAAGCAGCATCATGTCTCATGTTTCACACACACACAAACTTTAAAAATAAATCAAATTGTTTACCCGATATTTAAAATCTGGTTCTAACATTTCGTCACTCCTATTTCTTTCCTAAAGTCTCCCAGCGTGTCCAGTCTTTCTGTCACGCTAACGAGTGTTTCCACGTCTTTCATATCAAATGTCCTATTTTTATTTGCACCCCCGCTTTATTTCACCCCATACATTCTCAATCGGATTGTAATAACAATGATAAAGAGGCAATCGAATAACCGCATGCCCCTTTCATTAGTTAGATGATGAAGCTCGTACATTTATAGTGATTTTTGAACGACGAAACGTCTCTACTTTTTCTGAATATAATTTTGAAAATTTGTATACACTAAAACTATTTTCACCGCACCTGACTTCTCTTTTAGAACGAGGAGCACTTGTACTGTGCGACATGATCGCTACTAGCAATAAGGGGTAAACAGAAAGATGTGTTAGGCCCGATGTTGCTCCTGTTGTGAATACAGACTCAGCACATCCGTGTCGTCTGGACAGTTTCAGCTGTTGTACATGTGAAATAGGCACAGTAGTAAATTTGGTTCTACTGAAGCTAAAACACGTTTTTGAACGTACATGCCACAAAAGTATGGAAATATTTTGACCCAGCGCAAGGGGCAATTTGATACCTGCGGTAACAGCGGAGACACAAGCTGTTGGTTTACCAAAGGCTAAAGACGAATCCTTTCCAGCACTCTGTTCACATTCTCCTTATGGTGGAAGCAAAGAGTCACTTGAGAACAACGCGACAAGGGAAAATACCCTTGACCAGCTGCTTATTTATGAGTTCGCTCATCTCTTTCAGTGCTAACACCAAGTAAAAAGAGTAGATTATTTTTCATTTAGTGTTTAAAGTATCGTCACATATTTTAATGCTATGGCAAACAGGAAGTACTGTTCAGCACAACAATGATAGCATTGCAGAATTTTCAGGTGACAGAGTTATCCTGATACCCCTCATTCAAACTCGTGTAAAATGTCTATACTTTAAACATGACATCAGTAAACAGAGGCATTACCTGTCGAATGTACACGCATCTATTTTAAATGCCATGTTGGGATGTCTATCGTACTAGCCGTCCGTCAGTGATAAAACTACTTGCGGGAATATCGTACAGCTGTCTTTGGTTTTGGCACGCTGAACAGGAAATTAACAGACAGCCATTGCATGGGCAGATGCCTGTCAGCCTCTCATAGACATCGACAGTGCATTGTCTTTCACAGACCATGCATCACAAACTCCGAAAGCCTGGAATTCCATCACCATGCCAACCAAAATTGTTCACACACAATTATGTTGTTCGCAGAATAAAATGACACGTCTTATAGTGATATTAGACCTGAACTTTCCGCATTTGATAATTTAGTTGTTCGGAAACGAACGTTAAAAAATTATTTATGACAGACAAAGCACGAATGTGATGTCATAATTGTGTTACTTGCCTAGAACATTAAAGGGAAATATCGAGATTTCTCTAAACGAGAAGAAATTTTGAATTAGAAAGCATGTCTTGATTAGTAACCAGCGTGAAAGTTAGCACGCGCAGCTGCAGCAAAATATTAATTGTAGTCGTGCGCTCGTTGTCTTGAAGATAACTCGAGAGCATTTCCTTGTGATTATTTTTTACGATTATAAGAGGAACGCGCTACAAGTTTTGAGAATGGACAACAAGCCAATGCAGCTCTAGACTGAAGTCCAAGTCTGGGCGCGCTTCAAAAATGTGTCGTGTATGTGTACGCGAATGTTGCTGTGCGTGGGTCTCAAGCGAGAGCATTGCCGGGCTATGATTTACTACAACGTTAAAGTCGGTTTAGGAGAGAGAAAAGACCTTGAAAGATTGCACCGTGCATTTGGGGATCTTTGCGTTCGCTATCCACTGTTTATCGATGATTTGCCGATTTGAGAAGAAAAAGGGATTCCATTGAAGATGAAGATGCCGGCTACAACCATCGTATGAAAATGTGATGAAAGCAGAGCACATGTTGCCGGAAGATCATCATTGCACATGTAGGACATTCAAGAAGTCCTGAATATTGAGCAGTGAAAACAATCCTGAGAGAAAAACCTCACGTCAGGAAGCTCTGCAGTCGTTGCATCCCCCACCACCTTCTCACAAGTGAGCAGATAAAACACGTGCCAGGAAATATTTGACAGTATAACATTATAAGCTGGATATGATCCAACTCCCCCAACAAAAGTGAGGCGAGCGAGAACAAGCCGATGGTCTGTTCTTTCTTCTCAGTTAATGATCATATTGTGACAGTTCCGCTTGAGGGACAAAAGACTGTCACTGTCAGATGGTACATCACAAAATGTCTGCCCCAAGTGTTCAATGTACTGAGAACGAAGCGTTCTAAGACAGGTCTGCATGTTGTCTTGGTGCACCACGACAACGCCCCTGCCCACACTGCACTGGAAACAACCAAATTCTGCAGGAATCACGTGACAAATATTTGTCTCTCATCCGTACAGTCCAGATCTGGCCCCATGTAACTTTTTTGTATTCTCCAAAATAAAGTAAATAATTTGAATCACCTTAAGTCGCAGTAGTTGCCTACAAGAATGTATTTGCACTCTGTCCAAAGAAGCATGGCGTTCAGCATTTACAAAATTATTTGATCGGAAACGTTGTATAGAATGCAACGAAGAATATTCTGAAAAAAAAAATGAAATAATCAAATCTAAATTTATTGCGTCCATTCTCAAAACTTTTATGCGGGTTGAGCCAACAAAAATGTAAAAATTACAGCGAGTTATTCCCGACAGCTCCTTCACGTATAAAAATCGATAACTGGTTTGCAGAATTTTGACGAGGAGAACATGGGGCGTCCATCAACAGTAGTCTCACATGAAAACAGCTTTTATAGAAGCCATTGTGAAGAATGGCACGCGAGTGATTTACAGGGAGACACAAGAGTCTCAACATTTATTCGTCGCATTCTTTTACAACTGTCTTAGTGTGAGGAAGCTTTGTTGTCTTTGAGTACCCCACAATCTCGCAAAACGACAATGGACGCATTTATGATATCTTAACAGATGACGAAAGCTGGATTTACCACGTTAGGACTCGCGATCAAGGTCTTACCAAATGACGACCCCCAATGAAGGTTAATGCATGTCGAAAAATGGTTGCCAGTTTCTAATCAGCAAGTGGTCACATTGCAAGCAGTCCTTACCAACTGTCACACAGTTGGCCTCCCCAGGGTAATCAGAAAACATAACAGAAAGAAAAAAAGTCCGTTAAGCAGGAGCTGCGTAAACTAAGCGAATTCCTCAGCTAGTAGAGTAACTTTAAAGTACAACATCAAATACAAATTATGACCTTATTAATTAATAAAATGAAATAATTTACGGCATTAATTTGTGGTATTAGGGAACAAAATTAAAATTCTTGCAATCTATAAGTATTACAAAAGAGAAACAACATTTATAGAATTATTGTTATTATTATTGAGATTAAACCACAAATATTAATGATATACTATTAATTAAATGAAATTATGTCCACTGATAAACAAAGCTATACTGTGTGGATATTTTTTAAAAAATGTTAAATGTAACCATGTTTATCAATTGAGACCTCGATATCATCTTTACATTCACTAAAATAGAGAAAAATAACAAAAAGTTTCGAGTTATATTGTGTATTTAAGATGTTCATATGTTTCAGTAAAACAAAAACATGGTACTATTTAAAAAAAATTACAATGTACTAAGTAAATATATATACAATCAACAATAAACAATCTTACATACAGATATAACTCTCAAAAACATATTAGATTAATACTTCACATTTGCTAGTTTCAAGACAACGCTTTTGTTAAATATAAAACACATGCATCATTATAAAGACAGTTTAAATCCCGAATTAATTTCTCATTTTATTCTGAAACAATGTAGAGAAAATTAAATCAAGTGCGCTTTTTAAATTTCCATTTTTAAGCTTACCCTCGCTGTTAATAGTCCGATTTCCCTAATTTCAGAAACCTCCGATGTGTTTCGTTGTTCAGATATAGTTGCATAAAGAAACCCATGTGTAGAAGATTGTGACATATTCAAAATGGAGTATCGAGCAATTATTAAGTTCTTCACAAAAGAAGGATTTATTCCACATTAAATTAGACAGTGTATATGGGAAAGCATTCCCATCATATTCTATCATAAAAGAACGAGCCAAACTTTTTCGTATGGGTTCAGAAAGCGTTGAAGACGAAGAGCATGCAGATCAGCTCTTGGAGGTGCTCACTCCTAAAAGCATCGCTCCTGTGGAAGGAGAAATTATGGAAGACCTGCGGCTCCAAGTTACGGAAATAGCAGCAAGGTTGGGTCTTTGTAAAACACAGTCCTTCGAATTATTCATGAACATTTAAATATGAATAAGGTTAGTGCAAGATGAGTGCCTAAATTTCTTTCCTCAGTCCAAAAGCAGCAACGAGTCATCCGTTATTAGGAATTTTTGGAGCTCTGCCGTGGCAACGAGAGATTCAGGAGATGAAACTATGGTGCTCTACTATGATCCCTTGTCCAAAAGAGAATCAATGGAGTGGTGTAAACCTGGCGAAGCACCACCTCTAAAGATCAAGGTTACTCAGTCAACCAAGAAGATCATGGCCACAATCTTTTGGGACAGTGAAGGAATACTCTTCATTGACTTCAAGGAGAGGAACACCACAGTAAACGGGGAGTACTATGCTGGCGTACTGCACAGACTACGTGCTTCCATCAAAGAGAAAAGGCAAGGAAAGCCGAGTGGAGGTGTGTGACTTCTTCACGACAACGCGCCTGTGCACACAGCTCTTGTTGCAAAGGAAGCTGTGAAGAAATGTGGCTTAAAGGAGATCGACCATGCACCCTACAGCCCAGGTTTAGCTCCCAGCGACCATTTCCTTGTCTCAAAACTCAAGAAGGACCTTCGAGGAAGGAAATTTAAGTGTGACGAAGAAGTGATTGATGCTGTTTATGCCCATTTTGCAGACAAAACTTCTGACTATTTTTGGTGGCGGGGGATTGAAATGTTAATTCAAAGATGTGAGGAATGTATTGCAATAAAG
This sequence comes from Metallyticus violacea, assembly GCA_030762175.1. Classification (NCBI taxonomy): domain Eukaryota; kingdom Metazoa; phylum Arthropoda; class Insecta; order Mantodea; family Metallyticidae; genus Metallyticus; species Metallyticus violacea. The sequence continues at coordinate 1,961,717 of CM060844.1, forward strand.
GGTAACTATGTAGAAAAGTGAAATATAGTTTTTATCTTATCATTCCTAGAAAATGGTTAGGCCGGAAACTTATGGACCTACCCCTATATATAAAATAAAAATAAAGTAACACTATTAACAATGTAACAAATTAACAATAATTATAAAAGCAGAAAAGGATAAAACACTAAGAGAAAGTCACACTTGTAATTGCTGTATTTAGAACTACTAGAGTTCTTCTATGACAAGAAGACTTCACTTGTCAAGTGGAACTTTCTCTTAGTGTTTTATCCGTTTCTGCTTTTATAATTACTGTTAATATATATAATTCATTGTCTAATTTTCGGTGCCTAGTGTCGGTCCTGGTGGTGTAGTGGTAACCATACTTGCCTTCTAAACCCAAGAACGCGGGTTGAAACCCGGTCAGGACCGATGTATTTTTGGACGTAAAAATCCTTGGTATTTTCTTCAGAAGGGAAGTAAAGCCGTGGGTCCCGTGTCGTACATTTATGGCACGATAAAGAACCTCAAGGCTGAAAGAAGAGGACTCTGAGCAAAATTTGTCGGCCGTTTCACGCCCTGAATTGAATGGGACGCTGATGACCTGAGATGTTAAAGAGCGTCCGTAAATAAATCAAATCGCTGCCTAGTAGGTAGAATCGATGGAGATTTGGTGAAATTTTTCAAAAATATGTTCATGGGTGCAATCACAATAGGGGGTTGCGAGTTTACGCTCCACCAGACAATGATTCTGCGTGTATTGCTTTGAAAACAATGGAGTGCACTGGTGAAGCACCGTTGAAATTTTCGTCAAGGAAAAATTGAGAAGCGCTCAATTTTGGAGGATGGATGAGTTGTTGCGTCCTACGAACAGTTTAGTGTCATCTCTTGAGGGAGACCGCCATGGGTGGCCGAGGTCGTTAAGTCTCGGACTCGTGAGCGGGAGGTCTGGGTTCGAATACCGCCAGGACCGTCCTTCCTGACTGAGGTTTTTTCCAGGTTTTCCTCAGTCCTCGTAAATGGCAAATGCCGGGGAGGTACCCTAAACTTAGGCCTGGAACGATTCCTTCCATAAAATCCTTTCCCAATATATCATTTCATCTCATCTATCACCAGTGTCCATCGCCTGTGGTGCCTCTGTAGCAAAAACGGGCGTTAAACACTATTTATTCATTCATTCTTGAGGGAGTACGGCGATGTAGTCGGCTTGGGTTTAGATGACCCCCAAGTAGAGCGCCGAAGTTTGAGGGAATATGTTGGTTGATTGATTAGGCGTGGCCCCTCACAAATCACCAAAGTTTGCCGATATTGAGGTTGGTGACGTGAGAGCTTCTCGTCGATCGCCAACACTTCCTCGGAGACTCCGTCTCACAGGTTATCACTGTTTTTCGTTGATGGAGCTCAACGGGGATAAGATGGATATTAACGAGATGGAAATTAACTTTACAGTCTTTTAATGGTTGTGGTGAACCTTGTCCCTTAGGCTGCCGATGCGAACACAACAGTCACGAGCAATATCAATGACACGAACTCATATCTTGTTAAGTAAAACCGCGTTGACTTCTATGCAGTACTGGTCGAATGTTGTTTAGCTTTAGCTGAAGATGCGGCGAAGTTACCAGCGAGCGAATAACGCTTTGACTAGCAACTACTGAAAGTTGAACGAATCTTCACTTTACTACAACTTCTTTGCACATGACTGCAACTTGAATTAGACTTGGCTCAATTGAGTGAGACTTGAATTGAAACTTGAAAAAGAGACTTGAATTGAAACTTGACTCGACTTTGAGTGCACAAAAAAAAAAAAAAAAAAAAAAAACCGGGGGGAAAGTTCCTTATACATGCAACACAAATCTAGATTCGTTGGCCGCTACCCACGCTTGTTTTGGCGCCGATTTCATAAGACTAGGAAATAAGATGTGTGCTATAGTTGATCGTGAGCGTCAATTGAAGTGGGATTGTTGGTGGGGTGTGTGAATTGGGGCTGTAAGGTAGCTGCATTAATTAAGTTAAGGCCACCGATCGCAGACTTCGCCACGGCTGCTGCAGACCACCAATTCGGCTTCCATGACTCTCTCTCTCTCTCTCTCTTGGGCTTTCCGCTAATTTCTGGCAGCTGTAAGCTACCCAGATCTGAGGGGATGGGGATGCGCTGATAAATAACGCCTCGGGATTTAGGTGCTGAGGTCGAACATGAATAAGCAGATGAACTCACGTCTCACTCCGGATCACCGGCAAACACGTAAGTCTGGTTGCATTCGCTTAATATGAAGAAGGTGCTACATGTACCTTGCGCGTTAATGCCGGACCCTGTACCTCGGACTTCGGTCGTTCCTCCTCTAACCGCTCGGGCGACGCAGCAGCACCATCTGGGCTCGGAGAATTTTGAAACTACACCCGTTTGAGGCAAAATCTTTTTCTTACATACTCTAGAGAACTGACTCTTTCCCCTTAAAGCGACGCGAAATGTTCCCGCCGATTTTGTTTTCACCAAGCTCATAGGCTGATGCTTATATCACCGAAATCCATTTCTATTCGCTGGACAAATTTTGGCGGAGCACACGTTACACATTCGTCAATCAAATCACTTCAAACAAATTTTACACGTTATGTCAATGATCTGCGAATGCACACTGTGTCGCGTACCCTAATGAAGGTTTGTACGCCAGAGTATGTCTGCTGCATACCGGAAGGGATTAACTTGCTTGTCTGATTTTTGGCCAGGATCACTGTGTTCGGAGAAAGACGTCACTTTTTCCTTACTTTGCTAGAATGTTACACGTTATCTCTTATATACTATTAAAATTACACACCACAGACATTATGCTGTCTTAAACTCTACACACGTGACTTTTGTCTATATACAGAAAGCACAACATACCTGTAAGAAATCACAGAATCCAAGATTTAAAATTAAAATATTTATTACCTCATTTACTCTGTAATTGCTAGGAAGCCAGTGACAGTTTCAACTATTCGCTATTGGATACCTTCAAAACATTTTCTTAATATCTTATCCGCCAGATTCGTATTTTGGAAATATGAGTCGGGCGATTGGCTTGCCCTTTAAGGTTTAAAGAGATGTCTCCTAAAAGGTCGGTCTACTCTGCCAGCTGTCCGTTATGATCCCCACGAAGGGTTTTGTTCGCATGGCAAGTGAACGTTCTAGCCTTTTAAGAACCTTTTTGTCCGGTCTCTGGAAGGCTATCCTTTTCCCATTTTTATGATTTTTATAACCATGTTTTCCCAGGACGGCTGCCTAAGCAAAGTTCACCAGAAAAATTCCCATTTACAATTTCTGGTCTTTCTTACATACCAAATACACCGAGAGAATAATTACACAATTATTTGCATTGGTTATGTAGCTGTGGAGATGTTCATGTAACTAATTGCATTCATAAAATGTTATTACTCATCTGTAATAAAATATACAAAACAAACAAATATCACGCACATTAAATATACAAAACCTATTTAAATATGCAGAAATAGATACTTAGTGAGTAATTTGCTTCTTTTTCTTTTATTCACAATAAAAGATAAACCATATATATTCATCAATAAAAATATATAACATGAAATAGAGTAACTAAAAAAGAAAAATTTCAAAAATATAAATTTAATTATAAAAAAATCCCATTATGAATGACATACAGCTGGATTCAATCAATCTGATTTCCCCTAACTCCCTCCTCCGTTATCACCTTTTTAGACCTGAGATGTTTCACTTTCATCACAAATTAACTAACCTCTCCTCTCCTTCCTCGCCTGCCAGCAGATCCTGTAAAGGAATGCGGTAGATTCGTCGGTGATCTTAATCATCTGCCATGCCCACTAGTCTGAGTCACGCGAGCCCCTCAGTTCCTGTGTTGGTGTATTGCTCCATTGCCCATTCCGATTTTAGGCTCGACTGTACTTCCAGCGAAATAATTGTCTGTATATCGCAAATGTCTGTTGTCTATCCATATCCCTCAAGCGGTTCCTAGCCTTCCTCCATGCACTCTTTCTATTCCCCTAACCCACATCCAAATGGAGCCCATTCGTATTGTTTCTCGTTCCTTTATTAATATGGATGACCATTTCATGTTCCCCTCCATTCCCAGCTGTTTATGATAGCACAATGCTCTAATTTAACTTTAGTCCCAATGAATAATTCGCAGCCAGTACTTCACTACTCTGATTTTGCACTCTATGGTCTCGCTGTAGGTGCCAAATTCCACCCATCCCCAAGTTTCTGTCTACACATTATGACTGAAGTTTCCTAAGTAACAAGTTCGGTAAAGGGAGTAGCTTACGTCTCAATTATACAGAGTATTACAACTGTTTGTGACGCTACCAGTCTGAGGTAACGTTAATTAATCCGGCCGTAGCTAAACAAGCACTGCATTAGTATAATCGAGCATACAGCTATTCATTACACAGCCTGCGTGTGGACTTTTCAGTTTTTGTTCGTAAAATTAACGACGCGCGTACACACCACACATAGCCCTCCCTGATTTAACAAACAAGCGGCGCGCAGGAAAAAAGGCAAACGCCTGCATGTTAACCAGCTAACAGAAGGCCGGGCAAATTGGGAACGCCAATTCAAGGTTAGTTGAATTAAGTTGGCAGAAGCGAACGCTGCGCCAGCTGTTTACTTGAGTTTGACAGGGAAAAATAAAAAAAAAAAAAAATAATTTGACAAATTCTGTGCCACAGTCCCAGAAGAGAGAGAGAGGGGGGGGGGGCTAAGCGTTTCACACTCGTTACTAGTTACACGTTAGGCTGCAATTGTTACCTTTGCTAGCAGTGAAACAATAAAAATATGATCCCAACTCATTTCCTATTGATCCAGGAGGGTAATATTCAAAGTTCTTATTTTTCCTTGACACCAAGTCACTTTGTCCAGCGATATCTTTATTTTCACAAGGAGTTTTCTCAGAGTAGGAAACAGTTAGAGGAATAAGGCGAATGTGGCAGTAATTCATTGATTTTCTCCATTGCAACACGTGTGTGAGGGCGAGCATTGTCTTGATACAAGACAATTCTTTCATGAACCCGATCTTTTCTGCCGTATTTTTTTCTTCAATAAATCCAAAAGGTTAGCACAATGCGCTCCAGTGGGAAGATAATAAATTAGCAATACACACTTGGCATCCCAGAAAACCGAGGCCATCCCGGCCGATTTCACACACGTGCACTTCTTTGGCTCTGTAGAATCGCGGTTTCAGGTGTGCAGTAGTGCACCTCGTGTTTCATCATTGGTCTGACGCATAAAGTCGGCGGGATCTCTCTGAAAACGGAGATATTTGCATTCTGAATCCCTTTGATCAGAGTTCAAGTCATTTTTTCATGTACAATCCCTCAAAATGTGAAATACGGTTTCTATGAAATGTCCAGAGCTTAAGCAATTTAGGACACCATTTCGTGCGCGTTATTGATGTTGTGATGCATTTTGGTCGTGCGCTGTTTTCACCTTGAAACGGTTGAAAATGATGGTGCAGAGTGTTTGTCATATCTGCTGCATTCTTTACCAAGTACTTCACAACCGTACACACTGCAACAAAGGCAATAGCTATTACGATTCTTGACAAATCCATGTATCATTACTTAGGTATTTCTATGGAAGATGGCGGACTTTGATAACAAAACTGCTGCTGCAATCTGTGGACCATTTTAAGAACTATTCAATGACTTTCGTAAAAAGTTTGTCGGCAGTTTCATGTTAATACATTTTTGCATTACATCATAGCACTATGAAAATGCAAACGAAGTGAGTGTGTCCTTTTGAAATTTCTCAAGATACGAGGGCGGTTACGCAGTTTTGGGAATTCTACAGAGCGGATGTAACATCAGCAATCAAGAGCGTACTTCTGTTTTGAGGATGCACAAGTTGCTTACTTCAAAATGAAGGTAAGGAGGAACATTCTGAGTCATTAACATCAAGTAGCTCACGAGAACAGTTCTTTTTGAGACAAGCAGGATGTACTAGAGGCATTCACAAGTTTTGCACGCCTCCCCTTAAAGACCAAGCTAAGGATTAAATTCGAAAATTATCCTCACAATCCTTCAAAGTGCTGCCCACACACAGATGTAGACGATGCAGTTGCTTGTCAAAAGCATTACGACATTGTCAACAGAGATGAATTAATAGCTTGAGCAAGGTCCTGCGGTCACACGGTGCAACTACAGAGTCAAGCAAACTGCATTTCCTCAAATATGCAGCTGATCTGTGGGGAGACGCATTGTTATCCAAAATATAAGTTCCGTAGTATTCTCCATTCCTTCTGTGATACAGTCAAGCACTAATGCTCCTTCATAGTTGAAGAAAAGTGAACATTCGCCTCCGAGAACGAAAATTTACCAAAAAAACAACTGGTCTTGGATGATTTTCAGCTTTATTTCGGGTGGTCTGTAATAAAACAACTTTCATCACCAGTGCATATATCTATTAAAAGTTTAGAACCAATTAATGAAAACATGCTCAGCAGTTTCCTTGCACATTCCGTTCTCTTCTGCTTTTCTTCATTGGTTAGGGAACGTGGAACCCATTTTGCGCAGATTTTTCGCAACTTTAAATGTTCATCGACTACGCTGTCAACATTGGCGCTCTTCCATATTAGCATTCAACAATATGTCTATTTTCCTCCACGAAGTTTCTCAGCTTCCCGAGGCCGGCCAGAGAGAGGAATGTCCTTCAAAGTCTTTCGCCATACTTCAATTGATCAAATCCATGTAACAACTGTATAAAATGAACACACTTGATCACCATAAACAGATCCAAGTCCTCGCTCTTTCACCTGCTTATAGCGTGTGAGAATGTAGAATTTAAAGTTTTCTTTAGAAGTATTCATGATTCTTCACCAGCTATTGAAACAGAACTGAACTCAGCAGACTGTGCGACAATGACTATACAAGTTTAAACTTGCTCTTATGTATATTTTGATAGCTTAAGGTGAATTGTCCAATTGTAGACATTATTGTCCAACACATATAGGCTAACTGCTAAATTTTTGAATGCCCCTCGCATTGCTGGTGAAGTTCACGGGACGAGACACTAACAAAACAGAGAGCGTCACGTCGGCAAGTTCTACGCAGAGGGGATTTCAGCGCTTGAGAAGCGGTACAACAAATATTTATGTAGAAAAATAATTTCCAGTGTACTTTTCAGTTGTGTGTAATAAAAGTTTCAAAAATAAAGTATTCCTTAAAACAATTAACGGAGCTTATTTGCCGAATTGCTTTCATACTTTGCAGAGCTGAAGAAATATCATTTTATGGATAAAAGAAACAAATTATAAAATCGCTGGGATAGATTATAGGTCTGAAAGGAGACTATGGTGAGAAATTAAATCTTCCGAAAAAAGTACATTTCCTTTACTTCTGGACCAGCCCTTGAAAAAGTAAGAAGTGTGTAGTGTTTAAAGCATAAAGAAGAGCACATTTCGCCTATGGGGATCCTTTATACACAACTAACCTATAGCTAAAGTTACCGGTACAACAATACAGACTTGACTGGTTACCATGGGCAGATGATCGCCCCTCGCCCACAGCGTATGTTAATGCTATCCAATGCCGTTCTACATTTTTATTGGAAACACCGGCACTGGTTTTTGCCTCCCCTCTGGTGCACGCAATTATGTGAGGAACGCGAAAAATTTGCCCCTCCCTGCCGAGAAACGCTCGTTCCAGATTCACACCAACCGGTTAAGGGGTGGATTGCGTTCAGACCACACAGTTCTGAAATAACAGCCGCCGGTGTGAACTAGTGGTAAAGCTTCCGACTAATCTGGAGATCCTGGGCTTAGTTCCCTGTCGGAGTTATTCTTTATGCAGGGAGGCGAATGCCAGTCAACCTTAAGGCGCCAAATATCCCAGCTCATGTGCGCCATTATTAATTCATCCAAATATGTTGCGGCTAGAAAGACTATGCCAGGCTGTCGTTGTATACAGTAGGGAGTGGACAAAGGTTAATGTGAGAAGTTCTGGGGTGGAGAGAATCTTGAAATATTGGCACAGAGTTTTAAAATTAGCAATAACAATTTACTAAAAGAATGTCTTGGATAGTGGGAAGAGAGAGCTGGTCTGAGGGGATGGGGAAACTACTGGAAGAAACTGAAACGAGGAACGTGTGAAAGTAACGTCGGTGTATTTTGGAAAGAAGTGAGAGAGAGGGTGGAAAGACAAAGGGAGACGAGATCTGGGCTAGCATAGAGAATAAAAGTTCTTTAGACTTGTATTAAAACAATTCATAAGAATAGGTCTTGCATGAAGGGGTATGTTTTCTTAAAGTATTGCAGAAGGGGAAAGTGAATAGTGCGCTGCAATGTGAAATGGTACAATGGTGGAGGGATAAACTACAGCACGACATAGTTAATAGACAGTTAAAATGTTATGAGTGAAAAGAAAACACACAAGATTGGGGAATTCTTAGGAAAAGTGAAGGAGCTTATTTTAGGAGTTCTTTACCATACATATAACATGGTGGTTAAAGTGTACAATAACCTTACTTTAGGTTTTGCTAAGTTCTTAGATCTTTGGTTTGTTTATGTAAATTTAATTGTAATGTTCTTTGTGAAATAAAAATTCATTCACCCAAAGATTCAAGGACTGCTCTGGTTCACGATAACCGTCATATTTACTGGGACATGGTTGCAGCATCTTATGCGTGTTCCGGCCTCACGAGTCCGCTACCACACAGCCATGCTAGGAGGAATACCCACACAGAAGTTCCCGAGACAACATACTGGTATTGAAGAAACTTGGCAAAAACCGCCATTTCCACATTTTGATCAAAGTAGACATAAATATGAACTGTTTACCCGTGTTTACAAAAACGTTTCATTTTTCATTAAATACAAACAAGCTATCTTAAGTAAGAGAGCTTATCAATAAATAATTATCATAATCATTTTTTTCACAACACATCTTTCCTTACCCTCATAATGTTGATGATCAAAGTATACCCCGTTGGATGCAATTCACCTGTCCCAGCATTTCTTCAGTCTTCAAAGACATGCTGGAAGATTCTTCAGAATCGGCCCCGCAATCTTCATCACTGCTTCTGATTGAAAAACCCTCCCATGAAGAAGGAAAAAGTCACACGTAAGTAAATCCGGACTATGGGGAGAATGAGGGACACACTTCACATTCCTTTGTGTGATATTCAGCAGTGTGCGGTTGCGCGTTATCGTTATGCAGCATCCAGATTGTTGCACGGAAATGTGTGATATGTTTTCTGACATCTCTGTAACTGTGTAAGCTGGTAAACCATTTCTTGAATTTCGAAAAATGAAACAATAAAAACTTTTCCAGCAGAAATTGTTTCACTTGCGCCTCGGCAAACTTGCGCATATGTTCGACTGCGAAATATACGATCTGACATTCTAAGCGGATAAATCTATGAACAGTTGATTAGTATATGACACTAGGATGAAAATGTTCAGAGAGAAAAGAGAATTCACGAGCAAGGAATTGCTGAAGAGGACCGAAGCATCACTCAATTCCGTCACCCACCTTATTCACCTAATTTGGACCCTCAGTTTTCTACTCGTTCCCCCAAACTCAGGATTTCTTGAAGGGAAACGATCCGGAAGTGACAACATCATGCGTTTTAAATGGATGTGGAAAACCGGAGTAAAATTTATAGATATTAGATAACTTTTTATTTAATTCTTGCCATCGCTTGAAAACTGAGCATAGCGAAAAAATCGTCATCTTTTTTACTTAACATTATACACGAATGCTATTTTTTAAACAAAACATTGATAATACAGGGCTGTTCAATAATTGCTTTACAAACATAATTTAACTTTACAATATTTTGTTAGGCTAATGCGTAATGTATACGTGCCACTTCCGGTTCCCACTACGAGAGGTGTGCAAGTTAGGACATGTTCAATTCCTCCTACAGCAAAATGGAGCAGATACGCGACGAACGAGGCCTATGGAGAGATTTTTCTTATAATACAGCTCGGAGATAGTTAAATATGTTTAAAGAGGAGAGGAAATAAACTTCAAGGGAAGATGGACAGCGCTGCTGTCATTGTGAGAAAGGATCATTGAATAACATTAAGGACACTATCACTGAGTGCCACCCACAGGTTGGTTGCACATGAGGTGTGTGGTTCGCATGCAGTTGAAGACCGAGGTTTCTTCAACTTGGCTGCATCATTTGGATTCTGGGAGCAAAGTAAACGTGGTTTCTTCTGCTGGGTACCAGCAAACACAATTGAATACAGAGATGTTCTCAAAACTGTGCAATGCCATGTTTCCCTGCAGTCACAAAATTAATGTGAAGTGTGTCCCTAATCCTCCCTGCCAAATTGAAGGTATATTACATCACCAGAAACCGTGTGCAGGTTACTCTGAAGTGGTTTCCAGTATGTGTTTGAAGGTGCAATGTACTTTGAGAAAGATAATCAAAATTATGAGGATAAGTATAAACTTTATGTAGTACTAAAACGTAAGCTCTTATTCAAGTTGGTGTCTGTTAAAGAAACAGTTGCAACGTTTTTACGAAACATCCGGGATATGAATAAATATGTACAGTACAAGAAAGTGTGGAAGGATCACGTGCTGAAAACTTTTGTCTCGTTCTCTCGCTGAAGCAACAAGAGCTAAACCTAAAACATCTGCCAATAAGACTGGGGCAGGTCCACAATTTAAGACATCACTTTTGCTAGCACATAGAAATTGTATATATTAAGTTTTAATGGAATTCCGGTTCTTGTAGTAAGGAAGCAGGGTTCTTTCCTTCCGTAAGAATATCGTAATAGCGGAGGAAATCGCTAAGTTTTCCGGAAAACCCGAAAGAGTTGCCACATTTACACAAAATTAACTGTTGTTTGTTTACAGAGCGATTTGACACAAGTTACGACGTAAAAGTCGGTTAAAGGCATCACACGTTCTATTTATACATACAACCCCCCCCCCCCAAGTAACTCCACTGCAGCGCCTGCCGAGAAAAGATTTACATACCCTCAACTAATTGGCTCACCTTTCCCTCTCTTCAACTGTTTTGTTCTAGTGATACCACGTTGTAATTAGAGTACACAAACAGTGGTGCCAACCTCAACAGCACAAGGCTCCCATTTCTCATTATCTCTACACACATACGCACGAACTTCCCTAATAAGCGTCCTGGAGTTTTGTTGACAACAAAAGGCTCCAAATTTACACATGGGAAAGTTCTCGCCACCTTGCGACCCCACGCTTGACCCAGTGGCGGTTCATCCCAGAGTCGTCAAAGGAAATAAAGAAAGAAAAAAACCGAGGGCCTTTTCATAACAATTAAAAAGTTAAATTCTTTATATACAATGGTTCAGTGACTCAGCAAAAGACAGCAATAAACACTCGCTATGGCCTAAGTTCGGCGAACAGGAAACAATTACAATTGTAGTATTGTCGCTGTGTGGGACAGCGCGCTGTACTTATGCCAATCTTGTCCAATTCAATTTTCGCTTTCACCAGTTCTTGTCCAGTGTTTTGCCTCGAACAATCCAGAATAAAAAAACCTTAAGAATTGCTATTAAACACACCAAACACTGCATTGCAATGTCCGTTTTGATGCAAGCTATCCACCAATATAATATATATTTAAAAGATTTGACAGATGTTGAAATGCATCATTTTCACACGCTATAAGCAGGTGAAAGAGCGACGACTTGGTGATCAAGTGAGTTCATCTGATACATTCCATCAATGAAGAAGGGCAAGAGACTTTGAAGGACAGCTCTCACTCTGTCCAGCCTCGGGAAGCTGTGAACGAGAGAACAATTCAAAAAATGAAAAAACTTGGTGGAGTAAATTCGACATATCACAGCTGAAATGTTAAGTATGGAAGTATGTGTCAGTGTTGGCAGCATTGACAGTATACTCCATGAACGTTTAAAGCTGCGAAAAATCTGTGCAAAAATGGGTTCCACATCCCTAACCAATGAAAGTCGGTTTTATACTATATCCCCAAATAAAGCTCAGAACTCCTTGTAGGTAAATGAGAACGACCCAAGACCAGTTGTTCTTTGACAAGATGTTCGTTCTGTGAAGAGACTGTTCGCTGTTTTCTTCAACTATGAAGGACCATTAGTGGTTGACTGTATGCTTTCTAGAAAGACAACCAAATTTGGATCCTTTATTTTAAGAGCTGAGGCGACTCGTCTTCTCACAGAACAGCTGCAAATTTGAGGAAATTGGAAGTCGCCAAAGTCCAGTTCACCATACACCCTACAGCCCTGAACTTGCACCTTGCGACTTCTGGTTGTTTCCTCTAGTGATACCTTGCATTGCTGGAAAATCTTTTCAACAAGTGCAGGACCTTGCTCAAGCTCCATTCACAATATCTCAGTAAGTGCTTTTAACAGGTGGTTGCACCATCTACAACTGTTTGTATGTGGGGAGAGATTGAGAGTACTTTAAGGTGACACTTGTAAAACTTTTTGAATTACCCTCGTACATCTCATTGTTTCTTCAAATCCCAAAATAAATTAGCGACCCTATACAGATGACGTATGTATTTAGTATTAAAACACATTCTTTAATAACCAGAAGAATGTACACCTAATATCCTCTCAGGAGGATACCCATACAGGGAACAAGAATAGTGACAATATTTTCAAGAAAATAGAATGATAAAGAGTTCCTTAGGACGGGAACAAACATTCATACACCACAGTTTGCAAATAGGCAAAGCTTCGAAATTGTGGTCCCCGCGGGTGACTATTTAAAATAATCTTATGGTGCAATGTCCGAATCACCCACCGTACAGTCTAGATCTGGCTCTCTCTTGTTTCCACCTGCCAAGGATAAACTGAGGGGACAATCATTTGAGAGTACGGAAGAAGCAAACTGTTATGTAAGATGATGACACATCTAAATATGCATGGCGTTATTGTTTCCACGATTGGTTCTGTATTGAGAGCGCATAACTTCGAGAACTGAAGGAAATTTTGTAACATCATCAAATTACCCATGCTGCCGTGTGCAATTCAACGATCCCGTTTTGAGACAGAACACCTGCGATAGTGTACAGGGTACACAAGTTGCTACAAAAACACTACACATTTTAAGAAAAGGGTTTTAAATTTGCTGCCTCTACCCTACTTGGTGACAGCGTTAGAACCCGAGAGAGATATTCAGGAGATTGGTGGCTCAATAAGGTGGGATATACTTTATCTCAAGGAAAGCTTCAAGTTCTCATTTAAAATAATATTGATGTCTTATCTTCAGATATCGCTATGACAACAGCGGACTTTTAATTTGAGTTTTCCTCAAAATGTAACCAGAACATCTCTTATGAGAGAAAAGAACCATAGAGCAAAATCTTTTATTATCCTGTCTGTCTTTTCCTTTCCTCTTTTGCCTTGCCGGCTGTAGAAAACGGAAGATATATTGGCAATCAGCCACTTTCCAACGCGCAAATGAATTTTAATGCCAACTTATGCACATCTTGCCACTAAGTAACGAAATTAAATTGACTGCACTTAATTTGGAAATGCACTCAAAACTGCTGCAGTTAGGTGGTCAAAACGAATATTTAATTTTGATAAAACCTTGACATGTGTTTAAGTTTGAAAGACAGCGTTTTGTAAAATAAAATAAAGACGCAAAACGTACATTCCACTTGACTATTGTACTAAAACCTTTCATGAGAGTATCAATATATTTACTCTTAAAATAGACAGTTTAACAAATAAGGCAAAGATGTCACTATCGGCAGAAATATAAAATACATTTAGCGATTTGGTGAATCTAAAAGCTTTAAACATGCCTACATTTTTAAGGACAAAGATATCCATGAGCAAATGTTTCAGTGAAATGTATTACAAGAGAAATAGTTTAATGTTGTCTTCCTTTGTATTTATATTTTTAAGAGCAAACTTCAATTTAACTTTAGATTTTAAATTGTTATAGCTTTTATTTCTGCTAAATTATAACATATTTTTCAATGAAATTAGGGTTAACAGTACGGCAAACTTAAATAAGATAATAATTTATTCCGTTACATTATGACTACATTTCAATTTGCTTTAGTTAAATAGAACAGCCAAAGGTTTGTAACTACTATTACTACTATCATTATTATTATTATTATTATTATTATTATTACTACATAATAAACTTCAGTGATTTGGCCGTTAACATTGCCACTAATTTCAATGAATTTACTGACATATTTTAAGGACCTGCCAATTAGATATTCGATTACCATTAAATATATTTGCATTGTAATTTTCAATGCATTTTAGTCATAACAACTGGGCCAACTTGAATAAAAATAATAATATTAATTTAAAATGTGTTACATTTCTATCTATTTCAGTTAAATATGAGTTAACAGTACTGTCAACGATATTATTATTATTATTATTATTATTATTATTGCTTTAATTTTTTCGTTACAAATTTCATCCATTTGAGTGATAGTGCAAACAGTGGGGACAAACTAGCCTACTAATAAAATTAAAATAGTAATGATATGTTTGTTACAACATAAATCTGCTTTAATTAGATAACACTGTAGTTCAGTGAAGTACATGTAAGGTATGCTGCCCACTTAGGCTTATAATCATTTCTATTTTAATAAGTGATACATTTTTCTGACGCGCAAACAGTGGGGTCAACTTAATGATGATGACATAAACTATTATTGCTGTTTTAATTGTATTGCTACAACTTTCAATATACAGATCAATAATGCTGCCAACTTATACAATTATCATTTTTATTTCCTTACCTACCAGGACTGTTCAATAAACATTGATCATACATTTTTACGGATATAATTCCAGGTGCTAAAATTTAGCTTCATATAATTTCGCTAGCTTAATACGAAATGCACACGTGGTATTAGTTTCATTGTTGTCACTTCCGGTTTCCACATGCGAGAGGTATTGAGATATGTTGAGGCGACATGCTGCTCTGAAATTCTGCTTTCGTCTCAGCTGAGGTCTATGGAGAGTTTGTGCTTCCCTACAGCACAGCTGGAAGATGCTGAATGTTCCTTACTATCGGTTGTTAAACCATAGTGAGCAAGTACAACCGAATCTTTTCATTCACATTTAATAGTTTCTTAGTGCATCATGGGTAATCTAACCTCTGGAATAAAGTGTCGCATATTCAAATATTACTTTTGCTTATACTTTTAATGTTTATTTGGTAAAAGAACGTTATAGGCGTGTAATATGCTTGTGCTATTAACAAATGTGAAATACACATATTGTTATTCTAATCTAACTGGCCTATCATACATTAAGAAACAAATTTCACCCGTTCAAACAGGCAACAACGTTAATATATAGGAATCTGAGAACAAGTCACCGGATTCTGTGCTATTTATACTTAACAGGTCCGATCACAAATAATATTCAGTCCAGAATAAGCCTATTGCATTTCGTTTCCAATCTGCTAGTGTTATGGTATTAAAGTAAATTAAAGTTTATGTAATAAATATTTATTAATCTATATAATTATGTAATATTTAAGTTGCATAAATTAACCAAATTTCCCCTTCTATGATTCGATTTATGGCTATACGCCATTTTTAAAATGATGTTCAATGAATGTTGCGGTTAATTGCAAGAATATGGTTAGGTTAAGTTAAATATTTGCATCAATCTATATGCAAATATCATAGACCTGAATGGTGCTATTTTCATACGCATTCAGTAGCATGCTTCCCAACTTTAAACACCTTTGCCAAGTTTCCTGTCCTTGAGATTTGTCTGAAGCAGCATTTTTGTCAAGATCAAATGTTTACATTATTTAGGTTGCTGTTTCATTTTCACTTCTAACTTCTTATTACTTAAACGTTTTCTACCGTTGCTTTCATTTTTCATTGGCTCATATGGTTCACCATGACCCTTAACAGGCCTTAGGCCTAAACCTTATGAGTCGATGATGACGCTTTTTTTTATAGACATGACATTTTTATATTTCCACATACTGTAATAATTGCCAAGTGTATTTCAGTAATAAAAGATAATCCTTTCATCTTGTACAGCTTGCTCCTGGATATTACATAGTTAGGTTAATAATTCAACAAGAAGAAAATAAGTGCTAGATTATGTTATTCCTACATGGAAAGGGCTTCCTGCTATAGTTAAATTGGTTGAACATCATGAAAATACATTTAAAACATGCTGTCAGTAGTTTTCAAGCTATAAAAGTGCAACAACAACAAATCGCGCTGCTCCTAAGTATTGTTACATATGCTAACGCCTCCCGCTATTACCTTGGCCAGGTAGCTCTGCTATAGCCAATACATTGATTAATAACCAATAGGAGCATAATATCGGTTCCTAGCGGTTGGAAAAACCGTTTCATAAATCATCAAATGGAACGGTAGTTCGCGATTGCCCATCAGTAGTTTACATGCAATCTTTTCAAAGGAAGGTGTTTCCCGCAACCCACACGTGCTAACTGAAAAGTTGTGCACGTGGGTTCCAAGACGGCTGGCTGATTCCCAACAAAAGGGTCGGTCCTGGTGGTGTAGTGGTAAACCACACTTGCCTCCAAACCCAAGATCGCGGGTTCAAACCCGGCCAGGATCGACGGATTTTTCGGGCGTAAAAATTGTAAGTGTGGCTTCTTTTGGAAGGGAAGTAAAGCCGTGGGTCCCGTGTCGCACGAAAAAGAACCTCAAGCCTGAAAGAAGAGACCTCTGAGCAAAATTTGTCGACCGTTTCACGCCCTGAGTTGAATGGGACGCTGATGACCTGAGATGTTAACGAGCGTCTGTAAATAAAGCAATTCACAACATCAACATCAATTGTTCTGAGTAGTTGATGAAGATGTTGCAGAAAGATGCTCATTAAACCTGGCTCCATCATTTCGATCCTGAGAGCAAGCAGCGCCACCAACACCATAAAGGCAAAAGTGGTTGCTTCTGGTGGGAAAGTGAAGCTCATGCTTATTAAATTTCGATATTTAAGGAATGGTTTACCAGCATTACACACAACTGTAACTGGGCAATACTACAGAGATGTCCTGAAAACTCTGCAACAAGCTGGTGTTGTATCACGATAATTCACTGTTCACATCACAAATATTGTTGCCGCATACTCCCTAATTAGCCCTAATTATTGCACTTTTTCCTTTTCCGCAAACAGAAGACAACTACGGACTCGTGAGCGGGAGGTCTGCGGTTCGAATCGCGCCAGAACCGTCCTCCCTGACTGGGTTTTTTCTACGTTTTTCTCAGTTCTCATAAATGGCAAGAAAGTTTCCTTCCTCAAAAATAAATCCTTTCCCAATATTTCATTTCATGTATCATCTGTGTCCACCGCCCGTGGTGCCTCAGGGAAGGGGGAAGCATTTTACATCATCACAAGCATTGTGAAGGCTGCGCAGGCGATTTTGAAGAATCTGTCAAAAATGCCTTTGAAAATTGGCAGAAAGGCTAGGACAGGTGCATTTCATCCATAGGAAACCACTTTGAAAAAAATTATCAACAATAAGAACGAGTAAAGGTTGTCAAAAAACATATGATCATTCGTACATTAGCATTTCAGTAATATGGGTGCTAATGATATGACTGCATTATACATTTTAGTGAGCAGTGTTGCCGACATAGTTTCTTATATGTCATTGCTACCAAATTAGAGATGTATGAATATTTTATTACATTATAAACTTCAATGGATTTTAGTGATATAGGCATTTGCTAACAGAGCTGCAAGTGCCGGTCAATCTGTTATGATAATTTTAGTTAGAAAGTTCAATTAAATTACCTAAGAAAAATTATGGACTCGTTAAGATAATTGCAATGACAAAATGATGCCAGCTTTTTTTTTTTTTTTTTTTTTTTGTTCTTTCTTTAAATCTTACTTTAAACACTGAAGTGATTTAGCTTATCTGTCTGATCTTTCTGTAACTTTATTATCTTTTATTGCAAGCAGAACCGCGTGGAGATCTAAACACAACTGAACATTTTTATAACAATTTCCATTTACTACTAATAGTGAACAGGAAAATGTATGAGACCCCTAGTTAAAACCGAAGCAGAGATTATAGGAATAATAAAATAAACGTAGGAGAGTTTCATGCTTTAAACTCTGATTGGTGAATAATGAGACCGTATATTGGCGCTCGCGTGTAGTTATCAATGAAATTCCCCATCATAGCTCTCAATGACATGCCTGTCAACAGTGGGGTTATTTCAATAATTTGTTATAAATATCAAGCTACATCAGTGATATTGTGAACTAGTTCGTGTAGGTCTATTTTACATTTAATTTTTAATTTATATCCACTCAATGATTTACTATTTAACACCGTTACCAACTTGTATATTATTATGATTTTATTTCGTTATAAACTTAAATGAATTTCAATATGGGTGTCAATTTTTACATTGCGGTCAATTAATGGTTCCACAGTATACAACAACAACAAGCTTAACGCCCGTTTTTACTACAGACGCACCACAGGAGGTGGACACTGATGATAACATGAAATGATATATTGGAAAAGGATTTCTTTTAAGGAAGGGAACGTTCCAGGCCTAAGTTTAAGGTACCTGCCCGACATTTGCCATTTATGAGGACTGAGGAAACGTAGAAAAAACCCCAGTCAGGGAGGACGGTCCTGGTGGGATTCGAAACCCAGATCTCCCGCTCACGAGTCCGCGCCTTAGCGACCTCGTCACCCCTGGCGGTGAAAATAGTGTGAAAAAATTAGGAGTGTAATATTAATTTTTTCGTTCCCCCCAAAATCTAACGTATTTCATTTCAGCCTGTTTCAACAGTGTGATCAACTTAGGTTTGTACCCATCAATCGATAACATGAAATCCGTGTCAGCAGGGTGAAGAAATTTCAACACCAGCCGCCATAAGCCAAAAGACTTCGACAGTGGATACGCAGTCGATTTCCGATACCAATAATGGAGAGAGAGTGCTCGGTCAGAAGGGCAGTCTCGCATCTTCCCGAATGTCATGACGTCATATTCTGTCAACAAACACACCTCGCTAAAATGAACTGCAAATAAAACTCATAGGCAGTGGCGGCTGTGGAGCTTGAGAATGTGCAAATCTTTGCCAATACCTGAAGTGCAGAATGGCGTACATTTATATTTTACTTTGTTCTGAAAGATGTCGTGTGGGCTTTCCCGCAGTTTTGAAAACACACCTCGGTTCAAAATCTTTCGCAACAGTGCTACTTCCGCATCACCTAGCACGTGGTTCATATGCTGAGAACTCTTCCGGTTTAACAGGAAGTAGCCTCAACTCTCCTATTTTAAATAATGCTCACACTAATACTTCAGTACAAACTTATTGTTCTAATGCAAGAAAACAAAAAAGTATACCGAAAAATAGGTCGCGGTCCTTTGTTTATATTCATGAAACATGTTTATTAATACAGTAAATGTTTATTTACGGTTTAAATCTAACATCTGGTATGTTAAATAATTCTATCTGATACTGAGCGAAAGGGAAAACCTTTTAATTTTAATTATGATTATCTATGGAGACAGGCGGCGAATTTATTTAATGATATGCACCGGATTGCAATCCAATTTCACATACGACAATGACAAGGTTCGCAAAGAAATTTACTCAAACTGGAAATGTCAACAGATCACCCGAAAAGTGCTGGATGTTCTTCTCCTGTACAAGAAAATCGACAAGCTTTTACTACAAATTTGTCGTTAGAATATAAGCCGAAGTTCCGTGATGAAATTCCTTAAAATATCCAGCAACATTCTTAAACAATTTAAGTTTTGCAGGAACTTTCAGATCCCGATAGAAGAATGAATTAATGATGGAACGCAATGACAACAGTCGAGTTTTATAGACAAACTGTATTCTTAGATGAGGCCACGTTCTGCCTGAATGGATTTGTCAACGGTCAGACGTAAATCAACCACATGCACAATGCACAAAAACCTAATGCTCTTTTCTTCTTTAGAGAAACGCTAAACGCTAATAGATATTGAGATTTGCTTCTAAATCACGTAGTGCTGGCTATTGCAAATTTGTTCCCGCATGCAGTCAACCGTGAGATGACATCAAGATGCAGTTCCAGCTCACTATGGACAGCACTTACACCAGTTTTTTCACAACGATGGATTGGTAGGAGAGGTCACTAAGAGTGGCCAGCAAGATCCCCAGGTTTGTCGCCTTTAGACTTCTTTTTGTGAGACCATTTGAAGTCAGTAGTATGTCGAGATGGACCCGTTAACTTAGAAGATCTGGAGTGTCGAAATGGAAGCGGTACAAGACATTCCTTAAATGATTTCTAAGTTGAGTGCTAACAGTTTGAACACGCGGGCTGTGTTTAAGATTCTCTACACTTTTTCTGTTTTATTTTGCTTTAGCACACAAAAGTGTGTAGTGTTTGTACTTTTTGAAAAGCTGTTAATGGAAAATGTGAGAGAGTACGAGTATCTTTCGAATAAAAAGTCTATACGTAATGTTATTTTTGAGTGCTTTGTGTAGTGCGCCACTTTTAACTAATGAAGCTTACTTTATAGTTATTTATTTATGGAGGCTCTTTAGCTCTCAGGTCATAAGCGTTCCAATCAAATCAGGGCGTGAAACGGCTCAGTTGTCCCTTCTTTCAAGCTTGAGGTTCTTTATCGTGCCGTAAATGTACGACACGGGATCCACGACTTCCGAAGGAAGCCATACTTAAGATTTTTACGCCCGAAAAAAATCCATCGATCCTGGTCGGGTTTGAACCTGCGATCTTGGGTTTAGAAGGAAAGTATGGTTACCACTACACCACCGTGCCGACTTACTTTAGAGTGATACGAACGGTCGTCGCTGGGCAACCAGGTCAGAAATGTTTACAGAAAGATTAACTTATCATCCCTGGAGGTGGTGCTTGATTAGTTGGGGTTGTAAACCGCCATTTGTGTAGCGTGGCATCCTACAAGACTGTAAGCCGACGTTTTTTGAGACACCACGAACGGAGAACGGTACCTGGCCGTGCTGGAAAATGAAGTTCATCAACTTCGTGGTCCTAAGTGGGTGCGCTAACGAAAAACTCTGGGTTAAGTGGAGAGTACCTCCTAAAGCCTGTTGAGATTACAGAATGTTACAAATGTAGACACTCATTCCACAACAAAACAGGACGCCCAACTCTGACGCGTGTTATTCTTCATGCATCATTGACAAATTGTGAAGGTTTTTATTGCAACCAAAATCATTAATTTATGCCAATGTTGACTCTAATGCTATATGCCCTACACGGTATAAACGGAGCATGCGCAACTTAAGTTCATACATGGCTGTATTTGTTTGAAAAAATAATGTGCACTTTATAAGTGTGGGAGAATCTAGGACCCTCATATAATAAATGTAAAAGACAACAGAAGCATTGACAATCTTTGTAGATTGAAATGTATTAAACAACTTTGACAGATATTTCATAGTTTGAAATTACTAAATATCATGGAGATATTTTCAGGAATAATATTTACAATACAATTAACACATATATATATATATATAATATGCGTTTTATTTATTTCAAATATAATTAATGAAAAATATTACTATACTGTTAATTTCATAATATTTATAACATGCACTGCTCTTTGACTGTCGGTACTATAATAAAACAACCCCTTTTTCTAAATGCATATAGGATTCAGACTTTCAAATAAAGTAATGTTATGTTAAATGCATTTAATTTTATTGACTTACATTTAATTACGCTGATAGATATTTAATTAGGTTGACATATTTTAATTGTCAGGAATTTAGGCACGTTGCCATGCATTTAATTAGAATGACTTCTATTTAATTACGCTAACGTTTGTTTAATTACGTTATTATATATTAAATTAGGTAGACTTTTATTTTAACCCACTGCAATGTATTTAATTAGATTGACGTGTATATATTCACAATATCATGTATGTAATCATACTGACATGTATTTACATAGGTTGTCATGCGTTTAATTAAGTTCACATTTATATAATTATGTTGATATGTATTTAAGTTCGTTGCCAGGTATTTAATTAGATCGACTTGTATATAATTAGGCTGAGATGTGATTAATTAAGATGAAAAGTATTTTATGTGTTTAATAAGGTTGAAATGTTTAAATTGTGTTGATATGCACACTTCTGTACCATTGTCAGCGAGTGTAAGGTCGTTTGCAGACTGATACAAGTGCTTGTCTACGTAAAACTGATATGCTGGGGATAAGGCAATATGACTGGACATGGACAGAGATGGAGGTAAACATCTCTCTATTAGTTGCACAAAGGCCAGTGTCTTATGATGAATCAGGTATTTCATATGTAATTTAAATTCTTGCTGCTTTAAAAATGCTTAGAGCTATTTATAATCAATAACAAATACAATGCTGAATTTTGCGGATATTTTGTGAACTATTTACAAAGGAGAACAAATACAGCGGATCTCAGATTTCGTTTAAGGACTTCAACTGAAGAGATTACCTCTTTCTGAAGTTCATCTAAACATATAAGTAACGTTAACTGGGGGAATGTGCAGTCTTAATTTAAATATAGTATCTCGAATGTTAACGCCTACTAATAAAATCGGTTCGGAGTCAACATTTCTAAGCAAGACAGATTTGTGACTATGAGCCTTAAATCAAAATAAGGAACGGAAGGCAACCTACAAGATCATCTGTATGATGCACAAGCTATTGTTTGAGGGGAGACGTGTTCTTTCTGCCACAAACTTGTGATAAAGCAGATTTCAGTCTGTTGGCAAAACCGAAGTTACGGAGGCTGCAAATAAGTGTAGAAATTAACCTTGCTTAGTATTATAGACAGTACATTGTGTGCTACGGCCGACATCACCAGAAATGGAATCAATAAACCGGACACCGCGTCTACTGTTTCACTTCAAGGTAGCGCTCAAGTTCCTTATCCTGAGACGGCGAATGTCAAAGTTCAACCTACACCCCCTTTTTTCTCATTATTCCACACGTCTCCCCATCACTTCATAATTATGAAGGATTCTTTCAATTTTTGGAACAACCTTGAAGTACCTGGAGAGAAAGCAGTTCAAGTTAAAATTCAATGCTGAAAGTTGGCGCTAAAGCAAAGTAGGTAAACATTTATACCTTCAAACCCGATACCGATTTTTAAAATTTAGTGCAGGGTACTGAACACCGGTTTATAATGGTTCCCAAACTTCTTACATGCATGGCCCTTTTCGAGAAGAAATTATTGACTTCGCTGCTTAATAACAATTAATTTGCACGTTTCGCGCACGCTTCTGTAGAGATGCAACAGTGAAAATTGCCCATATCCACCACGACCTCGTCTGTCTGTGGATTTGATGATCGCAAAGGAAGCTTCGCGTATCGCAGCAGTCGCCCTCCCTCAGTTGTTTCTGACATCATTTCCTTGAATTCTTCCAATGTGTGAAGTGTACACTTTCACAAACTATTAGCTCATCTATGAACTCCTCTGCTGCATGAACAGGGGCGCAATTTGTTGAAAACATCCATATGATTTCTCTTCTTCTGTCATGTGGCCGGAATGCCATTTCGGCACCTCTCTCAATTTACTTTCGTAAAAAATCAAACTGATTATGCGTCTTGCGCTAATCGCACACCAAACCCCAATTTTCCTGTCATAAAGAACGGTTTCTTGTAAACAATTTGGATTTTCAGAACACAAATAGCGAGTGTTGTGAGTGCTCAAACAACCGCGTCTTGCCTAAAAATAACACAAGCTATAGGTCGATTAACATTTCAGTTATTGATGAAAGAAACCACTCACAATAATGTACACTGGTATGGGATCACCTGGTTGTAGACAATGGATATGTGTACACCTGCAAGGTTTGAGTTTAAACAATTTTGTTGCTGTACAACACTGAAATCCCAACTTGTGCTAATTTTAGTAGCGATTTTGTTGGTGAACTTTCAAGATTTGCGCCAATTTCGTTTTAATTTGTATTCTGTTACAACTGTACGTCTTGGGTTGTGTTTCTCATTTTACATTAAACCAGTAATACCTAATTTATTCACAAGATCGTGAACTGCAGTTCTGGGATTGCCCAGGGGACTTCCGAATAAATTCCTCACGAACGCGACAAGCTGATTCGCATTTATAAAAACATTTACACACAAAATTAAGTTGCTCTAATGTCAGCTGTCTTGCCATCTTCTCAAACGAAGGTAGGCTCGTGACTGATCGGAAGTTCAAGGACAGGCAGGCAAGCGGCCGTGAATGGGCAGGGAAGTCGGCCTTGGTGTTGTAGAACCCATGCCAGCGGTTAGGACTTATTTTGAAAGCCCAGTACAAAAACCAGGCGACTGAATAATAAAACTGCATGGAAGAAGGTTGAAACAAGGCTAAAGGATATCGGCCAGCAGGAAATCAATGCAGAATGTGAGACGAAAGTCTCCTTGAGCCAATCGAATGAAATGAAATTATGTTGGTGTAGAGAGATAAATATGCTCGTTCCAATGAGAAAGGCAAGATTAGGAATGGTTGCAGCGTTTTGCCTATAGGCGAGAGCGAGGCTGGTTGCACTGACAACCATACAACTATTTTAAACTGATGAAACTGGCCACCTCGATGTGCATATAAATTGTTGGCACCTTTTTAAAAGAATGTCCATTATTCGCTGTAGTTTACGTTGTGTATTTTGTAGGCGTTTGTCTTGGATACGGTATTTTTAATATGCACCAGAGAAGAAATCGCAAGCGATTAAATCGGGAGACCGAAAGAGCCACAACTCCTTAATGATTACTCTGTCATTCTGAAACAAACTTCCAATTTCTGTCATCGCAATATTCGTGACATAATCTTGTTGAAAACCTGCTTCCTATCGAACAGTGTTACAAAACAAAGAAGCAGGGATTGTACTCACGCATGCTATTGTTATTTTAACTTTAACAATTGAGTAGCTCTCTGAGCAGATCCATATCAAACTTATTTTGTTATCCAATAGAACCGTACGCTGTCCGATACTCGTACTCCATGCAGATGCTAGATGACGGCTGTAAGCAGAGTAGAATGCATGCGGAAGGAAACAACAAAATTGCAGAATTCACAGACGTTTAACTGCAGTATGTGGTCAAGCACACAAGAATGCGAGTACTGGACAATATGCGGTCATTGATTACGGCGCAAACCTTAGGTAAACTTAAATGTCAGACAGGCCTCGGCCGCGCACACCATTACTCACGAAACTTGACACAGGCACAGGCGGATATCTTTATTGGAAATGCATAATGAAGGTTTGGAGTAGCTGGTGACAGTCATGATCACTTCCACACAGTAGAGAAGAATGGAAACATTCATCGTGCTTCCTCAAGAAACGGCTGTGAGGCACAGTGCTAGATACGATTCAGATTCAGCAACGGCGAAAGGGAACGTGACAGTGCGCGGTCATCCCAAAGTTGGCACAGCTGGGATCTCGCTCCTTATTCGACAACAACGAAGAAATTCACATAGCTGTCTACGAGTGGCTACATAGTACTACTGCCAAACAATGGTTTCGCGACGTTGCAACGGTGCATTGAGGGTGTCGGGGAGTATATTGAGAGATCCACGTGAAGTGCAAAATAAATAAGATATAAAATAATAATTATTATTGTTTTCATAAGTAATTTTCGAACACCTCTTGTGTAAAAATTATGGCTTGTTGCAAATCTTGGAAAAATTTACCTCCAAAGAACTTTATTCAATTCGACTTTGCAGTTGACGAGCACATGAAGCATAAATAAATACACGTTGTGGGTTGAAACACTATCAGATTTACAGACCCTCTGCTCTGACTGCAAGTTGGTGAACAGATCATTGGATCGCTTCATATGGTTCAAGTGGCAGCCTCAAGAGTCAGTGGCGTCATAACTTTCAAATTTGAACAGGCAGACCACATCAAATAGATTGTCAAAGAAGCTCCAAAATCTCTGAAGTTGTGGTGTAGATCACTACCATTTCCGCTGATTTCCCCTTTTATCGTAATGCCGAAATAGTTGGGCAATCCGTAAGATTCACCCACAATCCGTTATTCGTAGCTGACGCTGTGATGAGGCAAAACTTTACAGAACCCCCCTTACACATTAGCTTACACTCGGCCCATCATGTCACCCTCATAGTAAAATTGTGCTGTACCTTTATTAGCAGCTATGCCGGTTTTTTGAAAATTACACCGAGCCTACTTACTAATTATTAAAAATGAAGATGATAAAAAATATTGTTTATAAATAATTATATGTGTGTATGAGCGCGTAATTATGTCTTAACGCTCTAGAAACCGCAATTTTTGTTTTTTTCTCAACGAAATTCGGTAAATAAGATCAATTAACAAACTGTTTATCGTGTTCGTTAAGCAGCAAAATTAGACAATTGGAGGTGGCGGTTAAACGAAGCAAAATTTTAAAAATCGCTCTAGCGGCTGCAATTTTTGTTTTTATCATCGAAGCTCGGTATGTGTCATTGAAATAAAACAATAAAAATAGTTTTTGAAAATCAGCGAAATAATATTATTATAAGGGAAGAACCTGGAACTCAAAATTTAAAAATAGTCCTGCGGCACCAATGTTTTTTTTGGCAATGGAACCAGGTATATAACACTTAAATAAAATAAAAATAGTTTCTGAAAATTAGGGAAATTGGAGGGAATTAGGAGTAGGGATATAACTGAAAACCGGGGGGGGGGGACGCTCTAACGTTTAATTTCCTCTCAATTATTTAAAAACTATTTATTTTGACAAATGCATTGTCTTGAAGATTGCAAGTGGAAACATTAATCTGTTCATCGTTTACTCTGCCATATCAAAAGAGGCAGCAAACTTTCGTAGTTCAAGAATAAAATAATGTTATTAAGAACACGTGGTCGTGGTGTTGTAGTAGTAGCAAGAGCAGTAGTGTGGCCCAATACAAAACTTCAACAGGCGCAACAGACCTACATATCTTTATGTTTGATTTAGCACAAGATATTCACAATAAGATATAAAAGTTATATTCAATTTAAAAATGAAATAAAATAAAAATATTGAATAATTTTTACAAATATTAAATTACATATAACATGTAAGTAAATCCCATTATGGATAGGACTCAGGTGGATTTCCCCGTAAAACCCCTCACCGGTTATCAGGGTTTACAGATCTGAGCTGTCACTTTCACCACAAATTTGCCTAATGTCTCTTCCCCTTCCTTACCTGCTAGCATGACCCTATAAATGAGTGCGGTAGACACTTTCCTCCATTCTTCCGTATCAACATTCAACCAGAATGTGTCCACGATTTCCTCTTCTCACAAATTCTCCGTTCAAATTTGTTGGTGATCTTAATCATCTGCCATGACCCTAGTCTGAATCACTGTTTACTGAGTTTGATGTAATGCCCCATCACCCATTCCCATTTTAGCCCCGAGAAATCGTCTCTCTACATTGCGCAATTGTCTTCTGCCTATCCATATCCCCTCATGCGATTTCCAGTCCTCCTCCATGCGCTCTTTCTATTCCCCTGGAGCGCATATCTATAGTTTCTTGTCCCTTTCCTAATTTGGATGCCCATGTCATGTTCCCTCCCATTCCAGCTGTTCATGATAGCAAAACGTCCTAATTAAAGTTTGGTTTCCATTAATAATTTGCACTCTGCTTTTACACTCTATGGTCTAGTTGTGGGCCCCGCCTGACAAAGGGTTCATAGACTACAGTTTGAAAATCGTTGTTCTAACTAACTGACTGTCTACGCTTTACAAACAATTTAATATGACCCAGGGGATCTTTTACTAAGCAGAGAGACATCTTATGGTTTGAAAAGTGATATTTACCCAAGACTCACTACGGGTCACTATGGAGTACAGCTCACCGTGTGTGCATCCTCTTCGACGGCGAAGTCGGCCGGTGTTACGATCACGGTGCACCTCTCAACGCCTTCTCCGTCGCTGGGAGGCGGCTGGGGGCGTGTTGGGAGGTGGGTGATAGGGGCTGAAGTCCGCAGCCGGTTCAGCCTCGTGGCCTTGCCCGGGATGGCAAGGAGACGATGGTGGGGGCGGCGTATTGCCGGGGGCGACGCAGAGAATAGTCGAGTGTCTGTCGGAGTACATACACAGGCGAGCATTGTCACATCACACACCTAACGCTCTGCAACACACGACCTCTGTTCCACTCTCCTGCACCGTATTGTAATTCATCTAGAGCTGAGGGTAACATGAGCAAATTAACTTGACAAGGGCAAAACAGGGTACTAGCGTTTCCACTATGTGCTGGCAGAGAACGGTCATATCTAGTAGCAATATTCCGTTGTTCTAAGTCATGACTCGTAAAATATAAATAATGGTCGGTTGACTTATCTATATTCGTTGTTCTAAGTCATGACCACCTCGCAGCTGATTTTGCTGAACATTGAAACTGGAAGAGGTTTATTTAAAAATACGAAAATATTGCAATTTTAAAATAAAGTTGGTATATACACTTATCAAGTGTCACGCAATTTAAACATTCCATTATTAAGAGTCTCGGCTGTGGGTCACAACTTCAAGTGGACGTTGTTGATTGATTGTGTGTTATAATTAACGAACAGAAAACGTTGAAAGACAAGAGCGTAACGTTATTACTGTCAGGAAGCATGGCCTGTCACTACGAAGAAAGTGCCCTAAACGAAGCTAATTTGCTCACCCTCTCACACAGCCAAGATGCAAGCAAAATGCTTCACATTTTAATCATTAACGTCACCTGACACTTTCCCCCCGCTCGTTCTCAGCTTTTGTTTGAAAAATGTCATTTTCACTTTTTACTTTAATTACGTAGGGGTCTTCAGTCAGAGCATGTCAATAACATTTTGGTATGCTTCAGGTTTTTTATTTTCCTATCGCAAACAGAGAATCGTCTGACAAATCTTTTCTGCAGTTCCCAAAGCTCTAATATGGAGTAAGAATACACAAAATCTTGTGCAAGTTTTTCACACTTTTAGAACCAGGAGAAATATATACCTAGTGTCATTCTAGCTTGAGAGTTACACTAAAAGTACCATGTTGCTTATTAGGCATACCGTTGCCATCTTCCTGGTAACCTCATAACGGACTTTGTTGATAGCGAGTAAGGCAGGCATAATCAAAAGGTAACGTATGGGGAACATTGGTCGCGTCCGAAGCAGTCCCGGGACTTCCTGCATGGTGTAGTAGTGACACCTGCTCATTTCCATTGTGCCTGTGTAAAGTCCCCTTTCAATCGTCGTTAATTGTGGTGTGCAAGGTTTCGCGGCCGAAGGTTATGCGGCTATCAGCCTAACGTCAGACCGCGATGTGTCCACGAGCTTCTGCAACTTGTCTTATTTCACAACAAATGATGTCCTTTCGCTATCATGTTATAACGCCCTTATCTTGCCCAACGTCCATTTTTGAGAGCGAAAGTTTAGTCATAAAATAATATTTTTTTCGGAACACTTGGCCAGAAACAACTGTAGTCCGCACATTTATCAGTAAATCAAAATTAACTTCCGTTAGGTGCTAGCCGTGCAGTCTCAACAAAGAAACAGAGAACATTACGGGGCAATGCTTTCATAAACAGCTTTAACCATAAACTGTATCTTGAGGTAGTAACAGAGACCTTGCGTTTGTTTAGAAATTTAAGAAAAGAAGAGGAACAGAACACTTTCAAAGGCAGTAACTGCTGTGGTGAAGTTGCAATAAGTGCCCTTAGTAATACATAAGATTAGAAACCATATCTCATGGGGTTAGAAACATTTATTCTAGCTGGGTTCACTAATTGCTTCGCCGTGAAACAAAAACAGATGCATCAATATAAACAACGCGTACTACAGACAGTCCAGAGAGACCTGCACCGCCAATATGAAGCTAGACGATCAGGTATATAGAGAATGAGGACAGGTAAGTTTCCATATTCGCTGCTGCCTAAACACCAAATACCTGTCACTGCCTCTTTTACTCTCGTACTATAAATACTTCCTGTTCCTCACATTATTTAACACATTCTGAAAGAGATCGCGGAGACGTGACAACGTTGTAAACTTACTTCCATGAAAAAAGGTCGACAATGCTTATTCCGCACCTTACTTCGTAGATTCAGTTTAATTTTCTTTTCTTAAAACAAAAACGACTGGTAAATATTTTGGTCATATTTTTAATTTCTGTTTGAAAAACAACTAAATACTCACTAATTCCGAAAGTAAGGAATATTTAAAAATCTTTAAAAACATGTTTAGCAGAGGCGGATCTATAATAACCCCCTCCCTCCCTTGTTTTTTTTTTTTATAAACTACTTTTAAATGTCTTTAATTATTGTTAAATAAATTACAATTTTATTTATTACAAAACATACACTTCAGTGAAATCAGTTAACTATATTTATGTGCATTTTACAATTTTATTTATACTATGTATTACATTATTTTTAATATAGAGATTAAAAATCAATGAATGAAATAAGAAAATAAACATAAAGGTGAATTGATCATTCTTTTATGCCACGCTATACTTCCGAAGTGTTAGGTATCCTGCATATGCTGCGAGATTTTCCTTTGTGGGACCGCTCCACTGCAATTCTCTTTTCGTTCTCACACTTGAACGCCGGAGTAGTTAATAAAAGTAAAATCTAAGAACTTTGATGTTGATTTGTTTTATTTACGGACGCTCTTTAACGTCTCAAGTCATCAGCGTCCCATTCAATTCAGTGCGTGAAACGGCCGACACATTTTGCTCAGAGGCCTCTTCTTTCAGGCTTGAGGTTCTTTATCTTGCCGTAAATGTACGACACGGGAAGGAACCACGGCTTTACTTTTCTTCCGAAGGAAGCCATTTTCAGGATTTATGCCGGAAAAAATCCATGGATGCTCGCCGTAATCGAACCCGCGATCTTGGGTTAAGGAGGCAAGTATGGTTACCACTACACAACTAGGACCGGACATGTTCTTGTGTGTTGTGTGACAGTTTATTAAGTATTCATTAGGGGAACTAATAAAGTGTATTAATTAATCCAGGTATTCTATTCCTTAAAGAGTATTTACCGAATCAGTTTGTGATGTACGGAGAGTGTTTCAAGAGAGATTCCTTCATATTAAACTTCCAAGTGGAAATTTGATTAAATAAATTTATTGCAACAGGAAGTATTCTTGGTAAACAACCCACATACAGTATTCACTTTGGTAACATTGCATATGGGACGTTCACCAAAAAAACCACTTCGTCTTTCTCAACAAACGGGAATTTCCTATTCCTCTGTTCGAATAGCTACAACGCCGCTGAAGTTAAAGCACTATAGTGCAAGAACTTGAACCGGGTGACCCTGCATCCAAGAATAGATTTTGAATAGTGTGCATGACAGAGAAATTGGCCCCAATGTAATTTTCTTAAGGGACGAATCACTTAAGTGGGTACATCTATTCACAAAAAACGATACTGGGATTCAGGGAAGGAAAAAAAAAAAAAAGGCTTCAAGAGTGCATAATCAAAAGATAGGAGTGCGGTGCACCATTAGCGGCCAGAGAATGATAGGCCCTATAGGTATGTACAGAATAATTTACAACCCTTTTTCCGTGAATTAACTATGAAGGAACGTTGGTTTGCGACTTTCCAACAGGACTCTGCAACGCCACACACAACCCATGCGGCGATAGAGTCATCACTAACAACATATGGCCCCCCTCGGTTCCTCGATGGTTTTTGACGCATTAAAGGAAAAAGTGTAGAATATAAATGCACACATATTAGATGAATTGAAAAACAACATTGCTGAAGAAAGTTCTTCCATTTCTCAGAGGGAACTGCAGAAGGTAGCGGTTAATTTCATATACCGATGTCAGAAATGTACGGGAGGCTGTTCCAGCACCTTGTTGCTTGATAATGGTAAGTTAGTGTCAGTAATAACTTGGCTGCGGTCTTCCTGACGCCCGTTCACTGCAGTAGCAGCCGACCGTTACGCATACAGCGGTCCCACGAAAGAAAAATTATTGTTTCATCACCACTTGCGATTCCCAGTTCATATAATATGTGTGCGTAAGGGTTGTGCTAATGCTGTCCATAACAATGGCAAGCTGTTTGGTTTTGTGGTAAAACACGAAAACAGGACAAAGATTACCGCTTTTTTTTTTTGTCTCAGAGTAAATTTATTAATTTGAAAGGTCACTAAACCTTGCAATTCCAGCACTACCCTAACCGCTGCACCATCAATTGCGGGTTGGGAGCAAGATAAAAACGTGACGTCACTACAGGACAAGGAAACACCTGTTGGTTTTCGAGTTACCATGGCAACACAGCGGCCCGCCCTGCAGTGTTCATTAACAACTTTTTGAAGGTTTAAGCTCCGTAAATAAATAACGAAATATCTGCTTTAACATGATGCGAGGATGACAACGTTAAAATAAAAAATAAACAAAGCAGCAACGAGGTCCTATGTCAGAGAGTGTACTGCAATGAAAACCCTTAAATTGAAACAGGGGCTCTACCCGCCTGGTTGTTCACTCCCAGAAAAAAAAGTTGGAAGACACCAAATGGGATGGAGGTTTGGTAAACTTCCGTGCAATGGACCTCACTAATCGATATATCGGTTATTGTCCAATCGACTCTAGGCGCCAGAATCTCTGCCAACTTTTAATTTTTAACTCTACGTTGTCACTTCACAATTTGTGTTAATACAAAGGCGAAGTGAATACCTGTTGTGTTGGTATCACTGCCGAAACTAATCAATGACCGGTCTAGTACTTGTAGCTCACAGCACTAAGGATGATATCACCTTCACGACTACACGAATGAAGCTCGGCTTTTGTGTCTCAGCGGGTTATCGAAGTCTACCCGAGTCTTCAGTTATCAAATATACAAAAATTTTTACCCTTGATCAAAAGTGTCATACAATTGGCAAAATACAAGCGTTCAATAAAGAGTGACCATGCTTTTTACAGGCATGATCCTCGCGCTAAAATAGTCTCTATGTTGTCACATGTTCATCTCCGCCAACAGCAAAATGGAGGTGAAACGAGACGAACAATATGATGCCCTGAGATTCTGCTTTCGTCTCAACAAATCTTCAGTTGAGGTCTATGGAGAAATTGATTTCAAATGTTTAAAGAGGGGAGGCAGTCAACTGCAAAGGAAGATGAACGATTGAAGAAACCATTAACACCGCTACAGTCATTTTGGAGGAAATCGCCAAGTAACACTAAGAACACTTTCAGAAATTTTGAAAATGTAGCTGGGTATCACCCACAGGTTCAAACTGAAAAGCTGCACATGAGATGTTGGGTTCTAAGACTGCAAGCTGTTAAAAATAACGCGGAGTTTCTTTCAAAGATGACGAAACTTGGCTACATCATTTCGACCCTGAGAGCAAACAGGAAAGTTATCTCATTTTCCGATATTCAGAATGGTTTAGCAACTACCTGAAGACTCTGCAAGGCCACATAGCAAATGTGAACTGTGTTCCCACCCACCTTATAGTCCACATTTAGCCCCGAGTGACTTTCTTTTCCACACATTTGAAGGAGAGGCTGAAGGATTTGTCAAAAAAGGTTTCCAGCATTCTTTTGAAGACGTAGAAACGCTGGAGCAGGTGCACTGGACTTCTTTGAGGCAGATGAGCATGAGAATGATCAGCCCTGGTAACTGAACACATGAAAAATCATGTGATAACATTTCTTTCCAACGAAGAAGAAATGAGCTGGTCCGTAAAACCCTGTAACTTAAAACAGCAGTCCCTACTTTATAATAGTTTGAAAAATGCAGGTTTCGACCTAAAAGGCTCATTTTAGAATTTAAGAATATATTACGAGGCGAGAGCAAGTAAGACTTTGAAGGAAACTACGGGGGTGGAATTTCACGAATAACAAGTGCTTACTTAGGAATGCATGTATTGTCTTATGAGAAGAATACCATTAAAGACAGAGTGCAGTGAAACACACGTGCAATCTGTATTTCGTAATATTTTTTATATTTTAAGTGGTCCGGTACGGTTTAAAAGTTGTTCCAATAAATTCATCAACATTTTCTTTCAGTTCAGACTCGCATTGCAAGGAGTAACTGCCCCTTTCTCCTTTGACGTTGTTCCGTAGTGTGGACGAGTTTCGGAAACAGCAAGTCGATCATGTATAAATGCCTGTGAATTACATAAAAGTCGAAATTTTATTTTTTACATGTGTGCGGAAAATGAAAATGAAAGCATAGATATTGTGGTAGGTCTGGCAATATGCAAAACAGACGTTTACTTTGCTTGCTGTTTATTTTAACACGGGCTCAGTGTTTCAAGCGCTACACAAATACTGAAGTAAGAAGGCGAGTAAATGTATTATGTTTACGTTAAATAAAGTCATTCAAATAAAATATATGTGCATATTACTAATATGCAAGTGTTTCTCTGTGTCAAAAGAATTACGTTGTGATGATCTACATAATTTGTGAAATTGTTTAAAAAAAAAAAAAAAAAAAAAAAAAAAAAAGATAACGGCGTCCAAATGAAGGAAACTGTTTTAAGAGCAGAATTTACGATTTTCTATAAAATGCACGCACTTCGTAACAAATGACTACAAGGTAAGCCGAATACTCTGCTCGGTTGCTCTTGCCAAATCACGTGATGCAGATCACAATACAAATATATTCTTGCTGGCAGACGGTGTAATTTCTTACCAGAGAATGCCTATAATTGGTCTAATTAACATATAGTAACATTTTGAGTATAAATTATAATATTACTTTTGCATTTTTTGATATTTTAGTAATGTGGATTTCATTTTTGTTGTAATTTGCTTCATATTTCTCTACCATATAAAGTGTGGTGAGTTTCAATGCGATAGAAGATGATCTTGGAGGTGGCAAAAGCATTTTCGGAAGGACCTGTGTCTGAATAATGATCGCGAAACGAATAAGAGTGTAATAACTCTCTTGATTGTGCCATAAGCATTTAAGTCAGGTTAGCAAACAATGTACTTGTTTTGGGAAAATAACAGTAATAAACCGATTAATGGATAATATCCTAGGACTAAAACTTCTTCATAATAGATTCTCATGTTATGTGAAAAAACATTGGAGACAGGAAGAGAAAAAACACCATACTGAAGATGGGTCTATGATCAATTGATCACTATCGAAAACATATTCGGTAGTTATTTACTACTATATGTATCGATACTGACTCTTTTCGCCCTTAAAAACTGACAGGACAGCTCTCTCACGTACTTTAATTTAACTGAACATCTCTTTGAATCCTGCATTCTCTGTTTCGGAGATTAATTTACAGATAACAGCATCAAGCACAACTTTCATTTTAAAAGACTACACCCGATGAATGTGGGGGTCAAACTTCAAGTTCTGTCTCTCTATGAGGCCGAAAATTATTAAGCTATGCTTAGGCTTCATTCGTAGTAATATAATGTTCAAAATTCACTGTAATGAACTTGAATGCTTATCAACTTAGTTTAAAATGTGCGTTTGGTATCACGAGATAAAACCATTGATTTGTCACATGGCCTGGAACCCAAAACTGCAAACTGCTACATGTTCTGTTTACAAGATCATAGTGCCTCAGTAGGAAGAGAAAAGCGGCTCCGTTTAACCTGAAAATATTTTTTTTCATGTGCAGATGGGAAAAAGTGTGAGGGGGGAGGGTTTATCGCGCGTCGGACCATCCAAATCCCCGTCTCCCTTTATGGTCTTACGAGCTGCAATATTGATAAACTGTGAAAGCGCGAGGCGGAAATAAATTGCTCGGGAAAAGTTACAGCGACAGTCAATAAATCACCAGTATCATCAATGGCACCACGGGAGGGTTAAACCTTAATGAATCTGCCACCTTTTCATTTCACGCGAATCGTGCTACTGGCTTACACTGGGACACTGGGCTGTTTATGCCTGGCTTGGCGGAAGATATCTGACGTATTTTTTTCAAGGGGAAATTTCAGCTCATTTAAGCAATTATCTTTAAGGCTTATGATGCTGCGCTCGGAGCCTTAAAATATTAAAATAGATTCTATTTAAAACTAATTGCAAGCTACTAATTCGTGGTTTTAAAGGTTATTAAAATTAGAAAAAATTCTCAAAACTATGAGCGCCCCTTAAAAAAAAAAAAAAAAAAAAAAAAAAAAAAAAAAAAAAAAGGCAATGAACTAATTTAAAGTCTTTTTAAATGGTTACGATTAAAGTATTTTCATTTTCTGCAAAACTGAAAAAGGATATGGTTATTTTGAAAAAGTAGAAATAACAATTATCAGGAAAAAATATCACTAATCCCCCCCCCCCCCTTAAAATTTTCACTAACATTAAAAATTCACCATAACAAGTTAATACTTTCACAAAAATTACTAGCACCGTCTTCATACTTCAAAATAATTGTATAATTAATGACATGACAACTTTATCGAACATTTAATAAGTTTACTTTCTTTACCGATGCATAAGAAGAGAAGTGGAACATGAGGTTTGAAACGTATACATTGTTGTGTTCTAACAAAGCACGCACTTGCACTGGGTTCACCAACTTGAACAGGGCACCAAGAGGCGCAGTGCTGACGACACGACCCGTTATTTGCAGCAGCTACGGGAAAACTGACGAGAGTTGCCCCGCCACGCCTCACCTTGCTTCGCGCATGCGCCCTCCTTTCTGCAGAGCTCGCAAAGAATGAGAAGGAGAAGGCCGGTCGGCCAGGATAAACCCTAAGGTTTTGTCCCAAAGAAAACAAGGGGGAGTAAGAGCAAGTAGATCTCCTTTCTGGAAATGATTACGCCATTTCTTTAGCAGGGGATCTCACTCTGACTTTCTTGAAAAGTTTACGAATGGGCCTATTTCTTAGATGAGAAGATTCACTTTTCGGTAACTCCACATTATAGTCTCTTTCTCTCTCTGCAAATTTTACGAGCTTTATCTCGGCTTTAAATATGAATTGCCCTATTTCTTAGATGGAGGACTCAGTTATCTAATTACATTTTTTTAATCTTATTAATTTTATCTGGGTTTTAGCTAAGAATGGGCCTGTTTCTTAAATGGGGGGATTCACTTTTTTTGCTAACTCCAGATTAAAGTCTTTTTTTTCTCATAACTTTTATGAGTTTTCTCCTCGACTTTACGTAAGAATAGATCTATTTGTTAGGTGGGGTACCTATAAATTATATCTTAGACCCCACACATTTTTATATAATATTTTTAAATTTGGCGATCTTCCCATTTGTCCTGGGTTGAAAATGGCGCTATTTCTGTTAAGGGGGATCTTACCCTTTGCTGAACGCCGATTAGAGTGCTTTTTCTGGAGATTATTTTACGACCCCTTAAGGAATAACGCTATTTCTTAGGAGGGGCACCAGCCCAGTAGTAGACTCGTTTTTATATTAAAGTCAGCATTTCTTTGTGACGAACATCAAAAGGACATTGTGAGTATAAGAAGCCCATAAGATGTGAAAGGGACAGTTAATTAAAACACTTTGAATAAAGGTTCATATCATGAGAACGTATTGTTAGCGAATAAAGGAGCAGCTCTATCGAAAGAGCTCTCACACAGTGAATGAAGGGTTTATCCCACATGGTCGTGTGACATTTCAGTTGGACATTTCGTTTTTGGGGACACTCCACTTATATCCTCTAGCTTTGTATGAAGCTATGGATGTTCGGTGTATTAAATTCTTCATTTTATATACCAACCAAAGGAATAAATGTTAAAAAACTGAATAAAATAATATTAATATAAATAATAATAATAATAATAATAATAATAATAATAATAAAGTTCGAAACATACGTATAGTACGTTTTCCCATCTCGGGCTCAGCCAGGTACTCACCTGAAAAAAAAGCAGATAAAACACTGTTAGTTTAAAGAACATTTGCATTCATCAAACACTTTATAGCAAAAACCGAACAACAATCCAAGACTAACAGAAGTGGTGCAGTTGTCCAACACTGATAATGGTGATTATGTACTAGGTCGCAGATATGAGAATACAATGGGTTCTACTTTAAGGGATTTTTTTTTTAAAATCTAGAACACCTACACACAATAAATGCGCCGATTTCTAGCTACAATGAATTCCATTTTAGGAAAATCCCCTACATACAATTTTTACACATGTTTACTTGTTAGCAAATTCCGAAGGAAGGGAGCTATTGAAAAAAATTCTTCAAAT
This sequence comes from Metallyticus violacea, assembly GCA_030762175.1. Classification (NCBI taxonomy): domain Eukaryota; kingdom Metazoa; phylum Arthropoda; class Insecta; order Mantodea; family Metallyticidae; genus Metallyticus; species Metallyticus violacea. The sequence continues at coordinate 1,999,685 of CM060844.1, forward strand.
CTCCATCGATCATACTTTCTAGCCACCGCAAATGACAATGAAAAAAATTACACTCACACACACAAGCACACATAACCATCAATTAACAAACTATTCGTCGAGTACGTTAAATAGCAAAATTGGACCAATGGGGGTAGGAGTTAACCTAAAGGTAAGAGTTAGCATAATAATAATAATAATAATAATAATAATAATAATAATAATAATAATAATAATAATAGCTCTAGCGGCCGCAATTTGCGCTTAGAAAGTTTCTTAAAAAAATTGATAAAAGTAGTTTCCGAAAATCAGGGCAATTGAGCCATTAGAAGTAGGAGTATATCTCAAAAATCAAGTTGGGGTTAAAGCGAAATTAAAAAAATGTTCTAGCGGCATTTATATTTACTTTTTCTTAACGAAATTTGTTGTATACAATTTAAATAAAATAAAAAAATATAGTTTCTGAAATTAGGGAAACTGGGCCATTAAGGGTAGGGATATGTTTTAGTGAAACATATGAACATCTTAAATGCATTACGTAACTCGAAACTTTCTGTTACCCACATAGTATAGCTTTGTTTAACATTTTCTTTCTTTTTTTTATATGTCTATTTAAGGACGCTCTTTAACATCTCAGGTCATCAGCGACCCATTCAATTCAAGGCGTGAAACGGCCGACAAAGTTTGCTCAGAGGCCTCTTCTTTCAGGCTTGAGGTTCTTTATCGTGCCGTAAATGTACGACACGGGACCCAAGGCTTAACTTCCCTTCCGAAGGAAGCCACACTTATGGTTTTTACGCCCGAAAAAACCCATCCATCCTGGCCGGGTTTGAAACCGCGATCTTGGGTTTAGGAGGCAAGTATGGTTACCATTACACCACCAGGACCGACTTGTCTATCAGTGGTCATATCTTTAATTTAATTAATAGAGTACCATTACTTTTTGTCGTTTAAACTCAATAATAATAATAATAATAATAATAATAATAATAACAACAATACTTCTGAAAACGTGGTTTCTCTTTGTGATAATTATACATTGCAAAAATTCTAATTTTGTTCCCTTAATACTATTTCACTATTATTTCATTTTATTAATGAATAAGGTCATAATTTGGATTTTATATTCTGCTTTAAAGTTACTAGATGAGATGAGCTCCCGTGTGACGGACTTTTTATTTAATTTTGATTTCTTTTTAACGACGCTCTTTAACCTCTCAGGTCATGCGAGTTCAAAGGTTTCATCTATCAAGCTTGAAGTTCTTTTACGTGCCGTAAATCTACCACATGGGAAGCCCGGCTTTACTTCCTTCCAAAGAAAGCCATGCTTAGGAATTTTATGTTCTAAAATGTCCATCGACTTTGGCCGAGTTTGAACCCACCGCCTTGAGCCTACTGGACATGGTATGGTTGGTTACCACTAGAAAACCAGGACAGACAGTAAAAAATATTTTACAACAGTGAACGGCATTCATTTTTGTAGAATTCCCATGAACAATAATATATTATGCTGATGAAATGTGGCAACGGTGAGAATCTGTATACACAACAATTAGAAACATCTGTCGGTAAGTTGAGTTAAAGATTACTTTCATTTTAAGAACCACTACACATGATAGTGCAATAATGTTCAAAGATGTGCATTTAACAAAATTAGTGTACGAAATGATTTTCAACAGTAGTTTTTGTAACTTATTTATTATGCACCATGAGATCACCCCACGTTGTCATCTTTTGGGAGAACTAGGCCACAGAACCTCAGCTATGTCATGGTGGAGGGCGCAAGTATACCTCGTCCCAAAAGACGGGACTCTCTGGATGTTTCCATTGCATCGACTTGACTTTTTTCTCCAAAATTAGCCTTCATACCTTTTGTCTTCCTGTACCCGCACACCCTTTTCATACTCCAATAGTTGAGTGGCCGAGGCATGTCTGACTTTCCAATTTATCAAAGGTTGTGCACCTATCAGACACAATCTCAACATTCCCTGCCACTGACAAACCAGCCAGTTGTAAGCGGTCTCCTGTGCAGCACCTTCTTGACCACAATGCGCAGTTTTATGTTTAAGAGTTTCTGCAGTCTTGATGCCTTCCTTTCACAAAAAATCATAAATCCCTCTTGCACAATAATGCATTCCGTTTTAGAAATATCCTCTACATATAAACATTAGAAAGTTATTCTATATTCTAAGTTTGCCAGTAGTGCGTTAAAACATATTATAATTTTACCTAATGTTAAATTACATATTTTTAAAAAAATATTTTCTAATGTGGTTGACAGTGGGCACTTTGCTCTCATGGGTGGGACAAAAGGCCAGCTGGTGAATATATTTCAGAGCACATTTATCAGAAAAGTAAGTTCCGGTCTCGTCATTTACGAGCAGTTGCGTTCAACATGACAGACTTGTAATGCTCGGCAGTGTACGGGAACCTCACTGATGGACGGTTCGGTAAGAAGTGTTTTAGAACAAACCAGGTGTAGCGTCACGCCGGCAGAGGGGAATTCGGCGCTTGTGAAGTAGTACAATAAATGGAAATTATGCAGAATAATAATTGAACGTTGCACTTTTTATTTTGTGTAATAAAAGCTTCAAAAATAGGTAGATTCCTTAAAAAAATTAACGGAACTTACTTTCCGAATTGCCTCATATATATATCACATTATTTGATTTAAAGCAAAAATTGCTTTTATCATTTTGCTATCCCGGTTATTTTTCCCCTTTATTTGTCAACTTATTCTTCTGATATTGTCCCGCTCTTTGTTTTCTACATCTTTCTCCTTAGCACTCTCTAGATCCAGTTATATGGACATGTCAAAATTTTTGCTGAGCCCCTCTTCCGGCTTTGACATAGAACTTCCGGTCGCAGATCACTAGACCCATCTACAGGATGTCCATCGCAACTTTTGTGGTCGACTTCCGTAAACGAATCTGAACTTACTTACACATGAGGTGTTGCTGCTTTCAGGTTCATACGTAACGGCATACGATGCTAAAACCGATAACTTTGTTCGCCTGCCGCCACGACACTAACGCACTAGTTCAACCAGTCACCGCGGCATTATAAAGAGAAATAAATGTCAATTACTACTTTGTCCTCCATGGCCACATTGCCCTTCCTTCCCCTAACACGCTCAAAAAATGTGACAACAATGAATTGTATTTTTACAAAATTAACATGAGACTTGACAACAGTGAGCTGCATTTTTAAAAAAAAATATTTATAACTATGGAACCCCTACGAACAATATGCCACATGCTGAAGGGATGTGGCAACGATGAGTTGGAATTTAAAATATTCCCCTACACATAACACGTTCCAGAGATGTCACAATAGTGTTTTGCACTTTGAGAAATTGATTACCTTTTACACTATAATTAATTACGTCAGAGTGAAATTCCTACACACAAAAGATACGGGAGAAAAGAGATAATTTTAAGAAAATGCTTGTACTGCCTCTAATGTGAAGAGGTTTGGCATGGTGAGTGAATTTAAGAACCCCCGACAACAGTAATTAGACATGTTGGAGAGATAGGAATAGCGAATTGCATTTTAAGAACCCTCGCATGTTGATAAACCTGGTAAGAGATTACACAAATATTAGAGCCAAATTGTTGACAGTTATCTGAAGTGAGCCGCAGAAAGTTTCTCTGCACAGCAGTTGAGGTCAGCTGATAACTTGCTTCATTGTTGGACCGTACCAAGATTGGCACACAGCAGCATCAGTTAGGATTCATACACCCTATTTCCGTGTTTAGCCCCAAGTAACTTTTCATATTCCCGAACTCGGCTTGGTGTGAAGACATTTTCACCAAATGATCGTCGTTGCGAATGAATATTTGACATATCCTATTTCTCTGCTAGGATGAAAAAATTGGAAACTCACTGGACCAAGTAAACAGACATCGATGGAGGATGTGCTGAGAAACAGTGTGTATATTACAGAGAGAGAGATTTGATACATCTGATGATACCGTGTTGCAAGAACATAATATTACTGTGGTAATTAGCAAGATATCAAACAATCATGAAACCCCTAAGGTCCCTCTATTCAGTTGAAGTTATTTGGCAGAAGGAAAGAAAATTTGTTGAAAGCTTTTACTTTTATTTTTATCGTGCAAAAAACCACTTCCGTTTCTCTTCTAGAACATTTGGAGTAATGAAAGAACAAATGACCCCAGAGCCAATATTTGCGCAGTGGTTTAATTGTTAACAGATCTTCTGGTGAAACAACCAACATATTACTTCCTGTTGCGTTGAAGCCTTTCTTACATTGCAAATTCACAACCTGCTTTACATTTAAAACGCAAGCGGAAAATTGTTCGGTAATGCCACGAGTGCTAAACAGGTTAATGGATGTTTCTTGTCATGATTATCATTTCGAGACCGAAGGAAATAATTATCTAATGACAACAAATTAAATTATCTAAGAAAAGTTATAATCAAGAGGGAGATTTGATAAAATCTTCCAGTTCCTCGCTGAAAACAATATAAATAATGAACATTTTATAATTTTCATTAAATATTAAAATATGAAATATTCATAAAACATTAAAATACGTCAAAAATAAATACTGTTACAACGGAAATGTTTCTGCGACACGTCTTGGATGTTTGCTGGGCTCTCAGGATCATTAGCAGTGAAAGAAACATCTCATGTGCAAGTTACTAACTCGGCGAATGTGCACAATTTCTGAAAGTGTTCTTGCCTGTCCTCTCTCACAAATGCAGCGTTCTCTTCCGTTAGAGCATCTTCAAATATTATAAACCGTCTTCGACCTGTGCTGTAGGGAAGCACAAACTCTCCATAGCACAGTGGAAAACGCATTGATGTGTTGAGTTATTAGCCTGTAAACCTTCATATAAATAAACTGACTCTGTTCATGACCTTGACCTGGGATGTTTGTGGTTTTCTTCCTCACCACATAGTCTCAAACAGTTAAAACCAACAGAAAGGCCACCACGGTACTAAATCTTAACTCTAGGTGATCAAAAACGATTAGCCAATCTCCCATTTCCTTATATTTAACTGTGGAAAACTTCCAGACAGCCAAGAACCACTACATACTCTCCATACAGCCATGAATATTCACTCATTGTAAATACAGTTGTCCAACACGCAGTCTTAACATGAACCGTATTGCCCTTCTATGGAAGCTCTTCCTTCCATCTTCAAAGAGAACGATCATATGGCCCCTAATGTACGTATTGGGGCTTACACCAGTGGTAGAGGAGACAAATGAAAATACAGAAATAACTTAATTACATACACGCCAGCTTAGAATTAAAGTAAATAAATGTAATTTAAATACATGTCAACTTAATTTTACTCATATTAACTTAATCAAATACTTTTCACCTAACTAAAACCATGTCAATCTAGTTAATTATCCAACAACCTAGCTACATCAAACTAATTAAATATATGTCATTTTAATTTATATATACCTAATAACTAAAATGTAAACACATTTATAAAATTATTCTTTATCAAATACAATTCAGCATATTTAGGTCTAAACATTTATCGGCTTGAATAATAATAATAATAATAATAATAATAATAATAATAATAATAATAATAATAATAATAATAAATGCAATAAGGAGTTAAACAATATTTCAAGTGGTCCGGGAAAAACTTAAATTTGGGCCTTAACTACGATTATATCGATGAAATATTTTACACATACAATTTTAGTTAGTTTTAAATACTGTCAGGGAAGGAAAACCCTGAAAGGCGAAGAGTTTACCTACATCCGTTCTCTGTTGCTGTTAAAGCTGTAATCGTTCCTATCACAGTATGTTGGTGTTTCTAACCTAATGTGTCTCCATGCATTTTGTTCCGTATGATGACGTTATCGTCTTTCTCCCAACCTAATGTGTCTCCATGTTCTTTATTACCTTTTACCAATTTTGCTGCTTTACGCTGCGTATTTATTTGATACATCCTGTATAGATTCCAAAAATTTTCTCCATACTCCATTAAGAGCCGAATTAATGATAAATAAACTATTTCCTTCCATTTTGGACTGATATTTTAGTATTCTTATAACAAAGTGTAACCCCCTGCATGCTTTTCTGGTAAAACTATCAATTTGTTCGTTCCATGCAAGTATTTACAGCAGCTTTCCTGGGGAATTTCTACTCCATCCGGTTTATAATTAAGGCTAATTTCTTCTCAGCTTTTACAAAATATTATGAGTTACTCTGAGAATAATTTGTTTTCATTGTATGTTTAACTGCCTAATTGGAAATATTGTTAAGATTGCTTTGGAAAATCTTCATTACGGCATTTGTTAAGATTGCTTTGGAAAATCTTCATTACGGCATTGTGTTCAATTTTACTATAAACAATACAATTGTTGATAATAATCGTACCTTTGACTTTATATTTAAGCAACGGTCGTTAGTATAAATAATAAATAACGATGACCTAAGAACGTTGCTTTGTGTCACCTTCCCGATAATGGACATTTCCTGGCCTACCTTAACTTCCTCTTCTACACTTTTTAATCCAAAACACAACCATTTGATCTATTTCTAGTTCATTTAATTTATCTACTAATAAGTCCTTTACACTAAATCAAAAACTTCCGAAAAATCAATTACTAGTGCATGAATTCTACCTCGTACATCTATCTCTTCAGGTAGGTTCTGAATTAATTAAATACTTTGACTATCGCCAGAAAATCCTTGTTAGGGACTATGACAAGGACTCCCATAGCTGAGATATATTGAATTTCCCAACACTTCTTTCTGTTTTCGGTGCCGTCTGGAAAGAACTAAACTGATAACTGACGTTTCGTCATCAGTTGTGCTTTCATGAGCACTCAGCGAGAAGCTCATGCGGCGATGCTTTCTGTAGTCTTGAAGACCGCTCAAGAAGTAATAAATAATTGCTCCACTGCACAGATAGCACACAAGGGAATATGGCTAAGTTCTAATGTAAAATAAATCTTCATTCATTCAACATAGTCATCTTTAAAGTCTATACTTTAGTAAAGGCGTTTTTCTACAATTGGTCAGTAATACGCCCCCATCCCCGATTCACCCTGTTCTAATTAATTTGTCATAATTGCTTCTTTGTCTCAAAAGGCAAAAGGCAAGAACCTTCTTCACAGATGTTTGGTACAGAACCATCTTGTTTCCATTTCTTTGATCCCACCCCCCCCCCCCCTTGGGATCATAGTATAGATCCGTAGTCACAATACGATCAAACAAGTTGGAAGAACCATCTTCAAATTGACCACAAATCGATTTAGAAGTTGTTTTGATCAGGATTTTACCACGATTTTCCTCATACCCAAACCTTCATAAGATCCATTATTTACAACAGTGTCTACAAAAATGTAACTAACGTAGCTGGTGACAATGAACCTCAAGCTATCAAAATATGTATAAGTTTAAAACTCGTATAGTGACTGTCGTACAGTTTGTTGAGTTCAGTCCTGTGTCGGTAGCTGGTGAAAAATCATTGATATTTCTACAGAAAATTTACATTGTACATTTTCACACGCTATAAGAGGTGAAAGAGCAAGGACTGGGTAGATGTTCGTGGTGGGCGAAAAAACCGTTACAAACCCAGTATGAACAGTTTACTCAAGTTCGAAAACTTTCTGAGTGGTCCTTGTGCAACTATATCTTGCAGTTTTAGAAAATGACGATTACAAATAACTAGCCGTCGCTGACAACGTGGATAATAAGCATAAAGTTTTCCCCCTCCTCTCCCTCAATTACAATGCCGTAAATTATATAGTTGCGTTTTACAGAATACGAGCCGCTACTGGTGAAACGCTTAAACGCTCAAGCCGCCCCTAATGCAGCAAAGTTAGTTTGTAATTACTAGAAATATGCCTTCAAAGTTCACAACTATTAACGGAATACCAGCCGCCACTTTCGCTGTAATTAATTTACCTAACTAAGGGCGATGATATACCTTCTGACTTTTTAGCTTTACAACTACTAAACTTTGATAGTATAGGACCGCTACAGGCCAAGCACGGCAAACCAGCCGCTGCTGCTACATCCAGCCTTGATATAAACAAGAGCCCACGCATGTTATGAGGTGGGAAAATGTCAAAATGGCGTGTGCGAGAATGGGAGAGGGGAAAACCGTCTGTTTTATTTATTGGTTCATTTTTAACTAACTAAAAATGGCAAATTATGTATGATATTAACATTTTGTTGTTAAACAACGAGAAGGCTCATAGTCCTATAAATTCAGCAACATTTTGATAGAAGATGGCGGAAGGTATGAAATTCACTTTATAAAGTTATTAAAATATGCCTGAGTGACCAAAATTATCAAAAAATATAGTATACAATTAAACTGTCTGTTATTCATTTACAGGCCTTTCAAAATAGTAAAATGAGAATGCTGTCTGTTTGCATAATACAGTCATTTTTTAAATGTATTTGTTCTTTGTCGCTCTAGCAGATATCAAATAATAAGATTATTAGATTAATAAATTATTGTAGTGATAATTACATAGATGTAAGAATTGAGGATGCAGAGTTATATTTATAAAAGTATTGAGTTGATATGAATATTTACTATGTATGTATATAATTAGATGATTTAGATATGTGGTTACTATAGATTGATATGATTTAAGCCGTACGTATATGAATAATTTGACATGTAACTTTAAATTTGAAGGGGCATAGTAAATGTAGCCAGGTGTAAAGTTATCAGGAAGAGAAGGAGAAAGAGCTATTGTATATGTGACTTTCTTACTCGTGGCTAAAAGAGACAAAGGGCTGTTAAGTAAAGAATAGTCATCATTTTTGACAACATAATTTACTCTTGCTCATAATTTTTATGAACTTTCTTAAAGTACTCCCCGCTGTGTCCCACGACATGCTGAAACAATTTCTTGACGTGCCCCGCAGTCTTCACCGCTGCTTCTGGTGATAGAAAATGCCTCCCACGAAAAAGTTTCATCAGTTTGGGGAAAAGTTACAAGAGGCTAAATCTGGACTATACGGAGGGTGAGAGACATGCTTAAAATGAGATATTCAGCAACTGCGACCGTGCATCCTGTTTGCAAGGTCTTGGCTAGTTTTTAATAGCCAAGTTTCATCAAGTGATTACCTAGGAAACAACGCACATTTATTACATTCCAGTGCGTACACAACGCAGGAGCAAAAGTCCGTGCTCGGGTGCAAATTCAGTTCTTTATATACTTATACGTGTAAATTAATAATGTAGAACAATTATGTTAAATACACAATAAGCTATGTATCACGTGATAAGAATATCATTTTGGAGTTAAAGTTAAGCATGCAATCAGATAGCAAATAGTTTATATGAGACATCTACAGGAATGAACTTCAATAAAACATGTAGGAAATTATCTTGTTACGTTCAGCTCACTCTACGTCCCAAACATGTGCTATATGGTTCAGAACAGAGAAAGTTCAAACGTTTGCTCACAAACTTTACGAAAATGTGACTCATAGGTTTGCTTTGTAAAGCAGACTCCTCCCCAACTGAGCGTTTTGTTTGGGAATCACCGTGCAACGTGTGGGTGGCGTCCAGTGAGGTTTCCACAAACTGATTGCCACTCCATTTTCTAAACATGTTCAACCATCTTCCAGCTGTGCATTGGGGAAGAAAAACTCTCCACAGATTTGTTAAGACGAAAGCAGAATTTAGTTGGAACTTGCACAGGCTGGAACCGCAAATGAAACTACCACCCCGTGTATTCCCTTGTTTCGTTCTTCAATAGTAATTGCTGTCTAGTAGAATTCGAAACACACGCGCCAGTCAGGTGACAACACCCTGTAACCTTTATTTTCTTACATTCGGTAAAAACAGATGACGCAAAGTTTTTATAGCGAGCAATTCAAGTATTTTCCAGCCTTTTTAATATTTTATGATACACGAGCAGGTAATGAATGATTTAACATTGCTTTATTCCAGCATTCCTAACCTATTTCTTTTACATCTTAACTAAGATAATGCACCAGCTTTCAACTGTACTAAGCCATTTAGTTAGAAATATTTATTCCTGGTTTTCTAATTTAATGGCATTACTTTAACTCCTAATTATCTAAATCTTCACATACCAGTCACCACAAACAACGGGTTAATTATTAGAAAGACAGTTCCAGCGTTGTAACTTTTACTGCAACACGCAACTGATCACTTTCAATTCACCAGACGCCACTGATACAAATAATTTTCCAAAACGACAAACTATATTTTTAACTTGTTGCTATACATACAAACCGTTAATATATATGTTAAACATATGTTTAATAAAGACATCCCTTACGAACTTAATTTACTACTTGGCTATATGCACCAACTTCTTTGCATATCAACCGCCGCTGATGAATTAATGAAACTTATTTTATCTTCCTTGACTACAATTATCTAACGGCATGCGTGCCGTTGCTAATTACACCGCTACTGATATATCATCTGTAGTACCCGTCCTTTCATCCTGGAACATGGGCATCTTTTAAGCAGGAGGTTCCGATTACCAAGAAGAATTTAGTTACGCTTAAATTCCTACAGAGGGCAGAGTGACAGGCAGTAAGCTCATTATCTTCATCGCCACCTGGATGGGAACTAAGGTATTGTTTGATCGTGAAACAATAGATAATATTGTCCAGGGACGTCTTTTTTCAGGGATGGCGGTGCTCTTTAACGTGTCATAAATCTTTTTACGTTCCTCCCGGAAGATATTTACGCCGTGAAAAATCCATCAACCTGACCTGGTTTGAACGATGAACCTTCGTCCAGAGAACAGAGCGGTATCCCTTAACCACCGAGGACACGGATAACTGCGTGACGCAATTACAATATCGGTGCTGGTGGTAACCATATTTGTCTCCTACACCCAAGATCGCGGGTTCGAACCCGGCCAGGACCAATGGATTTTTTCGGGCGTAAAAATCCAAAGTATGGCTTCCTTCGGAAGGGAAGTAAAGCCGTGGGTCCCGTGTCGTACATTTACGGCACGAAAAAGAACCTCAAGCCTGAAAGAGAGGCCTCTGAGCAAAATTTGTCGGCCGTTTCACGCCTTGAATTGAATAGGACGCTGATGACCTGAGATGTTAAAGAGCGTCCGCAAATAAACCAAATCAACAAAAAACAAAGCAGTTACAATAGCATTTTCTAATATACTGGCCAACAGGAAGACGGCCCATTGTCAGCGCTCGTAATTCCTAGGAACCAGATGTTGAAGGGTTACTGGCACCACGCATAACTCACTAAGGAGTGTCTTCCTCAGCGGAAAGTTGCCTTTCACAGCATTAAAATAAAAAAAATAAGTATCTGTTTTGTGGCAATGAATAAAGTGGACGTTTTATTGAAGATATTCGCGTCTAAGTGAAACGATCATCAATCAAAAACTATAGGGAACTTATTCAGCAAGAGGGCACCAAATTAATGGTTTGAAAAAAATTGGCTGATAGCGTGTGAAATGAGAAACATGTGCTTTCTATAGGAATGAGATTAGAAAAGAAATTTCGTTTCTGTACAGGTCGACGAAACGACAGATACTATAGGTACATGCATGTCACAATTTGTTGTGGTGTTACAATACATCATTTTGAAGATTCATAAAATTCATTGACGTTTCTGAATTGACTGCAGAAGGCGTACTTTAACAGCTGAGTTAGAAGACTTCCATTTACCATAGGTGCGTACGATGGCCTGCAGTTGTGAGAGAATGTCGGAGACGAGAATAAAAGAGATTTGCGTATGTTCTTGCCCTTCCCCGCTACAAGAGACATCAGCCGCCACTGCTAACCACTTCTGTCCAAACTCTTTACTTACCGGCCGTCAGTATTAAATGTGAAATAATTAAATTAATTGAATAACTTGCCGTTTTCTTAATTAATCGCCTGTTAATGTTTCTAAGTATACAAGACGTTACTAATCTAACTTTCCATGCAGCAAGCGGCCACTGCCCTTGTTAATTAATACTACAACTTCTACCATCTTCCTTCAAGCCGCTACTGAGACTGCACTAGTTAATCATGCTTGCTAACTTCACGGTCTACGAGCCGCCACTGACAGTGCGATATGCAGCAGCAATTACTGCCGGGTCTCTACCAGCACTTTAATTCAACAAAGAGGTTGGTTGCCTCACGTGACTTCAGGCCACTCCAAAACGTCCACCAGATAATAGTGTCATCGCCCGGTTTTGATTAAACTGGGTTCTCCGACAACTCAACACCATGCGAACAGGTGAGCTCTGAGTTCAGTGTCGCACTGACATAAAAGGAGATCTGTAGCAACATGCTTCTAAGATTTGTCTTGAAAGCACTTAAGGCCAAACTATATGAAAAATGGAATGGACATTAGGACACCTCAGGCAATTGGAACTGTTTCTGCTAACATTCCCTACCAGATCCATTAGATAATATAAATAAAACAAAGTACTTTCCATATTCCATTAACTTTAATTTTAACTACATAACACAATTAAAAGCAATATATTTTATGCTAAAGCGTGAGCCTATATAACACTATTCTAAATGGGTCAGTTTTAGAAGAGAATGCTTGCTTTATTGAAGGACAATTATATAACGCCGATGTCCCGCAATATGCTCTGCTCGCTTCTACACGAGGGATGTGGAACAGTGTTGCTTGCTCAAACATCTACTCGTTTATCTGCTGTTCTAGGCCTGACTGAGATGTGCAAATTACGATTATAGTTGCCTTTAGATGGCGAGCTGTAAACTTTCAGGAGCTCACTTTCTACAAAATAGATGAAATCGAACTACGAGCTGCGATAAAGTACCTTCGTTTTGAAGGGTTTAACCCCAACAGAAACACAAAAGAATTCCTCCCCTTTGTTTTCCAAAGGTTGCTGAATTTAAGCATAATCGTACATGTATTTAATATGATGAGCGCCCAGGACGTCCCAAAACTGCTACGACCAACAATTTGTGATAAAAAGTTATAATGCCGTATTCAATAAATGCCGATAAGGTACATCTCGATAGTGCGTGTCCACACCAAGTTTTGGGTGCCGCGTTTGTTAACAATGGACCAAAAACCAAGAGTGCTTAGACTTGTCTAAAAGCAATTCCCCTGAGTTTGTCCGACAGTTCATAACAGTGGATTCATCACTACATGCCAGAGACAAAGGAGCACTCCAAACAGTAAAAGTGCATAAAAGAAAGTAAAAACGGTTCCGTCAGCAAGAAAAGTCATGGCTACGGAATTCTGTTACTCTAAACCACCTCCAGAAGGACAGAATCATCACCAGGGAGCATTAAGCTTCACTACTGGACCACTGAGGGATGCTATTCAGTCCACACCTTGCGAAAAAGAAACTTCTCTTTCATCACGATAACGCGCCTTCACACACATCTGGGATTGTTGCTGCAAAACCTTCGCTTTCACATCCGCCGAATTTGTCTCGCAGCGTTTACTTTTTGTTCCCAGACCTGAAGAAACGGCTGGATGATGAGAATGAAGCTGAGCTGCACTTTTTACTTTGCACAAAGCATTTGTTTCTTACATCTTGTGTTTTCTTGGTCAGGCCGAAAACTTTTAGAACGCCTCTCATGTGACCTCTTCAGTTGTGTCCAGCCAGGAACATTTTGAGTTTCGGCAGCAGATGGTAATCCCAGGGAGCGAGATGAGGTGCACATGGTAGATGCGGAAGCATTTCAAATCTTAATGTGGCAAATTTGTTCTGAACGAAGCGGCGCATTGTCATGGTGAAACAAACTGCCATAGGTTACCCAGGTCGTTAAAACGCGGTATAGGGTTCGATTCCCATCAGGACTGTCCTCCGCTATTGAGGTATTTTCCAGGTTTTCCTCAGTCCTCATAAATAGTAAATGCCGGGGGGGGGGGGGTACCCTAAACTTAGGCCTGGAACGTTTCCTTCATTAAAAAAAAAATCCTTTCCCAATATTTCATCTCGTGTATCATCAATGTGATGCCTCAGTAGTAAAAACAACATTAAAAATGGTGAACTTAATCGCTGTGAACAGAGACGGCACTAATCTTTTTCATATATAACACTCTCAGTTGTCTCTGCTTAAGGCCGCAACTGTCAGCCAAAAGAATACCAAGGGCTTTGTCGATGATTTCTGACCCACAGCTGATTTTGGAGTTCCAGGATGTGGTGCATCTTGTTCTGCCACGCTTGAATTCATGCAACCAAAGTCGAGCGGTTTTATTAGAAGAGCATGGCGTCACCCAATGTAATTTCTCTCATGACTTTACTATGCTGTTTTCCGCGTAGAAAGAAGAAGTAGAAGAAGAAGAAGAAGAAGAAGAAGAAGAAGAAAGAAAGAAAGAAAGAAAAGAAAAAGAAATGAGACAAACTGCGGATTGCAACCTTATCCACTTTTTCATTGTCACTAGAGCACAAACGTTATGACCACATGCCGTTACGCTCTATTGGCATGCGAACAAAGTCGTTAGGTTAGTTATATAGTCACACGAAATTATTGCACAGTGCATGGCGAGAAACATGTGAACCTTTACAGTAAAGTTACTAAACTATAGTATTGTTTGTAAGTGAGAAAAAGAATTCAGCAGAAACAGATATGAGTGTGTGTTCCCCCCGTTTCAGAGTGCCTTAATAAATCTCATACAGCCCGGCAACCTACAATACAATCTTTTCATATTTATTAATCCTTAACTTTTCTAAGCGCATTGATTACTTAAAGCTCTTAACTCCAAAGCATATAGTAGGGGACAAACCTTGATGACTTCTTTTCCAAGAGCTGAGATTACACTCATCTATTTGTTATACTTGACATATGCCGTAGGCATGGTTGTCACGTCTCTGCGATCTCTTTCAACACGTGCTTAGCTAACAAAGATCGGGAATGGAAGTGAATTTAATTATTTATTTATTAATTATGATATTCTTAATTGTATGAAAAAGAGGAAATCTTTTCCGACGTATCTCACGAAGTATGTTACTGTTTAAATGGAAGTGATAACTTTATCACAATTATTTTTTATATATCAAAACAGTTGTATCTGAAATCATCACATTAAAGCTGTAAACGCCCATTCCAAATACTTCCTAAAAATATCCACATACAAAAAGTACTTTAGATAAACTTTTTAAACAGTAAATAGCTAAGGAATGTAATTTAAATTAAGTACATTGTTTTAAAAAAAATCTCTTAGTACGTTTAAACAACTAAAAGAGTTGCCCTCATCAACAGAGAGGCAATTTGAAATCAGTTAATAGAACTCGTCTGAAATATTTACACCCTGTTCCTCCTAGTAAAGGGATGGGAAGAATGCCAGCAAAAGAACACGCGAGTGTCCGGGCAGTCAATAAAATCGCCTCACTTCGCCATGCGGGTAACAGACCGGCATTTGTTACCATGTGGGATCCTAGCATGCAACTGCGTTCTTTGCCAAGTACCAAGTGTGTCGCAATCAGTGCATCGCCAGTGCATACCTCGATGGCTCAGTCGCTAACAGGTAATTTTTTTTGCCTCATTAACGATATAGTTGAAAGCTTAAAAGCAGCCTCCTAGCTGGAAACAAAAGCGACACTAACTGCTGACTTCAATTTCAAGAAGTAGTTGGAAAATTATATCACTTCTCTGCTCAATAAGTTGTAGTAATGGACGTTTTAGAATACATTCAAATAAATAAATACAATGTCGCATGGACCTTACGGGCGTATATATTGTCCTTATAGCAAATCAAAATGGATAACTCAATAACCAATGCACAACCCTGGAGGAAAATAGAGACATCTAAGAACCGTGCACTAAGATGGCGATCCTGTCTGGTATAATAACAAAATATTTAAGCATTTGTTCCTTAAAGCTTACCAAAGAATCATGACCGTTATGAGGCTGAAGGCGAAATTGAACATGCATACGTCATCTCCAGCCTGAGGCCAAAAGACAACACCCTCAGTCGGTAAAGACATGGCCACATTTTTACCGGCTGTACCAATCAAACAATTTTTGAAAATGTCTTCATATTTCCATCCATCCTTTACCACAACCGAAAATGATAATGAAATATAATATATATTGTGGCGGTTACAAAATTGAGACGTCGAAAATGTGACTACAGTGTCGACATATTACAGTTAATGTACGAGATGACAAGAATGGTTACTGAAGGTAGCAGAGTTTGTTTGTCCGTTAGGGGGAAAGACAGATAAGGAGAAGGGGAGATAAAAAGGTAAATAGCGGCTGGTCTGCGCATTATGCGTGGTTAACGGTTGGCTTGATTTTGCAAGTGCAAAGAAAACTGTGAGTGAAGCAACACGTCTCATCAGCCTACGAGATGTAGAATTGTACGTACCTAACAAGGTGAAATATTTTTCAGTTTAAAAAAATGTAAACCAGTATATGCAACACCAATAGCAAAAATCCCTTTTTAGATGGTTAGGATTTCATGGGGAAGAATGTTTGTTGCAGATTGCACCCCTCCCCCCCCCCCCCCCGGTCAGTGTAGGTTTTACGAGGCCTCGGTTGCGACTTTTATATATATATATATATATATATATATATATATATATAAAACTTGAGAATTTATCTGTGCATTTCAAAGTCTTTTATTCTTTTCTGATTCTATAATTATTGTTAGTTTAATTTTCTCTACATTTTTCCAAAATAAAAGGACAAATTAATTCAGCATACTAAGTATATTTATAATGATACATATGTTTTATATTTAACAAAAACATCGTCGTGAAGATAGCAAAAGTGAAATATTAATTTAATAATAAATGTGAGAATTATATTTGTATGGGTAAGAGCGCTCTGTAATAACATTCAGAAAATGTTTGTGTTATATGTTTTTACTACAATAACATTTAAATTAAATTTCAAAGTCAATGAAAACTTTCGATTGCTTATTGTTGATTGTGTATATTTGCTTTGTACATTGTCATTGTTTTTAAATAGTAACATGTTTTTGTTTTATTCAAACATATGAACATCTTAATCTTAAATACGCTATGTAACTCGAAACTTTCTGCTATTTTTCTCTATTTTAGTGAATGTAAAGATGATACCAAGGGCTCAGTTCATAAACACGATTGCCCACACAGTATAACTTTGTCTATCAGTGGTCATATATTTCATTTAATTAATAGTATACCGTTAATATTTCTGGTTTAATCTCAATAATAATAATAATAATAATAATAATAATAATAATAATAATAGTGGTGGTGGTGGTAATTCTGAAAATGGGATTTCTCTTTCGTAATACTTATAGGTTGCAAGAATTCTAATTTTGTTTTCCTAATTCTACATAGTAATGCTGTAACTTATTTCAAAGTTACTCAAGTTGTCGCTTAGTTTATGCAGCTCCTGCGTGACGGACTTTTCTGGGATGACCTACTACTAATTCATCTAGGTTTATTAACAAGGCTTGGAGTCCAAGAGGTTCTTCCCGGAGTGAAGGTTATGTGGAAGATAGTTGCCAGTTACAACCATTCCAAGACAATAGCCACACTTCCTAGGGTCCTCAGGGATGCGAGGATGCCTCGGCGCAAATCTGTAAGAGTGAGCAGATTTGCCTCCTGGCAAGGTGGCATCTCTAAACGAGCTTCCGAAGTATGTGAATACTGACAACCGCAATCGATGATGAGGTTCCACCAAACGTAACAGAAATGTCAACAGCTGGTCTCCCCTTCTTTTTACGTGAGCTACTATATAAAATCGGATACTACGAAACATTTAGCTTAATCGTATCGAATATATGTTAAGACCATTTATTTTCGATACACTTATGGCACATTTTTGAAACACAGAGAGAGATAGAGAAAGCAGTTGATATAGCTGTCAGCAAACAATGTATAAATATGCGTTATGTTTAATGTAAATTTTCAACAGGGATATAAATTAATTAACGATTGACAAACTTCAACAACAAAACTATTGGCTGATTGGATTCTATCTCGCATCAATGTTGTTTTTACATTCAATCAGTTGTTAAATTGCATTTGGGGCTTGCTAATTATGTCCCTGTAAGGACACACAAGGCCGCGCAAAGAAATCAGTTGCACGATTTTGACTTGAGAGAGCCGATTGTGCGATACCTTTATCGGCGTGCAAGACAGATACTCCACTTTTAGATATGTAATATTTTACTCTGAAGCATAATATATTTGTTTTAATAATTTACAATTTTACCATGTTTTTATTATTTGTTGTCTTTGTGGGGTGGACGTTCAAATAAGCATAAAACAGGTATTTTTGAAACTTTAAAGTTATAAATGGCGTGTTTTACAAATAATTAAGTGAAACAAAGTATGAACTTTAAATAGAGCAGTTGTTCCGCTTTCTACAGTGAGATACGGTCGCCTGAGCGCGCCTTTTTACTGATTAAGTGCAGCCGCCACAACGTCCCTCAGGAACTGTGTAAACTAAGCGAGCTCCTCACCGAGTAGAATAACTTTAAAAAAGCATATAAAATCCAAATTATTGTCTTATTACATTAATTATTAAATAAGTTATGGTATTAGGGGAATTAAATTGGAATTCTTGTAATGTATAGCATTACTAAAGAGAAACCACATATTTAGAATTATTGAGACGCAATTACAAAATGAATGACATACAATATATGGCCGCTGATAAAGAACTCTACAGTGTATGGGTATTTTTAAACGTTTTTACATGTAATAAAATTAGAAACTATTTTTCTTATTTTATTTTAATGGCATAAACCGAGTTTCCGCCCCCACTCGTTTTACGGGTATACCATCACTACTAATGGCCGCATGACCTGATTTTCGGAAACTTCTTTTATCATTTTAATTGAAAGAAATATACAGGGTTCCGTGGAGAAAAAATAAAAATAGTAGCCATTAGAGCAACTTTTATTTAAATGTTCGCTTTAAGTTAACCCACACCCCCACATGTCCAATTTTGCTGCTTAACGAATTCTTTGTTAATGGATGGTTACATGCCGAGTTTCGTTGAGAAAAAACAAAAATTGGGACCGCAAGAGCGTTAACGGACATATACATCTGGTAATTCATGTTCAGCGCCTTGTAAATCTGAAGATTTTTTTTTTCTTTTTCAAAAATCGTTTCATGGGTACAACCGCAATATGCTTCGGCATTCGCTAAAAGGGACCGAGAGTTGCCCCGAATTAAATAGATATTGTACCCATGAAACGATTGTTGAGCATTTTCTTCAAATCTCCATCCATGCATGCTCTTTACAAGGCATCGAAAATGTGTGTGTGTGTGGTGTAATTTTTTATCAACGAAACTGGGCATAAAACCATCATTAACAAACCAATTTAGTGTGTAAACAGCAAAATTGGGGTGGGGTGGGGGGAGCGAAAATTTAAAAATCGCTCTAGCGGTAGCATGTTTCATTTTTCTTATATGTAGCTGAGTATCTTTTAAAACAGCACAACGAGTCGAATACTTGCAATGTTTACAGAAAATGAACTTCAACTGATTAAACACTTTACTTTGAATAATAATAATAATAATAATATGTAACAGCCTGCTGCGGTACACAGTGGCATCTTTAATGAGACTTAATGCCAATTCGGTTTCACTTGCAGTACAGCTGGTGTACACCGTCAAATTGGGTTACACACATCATTGATGCATTTCCGTCAGCTGTGCCCTAAAGCTACTGCCCAATAGAAGCGTTTGGCCACCTTTTATACATAACTAGTAATTAAAAAGTGCTTAGAGTTGCAACTGCCAAGACAAATAAGAATCACAGAGTGCTGAGAAGCATCATTTTGAATTCTAAGATGTGTAGAGTTTAATAAGGGAGACTTCATTTTTAATATTTCGTAAAATTTTTCATCTTTTGAGCAAATATTAATATTTGCTCATATTTTACACTTTTATTCGATTTATTATTTTAATTATTATAAATGAGTACGAATAGTTGGAAGATATTATCACAAGAGGGTCTGAGATTGCCCACAATAGTTTGTGAATTTATCTGCAAAGCTCAGACACTCTAGTGATATTTATTACGACTATTTCCCCAATAAAATGAGCTTTAAATATAATTCCCCTAAACTTGCGCTCCAAAACTGTGATAATTATACATTTGTAACATGAACTTTTCTATGTCGATTATCAGTAATGCCAATAGGTCTATTTCATGAATAGAATAAGAGTAAAAGTAATATCTATTTGAAATTCGCGCACAGCTGTATAAAATGTTATACTTGCCTATTGAGACTGAAATAGACGAAAATCGACTGTTACAACCGTTATCGTTCCATTTACTAATACCAACCGAGTTAACATTTTACCATTCTGAACAACGTGTTTATTAAAATTTATAGTTGCTTAGGCAGATATTGTTATATAATTTACAAAATTATTTCAGACTCTTGGCTGAATACGAAAAAACAATTGTTTCAGTGAATACAGTTAAATATACAATTATTAGAAACACATGAAGGGGCTGCAACTTCACTGGATACAAAGAACATTTGGGAATTGGTAGACAAGATGTGGAAGCACTTTATTTAGAATGAAGTTCTTAATTAATCTGAATGAGGAGTTATAGTGTTGGCTACACTGACCAGAAGACAAATCCACTTCGCGTGATAAACGAATTTGATATTTGCACGGGCTGTGATTGGTCAATTTTATTTTTCCCCATTTTATTGGTCTATTTTATGATAACATCACATAAGTGCAATAGATTAAATTTTAGGAGGGTCATTTCAAAAGTTCTGGGAATGACCCACAGAGTACAGCAGTTTTGTTATCAAAACCCTAATCTTCCATAGAATGGTAGTAGCTATAGCTGTTTGCTGGTGACGAATTTTGAAAATGTTGTTCATGTGATTAAATAAATGTATTAAAGACTGCCTGGTAGTTTAATACTATAGATAGATGTTTAATAAAATCGCTTTGGAGATGTAAACAATTAACCTTAGTCACAGAAGAAGCATCCATCCCTAGAGAGTGTAAAATAAGGTTCTTAAATGTGACCATGCAGATTAAAGATCCGACATTTTCTCAATATCTCTTTCATACATCAAAGGATTGACAAACAAATAATTAACAATTCCTCCACTACATTCAACACCTGGCTTGCGGACCACGCTGTGCGAACGAAATTAAAATGAATATTCACAGCTGAAATCGATGGCCCACATTCCGTTCTCTATTCATCAGAGAGGTTGTGCTGTACGTTGCTATGTCAACGTGCTGAGAACATGGCAGACTTGGAAAGTTGCAGTGACTCCCAGTTCAAACAGGTTCTGTCTGTCACTGTTAACAAAGTAGACATTGATTATTGCTTCAAAAGAAATCTACAGTAACAAAAACATTATAACAAGATCGTTTACTGTGTCAATTTTGAGTCATATTTAGATAAACAAAATCACGACCAATGTGTCACACCTAAACGTATTTTTCATATTATTTGCACCAGAGATTTTACTAAGAAAGTTTATTGTCAAAACTATTTTCAAAGATTGAAATAAGAGAATTGAGATTACGATGAAAAACATGGCTACAAAAAAATAGTCATTGGAAAATTATAATGCGCAACATCCAATTTAATGTTTAAACTAACAAAAATTGCATTTATAATATGAATGCTAAAATGTCAAATGTTGAAGTAATAGACGGCTATTTTGCCGCGGTCATTGGTTTAAACAAATATTCCGCTTAAATGACGTTATAGTTCCAAGTAAACGGCGACCAGGCCTGGAGATCATGAAAACCGAATTTAACAATTCGATCAAAGCACAGGAGGCGTAACTTCATAACTGAGTTAATGTTATATTTCAGTTTCACGTATAGATGTTTTGAATACTTTCTCTTTAGTTCAGAGCAATTCATTATTTTAATGATACATATGAACATGTACTGTGAAACAAGTGAATGTAAAGTAGTAATAATAATGACATTTTCTCATTCGTATACTAAACAGACATGGGGAAGGAAGCTAACTAATGAATTAGTTACTCATTTGTTTATTTAAGGACGCTCTTTAACATCTCAGGTCATCAGCGTCCTATTCTATTCAAGCGTGAAACGGCCAACAAAGTTTGCTCATACGTCTCTTCTTTCAGGCCTGAGCTTCTTTTACATGCCGTAAATCTACCACACGGGACCCACGGATTTACTTCCCTTGAGAAGTAATCGGTCCTGGCCGGGATTGAACCTGCGAGACAAGTATGGTTACCACCACACTGCCTAGTCGTAAGAAACAATACACTTTCTTGTGCTGGTAATTGTGTACACACTAGGCGTGTTTGAGAGTTCTCGGCCAAACTCAACACATGTGAACTTGTCAAATTACTATGACAGTTGTTAAGTATCATCCTGTAAAGTTTCAGACGCGTAAGCGAGTCACTTGTTTGTGGCGATCGAGTAAACAAACTAGTGTTAACATTTTCTCCAAAAACTGAAATACGGTCTGTAACAGAGTACTTTGTTTTGAAGGGTTTAACTCCAACATAAATACAAAAGGAGTTAGAATCCACATTAAACGATTTTTACCTTCGTTTTTGACGATTAAAAAGTGGGCTGGTGAATTTAATCATGGTCGTACTTCCATTCAAGATGATGAGCGCTCAGAGCATCTCAAAACTGCTACTATCGGTGAGATTATGTCCAAAATTCATACTCATTGATCGCCGAAGAATGTGCGCGAATTGTCTGACATTGTGTTCACCACATTCTACATCAGGTTTTGAGTGTTAGAACACGCTATGGTGCCGCGTTTTTTTAAATGAACCAAAAACGAATACGAATGTACATTGTCCAAAAGCGTTTAGATGCAATTCTAATGAGTTTCTACGAAATTTCATAACACAGCTGAACCATTACTACATGCCAGAGACGAAGGAGCAGTCCAAACAGTTCAGGATGGCTACAGATGAAGAAAGTAAAAAAGGTTCCATCTGGAGGAAGTCATAGCTACGGTTTTCTGGGATTCTCATGGAGAGACGCTCATAGACTATCTCCAGAGGGCAGAACCATCGGACCAACTGAAGGATGCTATTCAAACTAAATGTCCATACCTTGCGCAAAAGAAATTCTCTTTCATGACGATAATGCACCTTCACATCCGCCGTATTGGCCGCATTTGGCTTCCAGCAATTACTTTTTGTTCCTAAATCTGAGGAAATGGCTGGGTAGACGAAGATTCACATCAAATAATAAAATTGAAGCTGACACAGAACGCTTATTTCTTATAGTTGAACAAATCTTATTTTAACTGAAAGTATTGAATATTTGAAAAGTCATTGGATAAATGTATTGGTTTACAAGGTGACTATGTTAAAAACTTCTCTTTCTCTGTATTTTTTTTTTTGGGGGGGGGGGAGTCAGGCCGAGAACTTTTAGAACGCCCCTCGTATTGTAAGAACAGGCAGAAAGAAGAATCCTTTTAATGATCATGTAATGAAGAGAGAAGACTTTTATCGCGGATATTTTCATCCGAAACAAATGTGAAAATCAAAAAAAAAATGTTTCAGACAAAACTTAAGGTGCTCTTGGGGACATAAGATAGGGACCTTAACTTGTTCTTGAAATGCAATTGTCAATGTCATTTCAAGGGCAAATTGCTTTTTTCAAATGGAATGATGCACTTTCTTTTCTGGAAATGGAAAGAGCATTCACTTTTCTGTATAAAAGTTCTAGTATATCTATCAACAAAGGTGTTAGATGATGAGATATTGGATATAGAAGACACTCACTCACCTTACTGGCATCAGTTTACGTATGTTGGAAAAGTTACCGTTTTGAATTTGTAGTAGAGCCGTTGGCAAAATTCAACACGCTCTGAAAATCATCCCCATGAAGGTTTGATGTAGGCTAATGTGATATGGATGATATTTGCAACGCTAAATCTCTCTCTTTTGAGAGATTCCCGAATTACGTTCCAGTTGACGGAAATTTCCGTGAGGAATAGCGGCAACTGACTTCCCAATTTTCCCCAGTACCACTTCTCATTCGATGTGTTTTCCTGATGAGACATCACCCGTTTCGGAGACTTAAGTTCGTAAGTCGTTGCAAATTTCTAACAGATGGCTGTCTCCTTTCAGGATATCGATCTCCTTATAAGTTTCAAGCTGCTCTACCGTTCTTATGAGCTTCGCCATAAATGTAAACCATATCGACCCTCTCGTTGATCGTGTATCGGACATCCACAATTGAAAACGAAGTGGAACTGACTGAGAATGATGTCCTTTTAGGTTTGAATTGCAGTAATGAGCACTCGTGTGGGCTTCTGTGTGTAAACAAACGAGTTTCCTTCATAGCAGCAAAGAGAGAGAAGTGAAAAACATCTGCTGTCTTATTTCTCCAATATTACATCGTCTATCTAATAGAAGTACTAGCACCTTTATACTAGAAATTGGATGCTCTTTCCATTCCCGGAAAAGAAAATACACCATTCTGTTGAAAAAAAGTTTTTGACATTGAAAATGTCATTTCAAGGACGAGTTAAGATCTCTATCTAATGTCCCCCCTAAGAGGACTTTAAATTTTGTCTGAAGCTTTTTTTGATTTTCCGCTTCGTTTCGGAGGAAAATGGCCGCAACAGCACAAATGCCTCACCCTATATAGCAATAGTATATTCCTTAATTTTCTGTACAAATTTCAAGGCCTTGTTTTTATCTGTTAACATCAATTGTGCAATGAACATTTCTTTTATTACAAGATATCACGCAGAGTGTATTCAGAAAGATTCTAAAAGTCGTTTTTGCAACATAAACTGCGTTCCGTGAAAGATCGCAGCACCACAAGTATATATGCTAATGTGTAGTGCAATAGGAAAATATATTAAAATTCGGTTCTTAAAACACAATGAATAATCAGGCACAAAAAATCAGCGACTGGAGAATCTTGCCATTCAAATTGCCCTCGAATGAAATGTAAGTAATTGCATCAATAAGAGCAACATTCAGATAATGTAAGTTTTCAAATAAGCAAGACCTGGAATTCGTTGCTGTCTGTGACACAACTCTCCACTTTTCTGTACCTCCTCTCCAGATGATGCCGATCATAGCGTCAGTGAAAGATCTAATTTATAAATTAATTAAACAAACGACCACGACAAAATAGCTCAGTGATGATCAATTTTAATAATAATACTAACAATGCCGCCCGTTAAAATCTAAATAACGATTTAATAGTGTTTTACTTTGTTACGTATGATGTACCTCGTTAACAGAAATAGTTTTTATACAGCACATATTAAAAGTATTTTATTTAATACAAGTCACTCAAGGAGGTCTAATAACACTCCAGTGTGACCAACTTTGGTTTAATAAAGAATATAATGGGAATGCATATGGGACCAATTTACTTTTTTTAAATATAAGGTTCCACATCACATTTAGACTGAGTAGATTTACCCCGACTGTTGCAACTTTTCTCCACCACACCCACACTCTCTCATTTATCATAAAGGATGAAAGGTGCAGCCATGGCCTTTTCAGGGCTGGAAAATCGCTTTCTATTGAGAAGAGAAAATAATCCCCCGGAGTCAGATCAATGGAAGTGAACTGCACGAAGTGGACGGTGAAGCACAGGATTCCTCTCAGTCCCATGTGCCATTGAGCAGTAACCATCCTTTGCTCCACCATTTTCTTCCCAGCACCTTGGCCCTTCTTCACTTTCATTGGTGAATTGCCATCTGGAAAGATGCAAACTGCTCTGGTCTCTGGGTCAAATTGGTAAATCCCTCGTGAAAACATCAGAAACAAGCTTTGAGCTCCCTGCGTCGAATCTCTGCAGCATTTCTTAACACCATTTGATGTAGGCGAGCGTTTGTGCTTTTGTCAAATTGTGGAGCATCCAAAGGGAGAAAACCTTCCTGACCCGAGGATGATCCTGCAGAATTTTTTGATACTCCTGGAGATCCAATCTGGAAGCCTGCCTCCATGTTCTTAAGTGATACGTGATTATTCTCGCATGCCGTTTTTTCCACCGCTACAAAGTTTTACTCAGTCACTGCCGTTGGCGAGCGCCCACTTCTCTCTTCATCTTGCAGTGAAGTTTGGCCCCTTTTAAATTCTGCAAACTAGAAGAAAACTGTTGACCTTGTTGCAAGCGCGAAATGCTCTCTCTGCAGTCTCATCCTGTGCACGCTGTAGAATGTGGGAGTGAGGTACCGTTTTACTCGCAAAGACGAGGAAACCACATGCCACATTCACCTTTCCTCATATCAGAAAAATGCCGGACTGTTTTAATTTACAGCACCTGTCATTGTTTGTAAGTGAGTGTAGAACCTTCTACGACTCTCTCTCGCGTGGTCGTAATGCGGGAATGCTGCCACGAGAACTCCCGTAGCCAGTACATGAGCGACCAAAACACAATTTACATGCAGTGACGAAATGCAAACATCGTCCATCGACAAATTTCTACTGCACTTTGCTGCTTACGAGAATGAGCAATTCTCCAGAAAAATGGCATTCATAAAGCTACTGGACCGCCACGGGTGGTCGTTAAGGAGCGGATCATGAGCGTGAGTCTGGGGTTCGAATCCCACCCGGACCATCCTTCCTGATTGAGATTCCCCCCCCCCCGGGTTTTCCTCAGTCCTCATAAATGGTAAATGCCGGGTAGGTACCCTACACATAGGTCTGGAACGCTTCCTTTCCCAAATTACCATCTCATGCATCATCAATGTCCACCACATGTGGTGCCTCAGTAGTAAAAACGGGCGTTAAACACTTGCCATGCCCTCCTTGCGGCAGCGAGAGTGAGCAAGTGAGAATGAAAACTTATTTGGCTGGCTTTAATACTCACGAACACTTTCCCGGGATTTTTCAACATTTTTGACGCTCTTCCGCTTTTGAAGCGCCCATACCACTAGAAATATTACATCATTGCCGTAAGTTTGCCGAAACATGTTTAATGTCTCTTGAGGCCGATTTCCCAAGTAGAACGCACACTTTTAAGTTAGCTCTTTGTTCCAACTTGCTGTCCATGACGAAGTAGCAGACTAGCACAATCACGTGATGACAAAAATACCGATTGCACTACTTCCAATGTAAACACAGCTAGGTCGCTTGGCACACTGCTAGTTCAAGATTTCAGCTGCGCGCGCAACACCATATTCCTGTATGTTAGATATTTTCTTCTGTTTTCCATAGGTTAAGTACATCGATGTTTATTTATAATCAGTCATAAGTACAAATTGAATACTGGTGTTCACGTGCACCTCATTTGCATAAACAGTTGTTTTTATCTTTTTGTTTTTTCCCGCTATCTCTCACATCATTTTTATTTCAAGTGTACGTTGTTGAAATGATTTTTTTTTCTGTTGGAGCCAGTGTATTTTTAAATCGCTTTAAATTAAAAGTTCAGTGCGAGAAGATTGCACGAGTTTTCCAGTAAGTAGTTCTTCATTTAAAGAGAAAATACGCCCTTGAAAAATAAGACGAGATACCTGAATACAAAACAAAATTTCTACGGAATAAAAGGATGAATAACGGGTGACAGATGCTCTCAAGGTCTTTCATAATTAATGTACAGTTTAGCAGCACTGGGAAATATGACACAACGCTAGTGAAAATTACGTCCGTTGCAGTTGAAGCTTGAGAAAGAAACACGTGTTTTTTTATTTTGTCTTGTTATCTACACG
Organism: Metallyticus violacea; assembly: GCA_030762175.1. Lineage (NCBI taxonomy): Eukaryota > Metazoa > Arthropoda > Insecta > Mantodea > Metallyticidae > Metallyticus > Metallyticus violacea. Next base: position 2,027,192 of record CM060844.1, read on the forward strand.
ATATCTAAAAATGGAGCTTGTCGGGTACTTGATTGTTATTAAAGGTTGTACATTAAGATCGATAATTTACGTGGTAAAAATCTAACAGAAATCTACAGTGTTTTCTGTGAAGTTTGTGGTTGAGTTTACAGTGGACCTTAGTAGAGTTTCTCTTTGGGCTAATCGTTTTTGTGTTTCAGTATAGACCAGGAATGCCTTTTACATCAACAGATGAATGAAGTGTGAAAGGCGAATGCGCTGCAAGAAAACCGTCGCGTGAATATGAAGAACTTTCGCAAGCCATGGGGATTTGAAATGTTAGTTTTTTCGTATTTTGAGAAATAATTTCCAGAAAAGAACATGCACGATGAGTTTTTCACTTCTTGACTGCTGAACAGAAGCATACAATACAGACTTAATAAACGTGGATTAGAGAAATAGAATCGAGAGTTGAAATCACAATCCAGCGATTTGAGAGGTTCCTTTTCCCCTCATTAACCAACACCGGTTTTCAAAAGGAACGTGCCATATCGTTACTTTTCGGTTGATCCAGGCGGTTACTTTCCCATTGTCCCGCACCTTGCGGCAGTCCCTGTCGTTGGCAGACAGAGGATTACAGTAGCCTTTGTTGTGACTTACCCTGCGGGGTTATTGGAGAATGAGCCAACATCGCTCATTGCTGGGACATTGCATGTAACTCGTCTATTTTACTTCGAAGATCGTACCAGCGATTTTATTAAATGGAAAACGATAAAATATATGAACCTCTCTGTAAGTACCTGTTTATACACAAACTCTTTTTAACTATGAGAGCTCCGACCATAGGCAGGGAAAATTATTTGTTTTTGTTTCATTTATTTGAAATATGAGAGCTAGTCAATATGCACTGAGAATTATTATTTTTTTTTTTTACTTACGAAGTACACAGGGTCAAGCTGACTTGTTTGCATTAAGTTATATGCACTTTCTGAATCGTCAACCTTCTTCACGACAGCCTCTGATGAACAATAACGCTGGCCCGCTGCTCATTTTTAAGACGATGTGCACTAGGTAAGGCACAATGCTCAGGAGGCTCAAAACTTTCTAGTACCGTTGTTAGCGGAGAGACTGTGCTGTACCATGAAATCACCAAAACCTTGCTTGGCCTTCTTTTATGCCGGAGAACAAGGTCATTTGCTGACCGTCCGTAATGGTGAAGCTAAGTCCCACCTCGGTTCAGGTGTCTCATGCTTTAGGAAATGTGCAACATGTGATTCTTCTTGAACCACCAGCTTGTCGCGAGACATCACTAATCACGTGAGGTCTGCTCTTGTCATGAAAAACTGTTTCACCACCGCATCTCCACTGTATGACGAGAAAAAGAAAAAAACATACTCGATCTTTATCGACATTTATTAAGCTTTCTAAAGCAGAGGTTTTGAGAATATTCCATAAAAATCGAATATAGCGCAAGAGTATTTTCTTCTACATCTCGTATTCATGTTAAAAACTGCTTTGCCGTAGCAAGTGAAAGTTCTGCACAATCTTTAGAAGGCTAAACAGATGAAACAATTACTGTGACTTGCATCTTCATTGAGATATTTCAAAATGAATTGCTGGCGCATCCACTATACACCCCAGATTTTAAGTTTCTTCCTGTTCATCATCATCAGTCACGGCTAAAGAGAAGTTTTGAAGACCTGCAAACTTCACAAACGGGACGATGATTTTGGGGTATCGCTGGAAAAAAATGTATTAACTTAAAATAAGATATGTTGCAAAATAAATATAATATTCAATTTAAAAACTTGTATCTTCATTAATATGGTGAATGTTTCCACATCTTTGGGAAATGTATTACTAAAAAGAACAGTTGGATGAAGAAACGCATGATTATCGCAGCGTTTTAAGCAATCTCGAAGGGATTTAAATGTGGAGAAGTTTGTGAACATGTAAATGTTAAAAAATAATGACATTAAAAGTAAGTTTAAACGTTATAAGACAAAATTAGGTGCCGTGAATGAGAGAAACAATCTATCTACACTTTACACAAAGTTAAATAGCTAATTTTTTAGCTTAAATGCAGAATTTAGTAAACAGTTTAATTTGTCAAAGTTGCCATCTTTCATTATTGTCTCTGAGTCTGAACAGCTGCTTGAATTTCCTTACCTCATTAGTAGAATAATCGGAAGGAGCAAGATCCGGTGAATATAGTGGGTGCGGCACATCAATTGTCATATTGGCCATTGGTGAATCCTATGTTGAGGTAGCCAGTCCATTAACAGTCTGGTCATTAGACAACAACTCTTTCATCCTTCTGTGCCTGTGTCATGCTCTGACAAGTTGTAAACGGTCTTCTGTGTAGAAGTTTCTTGACCACAGTTTTGACGTCTTCCTTCTCCAAAAAACCATGCAGTCCAGTCTTTCTCTATTTTACAACAAACGAACACTGTCCTTTCGTTACACACCCTGCTTACTACCGCCATCCCACCTGTCGGATAGCGGGACATTCGTAAAACACGGCTATTGTAAATTATTTCCGAACGCTCCTCGTAGAAGAAGAAGACAGTCATGTGTAAAATGTTTATGTCATTTTATGAACCAGAGTGCATGGTTATTTTCTGTTGAACAAATAAAAAAAATTCAATCCCCGCCGGGGACACCCCGCGCATCGACAAAGCAACATATGACATTTGTCAATAACAAAACAAACAAAAGGGACGTTACAATAACAATAATTATATCTCGCGTATATGTTTTCTTTCACTCCATACATTTATGTGTGGAAAGTTCGCAGCGCAGACCATAAAAGTGATTTTAGGTTAAATAATTTTGTTGTGCTAACTTCACTTGTAATTAATTTCTTTGTTTAAAAATGTTAAACATAACAAACGATTAAAATGTTCATTAAAGGTGCAATTTTGCACATTTTTATTAATAAACAAATGATTATAAGAGATGTTCCAGAAACGGAATGTTTTTATTTTGCGGGACTGTCCATTGAAAGTCTCAGTAAATGGAAAGCTAGTAAAAGTTTCAAAGAAATACAGTGAGTCCTTTTTATAAGGATAGAAGTCAATTAATCTAGCCCCTTGTATGCTACGCCACCACAACAATAAAACATTTATCTCTTTAAACGCTGAACACGACCGAAGTTCGTCACGACAATGCCACTGTGCACACAGTTTTGAGAATAATGAAATTTTTGCAAGCAACGGGAAAATCAATTCAGATAGGGATACTGTTTCCAACTCTCAAGAAAAATTGAGAGGTTATCATCTCGGCAGTGCAAAAGAGGAGGAGGTTGGTGCTATTTCCAGAGAAACATAGCGTGGCTGCAACTTTGTACTCAGTGTAGAATACTTGGAAAAGAAATAAACAGAGCTACTGACTTATGACCTTTTACAAGGGGCATTCAGAAAGTTTTGCAAGTGTCACCTTCAAAGTCCAAATTAGGATTAAATCCTCACAATCCTTCAAACAATCTATCAACACACACACACACACACACACGGTGTATCCACTTGTCAAAAACACTACGATACGCAGACTGATACTGTCAACAGAGCAAGGTTCTGTACTCGTTTAAAAGATTTTCCAGCAATGCAACATTTCACTCGAAATCAGGGAAGTCAGGGCTGTAGGGAGGATGGCGAATCAATTGGATTTTGGCGACTTCCAGTTACCTCAAATTTGCAGCTGCTCTGTAAGGAGACGCATTGTCATGCAAAAGACAATATATAAATGTCGTAGTGTTCTCCGTTCACTTTCATTTCTTCTGACATACAGTCAAGTACTACTGGCCCTCCATAGTTGAAGAAAACAGCGAACATTTTGTCAAAGAACAACTGGGCTTACCTACACGCAGTTCTGAGCTTTATTTCGGGTAATGTCGTAATAAAACCGACTTTCATCAACTGTGTATCTGTCAAACGTTTAGGAAACATGCCCAGTAGTTTCTCCTCTGCCTCTCTTCATTGGTTAGGGAATACGGAACGGAACACATTTTCCGAAGATTTTTCGCAGTTTTAAATGTTCATTGAGTATACTGTTAACGCTGCAAACACTGATATCCATTTCAACATAAATGTCAATTTGCATCCACCAGGTTCCTCAATGTCGTTCACAGCTTCCCGAAGTCGGTCAGAGCGAGGGTTGTTTTTCAGTCTCTCGTCCTTCTTAAAATTATCGAATCCACGCTGCAAAGCTATCAAATGAACACCCTTGATCTAGCTTATAGCGTGTGAAAGTGTAGAATATAGAGTTTTCTTCAGAAATATTCACCATTTTTCACCAGCTATTGGCACAGAACTGTACTCAACAATGACGCCTGTGCATATTTTGACAGCAAAGTGCTGTAATAGTTACATTGTCCACGATGGATAGGCTGGTTGAATGCCCCTGGCACTTAGTAGCGGCATCTAAGAACTTGATCAGGGATAGTTAAGGAAGCTTTGGATTTCCCTGAATACTTTTGTGTGACATGCAAAACCCTTTCGTCTCCGGGAAACGGTATATCTGCTCTACAGTAGAGACCTCCTCAGGGACTGGATCAGTCAAGGAAGCAATAAATAGCGGGCAAAGGAGACGGAGAGAAAAAAAGTGTAGCGGAAATGGAAAATGCGAGAAGGAAATGGGGAAAGGAATAAACGAAGCAAACATGAAATGACGTCATCTTGCAGTCTGAAGTCAGTAGGATTTCTTGCTTCCGGCTCAATGAACACTGAGACTTGCTGCTGGTGAAACAAGCCTCTTATTAGGGTAACGAGCCCAATGCAGGGCAAGTCTCAAGTGGGCAGTTTATGGCTATCTACTGCGTACATATTGCTCCACAACTTCTGATATTTTTTGTACTAGGAATATTCTAAAAGTTCTCGGCCTTACTCAGAGATGGCCAAGTTACTATGATAGTTGTAAGCGACCTTCCTTCAGATAGCGTGCTGTAAAGTTCCACACGCAAAAATCGTGTTGACATTTTCTGCAAAACATATAAAATTGAAATACGATCTGTGATAAAGTACTTCATTATGTAGAGTTTAATCCCAGTAGAAATACAAAAGCTGTTAGATTCCACATTAAAGAATTCTTCCCCTTCATTTTCGACGGTTAAAAAGTAGGCTGCTGAATTTAAGAGTGGTCGTACATCCATTCAAGATGATGAGCGCTCAAGGCGTCCAAAAACTGCTGCGACTGATGAGATTGTGACAAAAATTGACAAAGTCGTATTCAACGATTGCAAAGGCCATGTCCACTACATTCCACATCAAGTTTTGAGTATGAGAAAGCTTTCAGCTCTATGGGTCCCGCATTTTTTAAGCAATGAGTCAAAAGCGCATTCGAATGAACGTTTCGCAAGCGTGTTTAGACTTGTTTAATCAATTCCAGTCAGTTTCTCCGACGTTTCATAACACTACACACCTCAGACGAAGTAGTCCAAACATTGGTGACAACAGGTGAAAGTGTATTAAAGAAAGCAAAAACGGCTCCATCTGCAGGAAAAGCCATAGCTACGGTTCTCTGGGATTCTCATGGTGAGGTGCTCCAGAAGGGCAGAACCATCACCGGGAGTATTACGCTTCATTATTGCACCAAGTGAAAGCTAAAAGATCATGATAACCGCGTTCACACACGTCTGAGATTGTGCAGAAATGGCTGGTTGGACGAAGATGAATTTGAGTTTACTTTTCACAGTTGGGAAAATTTAATGACGAGTGGGACTAATGTGTTCATTTACAAGGTGTCTGTGTTTCTTCGTAAGGCGAAGAACGGCCCTCATACAATTTCATTCAAAGCCCCTGTTTGTCATTTCACATGAAAATAAAGACATTCACATTTACCTACTTATTATAACAGTCATTTGTGATTTAATTGAAATTTACATAATTAAGATTTTTACATTAATAAATATCACACAATTAGCATTGTTTCTCTTCTGTGGCAGAAAACAAAAAGGATATACTGTAATGAGCTAGTGTTTCAACCTTGGACCTTCGTAGCTAAAGCCCAGCAACACGTCGAGAGGCACATAGGCCGAAATCGATAAGATGCAGGGGACAGTGTGTAAAATGCCAAGGTCGATACTTCTTACAGAAACACACAATACTTTAACATTTATTCGCTTGTTTAAGCTGTTACGCAACAGTATTAAGCTTTATATTCAACCTCTCTGGTCATTAGCGCCCCAATCAATTCAGGCTGGGGGTTCTTTTGCACCACATGGTTTAGTTCCCATCCGAAGGAATTCATACTAAGGATTTTTACGCCCTAAAACATCGACAATGGCAGAGTTTGAACCTGGATCTCTAGTCTACCACTGAACTACCAAGACCTACTACATACTTAAGCTACAGTGGTGGAGAGAATTATTGCATTGCCGTTATTCCTTTAATATTTATAGCACGCCTTCTTTATAATTTTATTATACTAATAGATTATTTTGTATAATTCCACGACAGTCAGTTTGCATATAATAACTCAATGATAGCAGTGGGGTTTCCGGTAACTTGCGCTTACATTTGTAAACCATACGGAGGCAGTTCGTTTTGGACCTGGCTTATAAAAAGCAATTCTTTTACTGTCGTAGTTGCTATATCCGTTTAGAAACCCAAACGATGTAGTGTTGCAGTTGAGCGCAGTTGTCGTGAAGCGTTCACAGCGACATTAAGAAGTAACAAACCGCTTCAATTACCATCCAACGTGGGTATGCTTAGATTGTTATTAAAACCTTTTGGAATTATTTTATATATACCCAGCCGGTATCAAACTAATATATGATCGTTAGTCAATATTCCAACAATAACACTGATAAACTCTCCCCAGTTGAACGTTCGTCTGCTGTTAATCTACACTGCTATTAGCTGAAACTAAAATAGTATTAGTGCTGTAAGACACAACACTTCTATCGCTATATTATGAAAGGCTCTGGAGACTGGCTTGGCCCGTCTTCTACAAGAGAAGATGAGTGTTTCGAATTGTGAGCTTCTGGTAGTAGACACTGTTTCCTGCCAAATTCTGTAAACTCTCTACTCTAACACTGTGTAGTACAAGTTTTGACACAGCAAATAATGAATACTCATAGAAACGTTTTGCTTGTCCAGTTTCTCACAGTAATCCCCCTGGCACTGTATGCAGTGTTCCGTCCTCTGCAACCACTTCTGCAAGCATCGAAGCCACACAGTTTCCGGTACTGCAGATGCTGCAACCGCTTCTTCAGGGCTAGAAAATCGCTGACCTCAAGTCGGCTCTTCACAGCAGGGAATAGGAGGAAATCGCAAGGTGCCACTTCGGAACTATAGGATGCCTCAGTTCCTTGCAGAAACTCCATTGTTACATTAGCGGTGTGAGCTGATGCATTGTCATAGGGCAACAAAATGTCCCTTAGACCTGAAACACTTTCGGAAGTCACGCTTCTGCGTAACATTTTGCAGTAGCAAATTCTCTGATTTTCGAGCACAATGGTTGTGGAGAAGATGGAACCATTTCTTTCCCTCACTCCTTGACCTCTTCACTACACTGAATGGTTGATCATCGGGGAAAACCCAAATGCAGAACTGGCGTTTAGTTTCTGGATCAAACTGATATATCCATAACTATATGTGAAACTTTCCACAGTTAAATCTTCACAGTATTTCTTGGTACCATTCCATTCTGTGGAGCTTTTCTACTTCAGACAAACTACGGGGCACCCCTCTTGAATATTTTTTTATACGAACTAATAGGAAGTGCTTTTAGGTCACTCTTGGATCATCTCTGATCATTGTTTCCATAGATGTGATGTTCTTCTCAGTCACTACTGTTGTTGTACTGTCATTCTTCTCTTCATCTTTAAGAGATTGCCGTCCCTCTTTAATTGTCCTAACCAGCGAACTCGTGAAGGAGAAAAGTCCCCTCAAACACTCAAATGACTGCGTTTCATTATGCTACGTTTGAAATCGCACAAAAATGCACTCCATTGCGCTTACGCTTCACACTTTCCAGAAAGTGAATAACGCAACATAGCTCTGCCTGTTTCCATGGCAATGCCAATGACTTCACAATTTCGACCCCGCAACAATGCTTTCTCTCAACAAACTCAACATGCTGAGTTTGCGCATCATTTGCTTGACACGCTTCTTTTTAAAGCTGAAATTCACGATGAAAAAACTTAATATTTGGCACAATTGGGGAGATAAAATGAAATTCGCAGGAAGAGCTTCGCACAGTTTCAGAACTACTTTTAGAAGCCTAAACGCCATAGGAAGAGGTGTACAATTGAACGGGAGACTACCGCAAGAAAAACAAAGCGCAATAAGATGTAGGCATGCAAAATTAAAAAGCTCGGTTACGTTTTCAACAGACCTTGAAAACCATTCATTCGATAATAGGGAAATATTTAAATCTGCTTTTGTGTGTTGTTCAGTGGACGAAATCATAGTTGGATAATGTTCTTGTGTTACAGTGAAAAGAGATCATTGAGCCTGTGCATTTATATAATTTGAACTAATTAATTGTAATTCTTGACTTGTTTCATGTGCTGTATAATCTTCAGATATTGACAAACGTGTTTTATGTTTCACTACTTTATCTTCTATAGAAGCACTTATTAATCACAAACTTTTTTCATGTATACTTTTCAAAAGGAAAGATTAACAGACTGACAACTTATTTTACTTACATTGCCCTGAAGAGGAAACATTTAATTTCTATTTGAAACAATTTGTTCCTCAAATTAAATGGAAGCACGTGGTGAAAGTTTAGTTGACCTGTGTTTAAAATTCTGTACGGGTCCAGGGCCCCTATCGCTATTCCAATACATGGTCTCTGGCGAACGTGATCTTGTAACTTTTTCCCTCCTTCTTCCTCCTTTTCGTAGTCTGCTCTTTATTATTCTGTCATATGAAGAAAGGTCTATTTTGTTTCATTGAAATGAAAAGCAAACGGAGTATTTCGAGATGTAGTACACATATACATTTCCGGTGAGATGTTCAGAAGTGTGACTATCGGCCACGCCATTCAGAAGCTCATTTAAGTCAAACCTGTTGCATAACACAACGCGAATTTAACACAAATACTGAACAGTGATTACTTGTTTCATTACACAATGACGTATGGGGAAACTTCACTTCATGTTCCACTGTGAAGCAATGATTAATACAGAATTGACACATTTCAAAACGAGTGATGCTAACCTCTACCTCCTGCATAAGTCATAAGTAGTTCCATGTCACTGAAGAACTGTGTTATGTTGTGTTCCAGATCGTCCAATGTCTGGGCGTAAACTCTCTTTAAAGTAGCCCCTTAGGAAGATGCCCAGTGCAGTTAAATCAGGAGACCTCGGTGGCCACAGGTTCTTGGAGATTATCCAGTCGTCAAAGAAACGTCCATGGATTCGTTTGACACACCATCCATGATCCAGCTCTACGTCGTCCAGTTGCTCAACAAATAAACTCCATGAAAATCCGGCCTGGGGCTCGCCCCTTAAAGAGTATATAGTGATCGTGTGCCCCAAGTGTTTTACAATCCGTGAATCGTTGACTTCTTTAAGGGTAGCTCCCAGGTCCACGCCTTGAACCCTGGGCAAGGAACGTTTTTCAAAATTTCCGGCAGAGAAGATCTGAAATTGAATAGACCACGGACAGTGACAGGTTAAGGGCCAATTTCCGCCCCTTTTTTTTTTTTTTTTTGTCAATTAGATATTTTGGTAAGAGGCACTAATAATATAATAGAGAGTTCCTCCCCGGGCAAAAATGCCAACCCAAAGATCTCCGGTGAGATCAACCAGGAGGTCTTCACTCAGGCTCCTCTGGGACACCTTCACGAAAGGCTCCGCTAAGAGGCTCAGAAAATCCCCTTGAGAGACCCCAAATTAACTTAGATGCCATCAGTCAGACAAAATGACAGAGATTACCCCAGATCTGTCTAAATACAAGACGAGACCATAGACTCCTATAGTACGGAGATTACTAAGACAGAACAAAATGACATGATATCCAGTAAGTAATCTCCCAGGGACATTGAGGTACACCATACATTGTTTAGACTAGTAATAGCTTTGCGGCACGTAGTTAGAAAGATTCACCCTAGGAGGAATACTCTAACAGTTCTGAAGCTATAGGATAGGTTACAACTGAAATCCTTAGCATTACCCTCAGGTCCTGGAGTTGTTACAATCAACTTTTCAAAGCAGATAAGAACAGTTCGGTCTATATTTAATATACAATGACCTCGAGTTCAACAAAAGCCTGCCGTGGCCACAATGTTATGCCCATGTAAGACCCCCCCGCAGGGTCGGTCAATTGAACGTAGCGAGAAGTAGGCTATCTTAGGAAATGAGGTTCGACATCTTGTGTTTGCAGGAACCCTATCCTTTTAATGGAAAATTGGCCGCATCCTCAAGAGTAATCGTCCCACTGGCAGATATAGTATATAGCACCTATACCTTTCCACTGTGTTAGTATAGAAATTCTGTACGCCGGCAGAGCATGCATATTAACCAGTTTGTATTTTCAACCAAGTTTAGAGGAGATACTAACGTCAAGTCTCATCTTTGGTATGGGGGGGGGGGGTCCTCATGGAAGGGCTGTTAATGGAATTAAGACTAAAAGTTGCAAACAGACCGGGTAACCCACCCATATTTATCGGACATATGGCGGTTGAACATTACAGTATAATATTCCCACGCAACAAACCTGATTCATGAATGGAACAAACTGAGAATAATCAATTTCGAATTAGATTAGGAACATTATGGGAATTGAAAGACTTCCTCAAAATACGACGAGATAAACAGAACCTTTATACTACCAAGGAATGTAAGCATTTAGCCGAATGCAATGCATCAATTCCTAAAATGAAGTGTAGCGGACCCTGGAATGATCTATTGCAGCGTTTTCGTACAAACACTATAAAGAATAGAAAACTTGATCAAAATTCTTGATCGCAAGACGCAGATTTATAAAAGGAGGAAACTTGCCAAGACGAGAAGGGGCCTCCCATGTGGAATCGTTAAGCGAAATCCAACTTATCGAGTATGTCCACTCATATACAGCTTCCCGGGCGGAAACGACAGAGGACTGGAATCTCCTGTCCTGTCTATCATTCTCGGAGGATGAACGAACAGTTAGAAGGGCTCGCGTATCTCTGCGGAGGTCTACAGGCCTTAGGGCCGAGGTTAACTTCCGACTGACTCTTAACGAGAGTTCGAGGCAAGGAAACAGGCAGATCTGTTTATTTTGAGCAAAGGTTCAGATACAGACCTCCAACTTCTTAAGTCATATAGACCCGATTGTTTCCTCAATACTCTTGCGAAAGTTCAAGAAAAACGCCTTATCAGTAGATTAGACATTTAAGAGAGATGTGTCTCCACCAAATTGGTTTTAGAACAAGAAAATGAGCAGCAGATGCAATCAGCCACTCCTTGGGGAAAGCTTCGACACAGATAGCAAAACACGTATATGAGTTTTTGTATAGTCTTTGACAACTTATGGTGGCCTACCCGTATTCCAAGAACTGGAATGTTCAAGAAACGAAACATTAGTCGTTAATGGACTATTTCAACTATAAAACAAGAGATCAAAGGGTTCCATTATTCCTTGACTTAGCCGGGATCCTTGCACACAAAATTATAATACTTGTTCATGATATCTGAAATACACCAGTAGTGTAGTAATGACACAGCTGCCGACTGAGCAGCAAAAACCAAATATAAAGTTTGAAAATGCGGATATCCAAAGACCGCAGATATACATTAACTTGTTGATCATATTTCGGCTAAGGCTTTTCTAATCATGAACTAAATTGCTCGTTTACCTAGAGATTATGGCACCACCTCTAAGGCCATAACAACGTGGTATTAGCTTCAATTGTAGAACATGGTGCGAGTATCTGAGCGCATAGGTGTTTCCTTCAGAGAAAAATCCTAATTAGGATGGTTGGGTTTTTTTCCACCATACCAGGTGTTACAAAAGCGATATTGGTCCAGGAAGAACAATTTCACCAAAGCTTCACAATTAACAGGATGTCCTGTGATAGTAATAAAGGAAAAAACACTAAGAGGTCGAAGAACTTACACCTTCTTCCCACTAATAGATGAAAGATTAAAAATGAACTACCCATCCCGGGTGTTGTTCATTACTTAACAGGATGTAACTCCACAGCTTTGGTCTAAGACTGAACAATAGACACTCCCGGAATGTAACAACAACACAGATTTTAGACAAGACTTTCAAAGACGAATACCACTTTACCATATTAACATCGTGGCTGACTCCTCTTCGAGCTTTGCTTTGTAGCCACTTTCTGGAGTTTGGAGTTCGCTCATGTGCCGGAGACCCAGGAGCTCCTCTTGAAGACCGAAGAGGTGAAAGTCTCAGGGACTATCCAGTGGACCAGATTTCACGTAGTTTTAAGCACCTATTGTTATAATTATTAAATTTATTATAATAATATTAGGTTTAAGAAATAGAACAAGTCTGTCAAAAATAAACAGTAGAAATGTGATTGTATTAGATAGTAGCACTAACAATTGTAAAAGTGACAGAATCAAAAAAAGTAGAGATTTAATAAATGTATTATGTAGCTAATTAAATGCGTACAGTTATAGAAAGGGTAGCATTAATTCAGTAGGGAAAATTATGACTGTGAACTTTTGTTAAGTAGTGAAATTTGCAGTCCTAACCAACGTTTAACTTGTAGAACTGTAGAAAACTGCAGTTAGGCACAAGCACTGTGCATTCTTCTTGTATTTAATGTAGTTAGAAAAAATAATCAACATATACAAAAATATACATAAAATAAAATGATGTTGCATACTAAACCCTAACTTTAACTGGGTGCTTCATGAATGCCATGACTTTTGGAATGGACAGAATACCTGAAACCGACGACATAAACCAGCTGATAGACCTATGTGGTTTTAGGTGACGCAGCTCTCTGACACACTGCGACCGTATTGACTTATACTGCCACACCAACCGTGGGCAGTCTAGATGAACGATGTTTGCATTCATCAGAGATCCAGTTGTTTCCACTTTGTTTACTAGTTCTTATATTTTGTTTCTTTCGTGGGAATGATAACACCAAGTTTCACTGGTATGCCTTTCGAGTAGATTTAATTGAATTCGTAATTCCAGTATTGCTTTAAAAGGAAGATTTGTTGGTTTGATTTATTTATGGACGCTCTTTAACAACTCAGTTTAACTTTACCAAATCTTGTGTAAATCGAGACATGTTCAATAACGCCACCAGTGAAACGCGAGGAACATCTTCAGCCGAGGCCTGAGATTGTTCGAACAATAATTAAAATGTTTAAAGAGAGGAGGCAATCAATTTCACAGGAAAGTGAACCCGAAGTTCCATCGGAAGAAAGCTGCTGTCATTATGAGAGAGGATCATCAAATAACATCAAAAATCTGAACATTTCAATGGTTGCCGCCCACATTTACAAATGAAACGTATTTGTGTACGATGATTTCCAAGGCTGCTGCGTACAGTTGACGATGCGGAGTTTCTTTCAAAGGTAAACACGCTACATCGTTTCGATCATGAGTGTAAACAGCTCTGTGTGCTAAAGTGGTTGCTTCTGCTGGAAAAGCAGCGTTCATTTTTCGATATTCAAGGGATGATGTACCTGCACAATACAGAGATGTCTTGAAAATGCTGCAAGGCACTTCTTGCTGAATATCTCACAAATGTGTTACATGTTGCTCAACCTCCCTATAGTTCAGCTCGAATTCTATTTCTTTTCGCCAAATTGAAGGAACGCACTAATGGAGGACATTTTTTCATCATCAGAAGCAGCAGTGAAGGCTGCGGGAGCGATTTTGAAGGTTTTCTGAATGTCTTTCATTCTTTACTGAACAGCCTCTGTATTTTCCGCACTTCTACTCGGTGCTTTAGGAGCGAGTTTCATCTTCGGTGCACGTACGTCCATATTATCCTTGTCCTACGCTACTGCAGATTCTCTGTAAAGTTCATTTAACTCCGCTTTGATTTGAGCGGCGGTCCACTTCTCCTGCTTGCTCTATCTGTCCCTTCTTACGCGACAGTGGTCGATTCAGTGGGTTGAAAGCTTTCTACCCACCATCACCCCTCACCAGTGGTCGTCGCATTTGTTTCACGCTCTCGGCAGATGTTTCTATTCGATGCGGGTACCGGCAATATGGCATTGAGTATGTAGCTGTCTTACACTTTACCATACTATGAGCTTGTTTAACTGAAAGTCGCAAGAACAGTTTTGATAAATTATTTAATTCTCTTTACTCTTTATTTTTAACACCTTATCGCAATACAGACGTATGCTGGTGGTCACCTAGAGCCGTGATGCAACAAGCACTTAATCTGCGCTATTCCACACAAAATGAAACATACAAATGTTTTCCTTGGTGATGCTTCGCCAATGTCTTCTACGAGGTGAATCATTAAGTAAGTTCTAAATATAGAACTTAACCATTTTCTAGATGTGATAAATATAAAAATTATATTTCACTTTTCAATATAGTTATCCTTTATTGCAATACACTTCTGACAACTTTGAATTAACGTTTCAATCCCCTCCCCCAAAATAGTCAGAAGACTTGTCTGCAGCATCCATCACTTCTTCGTCACACTTAAATCTCCTTTCTCGAAGTCGTTTTTGAGTTTTGAGAAGAGGAAATAGTCACTGTGAGCTAGATATGGGCTATAGTGTGGATGGTCCATCTCTTTAAAGCCACATTTCTTCACAGCTTCCTTTGCAACAAGAGTTGTGTGCACAGGCGCATTGTCGTGAAGAAGGCGCACACCACCACTCAGCTTTCCTCGCCTTTTCTCTCTGATGGAAGCACGTAGTCTGTGCAGTAGGCCAGTATAGTACTCCCCATTTACTGTGACGTTCCTCTCCTTGAACTCAATGAAGAGCATCCCTTCACAGTCCCAAAAGATTGTGGCAATGATCTTCTTGGTTGATTGAGTGGCCTTGGCCTTTAGAGATGGTGCTTCGCCAGGTTTGCACCCAATCCATTGATTCTCTTTTGGACAAGGGATCATAGTAGAGGACCATAGTTTCATCTCCTGTAACAATGATTTGCAGAACTTGTCTGAGGGGGGATGCTTCCCCATATACACCGTCCAATCACTGTTTAATTTCATTTGGAGTAAATCCTTCTTTCGTGAAGAACTTATAACAGCTCGATACTCTATTTTGAACATGTCACAATATTCTACACATAGTAATCTTTATGCAACTTTATCTGAACAACTGATCACAGTTACAGCTGCAACTATTTACTTAACAGATAAGGTACGACACCAGATAAGGGTTTTGTGAAAGCGATACTCTTATCCGCGAGGCCGAAATCTTATGGACCTACCCTCGTAAATGCATTGGTGCTGAAAGTCGGTTTTATTATATACCGCTCCAGATAAAGCTCAGAACTTCATGTGGATAAATGAGAATGACCCAAGACAAGATTTTCGTTCTCGGAAGCGAATGTTCACTGTTTTCTTCAACTATGACAGTGGTTGACTATATGTCAGAAGAAATGACATGAATGGAGAATACTACGGTACTTACATTTTGGATCCTTTATTTGAAGAGCTGAGGGGGCCGCGTTCAAAGACAGGAATTTCAAGGCTGTTACTTTTGTACGACAATGTGTCTTCTTACAGAACAGCTGCAAATTTGAGGAAACTGGAAGTCGCCAAAGTCGAGGTACTTGACCTTCCACCCTGCAGTCCTTAACTTGCATCGTGCGACTTGTGGTTGTTTCCTTGAGTGAAATTTTGCGTTGCTGGAAACAAGTGCAGGATCTTGCTCAAGCTCTGTTCAGATCTGTTGACTATATCTCAGTCCGAGCACCGTAGTGTTTGCACGGTCTACAACTACGTATGGAGAGTACTTTGTGAGATCAAGATTTCCAATTCAGTTCTTAGCTTGGACTTTAAGGTGACACTTGCAAATTTTTCTCATTGCACCGCCTACTTAGGAGAGTGTATAAAACAGTATTAGCAGTTTATGTGACTCAATTAAAAGCTAGTGCGCCACCATCGCTCCCAAAAAGTGCATTTACATTTATAGCCTGAAAGTAATTGCTGTATTTACGTCATGGCTGTATCAACAGTAAGAAATATACTAGAAACGTGATATCAGGGAAACCTGTGAATAAGAGGAAATTTCATGAACTATACAAAAATTTACCTGAAATAAAATATTACCTATAGACATTATTACTAGAAAACTATTGCGTTTCCAAAGTAGAAAATAAAATATTCACGTGGAATAACAAACTACCCACTCTTAGACCTTGGCTTATTAACATACACAGCAATGATGCTTGGGTTTGAAACCCCAAGCAGTATCCTCCGACCATCAAAATGAATGAACATTATTAAATACAACACAAACCTTCAGTAAGTCGTAGAAACCAGAGGACCAACTTTTCGTAACTATAAATTGTTAAATTGAAAACTGCTTCATTCACACATTCGTACTAATGTCTAATAATTCTACAAATTCCCATAATTAAACACATTCAGCCACAGTTCGTCTTAGCTTTTATGGTAACATTATAAAATAAAGGAAAACACGCTAATGAAAAAAAAAAAAAAATACATGCGAACATGTTGGTGCATATAAAATTTTATTACGGTTGAGTTGGTTAACTATAAACGAACATGGAACCGCTAAAGCAGATGCACAACTGTTGAGGAAATTCTGAAGCTCAGGCACAGATTCTCCTTGCGAAAAATATGTCGTACACCGGGGGTAAAATCATATTGGTATTGGCAACTCTGAAAAATAAACAACCATTGAAGATAGTTCGCAGAGCCGCCCAAAATAAAAGACAAGCACACGCGAAAATAAATAATATGGAAATTTACTATATTCATCTCAGTTTACAACTGGTACTTGCATCCACGAAATTATTATTATTATTATTATTATTATTATTATTATTATTATTATTATTATTATTATTATTATTATTATTATTTATGCACTCATTCTCTTGCAATTAACTTTATAAAATTGTGAACTCACTTTATATAACTTTACAAAGTTTGGTTAAGTAGGGTGCATATACGTAATTTTGTATTGCTACAATATTTTGCAAGCACACGACCATATTTACTTTTCTGGATTCTTTGGAATTAATTCGTAGTTGCTTACCGCATTGTTAAACCATATCACAGCAGAACAATGTGGAGATATAATTTCAATGGTGTGCACCAATGCGTTTCATGTTTTCATTATTCTCCACTCTTTGTATTACGTCACTTTTATGTATCAAACTTACTGTTATACACATCTTTATTAAAATGTATCGTTTTTCGCCGTTTACTATAAAACACTTTCGTTTTTCATGTCCTTACAGTTAGCAAACAATAAACGTTATGCTGTTTGTTGACGACTGCGAGAATGGTAAACAGCAAATATTAAATTTCCCTCTGTAGAAAAGTTCACACATTTTGCCACTAGGGGTGCTATTACTACACAGAGCGTTACGAAACGAGTGTAAGTTAGAATACTTGTGCGTTAAGTTAGGTTATCTTTAGTTCTTTCGATCCCCCCCCCCCAAACTCTCTTCCCCTTTCATTCCACTATTTTAAAATCCCCGGATGATACATAAATTTGAGTTTTCTATGAATTCAATATGACATTGATTTTTCTTCTTTTGCCCCCTCCCTTAATTTTTATACTCACCATTGGTACCATTGTTTACGCATGCGTTGTTACCTTCTTTTTGGCAACAGTTGCTGTGGTGACGCGATTTTCATTATAAAAGAAAGAATAAATAATCTAAAACTACCATGGAAGTACTTCTAAAACGAAAATTGCTATTGATGCGGTGTTTTCACCGAAATGGAGTTCATTCATTTAACACAAGCAAATACTTCAACAATTATTAGAAAGTGTACTTACTAACATAAATTTAAACTAAACCATCTACTGACTTAAAAGAAAGCAATTTGTTTCCTCCTGCGATTAAGGCATGTAGTGTATGAGATATCGTCATATATGTTGAACTCAAGAGTCCCCTCGAAGTCCAACGCATTTTCCCCAAATTTTTTATTCTCTCCTGTATGCCCTTAAAAGACTCGTTTATCTCCTATATGATCTCATCATTTGACTAAATTTGTGTTCAACCAGGGAAGTTTTGTGTTTTGAGAATAGATGGTAATCCGAGGAGTGAGACAAGGTGAATAGGGAGGATGCAAAAGAATTTCAAATCATAGTCGGTCAATTCCTCCTGAATGTACCGACGCAAGTAATTTCTTTTGGCCATTCCCGGACGGTTTTAAGCGACCGCGGTCTTTTTTCGTACTTAATTAATTTTAGGTTGGCATGTATTTAATTGTTATTTTTTAACTAAACAATCACTGTGAGAGTCCAATCGCAGGTGATATATGCAACAACAGAATTCCCTAAAAACTGAAGCGGTTCGCCTCAAGTTTATACTACAGAGTACACATTCCGTCCGATGTCATTAAACGGGTGGATTCTTCCAAACAGTTGGCTTTAGCTCCAGACGTCACAGCTCATATTGAACCGCTAAGTTGAGATGATACCTCCCGAACCTACGCTCGCCTGTTAGCCAAAACAATGTCGTGGATTTTATTGACGATTTCCAACATCAACGCTAAGTTTGGAGCTCCAGGATATGGTGCGTATTCGATGCTTGTTCTGCCACGCTTGAACTCATTTACCAAAATGGAACGGGTTTGTAGGAAGAGAAGGCGTCACCCAATGAGGCAAAGTGCTCTCATGAGTTTATTAGTTTTTTTCTAATTATAATAACAATGACATCCCGCTAATTGAAAGAGTGACAATAAACATTGCCGAGGAAAGTTTACCATTAGATCATGATTTAGATATAGAGAAAAATGGCAAACTAAAATTTGCATTAGAAAAATTGGAGCTTTCTTATTACAAATCAAATGACATATTCAGCTGTATAGCTTTACATATGTCAAAAGTCAAATCCAAATATAGATCCATCCATGCGTGCTTAAATGATCATTAAATTTGTTAAAATAATTGTTATATGTGTTACACTAATGAAAAATATGTAATTGAGTTATTTTTATTCATGTAAGTTAGTGCTACAACCATTGTTCTAATTATTGCACTGCAGTAAACGGTAATGGGCATTTTTTGGTGCATGGATGATTTTATGTAAGCCGAATTCATGTTTTTTATATTTGCGATTCTTGTCATCAGCGTAGAACTTTCGTGTTGCTACTGTCAACGAGATAAGTAACCTTTAGTTTGATTCTAACCAAATAGCATGACTACCGTTGAATATTTCAAAATGTGCTTCCTGGTATCTACAATTGACGAACCTGTCGCTAGAGCACCACAAAGGACGCTCTCTTTCCTTGTTAACACATGGGCCTAGTTCACTTCAAAAGAGCCCTTTCACACATTAACTCAATATGCCATAAATTGCACTGGATCTGTATAAAAGTCGCTTACCTATGTGATGGGCCAATTTACCGAGGCAAGAGAGAAGGAGGGGGGGATCATTTATTTGCTAGTTTCAGTATCCTTGTCAAACGGAAAGTGTGTTATGTGCGAGAGAGTATTTCAAAAAGAGTGCATTTAATACATCATTTCTTGCACCAACTTCCTCATTTCATACAAACTATTTTATCATCATCTCCAGCACAGTGTTGTTCCCTGTGAAATAACTCAACCAAGACATGGTAGTATGGAAAACAAAGTGTTGCAAGTCGTCCAGTAATTTGATTCATTGAAATAACTTTATATTCCACATTTATGCATCTGATAACTAAGGAATTCCATTTCTGAGCCGAAATTATTAAGGGTCGATAAAGAAGCAATTTCTTTCCAAGTCGAGGGAAACTCAAATCGGAGAGGGTGGCGCAGAACGAAGGATTTTCTCGTTCATAACCGGGTAAAAATAAATTTCCCGTCTGTATTGCGCTGGTAAGCCTGTGGGATTCCCCAAGAGTGTTATTTATGCTGACATTGCAAGTTTGCAACCCCATTTTCTCCAGATCCCTATGCGAGTTTCACATTTCTTTCTGTTAACGCTGAAAACAAGGTTGTCCAAAGTGTTAAATGTTTACCAATACAATTTAAGTACAAAAAGTGCCCGCCAGATCAAGTTACGTCATTCTAATAGGCACGTAGGGCATTTGGAAATTATTTACTACTGCATTTCAATTCCTAGGGCGATGGACTGGTGTCATTCTGATAAGATGGCGTGTTCATTCGTTAAAAAGTGGAGAAAGACATGGGAAAGGAAAGAGCCAAACCTGGGTGGTCATGGGTTTGTTAGTGGCAGGGAATGGGCGTGCTGTCCGTCACTTGCCGGTCTCCCGCGTCACCACCACCACCGTTTCGCACGAGTCGCTAAACTTAGCGAATTGCCCAGTAAGTTAAATTTGCGAAGGTTATTACCACAGCCCGGAACTTAGGCAAAACATCAGGGTGAAAATATTTAAAGAGTCAGATAGAAATAGACATGTTTCCGTACATCTGGAAACCAATTTTTATTTTGCTCCTCCACTTTTTGCCTATTTTAAGATTTAAAACGTTTCTTTTTTATCTGTTTTGGATCGTTATAGAAATTTTAGTGGATTATTTACGCCTTTTAAAAAACACATAAAGAATTTCAATATTTCGAAGTGAAAAAAGTGATAACATTAAATGGCGTGTTCACTTCACATAAATATCTACTTAAAATCTTTGACACATTTATTTCTTTTCAAGCAGTCAAAAACTTCGTCTTTAACCCATTCACTTAAGCTCTTTAAATAGCAGAACCTCTATTAGTGAAAGGAACGCACGTTTGCCTCAGGCATACGAATATAAGGAAATAGAGGGGATGAGGGAAGTACTGTAGTTTTGACAAATCACCTTGTATCGAAATGCGCGATAAAATTCTAGGTAATTTTCGGTGGGGGTACCTTTTCAGTTACATAAATGTAACAAACAATTGCAAGTGAGAAAGATGAGAGCGGTACAGCTGTGCAATAAACCGTTCCTACAATGTGTTCAGTACGGAAGTATGAGAGATATTAACCTGATTCTCCTAAACGAATACACACAAAATAAACTCGACCAGAAACCACCGCTTTTTGCTCAATAGCCAGGACTATTCAAAACTACTTTACATTGTTGATCAACATTTTCATGTCGTTCTGAAAGGTGAATGTTCTATTGTAACTGGTATGAGTCCTTCCGAAATAGTTTGTTTTAAATTTGCCTCACTCACTTGAGCGGAAGTACAACGTTCTTTTTTTCCCCCATATATTCTCTCTGACAAGCGGCTGACTGACCGCTGATATCTTGAAAAACATCTTGTTGTTGCTTTTAACCAAGCAAGCTGAAATGTCATACATTAAATTTAAATTAGAAACAAAACTTTTATAATTTTTATCCATTCCGAAGTGCCTTAAACCAACCACTTAACCACATTCATTAGTATAGAAAATAAAATTTCATTAGCAAAATCTTAACTTTGATACAAAAAAAGAAGAAAACATTGCGGTAATTCTAATGTTATCTACTTTAAGTCAAAAACACTTCATTTTGTTTGTGCTGATTAGAGTAATACATTAATTTAATTCTGCATTTCGAAATAGATAATTAAGACCCCTGCTCACAACAGTTACTAAAGTCACGAAAACAAATATGGCAAATGAGGGAACGTGTTTGCGCAGAAAACTTTGCTAATTGCAAGTTGGTAACCCTGTCAGCTTTCACTGTCTCCAGGTCGCTGAACTTTCTTCAGTTTTCAGAGCTGCCAATCTCGCCCCTGTCTTTGTTTCGAAACGGACGGGCGTGCTTTGTCAGAGCGCGTGACGCAACACTGTCCAAACAATTGAATGTGGAAACGTAGAGTCAAGAGCGTGAGGTTAGGCAGGTCTCGCTAATACGGGTTTTCTTGAGTTTTCAATTGTAATTATTAATACGAATAGCATATTATGTAGCTGAACGTTCTTCTTTATTTAAACACTTCTTTATAAAACCACGGTCATACATTTGAAAACATGGACAGCGTAATAGCCTTTAAATAAGGATAGCGCTCACTGACAACTAAAAATGAATTCCTTATATATTTGGTACCTTATAATTGTGCAGCCGCCGCAACCAGGACAAAAGCGGTAAGAGTCGCCTAGTATAAAGTTTAATTGTATTTTTACTGATAATCTACAAATTGCGTCCCTGAGTGGAAATCTGTATGGGAACTAACTTTTCTTCCATAAGAACACGTTACTTCTGCCTCTCACAACTTTTTAACAAGTTGGCAAACAGTTTACTTCCAACAGTATATTCAAGCTTACATTAATGTACAGTGAGAAAGGGATTGACTTTCTCCAGCAGCTTACAGTGTCCCTGAGCTGTATCAATCCAGAAAAGAGGATCAATATCATAATTGCCCCTTGTGCTGGGTCAAAATATTTCCATACTTTTGTGGCATGTACGTTCAAAAACGTCTTTTTAGCTTCAGTAGAACCAAATTTACTACTGTGCCTATTTCACATGTACAACAGCTGAGTGTCGCTGAAACTGTCCAGACGACACGAATGTGCTGAGTCTGTATTCACAACAGGAGCAACATCGGGCCTAACACATCTTTCTGTTTACCCCTTATTGCTAGTAGCGATCATGTCGCACAGTACAAGTGCTCCTCGTTCTGTGTTGACTCTGATAGTGCTCAGTGTGTAAGAGAGTTGCTACATGCACGATGAATGTGAATTTCCAACATTTTCATGCAAATCTCTAATTCGTCCACCTATAGAACATTGCGCAGTTTACGCTTCAAATACACAAAGACAAATGATAAACGTAAATTCTTAATAGAGTAAAGCGACATTGTTAAATGCGACATAAGACAATATTTGCTTAGATGAAACTTGGGTTAATCAAAACTCCTCTAATAATGGTGGGCTGAAGGTACCTTTGGGAAAGGACAGCAGACATCATTTGTCATGTAGAATCGGCGACTACTACGACTGCAGCAATTGGCTGTTCTCGCTGCAGTCGTTGCTGTGTTAATTGTTCTTCCTTTGTTATGCCACTAAAGTGTTTTCCAAATGGGAAAGGGGTTCGGTTGCATCCTCCCTACTTCTATCACCCTCTCTGTCGCACTTACACAAGCAGCATCATGTCTCACGTTTCACACACACATTAATCAACTTGTTTACCTGGTTCTAACATTTCGTCACTCCTGTCTCCCAATACGTGCTTCCCAGTCTTTCTGTAACGCTAACGAGTCAAATGTCCTATTTTTATTTGCAATATGATAAAGAGGCAATCGAATAACCTCATGCCCCTTTCATTAGCCAGGTGATCAAGCCCGTACATTTATAGTGATTTTTGAACGATAAAACATATTGCAAAAGTAGATTTTGTTTGCCGAAAACTGAATCACCTTTTGCTACAAATTACCTTTTCTAGTAGATGTGTTTATAGTGACCGGATAAGGGACATTCTCCACTATATTACTTCTTTTAAATAAATTAAGAAACAATTCTTTAAATGTTGAAGCTGTTATTTCCTCATGACAGAACTTGATTTAGAAAGATATACCCGTTTGCTCTCTAGCTGCGTTCTGCCGGCCCGTAACTCAAATCGCCTCACTGTAAATAGTATTAGAGATACTGTTGAAGTGACTGAAGAAAGTGTAATATAATATGAAGCTGTAAAAAGAAACATCGAATAGGAAGAAACAAAAAATAAACAATGTTAAAGAAGAGCCATTGTATAAAAGAAATTCTGAGTTTATAAGCATTCATGTTATGCACATGTTTCTGAATTTAGTAATAAATATTTTGTGCTAATCAGAAAACAGTTTTATACAAAGGAAGTCATTTCTCCTAAGAAAAAAGAATTTAGTGTGGCCTTTGCACACCTTCAATACCTAGTTACGACTCAATGGGAATTTTCAGATCAGTTAGAATATTCACAGCAGATTCGATCGCATTGCGTGCTTCAACTTTTCATGATATAAAGCTACTGACATCAGCGGAAGTCTGTGATTATCTAGAACTCCCACACGCAGCATACTGCCCAGCTGTTCATCATAATGCGCAATTAAGTTTGCTTTCCATGACGAACCGGCTGTGAATTATTCATGGAAACCAAACTTTAATTAGAACAATGTGCTATTATAAACAACTGGGGATAAGCGGATAATTCAAGAAAGGGACTAGAAATAAAAGGGATGAGCACCATTTTGGATGGCGGGCCAAGGGAATAGAAAGAGCGCATGGAGGAGGATTGAGGGATATGGATAGACAGCAGACATATGATTTCACTGTAAGTATAATCGGAATGGAGCATGAATCAGTACATTAAAACAGGAACTAAACTCGGTATACAGACAAGGATGATTAATATCACTGGCGAATATGAGCGAAGCATTTGTTTACATCTGTGAGGAGGGTGAATGTAAAGCTACGGAAGAATGCAGGGAAATGTATCTACCGCTGCGCTTGCTGGCAGGCAAGGAAGGAGAGGGGTCAATTTCTATTGAAAGTGAGACAGCTCAGCTGTGAAAAGCCTGATAACCAGGTACGGGGTTGGAGGGAAATAAATTGACTCAATCCAGCTGTTCGTCATACATAACACGATCCTTTACATTATTGTTTTTTTTTTAAACATTTTTAAAAAGTATTCTTCTGCTATTTCTTATTTTACATATTTATTTATTTTGTTACATGTTTTATATGTTATTGTGAATATCTATGTAATATCTTGTGATAAATCAAACATGCCAAGTGTATTGTAACAGTAAATTGGGCCCATGCATCTGTTAAAGCTTTTTTGTATCGTATGGTGTCACTGTAATAAAGACTACTACTACTACTACTACTACTACTACTACTACTACTATTACTACTACTACTACTACTACTACTACTACTACTAGTACTACTAGTACTACTACTACTCCTACTATTACTACTACTACTACTACTACTAGTACTACTACTACTATTACTACTACTACTATTACTACTACTACTACTCCTACTACTACTACTACTACTACTACTACTAGTACTACTACTAGTACTACTATTACTAGTACTACTACTACTATTACTACTACTACTACTACTACTATTACTAGTACTACTACTACTACTACTACTACTAGTACTACTACTAGTACTACTAGTACTACTACTACTCCTACTATTACTACTACTCCTACTATTACTACTACTACTACTACTACAACTACTATTACTAGTACTACTACTACTACTACTACTACTACTAGTACTACTACTAGTACTACTAGTACTACTACTACTCCTACTATTACTACTACTCCTACTATTACTACTACTACTACAACTACTATTACTAGTACTACTACTACTACTACTACTACTACTACTAGTACTACTACTACTCCTACTATTACTACTACTACTACTACTACTACTAGTACTACTACTACTCCTACTATTATACTACTACTACTATTACTACTACTACTACCACCACTACTACTATTACTACTACTACTACCACTATTACTACTACTACCATTACTACTACTACTAGTATTACTATTACTACTACTACTATTACTACTACTACTACTATTACTACTACTACTACTACTACCACCACCACTACTACTACTGCTGCTGCTGTATTGTCATGATCTCTATATGGCTTATTGCTAAGGAGTCATTTTGTATACTGAATACAATACTACTAGTACTACTACTACTCCTACTATTACTACTACTACTACTAGTACTACTACTACTAGTACTACTACTACTACTACTACTAGTACTACTACTACTCCTACTATTACTACTACTACTACTACTAGTACTACTACTACTCCTACTATTACTACTACTACTACTACTATTACTACTACTACTACTAGTACTACTACTACTACTATTACTATTACTACTATTATTACTACTACTACTATTATTACTACTACTACTATTATTACTACTACTATTACTACTACTAATACTACTACTACTACTACTACTATTACTACTACTATTACTATTACTACTACTACTACTACTACTATTACTACTACTACCACTACTACTATTATTACTACTACTACCACTACTACTACTACTAGTATTACTATTACTACTACTACTACTATTACTACTACTACTACTACTACTACTACTACCACCACCACTACTACTACTGCTGCTGTATTGTCATGATCTCTATATGGCTTATTGCTAAGGAGTCATTTTGTATACTGAAAGAAGATTTTTGTTGCGTAAACTGCTCCGTGAATTTTAAAATTACATTCCTCCTTTTCAATGATCATTAAAAAATAAGGAAAGAATGTGGGTTATTAAAAATGGTGAAAGTTTGTGTAAAAACCTCGATTACCCGAGTGTTATCTTCACTCAAGTTTAACGCTGGGTAAAGGCGTTTCAAATCACAAAGGCCTTGTGTTTTCCACTCTGTGCTCCTTAGGGAGATACTGTGAGCTAGGGTACCTGCCAAGAGATTCTGAAGCGGTACAAACAGCTGAATAATGTACAAACTAGAAAGTTAGTACAGGAGAGTAAAACGAAAAGAGGCAGATAGCATTATATAACGAAAGGGAAAGAAAATAAGAGTTAAATTGCTCAGAGACGAAGCAGGAAAATATGACAATTGAAGGGGAGAAAATAGGAAAATAATAACTTTAGAAAAATATATAGAATTAAGAATGGAGAATTGCAGATTAAAGAGGGAATAAAAAGTTAAAACTATTCTTTGGGTGAAGCAGAAGGTGAATGGATAAATAAATAAATAATGGCAGGATGTTCACACACAAAAAAGTGAAACGTAGGAAATCGAAGAAAAATAAAATATATAAATATATAAACAAGTAGAGCAGCAGATGTATGTTTCCTTTATGAACCCGCGGCTCTTACAAGAAAGAGCACAAACGGCGAAGTTGTTTCCTGGGGCTAAAAGCAAACACTTTAATTAAATATCAGATATATATCTTTTGTGCTTACAGATCCGTTGTTCAGTTTCGGGCGGGAAGAGAGAAGTGAACAAAAAGCAAACGTAAGAAACAGAAAGGGAGGAAATGAGATGAAAACGGATACACTGGAAATTAAAAAAAGAATAAAGGGAGAAAAGGAGGAAACGATAAGACCCATAAAATTAATTGGGAGAGAGAGAGAGAGAAAGAAAGCATAAGAGACAGAAGCAAAGAAAGCTTAGAAAGGAAAGATATGTAACGAAAAGCGGAGGAAATGAACTAGGAACGAAAGGAAGCAGAGAAAAATTAATTAATTAAACAAATAATAATTATTTATTACTCGCAAGAAAGTTTCCATTTATTTACAAAAAAAAAAGATATAATTACGTACACAGCCAAAAACATATCTCCTTGTTCCGTAACTTTACAACTATAAATACAAATATTTTAGAATTAGACAATTAAAATTATAAAATTGGGATGAATACCTTTAAATATCAACTGGATTCTTTAAATTCAGGTATTTTGTAAATATTTTTCCAATAAAAAGTACAGGGGCTGCGATTTAAGACACATACCCTAACGTATACACAGAATCTCTCTTCCGTTCAAACAGCACGAGTTAAAGAGAGTTTACATAGGGCGGTTCCCACCTTATCTGGCCAGCTGGAAAATTGGTTACCAGGGCGACGGAGCAGGACATACTTTCCTAATCAAGCGAACAACAAATGAACTGGCAACAGCTAGCGAGCGGTCTCTGTTCGTCTACTGCGTGACATTTAGTTTCGTCGTCAATTATTTTTTTTTAAATAATGCTTAGAAACTTTGAAAAAATTTAAAATAATAAGTTGGTTATAAACATTTCAAAACTGGCATATTTTACAGTCATATTTCTGAAGTATAATAATAATAATAATAATAATAATAATAATAATAATAATAAAAAATAAAGTAACTCCTAGAACAAAGTTGGATTAGACAAAACAAATATTTCGATCGCTAGGGTTCTCCAAAAGTAGGAGACAAGTGAAAGTAGTATATGGAAACGGCTAAACCAACAAGGGAAAAGGGGAGGGGATAAACAAGAGAAATATATCAATAATAAAAAATATTAACAAAAAACAATAGAGCAGGCACAGGAATATAGAGGTGTTTCATATTAAGCAATAGTTAAATAGCTTTTGAAGCATGAAACTCTATGGCGTGTGAGCAAAGCCGTATTGTAAAAAGTACCCACACAAGATGCTTCTGTAAAAATGTATTGTTGCTAAATTTGCTTATACTCCGGAATTACGTTTATCGTTAAGCTGACATTTGGTGTGTTAAATAATTCTTTCGGATGTTGAGCGAAAGGGAAAGAATTCTAATTTTAATTGTGATTGGCTAAGGAGACAGGTACCTAATTTATTTATTGATATGTAATTCAGTTCCACATAAAACAATGACAAGGATCGTAAAGAAATTTACTCACACTGGAAATGTAAAGCACTTAACAAGATCAGGTCACAACTGATGAGAATACTTCATTGGATGTTCTCCTCCGTGTACAAGAAAATTCAAAAGTTTCTGCTACAAATTTGTCATTAGAACCAATATGGGCCAAAATTCCGTGATGAAAATCCTTAAAAGTATCAAGCAACATCCTTCATTATACAATGAAGCGTATTAACAATAATCCAGTTTCTCATTGACAGATTGTATTCTCAAACAAAGCACGTTCTGCCTGTATGGCTTTGTCAACAGACACTAGTGCTGATATTGGTCAGACGTAAATCCACAATGAATGGAGAACCACACACAAAATCCCCAAAAGTTAATGTTTGGACTGATTTGGTCCTTACTTCTTTAGAGAAACGCTTAACGCTAATAGATTTGCTCTAAAATTACTCAGTACCAGCCCTTAAAAATCTGATTCCCCTTTCAGTCAACCATGGGCTATTCAGAAACATCTAATTCCAACAGGACGGAGCTCTAGCTCACTATGGTAGATTGTTCGTCAGCACTTAAACCGGTTTATTTAAGGGCGTCCCATTTAATTCAGAGGGCGAAACGGTCGATAAATGCCAGTTCTTTCATGCTTGAAGTTATTTTGCCTACCGTAAATCTACGATACGGGACCCACGGTACTTAGGATTTTTACACCTGAAAAAATACATCCAGGTCGGATTGAACCATCGATGTTGAGTCTACGGGGCAAGTATGGTTACCACAAGATCACCAGGACCGACTTCCATAACGATGGATTGGAAGGAGTGGCCAGCAAGATGCCCATGTTTGTCGCCTTTAGACTTCTTTTTGTGTGGCATTTGAAGTGAGTAGTGTCGAGAAAGACCGAACCACTTCTATGATCGGCAGGCACATTGTCAAGCAGCCGAGAGCTACCAGTTTAAGGAGCATTTTAAAGCAACACACAAGTATCTAGTGTGAGTATTTTCTGAAAACAAGCATTAAAATATATTGGAATTGCAAGTAAGTTGAGTTCTCAGCTATCCCCCCCCCCCCACAAACCGAGTTTCATGTCACTGAAATTAGGCAGCTCTGCGCAATGGACATTTTCCCCCATCGCTACCGTGTTTCTGAAGACTGGCAGACACGCATGTATCCAACGGGGGCTACTTTGAGAAATATCATCAAAGTTTTGAGGGGGAGTAAAGTAGGCTGTCAAAAAGATTTTGACTATTGTTTATTACACACCGGGTGCTTACACCCAGAATCTTTGAAATGCAACTTTTGCTAAACCGTTAAAAATTATACAAAATCACACTTTTAACGTTTTCTTTACGACTACCATATGTCACGTTCCGGTGAATTAGGAAAACAGAAAAGGTGAATAAATGACCGCGCTACAAAAACATTGGGGGAGATGTTTTTCCCACAGCATTAAATTCCTGCTGGTCAAATACTTCTGTATTTATCAATCACGTCCCTCTATGTGAAAGGGGAAGCTGTCTGGTTCAATATTCGCATTTCATCTAAATTAAATCGATTCAGCTGGCACATGGGATTACACTGCACGCCTCTCTTGGCGGAGAAACAAGCGCAGTGCTGCCAAAGGGCCTTCTGCTCTTATATGATACCTACTGAAAATATTTAAACTTAAGGTGGCACATTTACATTTTTTGTTCATGTTATAGCCAAAGTTTCGTATTCCGGGACTGTTGTCTGCCACGCTAACACAATTCACAATTTAATTGTGTCACATATTTCTAAACCAACATTTTTGCTCGCATTATTATAAATCAAAGAAAAGAAGTAAGAAAAACTGTTTGTAACAAACTGTGACACTTCTCAGATAGTATATACGGATACTGAGTAAAAAGTGCATATAAATCATAAGGCACTAAAGATATATATACAAATGTTCATTGCAGTCATTTTACAAGGGTATTTCTGATTAGATGTCACCTCAAGACCTTTGTTTACTACACATGCTATGAAAACTCCGTAACGAAAAACTAAAAGGCACTGAGTAATGAGGTTTATTTGCAATTCCATTAAAAGCAAAGTACAAAACTCGCCAGTCGAGCGATATGCACAAAGTAGCATTGGGACGAGCATTATCGTACATTCATTTCGCTTAACATTCCATGGAGGCGCAATTGCCGATGGGACTGTAGTTAACGTTTCGCTGAACTAACTCATTTGTGTTACATTTTCTACTTTCTTTTGTGGAGTGAGATACTTATTTACGATATCTGTTCAATAAATAATGATCGTGCATCATAATTTCTCGATTACAATATTTTGTTAGTTCAATGTAAACGTGGTACTAGTTTCCGCTTGTGAGAGGTGTACAAGTTGAGATATGTTCAGTGCACGCGAAGAACTACATGCTGCTCTGAAATTCTGCTGTCGTATCGACAAAGCTTCAGCTGAGGTCTACGGAGAGTTTGTTCTTCTCTACAGCACAGCTTGAGGGGAAGTAATCATTTTGAAAAGACTTAAGTTTGTGCTCTTACGGGAGACAACATTAATACCACTGCTATCGTTGTGAGAGAACATTTAGAACACTGGGTGCTACTCACATGCTGGTAACGAAATCGCGTGCTAATGAAACTAGGCTATATCATTTCGACCTTGAGAGCAAACAGCAAAGCTCTAGTCATCACCAGCCCCAAAAGAGCAAATCATCTCATTTTTCGATATTCAAGGAATGACCAGAATTCTAACTGGTAACAATAAAGACTCTGCAAGGCCATATCACAGCCAACAGGTGATGGTTTATATCTCACAAACATCAATGAAAACTGTGTCTATCATCCTCTGTATTGTCCAACTTTCCAACTTTGAAGGAAAACCTTCGTGCGAAACATTTTCTTTCATCAGAACCAATGGTGAAGGCTGCTGAGTCGATTCTGAAGGACCACTTTGAGAAAGATAAAAAACAGAGTTAAGGTATGTTGTCAAAAATTTATTAACATTCTTTATTTAATAATACTTCAGAAATTAACCCAAAACTCAGTAACAAGGGACCGGAAGTTCAGGCAGTAATTAATTGAAATATGCATTTATTAAAAGTGAAAACAAAGAGTAACATCACTCATTAATGAAAATGGGCATTTAAGATACTTAATACTTTCTTTATCACACAATTAAAGTACTAAGCTTATTTTTCTTGGTTACAAGAAACAAGATTTTTTTTTTTTTTTTTTTTCAAGTTATCAACTGTCATAGTCAGTCAATTGTCAGAGAAAACATTTTTCATCATTGAAAATGAACGTTCTACTTTCACTGAAGTAATTGGAGCATATTTTAAGCTATTTCGGAAGGACTCAACAACAGAACATTCACCTTTCAGGATATTGTAGAAATGTTGATCTAGACAAAGTAAAGTAATTTTGAATAGTCCTGGCGAATGAGCAAAAGATGCACAGTGGTTTCTGGTCGAATTTATTTTCTGTTTTTGCGCTTATATGGTAATCAGGTTAGTATCTGTCTTATTTCCGTACTGAACATATTTTAGGGACGGTTTATTGCACAGCTGTACCGCTCTCATCTTTCTTTCCTGCAATTGTTTGTTACATTTATGCGGCTAAAAAGTTACCCCCAACATAAATTTCCTAGAATTGTCTCAAGATGATCGATATAAGGCCATTCGTCAGAACTATTCAAAACTATAGCATTTCCCTCATCATCTCTATTTCCTGGTATTCGTATGCCCGAGATCCATAACAGGCACAAACAAGGAGAGGGAAAATAAAAACTGGGTCTACCGACCCCAAATGTATGGAAACATGTTCGTTTCTTTCTGACTCTTAAATATATAACCCAGATAGTTAATGCTGATTACTAATGAAACAGCTGGAGTGTATTGTTTGACACTTAAATTACTAAAAGAGTTCCATAAGTCTTTTACAACATTGTATTCAACTGTGTAATGCAACAACAAAATTGACGGCAAGCTTAATACAGTGACGAGAGGTGGTGCATACAACTGGGTGGGTGGAGTAGGGAAGAAAGTCAGCGTCCTATTCTGCAACACGTTCTCGGACATCAGGCGGCCACAAGACTTACAGAGCACAGTGCAGCAACACCCAAAGAAGGAAAGATGTCTCTGACTGCAGTATCTCCTTCAAAGCCATAGCCAGGATCCAGAAGACTTCATGTCCAAACTCTGGCGACGAGACACCTCAGTAGGCAAACACATGACTACAGTCTTTTGGGACACGTCACCACATGTGGCGACCCTTCAGCAATTCAAAATGGGCGAAAGGCGTGCTCCTGCAACACAACAATGTCGTCTCCACGAATGTCATCGCTGAAATGGGGTCCCAGGTGCTTCTCCTGATCACCACCTATTTGGGGCCTTGAAGAAGCATCGCTTCGCCGACTCAGGAACTGCAAGCAGCAGTCCGGACATACTCCGAAAAATTGGTTTTAGAGAAGTTGCCACATTGGCGCAAGTGTATACAGCTTAATGGAGGTTTGAGAAAGTGGACATATCTGCCAAGGTATAGAAGGTCTATAAAAAATAAAGTATAAAATCAATATGGAACGCCACTCGTATTTATACAATGCGGTTATTTGAGATGAGGACATTAACCGGAAAGAGAATTATAGCTGCTGTGCTTAAAGGATTTGTAAAAAAAATTTAGTGTTGATGTTGAGCATAAAATAATAATAATTTTAAAAAATGCTGTAATGTGCACTATAACTATGTATTGAGATAAAAATGATGCTCCTCAGAGGCAATAGATCGTCGACATCTGCGTGGAAAATGTCTGTATTTCAACTAACCTTTCTTCCTGAAGAATTTGGCATTTCGAAACACGTTTCTTCTCATTGAGAAACCGTATCTCGTAACTTTTTAACAGTTTCTCTACCTGAATATTTCTTGAATACATTTTAACATATGTATTGTACATAAAATCCCGTTCAAGACATATATTTATGTAGTGGCATAGCCAAGGAAGAACAATTAGCACACAAGGAAAGCACCGAGTAACACACGAACGAACAACACTCGCAGACAAAACTTTCCTCAAACTACAAGTTGTTACTTGCACATGTATTATACGGCCTTGGATGATTGGTTTCGTAGCCGCGCTTTGCTGGCCCGTAATTCAAATAACTTCACTGCTATTTATATGTTACTTTCCTATCTGATCACATAGGTACTTTCTTGTCAGCCTTTAAGTGCAGTGGGAAAGAAACTTTATACAAAGCCATTGCTGCGGGCAGAATGTGGAGCACTTAGCAATAATAAGGCGGAGAATGCCACTATGGAATGCTATAGGAATTCCTTTGTCGCACAAATGTGCCAACTTCTGTCTCTGTATTATCTTGGCAGGCTTTTGTGAAGCGAAATTCCATGCCTCGCGAGAACATTACCTCTTTGATTCGCGAGCTGCATAGCAAAGTAGGCTAACAAGACGCACGACCGCTATTGGAACTGTTTCTGTTGTTCGCTAGCTAAACACAGTCGTTAATTTTACTATGATGTGCTTCGTAGCTGAAGGTGATAGACCGTTCCTCAATGTAACACTACGTGGGAAACTCGTCATATTTGTCCACTAATGCAATAAGAAAGATTTCTTCAAGCGAAAAAAAAATTGTTTTAATTGCATCATCTGTGGAAAATATCTTTATCATTATGAATTTTCCAGTTTCTACAGAAGATGAAGTTTAAAGGAACGAAATCAGGTGAATAACTTGGATGGGATATGCCACATGTTAACTATCTTTATACGGCGTGTCATTAAAAAGATACGTATGGAGACGGGCATTCTCTTGGCGAAACATTGCTTTCTTCTTAATGAACCTAAGTTTACCCCTTCTTTACAAAAGTTATCTCAGCACAGCTGCCAACCTTAGTTATTTATAAATAGTCCTTGCATATAAAGTTATCTCAGCACAGCTGCCAACCTTATAGTTATTTATCAGTAATCCTTGCATATAAAATGTAGCGCAAATAAAGTGACGCCGACGTTGGGGTATGTCGTTGTAGACGTCGACGTAGCTACCATTACAATATGCTCAATCTGCTAGATTAGGGTTGGATTTTTCAGATTGATACTTCTGGGGTGAAAGGAGTGTGGTTTTAAGTATAAGAAAATCACCACGGATAGAAATCTATGGGGTTTATTAATTTTTGTTATTACACACAACATTACACTTTTCTAATTACGATATGCTCAGAGAACATCAGATTGAATACGACACAGACGTGTTATAATATATGTTTCTCTCCCGAAAACTGTGTTTGTCCAGTTGTAACTAGTATACTATTTTCCTATATCGATATTAATTCAAACTTGTAACTCCTATCATTTACAATTAATAATTTTGTAATTTCTTCCATGAAATATTAATCGCTACTTATCTTGAATGTTAAAATGCAGCTTCACTATACGGAGTAAGAACCACGATTTCTGCTAATGGAATTTAAAACACAACTTCTCTCTCTACGGAATCCAAAGCATAACTAACACATTCTGAGATATAAACAGGATTTTAATAATACTATATATTACAATGCATTATATTTTCAACATACATATACTAAGCGAATGAAATTCGTTAATTTCTATTTAGTCGCAACAAAGCTGTCTGTCACGTGTTTCATTCTTGGTGCACATTATTAATGTTGTTACGCTTGTCATTGGTTCATTCTCTTAGTATTACAATTTTCTTATCTGTAGTTTTAATCTTTTCATATTCTTGGCTATGTATGTGTTCCTTTGAATTGTTACACCAACTGTATTCGGTATTGTCATAAAGGCCAACAAACAAACATTAAGAAATGCATTGTAATAGTCCTTATCTGATAATGAAATCTACACAAATAAGCTCGCTAGATTTATACGATTTAAAACTTATTACATGAGCTTATTAAATTTATATGATAAAAAAATATTACCAATGGATGTTTGGAGCTTTAAATCGAATATTATAGCCTTTATCTTACCCAATAACACACGCAAATAAACTTCTTAAGTTAACATATCTAAATAGCTATTATTATTAAATGTTGTGGCTTTATATTTAGCATTATATCCTTTATGCAACATACAAACATGGGAAAATGAACTAATTAAATTATATAATTAAACAACTGCTAACAATAAGTGTTTAGGGCCTTAGTCGGATATTTTCCGTTTCCAAAGTAATCTCAGTACAGCTGTCAACCTTACAGTAATCTTTGGGTATAAAAGGTGCAAACTCCTTATTGATATTCTGCATAAGAACTGTCTCCCACATTGATGTGTTTAATGAAGAGCTGGGTTCCTCTAATTATTTCTCGCAAGCGATTTTGGTGGACAAAAAATCGGAAGCAAAGAATATTCACAAAAGGATGCTGCCCATGTAGGGTGAGAAGTTACTATAACGTCAAGCTATTTACAGTTGGACGCCGAAGTTCTGGACTGAAGCGTATCGAAGATGAGCACCGCGTCGGCCGGCCAACAGAATCTGCAAGGAGTTGAAGACTTGAGCCAAGGAGATTAACCGCACAACACAAAAGCAAAGAGTGGGTCTGGTGTTACGGATCTCAGTCTCTATTGTCACGGGTTCAGCATTACCAGCCTGAGATAAAACATGCGTCATTGCAGTGGAAAAATATTTAAAGTGACACGATCCGCCTGGAAAACGATGCTCACAGTCTGCTGATATCACGAAGGCATTCTGATCCAGCCTCAAGGACAAACCACCGTAAAGGCAGACTTCTACTGTAACATCCTCATGAAAGTTCGTAAGGTCATTGAACGGAAGCGACCAGCACTCCTCGCCAAACGCATAGTGCTCTTGCATGAATGCCAAGACAAATGAGACCCGGGGATAGTTCAATTAGAAAGTCCTCAAACG
The DNA here is from genome assembly GCA_030762175.1 of Metallyticus violacea. Classification (NCBI taxonomy): domain Eukaryota; kingdom Metazoa; phylum Arthropoda; class Insecta; order Mantodea; family Metallyticidae; genus Metallyticus; species Metallyticus violacea. The sequence goes on from CM060844.1 coordinate 2,063,380, forward strand.
ACTTCCATTTGTTCGGCCCTCCTAAACATCTTTCGGGTGAATGACGAAGCTGCCTGTAGAAAGCAAAGCCATCGTCTGGTTCCGACAACAGCTCAAAAGAATTTAACGCTGCTGGATTTCAGGAACTTGTGAAACGAGAGGACAAGGGCCTCAATGTTCCGAACGATTTTATTACAAAATAAAAGATTCAATTTCAAATCAGCATTAAGTTCTACATTCAATTGTTACCATAAGTTTTATTCGATTACCTTCCATTCTAATATCTGCAGTTTCCCAACGTTCTATCTATTCTAGATCCATTTAAAGTGAAATCAAGTAAAATTGGTAAGTTAAGTCTAACACTTTTATTAACCAAATATAGGAATATCTCAACAAAAATATGTACAAATATTCATATTTAAATTTTTCTTTAGAATATGCGGTCCACAAAACTCTTAATCATTCATTCTTTTTCAAGATTTTCTTAAAATCATCAACCACTCGTTGACTTTCTGACAGTTCCTCGTTTTGAATTTGATTTAAAACGAAGAAAAGATGACTGAAGAATCAATTCTAATTTGAAGTTTGTTGCAGAAACAAATTTTGTTTGTGGGTCCTGTACGAACATGTTCAACATTTCATTCTTGACTGCTGAACAGAACATTGCAATCTTGTCAAAGGCCAAGCAAATGATGTTCTTTGGTTTTGAACACCAAGGAATAATTGTAACAAACAGAGTCTCACGTGGAACAATATCAAAGCAGCGAGCAAATAATGTACAAAAACCGACTTCAGTTGCTCGAGGTTGAGTCACCCAATCTCAATCTCAATGATAATAACGCTCGCCCACACACCAGGAATATTATGACCAATAAACTGTGCGAGGTTTACCTCATTCGCCCTACAGTCCTGAAATGAGTCTATCAGTCTTCTACTTATTCACAAAAGTCATGCAAGGACTAACAGAGCTTTCTGCCTCCGTTATTCAAATCATTGGACAGATGACAGAAGTATCGTTTTGAATGGAATAGCACAGTTTCCCAAATGTTTGGAGAAGCAGAGAGACTCTAAAGATATACAGTCAAAAAAGTGTAAGTAAAAATTGAGTGTACTAATAATGAAATGACTCGAATTACGACAATCCGAAATATTCTTCAGGACTGTCACAGTATCCAGCGAACATTATGTTCTTGGCCATTTTTTATGCAGAACATTCGATGTTTTTATGGTTCTGACTGTTGTGTACAGGTGTTTCATCGACGCATTAAACCTGCTGGATTACTCTGGAATTGCGTTAAATTTGCATTGTGATTGGTCTTTGATCAGGTGTCAACAATCAGGGCACCCATTTTGCAGATTATTATTTCATGCATAATTCCCCCGCTGAAAGGTGCTGCTATATCCGTTCGCCTGCACTGCCTACAGCGTCTGCTATGCCAGTCACCTATAATTATATGTACAATGCCATATCTCACTTTTTCCAATAAATTTTGGGTGTTGTTCCAGATTTTGACATTATGAGGATTATTTTCAAGGTTTCGGGAATTGGTTTTAAATCTGGATTCAAATCGAAGTGTTTCAAAATGATAAAGTAGTGGCCTTAAAATTAATTTTCCATAATTACTGCATGTTATTTAATGTTTTGATTTTTTCTGCACTTCAATAGTATTCTTGAGATTATAGAAGAGTTAGTTGATGGATGGTTTTATATGAAAGAGCAAACCTTCAGTCTTGTACTCGTGGAGGTTGGTTTCTTCGAGGCCCTTTACCCCCAGTACAACTTCTACATTTGACTGAAATTTGTGTCCAGCTAGGAAAGCTTTCATTTTCGGGAGCAGATCGTAATTGTCATGGCGAAACAAAACCGCTCGCTGCCTTCGGACTCTACTGGCCGCTCGATGGAGGAATGTGTTGTCAATATCATTAATCTTCTGTGTAATGTTCTGCTTCAGATGGTACATTGTCTCGGGTCGTGTGACGTAAATTCTCGTTTAAGAACCCCATAGTAAGAAGCACGGTGTTGTCAAATCTGGAGATCTCGGTAATTACAGGTTCTTGGAGATTGTCAATTAGCGCCATCTTACTATTCTCTGTGCAGATATTGTGCTCCAAACGCCGACTTTAACTGGGTACAGAGATGCTTCATGAATGGCATGTGGATTTTGGACGGCCCAATCGCAAGAGTTTGCATAGCCGCATGCTTCATCCGTGAACCATATGATGGACAATATGCCAGGATTTTGTACATGAACGACGTGTTGAGTTATACCTTATCCAGGAGGAAGGACATTTTGAACATTCTCTATAGAGATTAATTATCCCCCATACGTACTCTACATTGAATGAATGAATGTGTTTAACGCCCGTTTTTGCTACAGAGGCACTACAGGCGATGACACTGATGATACATGAGATGAAACGATATATTGGGAAAGGATTTTTTTTAGGAAGGAAACGTTCCAGGCCTAAGTTTAGGGTACCTCCCCGCCATTTGCCATTTATGAGGACTGAGGAAAACCTGGAAAAAACCTCAGTCAGGAAGAACGGTCCTGGCGGTATTCGAACCCAGACCTCCCGCTCACGAGTCCGCGTGTTGACGACCTCAGCCACCCGTGGCGATGCTCTACATTGAAGTATAACAAGTTGTGACTAACATATTTTGAAACAAATGAATAAAGAAATGTGTTAGTTCTATTCATAGAAAGTACAATTTATGAACATATATACAAATATTGCTGTTGTCCAGAAATAGCAGGCGAAACAAGTAACTTCTATTGCTGCCATCCTAAAAATTGTTGTTTACCTGCAGAGGGGGAAAAATAGATAACTCAAGTGTCCGAAATTATTTCTGCATCGAAAACTCTAAGTTGTGTGTTTCTCGAGTTATGTTGACAAATGACACTTTATGTGTTATCTCAACAGTATATTAGTGTGCAAAATGCAACTTTTTTCAGATAAAAGGAAGTACTTAAGTTTAGAAATTTAATTTTCTACAGTCTCTCGTCCTTTTGTGAATGTTTTGTGTCACTCATACACTTGTGGACTCATCCCCAAACGGTGTCTGTAATTCTTGCAAAATTTCGACTGGTTTTACATCCTCCTACGCCCCTATAAAGGGGGGTGGGGCGGCGATGCACAATGGGCGAGTGTATCTTTTGTTCAGACATGGTTCTACATGCCAAGGCGTACCGTCTTAAAGCAGTGTCTCACTCTGTACTACACAAAAGCGTTAAAATCAATATTCCTGTTTATATATGATTCACCCTCGTAAAAAGCTGTAGGCGTGAAAACCTCGCACGAATGTTTGGGGACTTTTACCCGCATGTAGACAGTGATCTACATGAGTCGAAGATGTGAACGCCACTGATTTTTGGGCATTCCGAAGGAATAATAAGGTTCATATAAAAATTAATAGGAGTGCTTGAAATATGAACTACAAGGAAAACGAACGCTTAAAAAGTGCGGCGTTCCTCATCCACCATATAGCCTGAACATAGCGCCTTGCTTCTTTTTCTAATTATTTATTGTCGCTTTGCCTGTACTGATCTTCTCGCGACGTCTGTAAACTGAACATGAATACTACAAGTGCAAGTCTGTGGGGGTGAGTGAAATGAAATGATCGCTTCTCTGGTTAACACCACACAGTATGACCTAACCGGGATTCTAACCAACGGATGCGATGAAAAAGTTTTTAGCTTGCTTCCTACAGAAATTATCAAATTATTTTCAAGTGATTGCACAATCGTTCAATTAGGCATAATCAATTAAAATGCTAGCAGGAGTTGAGGACTGTTAAAAAAGAATTATCATAACTTATTTTTTAACGTTAAGTTTACAACATTTTGTTAGTTTTGCATGAGAGGAGTGCAGGCACTGGTTGCCACCCATACGTTGGAAACTAAAAAGTTGCACATGAGACATGAAGATGCGGAGTTTCTTTCTGATTAAACTTGGCTACATCATTTCGATCCTGATAGAAAACAGCATAACTCTGTAGGAAAGTTATGGTCATTTCATTTTTCGATATTACCTGCACACACAACTGTAACTGGGATGGTCTGAAAAGTCTGCAAGACCATGTCCCACCAACACTGCACCACGATAAAGCATGTATTGTTGGTGAATATCTTACAAAAAATGCGAAAAATATCTCACCCTCCCTACAGTCCAGATTTAGCCCCACGTGACTTTCTCTTTTCCAAATTGAATAAAGACTTTCGTGAGAGGCATTTTCCATCATCAGAAGCTGTGGTAAAGGCTGCGGAGGCGTTTCTGAAGGATCTGCCAAATATGTGTTTGAAGAGTGGCAGAAACGCTGAACTACTGCGAGAAATATCGAAATTATGAGAATGAGTAAAGACATGTTTTCAAAAATGATAATTATTTACAGCAAGCTCATAGAAATTTCTAACTGTGCTTGATAAAGAAATAATAATTTCATTTTGGAAGTAATTCCATGTCTAGCATGTTCTCGATTTTATTGGTAATTGTGCCCTCAGTCTATTATGTTAATAACTTCCGGGCACGAGATGTGTTGTCTGACATCAGGACAACTCCTTCCCCAGATAGCATAACTTTTCATCAATTAATGCAGGCGAAATACAGTACTGGGCACTTTCGTTGCAATACTTAATGTCAGCAATGGGTTCATTATTTATAAGTGATTATGTATTGTTGTATGCAACAGAACTTCTAAACATTTCCCTTGTTGTGATACTACTACCTTTATTGTTGGTTTTAATGAAGTAGTCGATAATTTGTGTTTAATAACAGCTGCACAAAATTTGAGTTAACTCCTTACAAAATATGTGTAATTGTCCCATTGGTTTCTGACGATCTTTCTACTCGACATATTACATCAAAGATAGGACTTAACCAGTTCACTGTGTCAAGATTATTGACTAAATACAAGAAAACTGGGAACTTGGAAGGAATTAAAGGAAGAGGCAGAAAAAACGTCTTCAACTGCTGTTTTGAAGCGGATTTGTGTGAAAACCCGGCGTATGACTTCAGTGAAGTTGATGATCCAAGGAAAGTGCCCATTGAACAGAAGAGAGGTGGAGTAAAGTCATCTTCTCACATGAATCATCACCCGAACCGTCGTCGTAGCGGTGAAGAACTTCTGTCAGAATGTTTGGACTGAACAGTGAAGTTGGCAGAAAGCGTTTCTCCAGCATAGAGTGGGTGCACTACATTTTGTTGAGAGAACAGAGGCACACATAAGAGAAAGTGTTGATTCAGCAGTTATGATGGGAACGACCATTTTATGTATGTAAAAACTCTATTATTAAACAAGAACTCATCAATTTTAATTACAACTTTATGGCTATTTAGTTATAAAAATTGACATTTTGTTCAGTTTTACTGTTTACATGTACTGAGGATTAGCATCAAATGTTCAGATTTAAATATTCGGGTTATACCTAGAGACACAATTATAGTAAAATATCAAAATACTCATATTTCTAGATGAGTATAAATATTTTGTGGTGATGCAATAAATATTCCAGTTGTATCCGCTCGCAACATGAACATGCCAATTGTTTAATTAACTACAACGGGATATACGTTAATTATAATTTCCCGACTTACAAGCACATATAGGAACTTCCAGCCAGTAGCACTGCTTATTAGCCCCAAACTGTGCCCTTAATATTTAAAAAAAAAAAAAAAAAAGAATTTACGTTTTACCGTAACACATTTGCCAAATTACGAGTGTATTTCTTGCTCGGGCATGGTGCTAAGCACAACCCGTCCCTTCCGCTGAAACTTCCAAGCATGATTAGCTCCTTATTGCCCATAGTAGCACAACAACAATAACAAAAACGAAAATCCTAATTTATGTGTTTCATCCAATGTGATATTTTTCAGTAAGTTGAAAGAAAGTAAAAGACGAAACTGGAGAAGTAGAACCCCGAACTTAAAACACAAAAACCGAATCCGGGTCCTCTAGAGGACAATGCAGGTGATCTATCCTGTTTCATAGCTCGTTACCATAGAAACAGAACCTAATTTGATGCTACCATGGAAACAGAGCGTGTTTGACAGGCAACTAAGTCTGAGCTAGCTTTCTCTGTAACATTGCCATGGAAACACAAAACACTGCAATATGATGTTAATGCGTGTTTTGGACCTGGTTACTATGGATACAGATATTGCACTTTGCTTGTGTCACAACACGCTTTCTCCATTTGTCCCCCGACGTTTGGACTGGCTACATTATTCAAGCACCGCCCGTGCTCGTCTCGTAATGTATTATTAGGCTTCGTACACATTGCAGTTTGCAGCGCCTTTTACCCATTACTGTCGACATCTACGTTATACGCTAACTGTGGTTTTCCTTCCCAAAACAGCCAATTCTAACTAAAATTACATCTCTAGTTATTCCCTTTACGCGTTATGCAGAGCCTAGGTGCACGCAAGTCGCTATGTGTAACGTGCATCTTGTGCTGAAGCACACATCGCTGAGGGAGAATCAGCTATACAGAAAGATGAAGTACACGAAAACCAACAAATAACTTGTATAAAAGTTGTTAACTGGAAATTAGTAATTATATATCCGTTGTATAAAAATAGCCTTAAACTACAAAAAACTCCAATTTGCACTAACCGTTAAATGTAATGCAGCATCTCCCTTTACGTCTTCGTTGCTATATGGGATAACAAAGTCAAAGAAAAAATCCCTGCCTGTTTCCAGCGAAATGTTCAACTATTCAATCTGAGAAAATTGATAATTACTCGGTTTTCCTCCATCCTAGACATAATAAGATGCCTGAATTTCAACGAAATGGCGGGAAATTTTGTTAACCGGCTGAAGGTTGCTCAGTGTGATTCTTGTAACGGGTTTGCTCAAATTTTCAAACACACGCATGTTGGGCTATCTTAAGTGATCGGTAGAAATGGATAACAACAACACCACAACTCATGCTGGGAAATTTATGGTCAGATGATCAAGAAATGGTTTACCAGCAAGTACAGAGATGCCCTGAAGACTCTGCAAGATCACATCAGACGTAAAAGATATTGCAAATGTTGTTGAATAGGGAAGTGTGTCTCTCACCCTCCATATAGTCCAGATTTAGCCGCGTTTATTTTTTCCTTGAAGAAATACCTTCAGGGGAAGTGTTTTCCACCATCAGAAGCAGTGGAGCTGATTCTGAAACGGTTTGCAGCTGGGACAGGTGCATTGCATACAACGGGGACTACTTTGAGAAATATCGTAAAAATTATGAGGGTGAGTCAAGATATGTTGCTACAAAAATTAGGAAAATTCTTTAAACTAACCTTGTAATTTCATTTAAAGTTTCTTCAATATCTAATGTATTATTTTGGCTTTTGGTTTATTGTTCGTCTACCGGACGACAAAACGCCAGTTGAATGACTCACCCCACTTCCTTGACTATTACTGACCGTCGAAAACGAAGGTTCACTTTAATAAGAATATGAATTCTCATTTCCACTTCTTTTAGGGGTACATGCATTGCAGCAAAGGAAGGTCACCTTATTTAAATACGAATTGTACTCTTCAATATATTTATCTCTACCTCCATGTGAAAAATTCGAACTCTCGAATTTAAATGTTGATCCCGTTATGGACTCACCATTTCCCTCCAATTTCATCATCAAAGGAACACAAATCTACTTTTATAACAAAGCAAACATCAAAAATCAATGCAGCTGTCAAAAGCGATATCTTTTCTCTAAGAAAAATGAATTTCTATAACTTGAAAACCCAAATGATCTACCATATCCCAAAAAGAATTTTCTCTTTTAAAGATAAAAACGCGAGTTCAATAGAGATTATGTGCAATTGAGTGACTTCATCTCGCTAAGGTAGAGAGCACAAACAAACACAAGTTTCACCTTTAACACGCCACGATTTCAGTCGGAACAAAGTAGCAAATTAAGTGCACTTAGGACTTTCAGAGGTTGCGTTGTAACTTTATAATGACGTTGAAAACCCTATATTCCAGTTACCTCACAACTCTCACCAATTTACACACATTTATAAAGTACTTAAGAAATAGAATCAGTAAGGCCTTCCAGTTGGAGCTAAGTGTTAATTGTTTGAAGTGACTACGATTATAAGTGCGGCCGCCGGGGAGTTTTTCCTATCACGTACAAAACACCATGGCATTGTAGCCCACGCAGAAATCACAGTGAAGAGCGATCAGGGAGTAAATACTCTTCGTGAGACGAAGATTTGTGGTCACCTCACAGAGGAACAAAAATCAGCAAGAGGGAATTGGTTCGTCGTTTCCACGATATATTCCTTAGTTCCGCAGTATTTTCATCACATAGTGGAGATAATGTTTCATAAGAAGAGCACATTTCACGTGAGTGGTAAAACTTATCATACAGCTCCACTTTAGTGCAGTCGGTTGCGTACAATGGGACTCACATTTGTACGGCGATGTTGTTCTGCCGCACTTCGGTGAACAAGACTATGATTACCTTCAATGTTCGGATCTTCCCTGCACGTGAGACGCGAGCTCAGTCCGGTTCTCCGACACCAAGAAGGCCAAGGCTATTCCGTCCATAGAAAACAGAACGGTTTGTAGTAAAACGATTCCCGCTAACGGGGTATGTTTTGGGCGTCTTGGTCGAACACGGCGCTTCATCATGCAAGCTCCATTTTGGTTCATCAAAGGCTGTTGTGAAGAAGGCGGAAGATGTTGCAGACACGTTAGGCCAAGTGCATTCATCTCAATAGGAAAGATACTCTGCCTAGTGCATTTCGTAAATAAACAGCTTTCACTTTATTTAATGTCAGTTCTTATGCTTTTGTGTAATGAGGGGAACCCATCAATAATCGTCGTGTGAACGTTTTCTTTGGTACTCCTCAAAGCGGCAAATGTATGTAAGCTCCGCTACATTTGATCAACTGCTTCCAGTTCCTATTTGCATTTGTTTGGTACTCGACGTCATCAGCCAGCCGTCTTCTTGGTTCGAGCCATTTGCAAAATTACATGTCATGCTCTGCCGCTTTTAAGTGTAAGTAACTTTCCTTTGTTTCTTATTCTTCTCTTTCGTCCGTGGCTTGCAGAATATTTAATGTTTAAAAGCTGTGCATAACTTATCTTTATATATACAAAATTATTCAGCAAGTTAGTGTCTTCTCACGCTTTTCAGTTCTTGAGCTCACTAAAATGTCTTTAGAATAAACTTCAGTATGCCCAGCTTAGAGTTTCACTCTTTTTGTAACAAATAACAGGTAATCGAATTATTTTCCAACCGCACAAGTGGTAACTTAGCAATTGTCAACTCAGACACGAGAGTTTTGCAATCTTCCATACAAACACGTGTGCAATAATACATGAGTCGTAATACCTACAGTTGTTTGTTGCAGAAAAATGACAAATATCGAACATGGTGCTTGGTAAAGAATGTAACAATCTAGAGCACTCTCCGCCATCATTTTCAAGTGAAATTTGAAAGTTGATCCATGCACAGGACGACCAAACTCAGAAATGATCGATACGGTTCTGGAGGATAATGTCCGAAATTGCTGAGGCTTTGGGCATGTCACATCCTGAGGGAAGAAATGTGTCGCGACTGCTGACTCAGGATCAAAAGCGAACAGAGCAAATCTCTCAGCAAAGTTATCCCGTCAATTTGCAAACGAATATGAAACTTGCTGCACTACAACACACCTGAAATACAGAGAAGGCCAAACGTGTGAGATCCGAGCGTATTACACCAACGTTTTGGAGACAATGCTCGCCCTCGTTGTGATACGACTTACTGCCATATCCGCTTTATTACCCTTCAGTCTGTTCTCTAAACTGAGACAAAACAAATGAAGAGCTATGCCGTCATTCCGAGTAATTTTCAAATGACTCTCTTAGTAAACACGAATTTGTTAAAGACATTTGCCTAAGAAATGGAGTTGACATCTGCGAAAGTAGCAACAAAGGAACGGCAGTAGATGTTTTGGACATCCGGTGGCAGCCTTGTCGTCAGACACTATCAGCTCTATTATTGAGTTCAGATATGGCATAAATAATTAATTACTTGACGTGCGACCATGCAATGGAAATACCCCTTCATAAGACAACCGAGATTTTCCACATCTTATTATTAAAATGATCATTATCGGCCTATTTTACTGCTTCGTTGGTTTAAATTAATTTTAAAACCAGTTTCTCTGGCTCTGCGGCCAGCATCACTGAAAGTGTCTGGACAGGCAGAAGGGCAGAAATGGGAGGGGGTAGGTACAGTGAGAGAGTTTTGGTATAAAAGTTGTTTGTTGACCATGGTGTAAAAGTTTGATTTTTAATATTTTTCTCTGCAATTTTGTTTTTTCCTCTCTCTTTTTATCGTTTTTAATAACAGTGAAAGAAAATGCCAAGATATTTTCAAATGGAATAGACAATCATATCAATCTAAGATTATAAAAATATGTAATATATGCGCTCCAAGGATCATAAATGATTTTGAAACTACTTTTATATATGGTTATTAAAATAAAATTATAATTACTTAAAATCAAGTAGCGTAAAACTGGCATAACTGTCACATATACTCATACCCGTGTGACGACATCACATTCCACACTTGATGTGAGTCAGGTGGTCTAAATAAACAAATTACAAAATCATATTCCTAAGTGAACTCCACAAGTGCTCCGCGTTTTCGCAAGTTCTCAAACTCTTAAATAAAACTCTGACAGACTATTTCCGTTGGTATTAACTGGCAACCACCCAAGAAAGGAACAGCTGCAAAAGAGGGCATTCACAGTGCTGCAAATCTTCTAAGAGCAAATCCATTACTTAGAAGTACTATTAATACGCATATGGATAAATCAGCTGATACATGACCGACACTTATTAACAGTAATGCTATTTACAACACTTACCAGCTTGTCTAGAGATGCCCATTTTAGTGCTCGACGCAGGCGACATGCTTTGCTCGTATTAACCACCTTTACCAAAAGGTCTGAGTCCTCAGAATCCTCGCTAGAGTCCTCTTTAACTGTTCTCAAATTACCACTCCACATTTTGGTACACTTCGCAATTGTTCTGGCGTGTAGCACAACGGTTCAATATGGAGAACAAAACACTACCTGGAAGACCTACGACATGGAATATTGACACTACACGCAGAATTTGTAAGAACTGCAAAAAATATTCGTAGGCTGTTAGAAGAAGTCGGTGCATCACACATCGCTTCATTGAGATACTAAAAAATACAAAAACTGTAGATCTGTGCCTCTGAACAGAATGAATATCTGTCGTAGCTTTTCGCAAATTACATGCATGAAAAAAAAAAAAAAAACCGGGTATATTACCGCAACCCTGATGCCTCGACCCCCGTCATCTGTCGGTCCTGGTGGCCTAGCTTGTTGACCCAAGATTGCGGGTTCAATTCCGGCCAGGGTCGATGGATTTTTTCGTGCGTAAAAATCCTAAATATTGTTCCCTCGAAGGGAAGTAAAGCAGTGGATCCCATGTCGCAGATTTACGGCACGTAAAGAGAACCTCAAGCCTAAAAGAAGAAGCCTCTGTGCAACATTTATCAGTCCTTTCACGCCCTGAATTGAATGCAATGCTAATGACCTGAGATGTTAAACAGCGGCCGAAAATAAAAATGAACAAAAATCGATTTCCGTCGGCCTCTCTGAACAAAATCAGTTTCGGCCCCAAAGCAATGTTACGTGTCTGGTGAACTTTTGAAAGTGTGGTTCACTAGGAGTTTGTTCCAAACGGGCGTTGCAGCAGGACAAAGCGAGATCCCTAGGAACTGCATATAGCTTTGGTTTTGCCTTTTTCGAAAACATTGAAAAAGTGGGTATCACCAAAATCTAGACACTGCTGCAACGTGGAATAGCAATGAGAGCTAATTGCTGAACTATGGATATTAGTTATCACCACACACTTCAAATAAAATTCTGCTTAACAACCGCCACGGCAAAACAGCTCGCTAACAATAACAATTCCGGCCGTGAAAGCCTAAATAATGATTTTTATGTTCTGTTATACTACATAATAAATGATTAAAAGCTAATTTAATTATTGTAAAAATAAAGAAAAGAAAAATAATTGCATTAAAATAATTTCCTTTTCTTTTAAAATTTAAGTATAATATTATGATATGTATATCGAGCAATTAATAACTTTAACAGACATGATAAATCAAACAAATAAGCTAAAATAGGATTTTCTAAAATGTTCTCTGCAGAATATTCGAATTACTCTAGTCTTTGAATTTAGAAACTTATGGTTCAATAAAATAAAATTTAACCTTAAATAATCGATATTTTAGTCCCCGATTTTTCCTGCTGGTTAATATTTTATTTTAAAATATATAAAATGTAGCATATAGTAAAATATTCAGATATATTTAACAAAGCAGACTGTTCCAAAATATAAAGAAATAGCCCATCACATTACCCAAGTTTCATAAAAAATTCAATATATATATTTAATATTTATGAAATTATTTTATATGCTTAACTTTTTTATTACTGAAAGTAGATTCTAATTTTTTAATGTAACCCAATACACGTGTGAAACCTTATTCCTCATTTTCTAACACATTGCAGCACAGCGTTTGTCACAACAAACTCGATGTAGGTTATTAGATTTCGACACGTAGCCAACACTCCCGACGCTGTCAGAACCTGCACTAACGCGACGGACGCAGCCTCGGTGTAAATTTAGAAACACTTTGTCAGCAGTCAAGAATTACCAACCTCTCGCTTCTCAATGAATGAACGAACTCTGCACTCGGAGAAAAGGCTACCAAACACGCATGTAAAAGTGACAAATGTTTTATGTGGAAAGTTGGACTGATGTGATGATTAATGTTTACTTTTGCGACAGACAATCAGGATTTAAGTTACACTGCTAGTTTACTGGGAGAACACAGTGCAGGTGCAAACAATTATTAGTGATAAGAAAATACCCTCACATTCGCGCTCGCCTACTCGTTAAAACTTACGAGAGACGGAATCTGTCAATGACAGGAAACGTATACCGTACCTACGAAAGGAAGGTTAGATGAAATAGAGAAACCTCCTATGCCGATGTCGGCAATGTATTGCCACTGGGGGGCATCAGCTTCAACATGGTACTTAATATTATCAGTTTTAAATGGAGTATCATTCATGCTTTCAATAAAAATATAAGTACTAAATAACGCGCAGCAATGATATTTCCTTTTCTTTCCAGTTACGCGCTCAGGCGGCCGTTAATTTTCGTTTATTTACGGACGCTCTTTAACATCTCAGGTCATCAGCGTCCCATTCAATTCAGGGCGTGAAACGGCCAAAAAAAATTTCTCAGAGGCCTCTTCTTTCAGGCTTGAGGTTCTTTTTCGTGCCGTAAATGTACGACACGGGACCCACGGCTTTACTTCCCTTCCAAAGGAAGCCATACTTAGGATTTTTACGCCGAAAAAAAGTCATCGATCCTGGCCGGGTTTGAACCCGCGATCTTGGGTTCAGGAGGTCAGGCGGCCGTAACTCAAACTCAATGTTTGTGCTGTCTTCGGCCAATACAGACAACTCTTTTAGGCACTTCATCCTTTGCCAGCCATTTCATTTCGAGGTGAAACTTTAAAAGATTCATCCAGAGTTCAAAGTATGTCGGCAGTTACATTTACACGCAGTGCTAAGGAGTTTTCGTCCTTCAATGGATTCATAAACACATGAACATTTTTTATCTAGACTATATAATGCATCCAAGTTTAGGAAAAAATGCAGCCAATATTGTGAGGCAACGATAGAGCAAACCACAGCCCAATTTTTAAATCAATTTGTACGAGGGGCATTCAAAATTTTTTGCAACCAACATGGCCATTGTTAGACAATGTCTACAAAACAGTGTAACTTACGCATCTGGCAACAATGAACAGAAAGATATCACAATATGCATAAGTGGAAGTTTTAAACTTATATAGTCACTGTCGTACAGTCTGTTGAGTTCAGTCCTGTGTCAATAGCTGGTGAATATTTCTAAAGAAAACTTTACATTCCACATTTTCACAGGCTATAAGCAGGTGAAAGAGAGAAAAACATCCACGAGGCCTTGGGAGCTGTTCATGGTGATCAAGTGTGTTCATTTATAGGATGATTCAGACATTTGAAGAAGGGCGGGAGACTTTGAAAGACAACCCTCGCTCTGGCCGGCCTCGGGAAGCTGTGAACGAGAGAACAATTCAAAGAGTGAGGAACTTGATGGAGAAACATGCTAAGTATGGAAGTGTGTATCAGTGTTGACAGCATACTCCGTGAACATTTAAAGCTGTGAATATGAGTTACACATTCACTAACAATGAAGAGGAGAAAGGAATGCGCAAGGAAACTGCTGAGCACGTTTACATCAAATGTTTGACAGATGTATGTATGACACAGGTATGAGAGTCGATTTTATTTCTGTACCCCCCCAAATAGCGCTCAGAACTGCGTGTAGGTAAATGAGAATGACCCAAGACCAGATTTTCGTTCTCGGAAGCGAATGTTCGCTGTTTTCTTCAGTTATGAAAGGGGGGGGGGGTATACTGTAAGCCAGAAGGAATGACAATGAATGTAGAATACCATGACACTTAAATTTTGGATTCTTCATTTGAAGAGCTGAGGTGGCGACGTCCAAAAACAGGAACTTCAAGGTTGTTGCTTTTGCGCGACAATGCGTCTCCTTACAGAACAGCTGCATACTTGAGGAAACTTGGAGTAGTCAAGTCCAGTTGCTAGATCATCCACCCTGCAGCTCTGACCTTGCACAGTGCGACTTTTGGTTGTTTCCTCGAGTAAAAGCTTGCAAGCTGGAAACGTTTTTAAACGAGTGCAAGCTATACATTCAGCTCAGTGCTTTTGACAAGAGGTTGGATGTTCTACAGCTGTGTGTGGAGAGAGACAGGGAGAACTTTGAAGGATTGTGAGAATAAGTTTTTCAATTCAGTCCTTAGTTTGGACTTTAAGGTGAAACTTGTAAAACGTTTTGAATGCAGTTAGACGATTTCCACACTGGCCAACTGCTGGAACCAGTAACAGTCATAAACATGCGGTCTGTGTAGTCGGGCGGTACACATGCTTCTAGAAACATCAATTAGTTCAGACAGCAGTTTCGGACGTTGTTTCTTCGCCCGATACTGAATGCAGAAGTATCTGGCACCCCATTATGATGCAGATCAACCGCTGTTCCGAAACCAGCTGTATGATAGCCAATGCGTCATATAATTGCCAAAGACAACGAACACGCAACCATGGGCTAGAGAGTAGCCTCATTATCCGTGACCTTCTGTAACAATGATTGCCATATACCATTGTCAAACTTCACTTAGTTAGGTCAGGGACGGAGAATGAGTGCATTAATTGGGAGAGTTTACCATGACGACACACAAAATCTAAGACTGGGCCTTCAAGTCACCGGGTTCGTTTCCTACCCCACTTTATTTTCTGGAAATTACTTCACGCCACTCTCTTCTTGCTTGTTCGCTGTATCTAGGTTTTCTTCTTTGGTTTAAAATACATGGACGGGTGCTTTCTTTTCATTAACACTTGCTGCAGTCAAACTCTCTAGGCTCTCATAAGACAAGGAGAACTTCCCTAGAAATGTATATGACAGTTCTAAAGAAAGAATGGGAAACATCTATCTACCATATGCTCCTAACGTAACAGATAGTACATATCAACATTATCAATGTTTGAAATAAAACACTTAAAAAATTACTAACGTTTTTAAAATAAACACTAAATGGAAAAATCTGCAATGCTAATAAAGCGATTGATATTACTGAAAGAACAATCCGCGCAGGAAAGTCATTGTTAAAATCAAAAGGAAAATCATACTGCAGGTTGACACTTTGAACAGCTATTGACGTATATTTGTGAAGGCGGTCTCACACTGCAGTGTTGTCTTCACCTTATCAAACAGGACAGAGAAGAAGCTGTTCCATAAAGAATGATCATAATAATTTTACGGTAAAAGAAAAGAAAAATATAACAATAACTTGAAATAAAAACATTTGCAAGCTACTGGAAGCCAGCAGTTAACCGAACGGCTAGCACCTTCCCTAATAAAGAACTTGCACATTCTTTGTTTATGTGTTCTTAACACTTCTCTTCCTACCTGTACCCTTGATCACTCGCGCACTTTATCATCACCTTCCCTTCCCACCAGTCTTCTGCAGTGTGCTGTTTATTAATGTACCATCACATCTTCTTTTCTTCTTCGCCTTGCTCTATTCCCTCATTCCTTCCTCATAACCAGGCACTGTATTTAATTTGTAGTCTGGCTGATTCTACTCATTTTTTGAGCCGAGATGTCCTGAAAACTCTGCAAGGCAAAATGCACGTTTCTGCACCACGATAATGCTCGGCCGCACATCGAAATTGTCATTGCTAAATATGTTATAAAAATGCGTTCTTCACCCTCCCTATAGTCCGGATTTAGCCCTTTGTGACTTTTTGCTTTCCCCAAATTGAAGAAACTCCATTTTGCATGATTAGAATGCTACGGGGAGATTGTCCTGCATGTCAGATTCATTATCCAACGGCGACTGCTTTCAGAAAATTGTTTGGATACCCTCGGTAATAACGAGTTTACATCATGGAAACGTACTAGCTGATATCCAAAATTGTTTTATATAAATATAATTATGTTCTTCATACAACTGGATAATTAAGTTAGCCATGTATTCAATTTGTATACATAAAATGTAGAAATAATTTTCCAATTCCCCTGTGTCATATCTGGTATAGACTCGCAATGTAATGATGTGTCAGGTCCCACTGATTACAATCGATTATTGCGTCTCTTTGGTAACGAGCTGCCGCATTTGACAGTTGAGCGGGTAAGAGAGAATATTTCATCAATAGAGAAAACATTCAGAGGTAAAGCGCTTAGGTACATGTACATAACAAATAAGAAAGGTGCAATTTAAAGACTCTTGCGACAACCAATAAATCTGGTAATTTCAGGGTGACAGATTCGAGGAGTCAAAATTTGTCCCGAAGAAAAACTACACCGCCTTGTATACATACAGTATGGGAGGTTTTGAGGCATTCATGCAGCAAAACAAATTCCATGTCCTCAGAATTTCAAAATTTTTCAATGACTGATATACAGAAGTTTGCTGACGTGATTCATGAGGGCAACGCAGATGTACGATAAAGTTTCAGCAGTTCATTAGGGCTCCCCATCAGCGGCATAAATAGTTAAAACGTGGCCTATGTGCTCCAAAGATGAAGCGGATCTAAATGTCGGTGTTTGGCGATATTTCATCACAATCCGCATATCTTATCTGTATCAATACCAGGTACAGTAAAGTATTTGACAATCACTGCTCAAAGTGTACCGAAGAAAGCCAAAACCGTTCTGTCAGGGAAAATAATATTATTATTGGAATTTCAATAAAGGTAAAACATGCAGCGCTGTTGAACAAATTTAAACTTTTCTCATAACATTCACTTTTCCCATCACGATCACAAATCTCCTGCAGGAATAGTTGAAAGTATAGCGTAATACTTACGAGGGGTACTCAGTAAAAACTGAGCATTACTACCACTGCCCTCTCATTCATGAGAACAGATTTCACATAATTGGTGGAAACTGGAGGCCTGCTCTGAAATTTTGCTTCCATCTACAGAAAGCCAGCACGTTTTACCACAATGAACCGCATTTGGCGATTCAAAGAGTTTAAGAGAGACAACAACAAAGAAGATCCGTAAATGGGAAGTATTACTAGAGTCCTGGCCGAAAACGCCATTGGGAAATCGGCTGCCGGCACGAAGAACTATCTGAGACTCTCAATATTGCGTGTATTTTCTTGCAAGCATGACACGCATATCACGCATTCACATTTCAAAACATAGCAGTTACCTCTGAAAACATAGAAGTTGTTTAAAGAAGGATAAAAAATATTCAAACAAAATCGACTGATCATAGTACAGGTATGGGTTTGCGCTCATGTGATTTACCCCGTTAACATTATTTATTTACACACCAGGAAAGTGTTTAGTACGACATGGACTGCTCTTTCCAGTTGTACCTCTCATTATGCCAAAGCACCACACACGACCTAAAGAGCAGTCATTAATTGAAAGGTGGACAGAGTATGTGCTGTGCACAGTTTGAAGTTAATGACAAAACTGTAGTGTGTATTAAACATTTCGTACCAAAAATTGCGATTAGGAATGACATTTTCTTTGTGCAATTTCCCCTACGTGACAGCGAGGCTTAGCAATGAAAGGAAACATCCGGAAGAACGTATGAAACAGGCTTTCGAGCGAGATTTTACTGAATGGTTTGAGCAGGATATTATAACATGTTTGCCAGAGGTTAAGAAAAGACAGGTACACTCGCTTATAATTGTTGCCAAGGAAGACTATGTCCTTTCATTAAACTCTGATGACTTCAGAGCGTCCACAAATAAAACAAATCAATCCTTTCATTAAACAGATGATGATGATAGTTTATGTTTAAGATATCCAATAATTTTGAAGTTCGTGTATTTTTTAAAGAGTTTTGCCTACCTGTGGAGGCGTTCAGTTCGATTTTGGAGTGCAGTGGAGTTAAAATGTGACAGATGGAGCAAACTGGATAATTTGGTGAATTGCCTTGCTAATTATTATAATAATAAAGATAATTTGTTCATTGAAATAGTGGTTTCATTAATAAACGATGTCCTAGATAATGGTTTGGATATAAAGCTGGTAACATAATATTTCAATTTACACATTCAGCAGAGCTCTTGATATGGGCTGCAACTTTTTACACATTTAAGGCCGATTGTATTTTGTATTACATTTTATTTTTCAGTTGTTTGGTAGAGAGTACTGTAATTGGATATAAATGGCTAACCATTTAATATATAAATATGACTTTACAACACTAAAAGTCAAATCTGTATATAGATGCACATATTTTTAAATCATCCAATAATTTTGCAATGTAGTAAATTTGTTATAATAATTTTATGCACGTTACACCGAAAAATACTTAAGCCATTCTGATTTATAAGTGTTATGGTGATATAATTGTTTTTCTTATTATTATTTCATTATTTATTGCGTGGGCAGTAACTGATTTACTATTTTAGTACATGAATGATTTTATTTAAACCTAATTTATATATGTTCCGTTTATATGTGAAAAAATATTCTTGTAAACAATTTCAGATGCTTAATGTCATCTTGCACAGGTAAATGTTTCATGCTTGCTATTGACAGTAGTCACTGCCTTCCAAATCGAGTCGGACGTAATGGTGCCTGAGCAACACAAGAAACGATGGATGGATTCAAATGTTAAACACGTCAGCCCAGAGTTTTCAAGCAACGAAAGGATCAATGAACTTTACCAGCGAATGCGACGTAACAATGGCACTGTCTCCGTTGAATTGTTGAGAGTTTTCAATTAACAGCTAAAAGCTATTGTAGTAATGTACCAAATCATGGGAGTAACTGGCTTTGTTTTGGTGCTGGTTTCCATTCAATCTCTTCCGGCAACAGTTTATTAACACACGCGTTCGATGCATAATTTGGAAAATATAAACGCGCACGAACGATTCGCTTTCTAAATAAGACAGAATAATACTGCTATCATGTCTACATTGTATTATATCCATGTCACAGAAAAAGTATAATGCTTGGCCCCAAAGGACGTGTCGGGTTTTGATTATGTAAAAATTACTTAAAATGAAAGGAATTAAAACTGCCATTAACCATATTTAAACGTTCTTAGACAGTAGACTCTTCTTGGTATCACGGAGTTTTAAGTTTAAAATCCTAATTTTGCAGCCATTTTTTAAAATGTGTTTATCACTAGTTTACGAAAAATTAATATTTACATTAATATATAATTGATGGTTCATTTTATTTAGAATCCTGATATACTGTACTCTGTAGGAAAGGCTGTGATTCAATAAAGAATGATTACAATATACCTTTTACTCATACTCATAATTTCATGGTATTTCTGGAAGTTGGATGCAAAACACCCGTGTCGGCTTTTTGGCCAGTCTTCAAAGACAAGCTAGAAACCATTTTTGACAGGTCTTTGTTACTGCTTCTGCTGATGGAAAATGTCACAAAGCTGCTTCTGCTATTTGAAGGGCGGGGGGGGGGTGTACACTGGTCTAAATTCGGACCATTGGGAGGGTTAAGAAACATCTTTCACTTCCCCCCCTCCTTCCTCCAAATATATAGCAAAATCGCAAATGTTGTTCAATATCTGCCAATCACATATAAAGGTGTTTCTCATTATCCGTAAAATGAATCAGATTTAGACCAGTGTGACCTTACCCTTTTCCTCAAATTGAAGGACGCATTTTCCGCGGTGAAGGCGGTTCTAAATGACATGTCACAAAATGGTTTCCAGCGTGTCTTTAAAGACTGACAGACTGTGCATTGCACCCAACGAGGATACTTTGAGAAAGATCATTAAAATGATGAGGAAGAGTATAGGTGTGTTGTCAATAAAATCTATGATCATTCTTTATTGAACAGCCCTTGAATTTATTACTAAAATGTTTGCTTTGTTAAACGCTTTCAAGGCAACACAATATATTGGCGAAATTTAAAATGTTCAGAACATTTAAAAAAAAGTAGGATATGGACAAGTTCTGGAAGGGCCAAATGAGGAAATGTGCTCCCTTATTGTCGTGCGAGGTTGAACATCACAAGAGGCAACAGATCAACCAACACCCTCTGCAAAACCTAAACATCTGGTGGTGACCAACTGCAATAGGAAATATGCACCCACACCTAAGTTCAAAATTGGTAGCGCACTATGTACTTATAATTTACCGCTCCACACGCGGTTGAAACTGGTGCCGCTGTGAACGGAGTCAGAAATTTCGCAGCTTTGATTGTCGCGTAAGTTGTTACTATCACTTAAACACTTATTAGGTACATTTACTCATTATCATCAGGCAAGAAGATGCTGGAACGGCCTCCCTTCATTTTCCATACATTTCTGACATCGGCTTATGAAATTAACCATTATCCTCTGCAGTTGCCTCTGAGATATGGAAGAAATTTCTTCACGAATGTTATTTTTCAGTTCCTCTGATGAGTGTGTGAATTTGTCTTGTGTACTTTTCCCTAAAATACCCCCAGAGATAAAACTCTCATGACGTTAAATCAGAGGGGCAAGTGGCCATATGTTGTTAATGTTGATTGTAGTAGAATATTTTATGAATTACTGCAAGGAGACATGGGCTGTACGTGCCCTTGCAGCTAATTAAGAAATGTTCTTAACTATCACTATTACTGCCTAGCCGCTAATGGCGCATCTTTCTATCATAAAGAGGTTCTCGTGAAGCAGGTTAGCTTTTCTGAACTCCAGTGTCTTGTGAATTAACATACCCACTTAAGCAGAACCAAGATTCTTCCGTAGGATCAAATTATCCGCCATGCTTGCTATTCAAAATCCATTCTTACTCCTAGATGCAGGGTCACCCGGTTTAAATTCTTCTAGTACGGTTGTAACTTCAGTAGCTTTGCAACCGTTCGAAAAGAGGAATAGGAAATTCCTGTTTGCTGAGAAAGACGTGCAAGTGAATTTTATGGGAATGCCCAGAGCATGTTCTCTGCGAGTACCGTACACTTTTTATCAAGTATATCTCCCGTTTCACCAAATTTGTTTATCAATTTGAGAATCGAACTTTGACTTGGAAGTTGAATATCTCTTGAAACAAGCAGGTAACTAAATACTCTTTGGGGAATAGAACACGTGAATTGCACAGCGTATTACTTAATACCGGAACGAGACGAGCAGCAGTCCCAAGAAGGAAGAATCGCCCCAGTTTCATAGAGAGCTACAGGACAACGTAACTGAATTTATTGCAGCTTGAAGTATCCTCACACACGAGTGTCTGTCACTGTCAGAGATTTTAGTTCCTCGCTTACAACAACGTCACCCGAGGGATAATGGTCTATGTGTAGCTGTAAACAACGCAATATGCATGCCGTTGCAATTCTTCACTTAAAATATCTCGGTGAAGGTTCCCAACCACACAACTGACACAAATTCATTCGAACACGATAATCACGCAAAAACGCTAATACCCTTATAACAAAATGAAATACTCGTTAAAAATTATTAGCAGAGTAAACAGCCACATACAAATTTCTGTATTGGACTTCAATAAATGCATGCAAATTAATTCCCATTGTGTCACTGTATCGAACACTGCGGGCTTCACATCGCAATGTCATTAATATCGCTAAAATTACATTTACTGCGGGGTTTAAGTTTCTAATTCTCAATAAGGGGTACGTTGCTATGAAAAAGCGCAATGATTTTAAAGAACTTGTGCAATAAATTAATAAAATGCTCCTCAACTGTGTAACGTATATTGGGAATTCTCAACAGCGTGATGTACATAACAAATGTCAGGACATACAGGATGGATGTCATAAATAGTCTTTTTTAGCATTTTAGGGTAGTTTTTGAAGTTTCCCTTAGTTAAACTAAAAACAATTATATAATATTAATGTAATATGTTAAATTAATTTTACTTGCATTTTCCATTGCTCTTAAACACAAAAGTACACGAACAATCAACATTTCCAAATCTTAATGTTAGGATACTGAATCTACAAACGACTTTAAAGCACCGACTTTTTTAAAAGTTTAAAAGGTTTTTTTTTTTAAGTTATAAACCACTAAATTAACTAGAACATTTTTCAGATATTTAGGTTACTGTTGCTCTCTGCTCTCCACTATTAAATACTTTGCTAGGTTTTCCTGTTCTCTCGACACAGCAGAGTCATCTGTGTAAAATTCTGTCGGTCCCCACGGTAAATTGCCTAAAGAACAGCAGATCATTTTTCATCGTTGCAGAATCTTAGTGAGTTTCAAACAACAGGCTCACCCACTGGTCCAGGTATTTCTTTCTTTGAAATTGTGGATTGCAAGCACTGAACAATCGAACGAGAATCCTTATTAACACCGCAACACGAATTTTAATTACATCAGAAGAATTCTGCAGGAAGATCAACTGAAACTGCCTTAATAAAGACAAGCGAAGTAAAGTTCTTACTGCAAAGAACGGTTTTAGTCTTTGCTATGCAGCTGCTTTGTTGACATCAAACATGTCTGTAACACTCTTGATGTCTTCAACAGTAGGCATAGTACGTGGTAGCATTTCCTTGAACATCTAAACGCGACTGGAAGCTTTCAGAAAGGTTTTCTTCATGGGTGAAATAATGCTGTTCACTGCTGGGCAACTCTTCAGCCTATAGGCATGTTCAATGTCTCCCCCACCTTGATCTGTAGGCTGCACTGATAGCCGTAGAATGTGTAAAGCGTCTCTGAGGGCGGGGTTCTGAGTTACGTTACGTTAGCAATGAAGGACCTCAACTCATCTACTCAAAGTCAGATGTTACAGTTCTGTTCTGAAGAATCAATGTTTTTCTTGTACAGTTGGTGCAAATGTATTTTCTTTAAGGTTGATTTATCAGGTATCTTTCGGCCACTAATGTCTGAAAGAAGTTTATTGAATACTGAGTTCTGTATCACACGCTGATACTAGCGCCTTGCATAAATGTGCATTAAAATTGCCTTCTTAAGAACAAGAAAAAACTTTAACTGAACTCTCTGTTTCCTCTCAATGCTGCTGACAAGCTCTGCAGACTCTTTGAGATGCAAAAAATGCAATTTTTGGCTACAGCTCCCTTGATTTTGCTATTTTTGGTAAAATCGAGATCTACTGTCTGTTCAACCCCAGCTTTTAGCAACCTTTTCTTTTGGCATCTTGCTGTTAATAAACTGGAAGCCTTCAGTGCTTCTAAATAAGAATTACATCCAGCAATTTTCTTTAACAGAACATGACTGATAATAAAGAGACAGAAGGTCGCTGTTCGAAAGTCATTTGAGAAAAATAGCGTTGAACGTCACTAACAATGATATTACGAAATTAAATTCAGTTTTCTTCTAAAAATAAGTTAATTTCTACAATGCTTTCAACACAAAATTAAAATGATTTCTCTTTGAAATTCATCAAGATGCACATTATAGTCTAATGATTCAAAAGTAATTTTATCGCTATTATTAAAATTGATTTTAATAATTTAAAACTATTTGCATTTAAAATTCATTTAAATTTAATTTTAATTTTTAAACGATAGTTTTACCCATTATTAGGTTTAAATGTGTTATTTAGCCATTTTAAAGCTTCATAAGACTCAACTATGTGATTCCTATGATAAAGAAACGAATAATTATGCTAAATGATTACAATTACCTAGCAAGGAACAAAATAGTTTAAAACCTAAGAATCCGGGCCCTAGGCATAATTCATGGCAACAAGAGACAATAGAAAAATCTAAGATGTACGATTGAAAGTATATTGCCGAGTGGTGCCACCAACGGAAGGGAAGAAGCAACACACAGACAACACCCGTTTATTATGGCATAGCAAAAGTTACACAGGGTTGCAAGTCCGTCAAAGGACGGGTCTCCCAGGTAATTCACGGTGTTTAGCAGCCCTCAAAGTACATCGATGGTTCGTTGCTAGCGATGAGGAAGGGGCTGGATATCATCGGCTGCATATGAGTTGCTAACGTGAGCCACCTCGCGTCGAAATGTCCGCTTTGTTAGTAAAACGTTTCCCATGCAATGACTGCTTCACTTTGAGAATAGATAATCGCAGGGACTGAGATCGGGTATGGAAGAACTTTCCATCTCCACCGCTGTAAAACACTTGACACTGTCGCGTCATCGTGAAGAATAATGGCGTTGTTCTAAAGTTCTGGCGTACGGCATAATTCAGCGCGCGCTGTAATAATGCGCATTCTCAGTGGTTACCGTCACGCACTGAATGACCACAAGCGCATCTTTCCGGCTTGCAAAGAGTTGATCGTGTACTGTCTTGGGATAAACATGTTTCGGCTTCTGGCTGGAAGACCCGAGAGCCATCTTTCCGTACTTTGTGTTAGGACCAATATGCCTTTATGTCCTTTATTCTTTCATAGGCGCGGCCATTCTTTTGTTAATTGCGTAAGAATTTCAGGTACCTGTTAATTTAGCAATAATAGAATTTTTTTGCCAAGCTGGATAATTTCGCGAATTAGATTTTCTCACGTTGTTATTATTGCGTTGTATTTCGTCAATGTTGACTTCATTCTCAAGGAAAGGAAGACTAAAAGTTGACAAATTCGAGTCGCGGGCGCAATTAAAACCACAGACCTTCAGCATTTCGTGCTGACTTTCTAACAACTGAGTTGTGTTCTCCTCCAAGCATCGAACCACGAACCTCCATTGGGATCAGAAATGTATTAACTGATTATTTTACCTTTCGTTCTGAACCTGCAATAAATTAGTGAATTAAATACTTTTTATTGCACTAAAACCTTCAATTCTTTACAAGTGCAATTTGCAAATTTCACTGCAAACAAAACTGTTAAAAGATTTTTTTAAAGAGAGAAATGCTTCTGTAAAGAAAGACTTAAAAACCTGCTTCAAGTTTCTACACGCTGACTTTTCCAACTAATTGACATCTGCTAGCTAGGGATCTCATTTCTGTGATACAAGGAACCAGATTAACTCCTCAGAGTGGCACAAAGGGAACGTTCCGTTGTGCGAAGAAAAGAACTGCCGCGTAAAGGCCTAAAATAAATGAGACAGGCGACGAGGAGAAGAAATAAAAGAGAATCTGGAAAGTGGCTCCGTCGTTACTGTGCGACAGTTTTCCGAAGCTCCAACGCAACGTTTGAATTGCTGTGCTAAATAGGAAGTTGTCAACAAAGCTACTAGGCCTAGCCAAATGTGGGCTGTACGAAGATGCGACAACTATTGAAATACTGCCCATTTAAAACCATTTTTAACAAAAACGGTCAAAACTTTTTGAGGGGAAATGCAAGTGCTTTGTAGAGAATTAATCATGTTTCAGCGACACTCAGAAAGTTTCCAGACTTAAGTAAACTGTTTACAATAAGTGACCACGGTGAAACTAGTATCACGTGTTCATTACACATCACAAAATATTGTAAAGTTAAAATTTAGCGCGGTCACTCTATATTGTAGTTCCGAAAAGGCGCATCGCGAATATTTGACGCGTATTTGTACATCTCAGCATGCAACTATTTTTTAAAAGTGGAATGTTTTCACTTAAGCCACTTTAAGATGAAATTCGGCACATCAAAACACATGATAAAACGTGGATATATAACTGCCAAAAATGTGGTGTTTTAAGGTGGAGCATAAAAAGAACAAAAGTAAGTCATTTAAATTTTTCTACTCGGCCCATTCCAGTTGAAAACTAATGTACCATCATGTAAAGTAAGCGAATCCCTCGGCAAGTAGAATTTGTGAAGGGCACTAGAGCAGAGAAATTGATGCGCTTTTTCAATTTCGCTTTTTAGGTTTACCCTCACTCCTAAGGACTGTTTGCAGAAACATTTTTTTTTTACTTTATTTAAATAGTACATACATACATACATACATACATACATACATACATACATACTGAGTTTTATCCGAAAAAAAAACAAATATTAGTGCCGCTAAAGAGTTTTTTAAATTTTAAATTTCACGTAAATGCCCACTCCTAATAATCCAACTTCACTGATTTTGCGTTTTTTTTTATTTCATTACAATGACATATACCGAGTTTCGTTGGCCAAAAACAAAAACTGTGGTGATTTTCTAAAATTTCGCTTTAGGTTAACCCCCACTTTAATTGTAATGACATATTGGGAAAGAACAAATATTAGTGTCGCTAGAGCGATTTTCATGTGATAGGTTTCAGGTAAACCCACACTCTTAATAGTTTGATTTCGCTCATTTTCGGAAACTATTTTTATTTGTTTATTTATTTCAATGCCATATACCACGCATCGTTGAGCGGGGGAAAATTGCGATCGCTAGAGCGATTTAAAAATTGTCACTCCCAAGGGCACATTTCTGCTGGTTAACGAACTCGATTAATCGTTTGTTAATTGCAGAGTTTCCTAAGAAAAAACAATAAAAATCGGCTTTAGAGATTTTACACACACTCTAAGAAGGATCCACCGCACTACATGAACAAGAAACCTATTTCCAGGTTCATTTGTGACAAAGCTTATTACGAACACACTCTCGATATGTTCATGGTAACGGGCACGCCATCACTTTCCTGTTTTGTCCTCCGGATTCCCAAACTGTTTTTCCTTGACAAATCGTCACTCCCGATTCTTACACTTTTCAGAGCGATACGTGTAAAGGTTTTGTCGAGGTGCAGCTCCCGCACTTGGTCTTCTTTCTATTGAGTGTTAAGGGAGGCAGTGGCAGCTTCTTATTCCTGGAGTGGAAGGTTGAAATGTGACCGTTTGCTGAGTACACACTGGCAACCACATTCGCTTAATCTTCACTGTCTGTTCGACATTTAGAAAGATCACCTGGGGTCTATTTCACAAAAGTATGGTCTTGTAACTTGCTTTCTGTTCCATGAATGAAGTACAACCCTTGTAAAGTATTAGTAAAAAGTTAACAATGACGTCGTATTAACAACAGCTGTTTGCCATACCTTGAATTAGGTTATATCCAGTCCTTTGGGATTTTTAACAAACAGAGCGGATTATTGTCATTTCCGCAAAATGTGTCTTTAGGTATGTTTATCAGACATAATATTCAAACGTAATGATTCACGTTGACACGACGGTCGCATTTAGGAGCATCAATTTCAGTCGTTGATAGATGACAGAAGATCCCTCTCGGCATTTGTTTTGTTTGTTTATATGACGTTCTCTTTATAAGCAAAAAATCCGGAAAATTGAGTCAAAAGAGAATGAAATGATTTTCGTGGTACGTAACAAGATCCTAAACTAGGTTTCTGATCAGAAATAAAACGCCAAAACCATACTTGATCATTGTACACAAATACTTATTTATTCTTACTCTCACTTTCACTAATTCTTAGCACAACTGACTCCTAAAATCATTAAAAAAGATAACAAATGTTGTGCTAGTATTTGAAGTTACCCATGTTCCTAAATTTATACAAATTACCAGTGGCCGGAACAAAATTATACAAGTTACAAGTCCATGCACTTGTAACGTATTAGACCACACTTTTGCGGGACAGGGTCCTGATCGCATTGGTAAATCCTGTCACTGCAAGGACATCGTGGACATGTTGAGAGTTGCTGCCTTTTATTCTGTGAGGTTTGAACCCGCTTGGTTTCGTACACATACAGCTAAAACCGAGAATAGACCAACTTAGGTGGCAAACCTGTCCTAGACTAGGTAAATGACTGCAGGTGTAATTAACGCTCTTTCCACACCTCTCCTCAAATTTCTTCAAAACCCCCGTTATCAAATAATCTCTACATAAGGATAACGAAGCTGCAAATGAATGTTTGGAAACTGTTCTATCTCCCTAGAGGGTCATTCTTCACTATGGCTTCTACACGAGCAATGTTTTCATCTATGACATTTTGCAGGCTATCCTTCCTCGTGTAAACTCTACAAACCAGTTACAGACTTTTGTACGGGCAAGGGCAGAGTCTGGAAAAGTTTTGTTATTTTTGCAGGTTGTCTCATTGGCTTAGGCCGCACTTATAAAATGTTCTCGAGCAAGCTCCCAGACAGCGCATGTACCTATAAAAATAGATGTTCCGCTTGTTATTAATCACAGCATTCTCTTTTCAGTGCGTCAAATAATTTCTTAAATAGCGACGCCTCGCACGTTTTTCGTAATCTAAAAGGCATTATTGCAACATTTCTAAGTTTGTATTATTTCGACCTTCTGTGTGTGTATTTAATAATGTAAGGCATCAACGATAAACTAGTTCCATACTTGGCAATTTCTGAACCCTCTCACGTTCACGTAAATGCAACAGCATGTCTTAGTCATGGACTAAGGTCAGATGTGTGTTAAACATGGGATTCTTGTTTCGTTGCTATTCGGTTAGCAGCCGTGCATGTTAATGCCATCTGATTACAGCAGAGTGTTTCATGATGCAGAGGTACACACGTAAATAAGGTTTACATTACAGAGAAAACTTGTACAACGTTCTAGAATAACTACACGGATGCTAAGACTTTTGCGCATGAGCTGCTTTCTATAATACAAAAGATGACGTGCACAAATCTAAATACTCATGGACAATGTACGCGCTAAATGTGGCAGTATTCGTTCCTTGTGAAGTAAGATCACATGCTTTCCGTGCGGTATGTGGTCTTCCGTCAACAGGAACACTCAGGTTGTGTCTCATGAACTGGAGTACCAGATAGGCCTCGGCCGCGCAACGCTGCACGCCAATATCACGATCATTGAATGTGAAAAAGGTGTGTCACATTGAGTTGCACACGAGTACAGAAGGACAAACGGGCTGAATCTGTCTTCAGCATAATGAAAATCCGAATTTTTTGGAGAAGCTGGTGATTGGTGACAAGTCATAATGTCATAACTGATATATCCATGTTTAACTTTCCACAGTTAAATCTTGGCACATTCCACCCTCTCTGCTTCAGACAAATTATAGGGCACTCATCTTGAAAAACGTTTGTTTTAGCGAAGGTATTCATAAGGGGTGGGGAAACACTGAACGAACTAATCGCTAATGCCAGCTCTATATCCTTGTAGGTTAGTCTTGGATCTTCACGGATCATTGTTTCCACAGAGGTGATGTTCTTCCCAGTCACTACTGTTGTTGTTCTGCCACATCGTTAAGAGATTGCCCCCTCCCCCTCTTTTTAATTCTCCAAACCAAAGGAACACAGGAGTTCCCGAAAGCCCCCTCCCTGAAACGCTCAAGTGACTGCGTTTCATTTAAGAGCTCATCGCCCGAATCTCCATTGCACTAACAGCTGTCTGTTACTATGGCAACAACGCTTTCCTTAGAGGTGGCCAATACCTCGTGTTTCAAAATTCTACTAGGAGTAACTCTTCTCCACTATCTATACAATGCGCCAGCCTCTCCTTTACAGATAGTATCACAAAAAATTCAGAGAGAGCCAGATTTGGACTGCGCGAGGCATTGTCGTGGTGAAGCAACCCAAACTTACATCTTCTTCTCCTAGTGTTTTTTAATTCTGCAGTGGAAAGTCGCAATGTTGGGTAAATGACGAACCATTTCCTGCCTTTCGCTCTTCTGTGCCAAAGCTCCCTCACACAAGATATCTGAGCAGTATTTCTGAACGCCTTTATCTGCCTGTAACTTGAGGATCGTTCTTTTATGGCTTCTATATGATCAGTGACTACTGTTCCTGCATGAGCGCAGGAACTTTTTACGGTTACTAACCACGACACGATCTTCCCGGTGCTGGCAATGGAAAACGTATCACTTTCATAGTTTCTTAAAATCCCGAGGTTTAAATAACGCCCCCTATACTGTATAAACTAAACTCATGTACTAAATTTAAGGTTTTTCCTCCCATTTCTTAACGTAACACTTTCAGAAGTTTTCTAGTCTTAAAAGGGACATTATTGCTTATTCTGGGTATATAAAGCAAAAACTTAATTATGTTGAAACGTATCAAATTTGATAGGGTTGTTGTTGTTTTTTTTTTTTGTGGTTTACTTTCATGTGCTTGGATCGGACGCTAGAGCTAAGAGCAGTCGGTTCGTTAGCCTCCAGCAAGGATCGCACCTACCACACTTGGAGATCAACAGGTGTCATGGACTTAGTTTTCCTTCTCCGTATATGCTGACCTGACTGACAAAGTAAAAGACTACAGAAAAATAAGAACGTATTCAATTTGTTGGAAGGTTCCTGAAAAGCAAATTATAGCACTTCGTTATGTACAGGAAGCGCTCTGTTGTTTTTAGTTCTTTTGCTTTTTAATTTCCTTGTATTCCTATCTTAAATTACGTTTTCATTCGTTACTTTTCATAGCTTATTGTTTACGTTCTTAAAACTCACGGACAAGTGTTTCAAACTATAACAATAGGGGTAGTTTCCGGTCTCGTTCTCTTACGAGAGTCACAAAAGTTTTGAAACACGTCAAATTGCAACTGTATGACTTAACAAAGCTCCCCTGCCACTCGTTTTCCTGAAGGATGAAACGTTTATTTTCATATGCAGTCATAGCCTCTTCAGGATTGGAAAATTGCTGCGATTCTGGACCAGTGGGAAGAGAAAATAGTCGCACGGAGCCAGGTCTGGACAGTACGGAAGATGAGTTATGAATTCTTTGCACTTCAGGAACTGGATGGAGACTTTGTCGTGGTGAAGCAGGATCCTCCTCAGTCCTGGCATTCTCGCAGCTTGTGGAAAGCAGGCAGGTTGAGCAGTAACCGTCCTTTGCTCCTCCATGGCACACTGAATAAATGTTTCTTCCCAACACTTTGACCTCTCTTCACTGCTGGCTCATCGTCTGGAAAGATCCAAATTGCGGACTGTCGTTTGGTCTCCGGGTCAAATCGGTAGATCCATGTTGAACTGCCTCCGTGAACATCTGCAGCATTCTTCACACCATTAAATAGGGTGCGCTTGTGTGCCTCTGTCAAATTCCAACGGAGGAAACCTTCCCGACCGAAGATGATAGTGCAGGGTTTTTTATACTTCCGCCGATTCAATTTGGAGGTCTGCCCCAATGTACCCGTATCATTTTTTTCCCCGCAACAATGTTTTCCTCAGTCACTGACCATTACTCTTCTCATCTTTAAGTGAAGTTCTGTCCCTTTAAAATTCCGCAAACCAGGAGAAAACTAAGATGAAGCAAGGTCCCTAAAATCCTGTTGCAAGCACTCAAGGCTTTGGGACTCATTTAAACCACTCTTGAAATCATAGCGGTAAAACGCTCTCTCTCTCCAGCTCCATCCTAACGACTGGCTGACTGTACACGGGATGGGTTGTTCACCGCCACACACTGGAATGCGAATGTGGGGGGTCGCTACCTGGTACTGTTTTACTCGTATGGTATGGGGATACATGTCAACATTCACCTTTGCTCATCTCAAACCTTTGTAGTGACCCTTTGGTCGAAAATGCCAGGGAATGTGTGACGGTGGACACTGTTTGGAAATTTTTCTACCCTGGAAAGTTATGAAGGTTGTCCTTTATGAGGGGGGCGTAGGGGTGCTCTTTGGAAACAATGTCAAGACTCCAGTCTATATAGGCCGCTTCTCTCCCTCACCTATCCCCTTACTCCCGGACCCATTGGCCAGCCCTTGTGGAATACTAAAAGGTCCTTCGTTCGCACCAACTCAATACAATTCTTTTCTAAACTCTCCAGGATTCACAATCGTAAAAATAACTTCCCACCCTTTATTTTCAAATACCCCTGCTATATCCCAAAGTCATTATTTATATTGAATTTAGGGCAATTTCATCAACGGTCGCATATTCCCTGCCCAATTAGCTTCTCATTCTTCGGTGGCAATGCTGTCTGGTTTCTCATTTCTCACGCTAAAATTAACATTACAGCATTTTGTTAGATAAATGTGTAATTTATACACGGTACTAGTTTCACTGCATCATTTCCGGTTCCTGCCTTGAAGAGGTGTGGACGCTGAGACATGTTCAGTTCCGCCTATACAAAATCCAGGTGACATGCGAGTATAAAATGCTACTCTGAAATTCTGCTCTCGTTTCAAAAAATCTTCAACTGAAGCCTATGCAACTTTACAGAGGGCAAGTGGAGAATTTGTTCTTCCCTATGACACAGCTCGAAGAGGGGAGGCAATTATTTCTAAAGGAAGTGGGACCTGGTACTCCAGTTTGTGCTCTAACGGAAGAAAACGTCAACACCACTAAGAGAAGAGGATCGTCGAATAACATTAAGAACACTTTCAGAAATTCTGAGTATTTCACTGGGTGTCGTCTACACGTTGGTTACTGGAAGATGCAAATGAGACGTGTTTGTGCTCGGCGGGTTCCAAGGTTTCCGTACAAAAAGACACTCGCGCGTAACTTGGCTACATCATTTCGATCCCGAGAGGAAACAACAAAACTCTGTTTGAAAATCTCTAAAGTGGTTGCTTCTGCTGGGAAAGTCTCATTTTTTGACATTCAAGAAATGCCATACCTGCTCACATAACTGTAATTGGGCAATACTACAGAAAACTCAAATCACACCAAGTTAATGCCGAATAGTTATGTGTCCCTCACAATCCTACCTCTCATAAAGCTCAGGTTTAGTCCTCAAATTGAAGAAACACTTCGGGGGAGGCATTTTACATCATCAGAAGAGGGGGCGGTTCTGGTTTCCAGCATGTGTTTAAAGACTGGCAGAAATCCTGGGACACGTGCATTGCATCCAACTTTGAGAAATATTATCAAAATTATAGAAATTAGTGAAAGTATGTTGTTAACTTTCTTTATTATTCCATTTGCTGTCGAGTAAATGTGCTATTTCCCTTGTGTTGCCGCCTATGTTCCAAACATTAGCTTGCTTTATCCCAAAAGCAAACAAACCCGTGCATCTGTTGGGTGTTATCAGGTCGAGAATAGGTAGTTTTAACCCGTCGACCGTCGCACCACAACACCCAGGTTCGAAGCAAAGCCCTTAGAGCGCTTTTTGTTCACTCCCGTAGCACCACAAATCCAATTTAGAGGACGAGGAGATTAGACTTTGTTGTGAATCGCAAACAAGAGCACATCGCGTTACCTAGCGACAAACAAAAGGCATGAGATACAACTCGCTGTGACACGCCAACATTGTAGAAAGTTGAAGTTAGTAAACTGAGCACAGATAATGATATTACATCGCATGCAAAAATCGTTTAGGTAGATTATGGTTATTCTAAATTCCCTCCCTGGTGACAGACATAGCGGCAACGCTTATATCAATAAATAATTACCCTACAGGTGTTCCATATGTCCTCCGTTGGTGATGCGGTAGACGTCAAGTACTTGACACACACGTCCCAACATCTGACGGTCCATATCAGTGACTTCATGCGAGATCCTTTTTCTAATGTTAACTCATGTGACAAAGGCGGTACCAACACACAATCTCATAAGAAAAAATCACATAGGGCCAGGTCAGGTTATAGTGGAGAATGCAGAAGAAGAGGAGATTCATCTCCAACAGTACGTCCAGGAATTTCAGCACTGAGGTACTCACGGACATCATAATGAAAATGAGGTGGAGCTCCATCTTGCTGATAAATAATGTCCTGGCTATCTGCATGTAATTGTGGCATTACCCAATGTTTAAGCACGTTTAAGTAAACTGGGCCGGTAACAGTTTTCTCCGCAAAGAAAAATGAGGCTTTCACTTTTGACGAAAAAAGAGCACAAAACACATTGACTTCGGGCGTGCTCTACCACAGCACCAGATATGTCCGTGCCCCAAATGCGTACATTGTGACGGTTCACTTTGCCGGACACATGAAACGTGGTCTCGTCACTAAAAATCAGTTTCTCCACAAAACCGTCTTCTTCTAGCCGCTCTTGAAAATCATCAAGAATTGAAGACGACGATTGTGATCCTCGGGACTCAGCGGCTGCAACAGCTGTATCGGATATGGTCTCACTTTAAGTCGTTGACGTAAAATACGCTAGACAGTTGGCTGCGAAATGTGCAATTCCTGGCTTGCGTGACGTGTCAAAGTTTTAGGGCTCCTGACAAATGCTGCCACAACTCAACGGTCTCAACCGACACTCTTGACCGACCTGTCCATCACACAAGTTACTTGAAACTTTTTGCGCCATACACCAATTGTTTTAGCTGTAGGTGGTTTTGCTGATGTTTCGTACGAAATTGTCCCTACATGTTCACAACGGACTCACATTTAGCGAATTGAAACACACAGAAAGCTTTCTGTGTACCAGGGAATGCCATCTTTTCGCTATGCCTACCCTTCAGCGGCTAAATTTACACCTTCGCCATGGGGTCTATAACGAATGCAAACTTGGAGATATACTATGTTCATTGATATAAGGACTTTTGCTATTGGTCTGCGTTCTATCGACCCCCAAAAACTGGGAATTACTTTAGATTCACCCCGTGTTTTAATATTTTAGATAATAATCGAACATTTTGCCTTATACCGCTACTTGATTAACGCCGATTCAAGGCTGCACAACTTTACTACTGAATAAAGATCACGAACTTCTTGAAATAACAATCATTTAATAAACATATCGTAGTAAGTCTAAAGTGTTTGTCTTCAGAAAAATTAGTTTGACTCAATTTAATGCTGGGAGTTGATAAACTCAATGATCTCTTTCAGTGATCAAATGAAACGATTTAAAATGTAAACTTTGAGGCTCAGGCGGTCCCGGTTTTTTTCCCCCCGTGTTTTTTTCTGGTAGCTTAGGCAACTCACGATTTTTCTACTCTCCCATTTCATTTCACGTTTCTGTTACTGATTCGAAAGTGCAGGGCGAGATAGCCTGGTGCAGTGTGACGTCTGGCGTATAAGATGTGGAAGGTCATCTACGAGAGTAACTTGAAAAGTTCTCGGAATGAAGCATCAAATGACGGCATAGCTCTTTGAAACTCTTTCTTTACACTATTACACTTTATCCAGCGATGCTCCAAAGTCTTTATCCCAACATCAAAGTTAGATGCCTGCAAAATACGCTTCAACTGATGACTTAAGCTCTTCATTGCACAAAAACTGTCTTTCCACCAAGAAAGTTTCTCAATTTAGGGAAGAGATGTAGCCAAGTCAGGGGGGTAAGGTGGATGTGGTAGCAAACTCATTGATTGCAACGAAAAGTGTGAGAGAGCGAGTATGAATTTCTTCTTTTATAAACCAGACATTTTCTCGTGTATTTTTCCTTGAATGTGTCCATAATACTTTTCAGTGGGAAGATAAGAATTAACATTCCAGAAAATCTTTCCTACTGATTTTACATGCTTGTCTTCTTTGTAGGTGATGCTTCCATTGTTTAGACTTGAGGTATACCAGAACCTGAATCAGCATGTGCGGTGTCTTGCCGATAATTTTTTCACTACCGTATCTCTACTGTTATGAAGGAAAGAAATA
Source organism: Metallyticus violacea (assembly GCA_030762175.1). Classification (NCBI taxonomy): domain Eukaryota; kingdom Metazoa; phylum Arthropoda; class Insecta; order Mantodea; family Metallyticidae; genus Metallyticus; species Metallyticus violacea. Next base: position 2,099,173 of record CM060844.1, read on the forward strand.
AACAACGTTGTGTTTACGTTGGGCACATAATTTGACACCTGCAAATCTGAATGAAATGCAAGGAATTGTCCTTTAATCCCACAGTTTATGACTGCTATGCCATTACCGGGATAGAATTTGTATGTAAATATACAAAATTAAATTTTTGTTCTTATGTTGAAAAATAAGCATTTGTATTATTTTTCTCCATATTTCCACCGCCACGGGTGACCGAGGTCGTTAAGTCGCGGACTCGTGAGCGGGTGGTCTGGGTTCGAATATCGCCAGGGCCGTCCTCCCTGACTGAGGTTTTCCTCAGTCCTCATTAATGACTAATGCCGAGGAGGTACAGTAAATCTAGGCCTGGAACGATTCCTTCTTTAAAAATAAAACCCTTTTCCAATATATTTCATCTCATGCATCATCAATGTCCATACTGTGGTGCCTCTGTAGCAAAAACGAGCGTTAAACACTTTTCATATTTCCGGGTAGGTAAATATTTTTACAAGAGTGAGGAAAACTTACACGCATTTACAAAATTACACATTTGATTTAAAATATAGAACAACATAATTTATGGTTTTAACTTTATTCTTTGCGATTAATCAAGAACGTCATTCGGCAATACTAAATAAAGTGCACAATTCTTCATCTACTAATTCCCAAATGCAATGAGATTGAAGCCCCTTCATTCAAAGCTAACTTAATGTGTATTCGCTCAAACAATTGTTTTTGCATATTCAGCTTAACTGTGTGAAATACTTTTGTCTGCCTAAGCAACCATAAACACGTTGTTTAGTTTTGTTTTCCTCAGTTGGTATTAGTAAATGCAACGATAGCGATGTCGACTTTCGTTTATTTCATTCTCGCGGTTTCTGAATATTCACAAGTGTAATATTTTATAAACTTGTTAATATTCTATGCATTATTCTTATTCTATTCATGAAACTGTCCTAAAACCATCTGTGATTCTGCTCTATTTGTATCGACATTCGTCTGTTGCTTGAAAAGATTAAGTATTCATAATACAATTATTGCAGCTCTGTAAGCCAAGTTTAGGGGAATTATATTTAAATTATTATTTTAATATGAAATTACTCTGATAAATATCACTCGAGGGCCTCAGTTTTCCAAACTCACCATGTCAATCAATTTATCGGCAATGTCAAACCCTCATGTGATAAAACAGTAAAAATGATGCAGCATATCACAACTGCATTAAACGCTCCCCCTATCCGAAAACTTTGACAAACATTTAACAGTTGCAGTGGAAAGTGAAGCTGAACATGTTACTTCTTGTATATTGAGGGACTACAAAGCAATTTGAAGTGACAATACACATTTCAAAACTTAAAAACAATGTTTATAATTCACCGTTAAGTAAGTAAACATGTCATACAAATATTATGAAATACAAAGAATGTCTTCTTCTCATTATTTTAAACCACTTTTATTAAAAAAAAATAAAGACATACTTTACGTTCATTTAGTCCATGTGTATTACATATTTAATAATTTCATTACATATACGAAGGGTGTTCAGAAACTATTTACAATAGCGGTGTTTTGCGAATCTATGGGGTTGCTCACTTTTACAACGGTAGTAAACATTGCAAAGAAATGACAGTGTTCGTTTGTTATCAAATAGAGAAAGACGTGGACAAGATGGAGGGAGTCAAAGCTGCAAATAAACATATACGTTTAATTGCGGTATGTGATCAACAAGCTCCTACACAGAAGACCATTTGCATCTCTAGAAACATTGAGATTGTGTCTGAATTGATTACGACCGAACCCTGCACACCTTCATTCACGGCGGTTTGAATATGAAAACAGAAGATAATATTGTTTAGGTGTCTATCAGAGAGGAAAGCCCAACGGAAACATCCAGGGAGGCTTAGACGCAGCACTCGCTACGGGCATTGTCCATGGATGATGTTGAACTGTTTATTTACGGGCGTTATTTAACATCGCAGACTATCAGCGTCCCATTCAACTCAGGGCGTGAAACTGCCGATAAATTTTGCTTACAGGCCTCTATTTCAGGCTTGAGGTTCTTTTACGCACAAAAGAATTTGCCGGAATCTTGGGTCAACTCCAGCTTCTTAGTACTCGTAAAACAATGTTTTCCCGACGCCACAATGAGGGGGAGCACTGATATTATTGTAAATAACGCAATTTGTATTAGCCGAAACACACACTTGCTGTTGCAGGTCATGTCAGAAACCTAAATAATTGATACCTCTCTAATGACAACAGCACGTCACATGCTTGTCTGCAATATATGTATAAACTTACCGATTCACCAAAAGGCCCTGGTTCCTTCATTCCATTTCTCGTGTCAGGGCGGCCACCTGTAACAAAAATCCGCAATATAAGTGGATGACCCGCGAGCATTGCTGCTTCACCCTGTCAATTATTATTATTATTATTATTATTATTATTATTATTATTATTATTATTATTATTATTATTATTATTAAAGTACAACATTGATAGTATACTATTAATTAAATGAAATGTATGACCACTGATTAACAAAGTCATATTATGTGAGTATTTCTAAACCTTTTTAAATATAACCACGTTTATGAACTGACCCCTTGATATTTTTACATTCACTAAAACGGAGAAAAATAACAGAAAGTTTTTCGGGTTACATTATGTATTTAAGAAGATGCGCCTATGTTTCAATAAAACAAAACATGTTACTATTTAAAAACATTTACAATACTAAGTAAATATACACAATCAACAATAAACAATCCAATGTTATATCGATTTTCATTGACTTTGAAATTTAATTTAAAAGTTATTATAGTAAAAACATGTAACACAAACGTTTTCTAAAGTTATTACAAATTTCACTTAAACACAAATATAATTCTTGCACATATTTCACATTTGCTATCTTCACAACGAAACCTTTGTTAAACATGAAACATATGCATCTTATAAATACAGTTTATATGCTGCATTAATTTGTCCATTTATTTTAAAACACTATAGAGAAAATTAAACGCTAGAGAGCATTTTAAATTTCGGTTTTCAAGTATACCTTTACTTCTACTGTTCCTTTTTCCCTAATTTTCAGAATCTATTTTTTTTTTTTTTTATTTTTTTTAATGGTACATGCGGAGTTTCGTTGTGAAACACAACTATTAATGTTCCATAGAACGATTTTTAAATTTTGGATTTCAGGTAGCCCCTTTCCTCCTAATAATCCGATTTCATTGCTTTTCAGGGACTATTTTTCTTATTTTATTTCAATAGTATATACCAGTTTTCTTTGAAAAAAAAAATAATAAAATTGCGGTCGCTAGGATGATTTTTATATTTTGCTTTAACTCCCGTTCGTTTTTCAGGAATTACCCTCTCCCCTTTCTAACAGTCCGATTGTCCTGATTTTCGGAAACTCTTTTATCATTTATTTTAAGAAAATATGCTGAGTTTCGTTGAGTAAAAATTAAATTTACCGCTGCTAGAGGAATTTTTAAAAATTTAAAAAAAAAATCGCTTTGAGTTAACCCCCAACTCAATGATCCAATTTTACTGGTTAACGAACTCGACAAATCGTTTGTTAATTGATGGCTACATGCCGAGTTTCGTTGAAAAAAAAAAAAACAAACAAACAAAAAATGCGATCGCTAGAGCGTTAACGGACACACTTCATCTTTCGTAGAGAGTAGGTTTTCATATACAACACGTGTGTGGCTGTATTGAATTATATGATTGTGCTGGCTGATGTTGTATGTTCAGCTGCCGAGATAGATAAATAAGCAATTTGATAATGGAATCTGTTCTTGGCACCATATGTTTGGGTTTGTTAATGGGAATATTTTCGTTTCAGCTAAATACCAATGAGACAAGGAATTACAAGGTTATTCCCAGTTCGAATCATGGCTTCAATAGTGAGAGAGGATTATGGAGGATTCCTAAAACCATTACGACATAAAATGACACGTTTTCGGTCTAAGCCTTCCAACACAGCTCACAAGTGACAGTCAACCAACTGACTTTTTACCAAGTTTATTTTTACTGCAGGTAGATTGTCATAATTACTGAAACAAGCACGAAGATCTGACCTCAAAAGATAAATACGTTCAAATCGTATTGGACTGTCAACGTGCAGGCTCTAAATAGAGGGGGAGTGGAGGTGCGTCAACTTCCACCTTGACTTGCATTGCTTTATGTCATTACCCATGCTTCATACAAAACGCAACTTTATAGAGTTTATTTCAGCTAAGAATTAGGCATGTGCAACTGTCACGTTGTTGCAGGTGTACTTACAAAATAATTATTATTGTGTAGCGAAGTGAATGGAGGGGTTGTGCATGCAACAAGCTGGGAACCGCTGATATGTCTTGCAGTACTCGGCAGTTTGGGTTGTTCGAGGTCAATCCGTTCCTGTTCTCTCATCATATCCACATATAGCATGGGAAGATTCGAGATAGCATTGAAACATCCTTCCTACAGTCCAAACCTATTCCCCTGTGATTACTGTATGTTTGTATCATTAAAAACGTCCTATCGATGAGAAAAAATGTGTCTGTAAATAGGGAGATTACGCGCAAAATAGATGTATTTACTTCGGTTTGAATATATCCGTATCAGTTAACAAACTTAATGCTGCTGTGTTAAGACGGGAGCGACAGCATGTACTTCTCTAATTGTTTTTATGTGACGGCCTGAAGGGTGCTCGAGGTGAGTGCCTGCTATACGTCAGTTGCACGCCTCTCTCGCTCATTTTTTGGGGTCAGTACTCCACGAGCCACGCACACCTCCAGTGTCAGCGCAGACTACTATGATTAGGAAAAAGTGTAACTAGCGCCCTTTAGGGCTAACGTGACACATGTCTTACGGCAGGAGAAAACTTGCCATAGGGGGACTGAGCAGAAATAAAATATGTGCAGAGAAAATGAAAAACAGCAGTTAAAAGTAAATTATTCATCTAAAAGACGGAACGACATATGAAATAAATAGAGAAGAGACACCGTTGCATTTTCATTTGAAGAAGGATATTTTATAAAAGCAGAAACTAGAAGGTGAAGACCATTTTTATGCTTCTCTATGCCTCACTACTCGATTTTTCCACCACGTCATTACTTCCACCCGGAGGTGCTGTAAGCACAAGCGGACAGCCATTGAGCAAGGCTGAAATACAGATATCTTCCGCTCTCCCTAGCAATCCAATCCAATAACAAACAAAGATGCCGTTACTTCTCGCCTAAAAGTATCCGACTACTGCCTTGCGTTCAGGTCAGATCGGAAACTTAACTGAATCCAACCTCGTAATATTTATTGTTAAATATAACACAGAAAATGGTGTTAAGTATAAAGCATAAATATATACTTAAATTATCTTTTCGTGCTATGTTAACGTTACAGGACTGAAATTTATGGAATAAAAGTAAATAAATAAACGCGTACTACAATACACGTTCATAAAGTGTGAATGAGGGAAATATTCCCTTCCCCTTAACTTAGTAGAATGCCTTGCTCCAGTTTTTTTAATCCCCAACGCACCAACTTTATTAAAATTCCCACTCACTCCCCGTTTTACAGCAAATCCGCTATTATCATTGATTATCACGACTGAATATGAGATACCCTACCGGTAGTTTATCTTTCCGCTCTACCCCTGGTTGATCTGAAACATTCATTTTATTATTAGCTTACTTTTCAGCGACATTCTCTGGCTATGTACGATGTTCAGAAATTTAAATTATCAAATGCAACAGAATATTGTTATTTTTGATTCTTTGATTACTTACGGACGCTCTTTAACATCGCAGGCCATTAACGTCCCATTTTATTCAGAGCGTGAAACGGCCGACAAATTTTGCTCAGAGGCCTCTTCTTTCAGGCTTGAGGTTCTTTATTGTGCCGTAAATGTACGACACGGGACTCACGGCTTTATTTCCCTTCCGAAGAAGGCTATACTTAGGATTTTTACGTCCGAAAAAATCTGGTTCTAACCCTGGTTAGAACTGAACCCGCGATCTTGGGTTCAGCAGGTAAGTATGGTTACTACACCATCAGAACCGACTAGAGATTGCCATTTGAAGTATATTCCTAAAAATAGAGTATACGGGAATCTATGCTGCGACCGAAAAAAGTTAAATATTTTATACCTGACTAAAAGAAACGTTGTTTGTTCAAAATATTTTGTTAGCTTAAGACGTTTGTTAGGGGTGGGCAAGTTAAGACACGTTCAGTTCCGAGAGTTTATTCTTCCCTATGGTTTAATCAATTTCAAAGGAAAGTGGACCCGTATGCCAGATTTTACTCTAAAACATTAACACTGCTAATGCCATTGTGGAAGAGGATCTGCGAATTAAAAGAACACTTCCAGAAATTCTGAACATTTCACAGGCTGCCACCCACGCGTTGTAGGAACTGACTGCTGGTTTTCCGAAAAATTATCTGACTAATTTCGATCCTGAGAACAAACAGCAAAGTTCCGTGTGGAAGGGAAAAAACAGTTATGGTCCTCTCACATTCAAGAAATGGTTTACCAGCACAACTCACTGGGCAATGCTATGGAGATGTACTGAAAACTGTGCTACACCACACGCAATTGCTGAATATCTCACAAATTTGAAGAGCGTCGCTCATCCTCCCTACCGCCCAGATTTAGCTCTGTGACAATTTTCTTTTTCCCAAATTAAAGAAACACCTTCTTGGGAGGTATTTTCCATGATGGAGGGGCAAATGATTCTGAAAGACCTTTCCAAAATGGTTTCCAGCATAAGACTGACAGAAACCCCGGAAAGTGCATGAGAATGAGCAAAGTATGGTGTAAGAAATAAAGGATGAACAAGGATATTCTAAATGAATTGCAAAAACATACGAGAAGAGTTTTCAGCACTACTTGTCGCCCGATCAGGGTCCATTCTAATCAATGATGTTGACGTGTGGGAATAACTTGACCATACGAATCATTAGATTGCTATTACAGCATTTATACATAGACACAAATTCACGATGTGAGTGGTGTAGTGGTTACCATACTTGCCTCCTAAACCCAAGATCGCGGGTTCGAACCCGGCCAGGATCTATGGGTTTTTCGGGCGTAAAAATCCTAAGTATGGCTTCCTTCGGAAGGGAAGTAAAGCTGTGGGTCCCGTGTCGTACATTTACGGCACGAAAAAGAACCTGAAACCTGAATGAGAGGCCTAAATTTGTCGGCTGTTTCACGCCCGGAATAGAATGGGACGCTGATGACCTGAGATGTTAAATAAATAAATAAATTAAAAAAAAACGACGTGAGTATTATAAATGAAGGCGATTTTTGTTAGGGAGCTTTCACATAGGCAAGCTGAAAACATAAACAGGCAGAACACCACAGTAGCCATGGCAACACGCATTTAGAAAATGTAAAATCAGAGATGGAAAATGCCGGGGAAGTACCCTAAACTTAAGATTGGAACAGTTCCTTCTTTTAAAAAAATGGAAATAAAATTCCAATTCCATTTATTATCGGTGCCATTTGTGATACCGTAGCAGTAAAAATTGACGTTAAACACTGGTAATAAATCAAATGATTGAGAAATTATATATTAAAAGCTGTAAATGCCATGGATGCTGTAATTGTTAACTGTGAACCTAACCTTACCTGCCTGAAATACAGATCTCAGGTCCTTAGCCTCTGTTACCAGGGCAAAGGGAAATTTTGGTTCAAATCCTTACCCAGGCAACACCTTCCAAAACAAAAATTATGGCCCAGCGCAAGAATGACTTAAGTCCGCAGAGGTTGATAACTGTATAGCCTTCACAGAAGTATGTGAGAAATTCTTTTGGCGGAAAATATGAGGGGCTTTTGGAAAGTTCTCGGCATCCTTTTTGGAACTACTCTTATTTTTCCACTAGGCACTTTGTCCAACGTTGCCCCAAAGCCTTTATCCCATTCCTCCAGGACTGCAAAATTTGCCTTAACTGATGATTTAATTTGTTCTATTGACTAACAAATATTCAGATAAATGTCCCAAGGGAGTCAAGTCAGGGACTGCGGCATCAAATCGTTGCCAAATTCATTAATTTCCACGACACAGATGTGAGGTTGGACATTCCTCTTTATAAACCCAGCCTTTTCTCGCGAATTTTTGTACACAAATACACCGTAGTGGGAAGATACACACTTCATACCCTTTCACTTCTTTGGCGGTGGAGAATCCTGTCATGTTCACACATGACGCATAAAGTCGAAGGATTTCTCTGCAAACTGGGCAAATTTTGCTGGGAGATTTGCACTCTGATTCGCTTTTGTTCCTGAGTCAGCAATTGTGGCACCCATTATATCAAGCACAGTTCTTTCCTCAAAATGTGAAACACGCGTTCTCCTAAAATGCCCCGAGCTTCAGCAATTTCAGACACCTTTAATCGGCGATCTTCCATTACCTTATCGCCATTTCTGATGTATTAACCTCAGGTGCGTAGCTTTCACTTGTAAATGACCTAGAGTGTTGCATTCTCTACCCGCACCATGTTCAATATTTGTCATACACTGCAACAAACAGCTTTGGCATGTATTACTGTACAAATGTTGCTATGGAAGATAGCGCGATTTTAGTAGCAGGTACTGCTGCTGCAATCTGTGGATCATTCCAAGAGCTTTTCAAAGGTCTTTCGTGCTTTTAACCTTTCAACGACCTTAATACACACATCTCTTGCACGTATTTAATTACAGCTATGCTAACAACTCTCTCTATTTTACTACTGATTCAAAAAGTTTAGTATTCAAGCAGCCGCTATGACGTAAATGTGAAACTGCACAGACATTTATGTGCCATGAAAAGCAACATTTAGAAAAGGGATCAAGTCTTTAATATGTTACACCTTTACTGCAAAGTGTACGACCAGCGTTTCACGGCGAAGAGACGTGGTTGTCATAGAAACGCAACGGCCAACTCTTTTAAAGAATTAAAGGAAGGAAGGAAGATGTGAGGTTTGTGACAGAATGAAAAGACGAAAGTTAAAAACTGACAAAGAAAGAGTACAAGAAAACGTGAACAAAGAAAGCAGAACAAGAACAGTTTTAAAAAATGAATCAAAATTGCAAGAAACGATGTATAAAAAAGGTAAAAAATTAATATACCGAAAAAACGAAAGAAATGTAAAATATTAATACAAACAGAAAAAAAGGTGAATGAAAGGGAGAAACACACGCTTAAACAAAAGCTTTAACTATATCTATTAAAATACAGAACTACCAACTTTGTAAGTGCGCAATGGGTGGGTAACATAAAGTGTTACAAATATTCCTTAAGTGGGTGTTCTGGCTTTTCTTCAACAGAGGGAGATTTAAGAATTTTAAATGGAACGATAGTATAATTTGTATATTCTTGTACTCTCAAAAAATCAAGCAACATTTCTTGAAATTTTTGTTTTCTAAAATAAGATATTCAGAAGTTATTGGGTCTTGAAACGAGACATAATAAAAAAAATAATAATAACAATAATAATCTATTTCTCTTCAAAAGCATATAAAATAATTCTTTTTACGTACACTTTTTCATATTTGATAATGTACGACGGAGGCATAGCTTTTATAGAAAAAAAATATTTCTCAAATAAATTCATTTCAAATCTATACACTCATTTTGCGTATCACATTTACAAACTTTAATTCTACAATGTTGGGGAATGGAAGTCACGTTCAGAAAGTGAAGCGATTGCCCCAAAAGCCGTTAACCACGACAATGCTCCTTTAATGGTTAGTCATTTTTAGGTGCAGCAATTTCCCCGAACTTCAGCACGTTCGCATCGCTTGTGCTCGTTTAGCCACACCGTAACATATGCACAACTGTTTCAAAAATTAACGTTTTGTTAATACACCAAAAACCTGTTGCTCCATTTTGCGTGTTTGTTTACAATTTTAAGCAGAAAAAATGTCTCTGAAACACAAACATAACTACATATATCACTCCTTAACGTTCAACATGTTGGCAAGTAACACAATCTAGTGCTACCATCTTTTAAGTTTGCACGGATTAATCAAACAGCCCCCGATAGAAACTAGCATACCGTGAATTAAATGTTCTTCCCTGGTTTCGGGGGTTGATAAAACACAAACCATGAAAGACATAGCGGAAACGCTTATATCAATGGATAAAGTATCTCTCCAAGTTCCATTCGAAATAGTCGCCATGGCGTAGTTGTAGATTTAGCCGCTGAAGGGCTTGCGAAAACTCGGCGTTCACTGGTGCAAATAAAACTTTCTGTGTGTTGACGATTTCTTATGAAATATCAACAAGAAATACAGCCAAAACAATTCGTGCATGGTACAAAAGATTTCAAGCGACTGGCTGCCTGCGTGATGAACAACGAACAAGTCGGCCAAGCGTGTCGGTTGAGACCGTTGAGCGTGTGCGAGAAACATTTGTCAAGTGCCCTAAAACTTCGACACATCGCGCAAGTCAGAAATTGCAGATTCTGCAGCCAACTGTCTGGCGTATTTCTCGTTCACGACTTAAAGAGAAGCCGTACCGGTTACAGCTGTTGCAGGCGCTGAGTCCCGAGGATCACAATCGTCGTCTTCAGTTCTGTGTTGATTTTCAAAAGCGACTAGAAGAAGACGGTTTTGCTGAGAAACTGATTTTTAGTGACGAGGCCACGTTTCATGTGTCCAATAAAGTGAACCGTCACAATGTACGCATTTGGGGCACGGTGTTGTAGTAGAACATGTCCGTGATTTCCCTTGTTCGTTTCTTGATATTCACTTTGTTAATAAGTGGTGTAGACATTGCTTTTTGTTTTACATCTCCAGAGAAAGTAATTCAAAAAATGAAGGATGGACAAGTAATAGGGGCCAGTACTGGTTTATTTACGTACACTTTTTTAACAATTCAGTCATCGGCCTCCCATTCAATTCAAGGCATGAAATGAGTGATACATTTTTTCATTGGCCTCTCCTTTCAGGCTTGAGCTTCTTTTTTTACCAGTAGTCCACCAGGACCTACAGGGTCTAGTACGCCTCTCCCTTAATCAAAAGTGTGGCGGTGCAGCATCTTGCTGTTGGTCCTAGTGGTCTAGAGCTAATCCTAAACCCATGAACGGGGGTTAAACCCGGCTAGGTTGGATGGATTTTTTTCGGGCGTAAAAATCTTTTCGGAAGGGAAGTAAAGCCGGGGGTCCTGTGTCACACATTTACGGCATGAAAAAGAACCTCAAGCCTGGGACTCTGAGCAAAATGTATCGGCCGTTTCATGCCCTGATTTTAATGGAACGCTGATGACCTGAGATGTTAAATAAAATAATAAAATAAAACCAACAACAGCATCTTGCTGATGCCATATTTCTGTTGATGCATTGATAGTTAACTTCAACTGCAGATCAGGTGTGGGGAAGGGGTATAACAAGATGTTTGTGGGAGAGAAGAAAGAAGTGATCTCGCATGGCTCAGATTAAGGGGCTTGTAAAGGAAGTAAAATAATTAATGCTTTGGGGAAAAGAATTTGTTCACTCTGCGGAGAAAGTGATAGCTGCAGGCATATTCGTGCAGAATGCAGGGGCACGGAGATTTTAAGAAATGAGCGTTTACAACACAATTTGTGAATTCCAACAGAAGTTTGAACTGCTAGAACTGCTAGAACTAGCTTGAAGTGCTAGTGCATGAGAGATACAAACTTTCTAGCGAAGACCCAACAAAGAGGTTAATGGCTATAGAGAAGAGGGTAGGGTTGGGGTGCGGTGAGGAAAAGGAAAGAGGGCTCAAGGGTAAGGGTTTTACATATGTAAATAAAATTATTAACAGAAAATGTGCTATCGGTGTGTTCATATATGCAAAGTTATTCATAGCAAATAATGGTGTTTGATAAAAGGACAGTACTAGCATGAGCAGGCGACATTTGTAAACTTGTCACAACAAAAGTGTATAGAGTACAGCTGACTCATAAACAATATTTCTTTCATGTACTCCTAACTTTGCCTTCTGTCTTTGCTGTCTTTACGGGCTCCATGGTCACGATGAATTTGTGACCACATATGAGAGCTAGTCAATAAAGACTGAAAATCTCTTCACACAGTGGAAATACAATAGTAAAACAAACTTTCATGGAAAGAGCCAATTCCAAGTGGTTGGTGGAAAATTAAGAAGTGCGCATGCGAGCCGCTTTGTAAGGAGCAATATGCTGCTCTGAAATGCGGTATGCGAGCATACGCACTTACATAGCCCTGTTTCAAAAACAACGCCGATTGTCCACGTGCTTCAATCACTGCACGACTGTCAGGTAGATTACACACGGTGGTGCACGACTGTAACTTCAGCGTCTGGCACGGAACATGGCCAGGTATACCTGAACTGTATCATTACACTTGGCTTCACCATGCGAACTGGTTCCCCGATCCCAGTAAGTTGACTGCTTTGAAAAGATATAATAATAATAATAATAATAATAATAATAATAATAATAATAAATATATACGCAACCAATAACAAGCGTTTCAAGAGGATTTACAATATTCATGTAATCTGCGGGCACAATTAACCGTAGGGAAAAGCACTGACTCATAGGATGTAGGACATTGACAGTGTTACTTTGTTGTTAAATACAGAGAGACATGAGCAGAAATTCACACATTTAACTGCTGTGCGGGTCATTCGTTAACATTGCGGTCTCCCAGGAGCGTTGAGGTTGTGTCTGAAATGATCATGTGGTAGGTGCATAGCCTTTGATGAACTGTAACGTGAACAGACCTCGCCGCGCAACGCTACACACCATTTGAATATGAAAAAGCTGTGCACACATCGGGACTCGACACAGACACGGTTTGGAGTTTGTCATCGGCTACTGGAAACGCATAAACGTGATCCAAATTTTTAGCAGAAGCTGCTGACGAGTACTGCTAACAATGCCACACACTACAGAAGAAATTACAAACCTTGCAATCCAGGAAGTCTCTAGTGCAAGAAATTTCGTGCTGCTCCATCTGCGGGCAAGCTTCAGACATACTGACTTGCTCAAGGAACGACCGTCAACAGCGCTGTGCAATACGATACCCTTACAGGCAGGATTAGCAACGGCTAAAGGGGAAGCGGTCGACAGGAGTGTCCTTCCAACATGACAATGCACGATCCCACACCAGCAAAGTTAGCATTGTTGTGCCGCACCTACCATATTCACGTATCTGATTATACAATATGGTGGATTCGCTGCCTGGTACAAAATTCGGCAACAACGAGGAAGTTCAGACAGATGTTCACCAGTGGTGACATAGTACTCCCAAACAACGATTTCGCGACGTTACCAGGAAGATGGCAACGATGCAAAGTTGGTGGAGAGTTGTATAATAAATAAGGTACAAAAACTACTGTTGGAAATCATTTCCGAACGCCTATCGTACGTTCTCTGTCAAGAAGTAAGAACGATTATACCGAACATTTGGAATAAGGTCTATAAATTGCTTTGAATACATCTAAAATATTATATATAACAAACCTTTTAAAATGTACCATTTAATTACACCAAATCCCGAAAGCAAATAATGTATTGCGTGCAGTTTCTCTACGCACCAGCCGCCACTGGTTAGACGTGAAGATGCTCCAGGAAGATGATAACCAGCAACAAACCTTGGCATTTAAAGAGACGTGTGACGGAATGTAGTGATGAAGTGAAAGGCGCGTTGCGACATCAGACAATAATCTTTATTGCCTTGCCAGCAAGGCAAAAGAGAGAGAAACAGAAAAGTTATTTATTCGTCTGTCTCAAATATATGACAAATTAAATAATGTATAATTAGGTGCAAATGCATTATTATTCAAGTCCCGAAATTTGATGAGGGGTCAGTTACCTCCTGTCTTACAAATTATTCATTTTTTATAAACATGTATAAGAATGCCGCACTGTAAACGTCCATATTCTTCAGGTCTATTTTTTCTGAGTTTTCAAAATTTACAGCTTTTTTTTTTTTTTTTAAGTGTAGGACCGATTCGTAAGTTTTTGGCCAGTACTTCCGTGAAAATCTGGATGTAACGAAGATATTTTGTATTGTAAGATTGCTGACCTGCCCGGTATTCGGTTTCATAACGTGTGTATTTCGACAATTAAGAAAAACCAACAAAAGCTATGGTTTCAGTTTGGTAGCACTAGAAATATTACTGCTGATAATTGGTTTCGTCTGTACTGTTGGCTGAGAAATAAACTGACATGTGTAGGTGCTCTGAGATTTAACAAAAAAAAAAAAAAAAAAAGTAATTCTTTTAAATTTATGATGAAAAATCTAAAAGCCTGAAATATTATATTTTTACAAAGGGTGGAGTTGATGCTGCTCAACAAGGTCAGATGTCACCAAGAATTTGGGAATGAAAGAAAGATGTGCGATCACAGGTATCAGCTACAAAAATACCGTGCGTCAAGTGTTTGCAATGCTTTGGAGTTGCGTAAATAAACACATGTTGGTGTACATCCTTCATCTTACGTGTTTAAGATACATAATGTGTACTGTGTACTTCTGCAGTGGTACCCATGAAAAGATTTTTGACATTTCATCGACCCCCCTGTCTGCTAGGCACCAAAAATGACGTGACCCGCACAAGCCGTTTTCTGTTTCCCGCACATGTTAGTGCAAAAAGAGTTAGCACAGCTCTCCTGTTTCGTACTGATAAGATTAGCAGTTCGAGTCAGGTCCTTGTTTGAAACAAAAGTAATGTACGTCTAGCATAGCTTAAATATCTCACACTGAATATAATCAAAGTAACATAGCGTTATCTGTGTTGATGGTAAGGTAATTTATATGAAGTGGCACGTGAGCTCATGGTTTTGCAATTCTGAATTCTCGTTAAATGGTCGAATTGGTTATTAAATAACACACGATCAGCATACTTGCTGATTATGTACATTGTAATTGTTTCTGAACAGCATTGTTGGGAGCTGGAAGGTTGGCTATGCAGGGAAAGGAGGGCTTTATCTGCCAAGCACTGCATGTTTATTATCTATTCAAATATTGCCGCTTCATTCTATTAACAAAAGCATAATAATAGTGAACAGTTAGACTTTTAAGTGTTACGTATATATTGGCTTACCTATTATATATACAAACAAACAATGGATGTACCACAACAACGAAAGAAAGAAATTGAGAATATTGATAGCTGCATGTGATGAGTCAAGCCAATAAAATTTACATGTACCGGAGTTTTAGTGAGAACAAGTACCGGGGTAAGAAGAGAAGGGGTTGACTCTGTCTACTCCAGGAAATAGACCGGAGCGCACAAAAGTGAGTTTGGATGATTTTCACAAGAATGGAATACGCTGCTGCAAAGACGAATTTTATTTAATGGAGAAGGAAGTTGCTATATGTGCAAAAGTTTTATTTGACATTCAAAAAAGAAAGAATTGCATTTCCTTAAGGGTTCCCTCTCTGAGACGAGCTACAAATGGGAAAATACCAAAATTAAAGGAGAATTTAATTAAAAAGCCAAACGTAAATGGAATGGCGCTGTACCTGAAAGTAATACACCGCTTTAGGGAACAAATCGAACTATTATGTATATATACAATAATATATTAACATATTTCTGCTTTTTAGTTACTTTCCAATAGTTTACTTTTCATTTTCATATATATATTGATGAGACCTGAGTGGACAATAATTTAACAATTAGGAAATGCTGTTAACATGGAAGTTAATAAGGCGTATTGACTAAGCCGAACTGTTTCATTGTCGTCCATGCAGGATCAAAAAATGATGTTTGTGAAGATTTCATTATTAATTTTTCAAGTAGGCAAAAGCTGGAGAGATTATCACGGTGAATGAATTTCAAAAACTTTGAGCTTTGGATTAACAATCGGCTTCTTTCCAACCTCCCTTAGTGATATTTGTAAATGTTCACCCAGGTGTAATTAAAAATTAAAGCTGTAGTAATGGTATGCATTAATAAGGAGACAAATTTATATAAAGTTCCAAGTTTATTATATGTAGTCTATATTTTATTAATTCATTATTTAGGAAATGTTAAGCATACTAACTTCAGCCTGTGAATGGCCAATCCCCATCAGGGCACAACACAGGCTCTCATGCACTCCTTTGACACATTGCGTTATCAGCACATTGCGCGGACTAGCCATCTCTCCAGCTCCTAACAAATGTTTGTTTTATTAATATCATCATCTTAAATACAGAATGTAACTTGAAATTTCCTGTTATTCCTCTCTATTTAAGTGAATGTGAAAATACCAAGATCTCAGTTGATAAAGATGTTTAAAAATACCCACACAGTATAGCGTTGTCTATCAGTGGTCACATATTTCAAGTAATTAGTAGTTTACCATTAATTTATGCTTTAATCTCAATAATAATAATAATAATAATAATTATAAAAATGTGGTTTCTCTTTTGTAATATTTATAGACTGCAAGAATTCTAATTTTGTTCTGCGAAATACCAAACAGTAATGTCATAACTCATTTCATTAATTACTAAAGTCATACTTTGAATTTTATATTCAATTTGCTAAGGGAAAAGCTTAATTTACGCAGCTCGTAAATTTTTTTTAATAATCTCACTGACATTACTGAGAAGAAATAAGGAAAATAAATATATAACAAAAATCTGTCATCCAGATAATTACACATCCTATACCAACGATGAAGCAGACAGGCAGTTTGCCATAAAATGAAAAGCTTGGTAAAGAAACGACGTGCCTTGGCAATAAATCCGAGGGTTTCTCGGTTGGGCAGTCACGCGTATTTCTCTGATATTTCTAGTGCAGCGTTTCCATGGCGATCGGCCTCTGCCCCACACTTTGGAAATCATTTTCTAAATTCCTAACACTTAGCAAGTTACAGCCTTACAGTTTCCATAGCAACACAAAGTTGCTCCGTCCGTCTGTCACGTTCACTTTTAACAAATTGCAGTTCCCACTGAGCCCCCGCTCGTTCGGTCCGCTGGGAAGTCGAATGAAATGGCTTTCCATTTTGTTTCACGTCTGGCTACCTTACCGCATCTTCCCTCTCTAGAAACAATCAACTAAACAGAGAGATTTTCTTATTTTCAGTGCATTTATCACCGCGAGAAGAGACGAGTACAAAAATATACATAACAATAAAGCACTATCCCAGTGTTGTTTGTTGCGAGAAACAATGCATATAGCGTCTCCAGGCAAGACACTTTATTTACTTCTATTCAGTCAAGTGTTGCAGGAGATCTACAGAAACGTTAGCATATGTTAATGGGAATATGGGGGACATTCAAAAACTTTTGCAATATCACCTTAAAGTCCAAATGAAGGACTGAAATCTTCTCCTCACAATCCTTCAAAGCACTCGTTTAAAAGGTTTTACAGCAATGCAAGATTTAACCCGAAGGCGCACGGTGCAGTTCAGCGCTGTAGGGTGGATGATCATGTAACTGAACTTGGCGACTCCCAGTTTGCAGCCGTTCTGTGAGGAGACAGGTACAAACCTTGAAGTTCCGCCGCCTCAGCTCTTCAAATAAAAGTGTCACAGTATTCTCATTGCTTTCGGCATAGTCCATCACTTCATAGTTGAAGAAACAGTGAACATTTGCTGTTGTGAACGAAAATCTTGGGTCATTCTCATTTACCCTCACGCAGTTCTGAGCTTTATTTAGGGTGTTATATTCCAAGATACCGGTGCTCCAGAATTCCCATATAAATGCAGAGAGTCTGGGAGACACTGTTAAGAAGGGAAGGCAATCACTTCCAAAGGAAGGTGAACCAGGCACTCCAGTTTGTGTCTCATGGAATAAATTTACCATCACATCATAAATTCGGAAACTTTAACTGGGTTCCAAGACAAAACGAAGTTCGCGTGCAGTTGCTTTCATCATTGCTGATGAAACATCGTTTCGATCCTGAGAGCTCTGTGTGGACATCTCCATCAACACCAACACCAAAAATAGGAAAACTGGTTAGTATGGCCATCTGATGTTATGAAAACTCTGCAAGACCACATCCGGACAACATTGCAAATGTTCTTGATGGATATCTCACAAAAGTTAATCTATTGTCCAGATTTAGCTCTCCTTTTTACTAAATTAGAGAAACACCTTCGTGGGAGGTATTTTCAGAAACATTGGCAAGGGCTTATTATTTTTTTTTTTTTTTTTTTTTTTTTTTTGTGGTGTTTAACTGAGGCACCACAGACAGGGGCACTAGTGATACATCAGATGAAATGAATAATGTGAAGGAATATGTTTTAACGAAGGATACGTTCCAGGCCCAAGTTTAGGGTACCTGCCCGACATTTGCCATTTATGAAGACCGAGGAAAACCTGGAAAAAAATCTCAGTCAGGGAGGACAGTCCTGGCGGGATTCGAACCCCAGACCTCCCACTGACGAGTCTGTGCCTTAACGACCTCGGCCCCCCTTAGCCGTACGGTTAAAAGTGACGTAGCAGATATAACGAGGGCAATAGTACATGATCATTATTAATACACACAACCACGATAATTACTAACACATACAAACACTTATAAAATCACACAAGCACTGTAAACTAAACTGCCAGTATCAGACAAGTATTGCTCTTTTAGAAATATTTAGTGGTTCCTAAAGGGGCCATGACCGGAATTGCGGTGAAATGTTAAAGTAAAAGGTGCAGTTGCAGGTATTTGGTGTAGGGGGTGGCAGTAAATTTTAAATTTCTTTCTAACCAAAAGGGAATTTAGAATGTTTTATTGAGACAAGAATTTAGTCGACATTGTAGACACTGGAAATGTACGCTATAAACGACGCTATGTTTGAATGAATTTCTCCACAGGGCGTAAAGAGTGCCCCCTAATCTTGCGTTTAGCCCTCATCCACATGTTTTCTACGTTTTGTGTATGGACTTCTGTATTGTCAGGGTCTATAAACATGCTGTGAACAATTACATCATGTTCATAAATCCCCCCATTGATCCCCGAAATGTTAGCATATGCTTTAGAAAGAGAACATATTCTAACAACTCACTAAAATAAACAAAAACTTCTCTACAAGCAACCAAACAACAAATCAAAACAAACACATTCTTTTCCCGCTGTCAATCTCGATATACATGGAAGTCTCGGTGGACGCAACTCAACACTTGAGACAATTCGGGCCAGCTACTGACATGCTGTAATGCCAGACCCATTCTTTGCTTTTTGTGGAGCGGAAAACAACCAATAGCTTTGGGGTCTATAGTTACCCTTCTGTCTGTCGGATTAAGTCTTCAACTCATTCCCAATTCGCCTCAGAGAACTTCAGCACAGTTTAAAATGACAGGCACTTTTCGCCGTAGATGTAAATCGTTTTTTTTATGGAGCGGTCCCGTCAAGGAAAATGATATGTATAATAAAAATGATAAGTTTTTAGATATAATTTTTGGGACTAAAATTTCACTTTACTATAATTTGTTAGCTTCTGTAATGTGTGTGGTTTCAATACACACACATATTTCAAGGAACAGCTTTACGAAAATAGTTCAACAACACCAAAGAAACTTACTCTTACATGCAAAAATTGTTCAGTAATATGTAGCTGTCGAGGGGGAGCTTGCCCGAGCCAGCAGGTGCACGCCCGTCCTTGTGGAACTTGCAGAACAGGTTGGGGCAACCGTTTGGCCTGAGAGTGACTTGGGTAAACCATTCGTGTCAAGGTATGCACAGACTGCGAGATACTCGGCATAGACGCTGACGAGAATTGAACCACCTTATATTTTCAGTACAGGCAGTTGTAGAGGCAGACAACTTTGGAGTTGTTTGAATCGACGAAACTACACACCGGAAACGAAACAATCAGTTTCAACTGCAGAAGCATTCCAAGAAAGAAAGAAAAGCAACAATAAAGGTAGTGCCGGCCTATTTTGGGTTTGCACGGGCAGCAAAACCGTAATCGGTGAAGAGTGTGTTTTGTGACTAAAATTAATTTGTTCTTTTATTTTAAAACAATAAATGCAAGAGAATTTCAAATTTCGGCGTTCAAGTATAAATTATTGTTCTTATTTATTTAAATACTATATATGGAATTTGCTTACGGAAAAAAGTAATGCCGCTAGAGCGATTTTTCAATGTTGAGTTTTGTGTAAATCCCCATTTCTAATAACCTGATTTCACTGATTTTTTAAATTTTGCTTAACCCCGACCCGATTTTCAGGTATATTCCCATTCCTAATGGGCCGATTGCCCTAACTTTCAGAAACTATGTTTATTAATTTATTCTAACGGAATGTTTAGAATTTCGTTGACAAACAAAAAACGTAAATTTCGGCCGCTTGAGTGATTTTTAATATTTTATTCTTTTTTTCGCTTTAAATTAACCCCCCCCCCATACCCAATGGTTCAATTTTGCTTGTAACGAACTCGAGGAATCATTTGTTGATTGATGACTATATACCAAGTTTCGTTGAGAAAAACAAACATTGCGACCTCTAGAGCGATAACAGACACACATATAAACATTTCATTGTCATTTTCGATGTCTAGTAGGTAGGATCGAGAAAGATTTGAAGTAAAGTTTAAAAATTATTTCATGGATACAACTGCAATAGCTACATTGCATCAGAATTCGCTAAAAATTGCAACAAATAAAGTGTGTCGCCGAAACAAATCGTATTTTAAAAAGCTGAAAAAATCGCATTTTATGGATGGAATTGACAAATTAAAAAATCGTTGAAAGGAGGTGATGTTAAGTAATACAACTATTTCTCTCCCCCTCCCCCCAAGTTATTCTTTTAATATTTTGTACGTACTTGGTCAACCAGTACTACAAACTGTCTACCTATGTGTTCTCAAAGGTTTGGGACAGATGGCCGAACACAGACGATTCAATTAATTTCTTTGTTGACAGAATTACTTGGCTAAGAGCTGTCCGACATAGAGCAAATCCGTTTATATTTCCATATACCAAAAGCTTACTGACGGTACTAAAGAGCATTAGAGATTTGTCGGGCATTCTTTGGAATGTGTTAGAGAAGAAGAGCGCGTGGCTGGAAGAGGGAGACCGCCTGATTGGCTGGTGGGAAGGCACGCAACATTTTTCCCAAGCCAGTTACGTGGGAAAGTTTCTCTGCAGCATTCCAAGACGCATTTTTGTGCGAAGCCAATCAAATCTGCAAACTTTTCATCTCACTGCGAATGTCGTAAGTGATGCATTTTTTAATAATTTCTAAAATAGAATGTTCGTAAAGCATCTTTCATTTATAAATTTACCTGATATACAGGTTCTCGAAATAAAGCACAGATTGCAGAAAACCATAGAAATGTTTGGATTGTCAAGAATCGTAGTAGCTGTAGCTGTACGGGAAAAATGGAACATGGGTATGGGTAAAGAATTCATACAAACACTCTAGCATCATTTTCAACCGTTTCTTAGTGAAGCACAGATTAGTTTAAACGCGAGATTTCTCCATTTGTTACCAATGATGAAACAGCAGTCTAAACAATTGACTTCGTGATGGCATAAAAGCATCGCTGAACTATGTCAAGGGAAATCATGTTGAACAATAAGAACTATTTCAAAAATCAATGCCGTCATTTTCTGAAAACATTTCAAGTGACCAACGTATGATGCTGATCTTATAGTTGTTTGCTACACTGAGCTTTCGAAGCAAGACCTCGATATACATATCCTAAAATATAACTTTTTGAATTAAAATAATGTTTCTAACATCCGTTTTAGTGAAATGCATCTATTTGAGGGGATAATTAGAGGAAAGAATGACAAACATTTTGTGCACTATAAACATTTAATACAAAGTGTTGGTAATAAAATGTTGCAAAATAGGCGTATTAATAAATACCTAAAATAGAATAAGCAAGTTTCCTCCTTTCATCTCAGAGTTTGTTTGGGTAAGAAATATCATTATAGTGCGTTGGCAGCCCTGAAGCAGTTCTCTGTGCATGACGATCAGCTTCACAATGAATGACACAATCAAACGGAAACGCCACGGACTTTTGACTCGCCAGTTCTGTTACTGCATGACAAAGCAAAAACTTGCTTAGAGAATTCAAATCGGCATCCACTTTATTCCCGCCATTTCCATCCTTACATGAAACCTGTTAAGCACCTCGTACCGTGGTGCCTCAGTAGTAAAAAACGGGCGTTAAAAAACTCGTACCAGTTGTTTGAAAGAAATGATAAAATTACAATCGCAAAGAACAACTGAGGAGTGTCGAGCCACTATGCCGAAAGCACTGCAGTTGATAATATGTAGATATAAATAGAAAACTTACTTATTGAGTGACCCTCGTAAATAATGTCTACATTCAACAATTAACAACTTATGTTTCATTGTGTACGAACTCAAACATCAGGGGGGGGGGGGAGTGACAGAGCATTGTGGGGTGAATGGAGACGAGAGTCAAACCTAAAATATAACGGACATTGTTTCAAAACTTCCAAATTCATTAATGTTTTAGAACACATCTTCATAATGTTTCTTAAAACAGTCACCACTGCTCTGATGATGAAAAATGCCTCCCAAGAATTTGAGGAAAAGGAAAAAGCGACACGAGATTAAATCTGGGTGAGAGAATACTTCACATGACATTGCTAGGGTATCTCCACTGTATTGTGCGAGGACAGTGTTTCTTGAATATCGAAAAATGAGATGACCATGACACATAGCAATGAAAGAAACTCCGCCGCATCTTCAAACTTGGAACCCCAACGTGCGATGGTACCCAGTTAATGTTATTTTACGATCTTCTCTCGCAATGATAGCACAAACTGCAGCGTCGGGTACACCTTATTTTGAAATTGAGTTGTACTACAAACTCTCCATAAGCCTCACCTGAAGATTTGTTCAGACAAAAGCAAAATTTCAAAGCAGCATATTGTTCTCTTTTGCGGTAGGCGGAACTGAACATGTCTCAACTTGCACACATTATAGGCGGAAACAGGAAGTGACAACAATGAAACTAGTACTACGTATAAGCTACCATTATATTGTAGAGTTAAATTTTAGTGCCATAAATTATATCATTATTTAACAAGATATAAAACGGATTTAGTGTTTACCGATTTTCATTTAAAGTTATTTCTCAAACCACATTTGTCATATTTTCATTTCGAACACCAGACAACGTTAACAGTATATAAACACACTGTTGCAACCTGCACTGCCCTCATAATGAAGGTTAAACAGGTGGGTGGAGTTCTGTCGGATGTTCGTGTTTTTTTTTTTTTTTTTTTTTTCCTGGGCGTTACACGACAGTAACCTCACTGTTTGACATCTTGCTGCAGCAGGACATGGTTTGCATAATTTGCCTAATCTCTAATTATTTCTGTGCCCTTAGTGAATGTCGCTTGTGCAAGCACAAAGGGATAAAGCCGTTTCAAATGAGGTTTCTCTCTCTCTCTATCTGCTTAAACGATTACTGCCAATTATCTGACCAGCAAGTAGGGAAACTCAGATTAAACAGTCTTTGTTAGAAGGCAGAGAGTTATAAAATGACACCTGAAAATCAAATGTAAAAGACGGAATATGCTGGAACAACTGTAAACAGAAAAGGATTTGTATTGTTTAAAAATTACATGGCTTCAGCCGATAAAGTCAAAGGTAATGCAGTTTAGTACGAAGGGGCGTCCAGAAAAGATTTTTGTAGCTGATTTATTATGAAATATACTGCAGTATACCTTGCAGAGAGTCAGTTATAAGCGACCATCAGAAGGAACGGGATCCGGTGAATGCGACTCAACAGTAGTGTTGCTGGTGCATTTTCACGTTGCGGTCTCGCTGTTGACAGTCGTTCCTCGAGCGAGCCTCAAGTGTCCCAAAAGACGGCGATCATCTGCTCGTCTTGGGCCGGGGACTCTCTGGATGTTCCCATTGCACGGCTTCTCTGTTGGGAAAAAAAAAAAAAAAAAAAAAAAAAAAAAAAAAAAAAAAAAAAAAAAAAAAAAAACCGGTGCAGTAGCCGACCCTTCTGCGTCTGTGTCAAGTCCGCACAGTTTTTCACATTCAAATCGTCGTGAATAACGGTGTGCATTTCAGTTACGCGCCTGCCTAACGCCGACAGATGTTAACGGTCTTCTGTGCAGGACCTTCTTGATCACGTACCGCAGTTAAATCACTTCCGAATGCGCTCTTATTATTTAAACAAGATTTCTGAACTTTATTTAAAACGTGAAACATTTTTCTGAAATTAAGAAAACATTAAATGTACTCATAGGCTTCCACGGCTGGTGTTATACAGCTATTTAAACTTCGGTAATGGCCGAATCATGGTTTTCTTCTTTTTACATATTAACTCCGGTCATTCCCGTCCCATCCAATTCAGGGCGACAAAGGGCCGATAACTTTTGCTCAAAGGCTCCACTTCTACTCAGGATTTTTTCATCAACTCTGATCGGAAACAAACAGGCAATCTACGGTATACGAGGCAAAATGGTTATCACCATGATTAACACGTTAATTTAAATAGGCCACGCGATAAAATGAAACAAAAACAATCTAGTTACTTGCTACATTCGACAAAGTCAAATGGATAAAACAAGTGATGCAGCAGTACAAGTGTGACCATGTCAAAAACGTAATTAATTACTGTATTGTTAAAACAGATTTTCCTTCCATAGTTGTACATTTATTTAAAACACGAAAAACATTTTCCAAATTTGAAAATATTTACATTAAAATGTCACATATTACCTCTTAAATGTGGAACAAGACTGTCTTCATTCTAAAATTCAAATAAACGGCAGTTCGGGTATGGCCCGTCAAAAATGTTTTATATCAAGCTTTAAATGCATTTGAATGTGAAGACCAATAAAGCAGAAGAGAAAGCATTTAAATAACCGATTCTAAAAAATAAAGGCTGAAATTGATTGCACTTACTCAATGGACCGCAGTAAAGTGGGTATGATGCACCACCGTGTACATCTTCATTACGAAAATACTTCACGTGTTTATGTTAGTTGGCTGAATAAAAAAAGCGTCACACAGTTCCGGAGCCACGGCAGGAATTATAGAAAGCACCTCTGTAATAAAAAGCTACGGGGAAGAGATTTTTAAAAAATGAAAGTGCCGGTGATATATTTACTTACATACACATTTCCTGCAGATTGTAAAAAAAGTTAATACGAACAGCTCCAAGAGAAATTATCCCTCAAATGTAAATTTGCCGAAATAATCAAATGGGCACAAACAGCACATCTCTTTAAGTTTCGATAAATGTGTACTTTCTACTTTACTTGCACTCTGCGTATCATCTCTTGTTTAAATTACACTTTCTAACGAATTTTTAATAAAAGCGCGCGTGGCAGAACTCGCATTGACAGGAAGCCGTAAAATGAGATGATATAAAGTAGAAATTGTAGGCGTGATTTAGAAACTGGAAAACGCGTTCTGTTCATTGTGGTGATAACAAGGACACATTTCTGTATTGAAAGAATAGCAAACGACGTCATGGCAGGTTTAAAAAGGAACTCTTTAAATACGACTGACGACATTACGTACAATCGCCAAGCAGCGCCTTCTTCAATTTGTAACACTGTTTTATTATGGTGGTCGAACTCATTTGTCCTCTTCGTATTATGTACACAAACTCCAGTTTCATTTATTGCTGAAAAATTCCTTCTTAAAGCAACAGAGAAGCAACCACAAAATCACGCTCTGATAAGCTTTCATACATTTTGGAATTTATTTGGCTGAGAGTTTTCTATTACAACGTTTACTTTACCAAATGCTGGAAATGTCGCTCAGTAAACAGACACTGTAACGGATAAACACGATTTAGTTACACCACTGTAACGTTTCTGATTTCATTTTGTGTGTTTTCCTCGAAATCTTCCTATGTGTGAGTATTTGTTTTGTACCCTCTGTCCTTCAGGCTACGCCAAAAATAAAAATCACGGACTGTTGAGCAGAGGCCCATACACCAGCAATTATCACTCTATCCTCAAACACTTCCTAAGTTTTATTTATGGACTCCTTTGCTATGGCGAAATCTTTTTGAAACCATCATAATGCTCTCTTTCTTACCTAGGCTGTGTTGGACGATCAACTTCGCACACCGAACTTCAATTTTTCTAACATAAAGAGAGGTTTCTTGGGTTTTCAGAACAACGCAAGTGTTCAGGTGGAACTACGCCTGCTCTGTAACGAACAGCAACACATGTGGTTCCAATTATTTGATTATCATGTTTGGTAACGTTATAGAATTTCACCATTATTCTCTCGGATATGTTTGAACACCTAGAAGTTGTATTGTCACGAGCGTCAGGGAAAACGCCTTTGTTTAAATCATACCAAATGAACAGTTGAAGGCAGGACACTTAGCTAAAAATTGCTTATTACGACCACGACCTCTAGCGACGATCATTTTGTGCATTTTGAAAGATTTCGGAAGAGCAACCATTTGTATCTCCTCGGAGTAAAAGATGCCGTGTGTGGTTTCGCCGTCCAAGTCCTTTGCTTTGCACACAACCGGACCACCTTGTCAATTTAAAACTTTCGTTTGTTCAGTCGTCGCCTTTACCAATGCGCATGTGATCTCTACATTAAATTTAAGTTTACATGATCATTCTGACCGTAAAGATTTCCGTACCCCTGTACAATGTCGCCGTTATTGACATCCTTTTGAGTCATCTTTAGGAAGCGTTGTAGGACCGTAAAAGTGCAGAAATGTGTGTTTTATTGGGTGAAAAATTTCCACAACCGGCTTCTCTTTGCCGTTTTCCGTTCCTCTTTTACCTCAAGTCATGGTCAGTATGGCATCATGTTTCGGTTCTGTCACTTGTGACATAGTTTCCCAATTTATCAGCCGCCATTTTTGGACAGCTGCCAAACGTGAAAGCTAAATTTTGTTCATTTCGGTGATTAATTGATTTGTCTACGAGATGAAACTTTTAGGCAGCTTTTGGCCGTGAAGCTAATACAATTTGCTTGCCATGCTTAATTTCAGCAAAATTAAGTCAATTTTGACATGAGTGAAGGCAATATCGCAAGTAGCAGGTAAAAACCCCCTTTCTGTAGAAGAAGATTTTTCTTTAACGAAAGTCTTGTTCATTAACTTCCTCCAGCAAGTTTTACGTTTCTTTATAGCAAAAATGGCATGACGTTGAGTACACACTCAGAAATGACCTTTATAGCTCACAGTTAGCGCTTTTCTTGCAAAGCAAACTTGGCGTATTGCTTGCTCATCCTGCTTGTGTTTGTATAAAATGGCAGAAACCCTTGAACCAGAACCTTTCATTCTAGAGTACGGGTCCTTATGGTGGTAAAACCTTTAGAATGTGATCAACAAGAGCTGCTCGGTTCAATGCCCGTGCTGATATAGTTCTAATTGGGTATAAAATAAGAAAGCATTTCCCCTGGGAGGACATCGGTTCGACGCATGTATTGATTAGGGGTGTGCAATCCAGCACTAGATAGCCGCGGAGTTTTTCTGTAGCCTTTTCAAACGCCTGTAACGAAACCTAGAGTTCAATCTGTTGACACAACTTATCAATTTGCATTTTATCTCTATTTTTTAAATAAGACAATGTAGTTTGCCAAACACATTTTGTAGTATGCAAACAATTCCAATGCGAATGTATAGTGAAAAAAGTTGACACTTTTGACCGTCTGTTTAAATGACTTCGCTCACATCCCCCAAATCAGATACGCCTGCATGGAAATGGTTTAGCAGAACATTCCAGTGGATGACTCCACAAGGTTTATCAAACATTTGACCTGCATTGCTAATTAAACTTTTCACAAATGATGATATGTAGACATTGCGACGTGTAAACACGCCTTCAAAGTTTTGAGCCTGTATACGTTTGTTGACCACCATCCTTTCACCGATGGCTATCGAAGAGGTTCCTTCTAGTACCATAGAAATTGCATTATCCCTCAATACAGACAGAATTTACGCAATTGAAGGCGACGCCCTTAATTTTGTAGACAGAGTGTATCTTCTCCCCACTATGGCAGGTGGATGCAAACCTGGAAATATAAGCATCCAGTCATGTAGCCAAAAACGGTTCATCAGTTCCCCCGGTCAATAACATACGCGTTCACCAATCTCCTAAGAAACCATGACGCATTCCTCTTCTAGTGCTGTGTGATTCCTGCTCATCTGCTAAGCGCTACCCACCTTCTGGTATTTTATTTCGGGGCCAGCTCAGTGGTAACGATTCTGTATCTATGACTCGGTCAGGTGCACTCATTCCGACATACTTTTCGTTTCCCTTAGAGTTGAACAAATAGCCTTTGCATTCAAGCAGTTGCCAAGCGTGACAGTGGCATAGCTGTGAAGTTGGCTGAGTCTAGAAAGATCGCACTTACACACATTATCTTGTAAATTTTACTCCCGTTCATGGGTGCCCAATTTAGACTGCCATTATGTAATTAGGAAGCTGCAAATGCCCTCTACCAATGAAATCGTAAGACAGAGGCAGAAGAAGCAGAAGTCGCTGCGGCAGGACAAGGCTCACCCCAGGCTGTAACGCCACAAAGAAGAAGAAAAAAAAAAGGATTTTTTTTTAATTTCGAACACTGACACCTATTCGAAAAAAAGAACAATTTAAGAACTGATTGCCAGTTTCGAAACACTGGTAACGATAAAACGTTTAGAAACAGCAACTATTCCTACCAGAGTTAATCATAAAGATTTATAAATATTAAACGTACATGCCCATTTTACTATTGTCTGTTGTATATTTGTTAAAATCCATTAATTAATTATCTCCGACTGAAAGCATGTACTGTGCATTTTTGCAACGATTATCCTACTTCCGTTTAATTGAAACGCTACCTCCGCCGCTAGCGAAGCACATAAATCATAGTTAGACGTGTAGATGTGAGGCAGACACGAACATAATGATGACGAATTCTCCTACGGATGGTCCATATCGATCCCCCTGCAGGCTGTGATCAATCAGGTTACAAAGTGTAGCCAAATCACCCAGCATGTATATCCTCGGAAGAGTGGCACGTAGCCTGCGCTTTCTAAAACTGTACATGCATGTCTGTCTGTAGCTTCAGTCTTATAGAACACCGACGTGTATTAACACAACTGAAGTGTTCATATTTTAGACTGAAGAAACATCATTTTATGTTTTAATATGTGTAGAATCAAAAACACCCATTTCACGTTCTGAAAAAATTATTTGTTTATATTACTGATTTATTTTTTTAAAACTTAATTTAAGTAATACAGTCCGGTTTAACATTTTGCAGGAAATTTACCAGCATTTGTAAAGATAGCAAATGTAAAATGTATGTCTTTAAGAATTATATTTGCATGCAAGAGCATTCTGTAATAACCTTCAGAAATCGTTTACGTTACATGTTTTTACCACAGTAACATTTAAATTAAATTTGAAAGCCAATGAAAATTGATGAAACTTTCGATTGTTTATTGTTGATTATGTATATTTGCTTAGTACCTTGTAATTCTTTTTAAATAGTAAGATGTTTTTGTTTTACTGAAACATATGAGCATCTTCTTAAATACACAATGTAACTGAACATTTTCTGTTATTTTTCTCTATTTTAGTGAATGTACAGATATCAAGGGCTCAGTTTATAAACATGGTTACATTTAAAAATCCCCATACAGTATAGCTTTGCCCATTAGTAGTCATGTATTTCATTTAATTAATAGTATACCTTTAATTTTTTGGTTTAATCTCAATAATAATAATAATGTGGTTTATCTTTTTTGATACTTATATATTAGAACAATTCTAATTTTGTTCCCCTAATGCACACAGTAATGTCATAATTTATTTCATTTTATTAATTAATAGGGCCGATTTTTATATTTACTTTTAAGGTTATTGAGGTTAGTGAGGAATTCGCTTAGTTTATGCAGCTCCTGCATGACGGTTTTTTAATTACACATTTTTTCCGTTCTATTGTCATGGCTTAAAACATCGAATGTGGAAAAATCAGCTGATTGTATGTGGTGACCTTTATCAGCAGATGACACACGGCCGACCTTTATTACCAGTACTATTTATATACTGTGGTCATGCCTTAGATGAAAAAAATTCCGTATACACGTTCGTCGGTCCTGGTGGTGTAATGGTTACCATAATTGCTTCCTAAGCCCAAGATCGCGGGTTCGAACCCGGCCATGACCGATGGAATTTTTCGGGTGTAAAAATCCTAAGTATGGCTTCCTTAGGAACGGAAGTAAAGCCGTGGGTCCCGTGTCGTACATTTACGGCACGAAAAAGAACCTCACGCCTGAAAGAAGAGGCCTCTTAGCAAAATTTGTCGGCCGTTTCACGACCTGAGTTGAGTGGGACGCTGATGACCTGAGCTGTTAAAGAGCGTCCTTAAATAAATCAATCAAAAAAAAAATTATACACGTTCAGCAATTATACAAAATTTCTCACTAGACCTGTACGTAGTACTTTCCAAGAATGCCAATTTAGCAGTTCTCTGTACTCAGTAGCGTGTTTAGTGGTTCGCGTGTTTTTCCAGAGAAAGCGGATGCCCTACAAAATTCACGCACGTGTAATGTTAAACAAGGCCACGACTGTAACCATCGCAAACACGGCGTGTGAAAAGTAGCAGATATTGCGGATGGGAATCCGGAAATTTCCTTCTTCCGGTAGAAAGATGGAAAATACAGTTGATTATTCCTCCAGATGTTTTTGTACCACCAGCAGAGCAAACATTAGATGGAGTACCTCAGTACAAGGAAAGCAGTGTCTAAACTTCCCGGCAGATACAAATATCCATTTGTTTAGCGAAAAGAACATTATATGAACGCAGTTAAGTGTGGAGTAAAACTGCAAGAACATGTTCTCTCTATTGGCAGCACTATCTGCCTTCTCCATTCTACACAGCTAAGCTCTGCAGCTCGTTTTAAAACGTTCTGTTCAACATCTGCCCAGCACTTCCTTGTACACGTAGATAGATTTCCATGCGCGTCCGGGCCTTGACCTCCAACCAGTACAACTTTCACCTCGTGGTCATCTACCTTGAAACACTAATAACGGATTTCCTCGTCCTGCTTTCATGACTCTACTCTCATCTGTATCATTTGCTCTGTTATCTACAACGATACTTGTACTTTATATACCTACTCTTTTTAATTAATTATTCAGCAAGGTGTCAAACTGACGTTAAACCACACTGCTTAATTCTAGAAGGACGAATATGATGTAGCATTACTGTTGCGTATAAATATCAGATTTTCTAGTCTTGTATAAACGTTTTTCAATTAAACTAAAGGGCAAAGTTGGCAAAAGTTTCGATTGAAACAGCAAGGAATTATAAGAAAATGGGTTAACAGTGTTTCTAGTTTCTACGAGTGCTAGATTTAACATTATTTTAATAAGTGTATTTTTTTGGAAGAATTTAAAAATTGCAACAAAAATTTTTATTGTAACTTGAAATTAAAATAATAAATCTACATTTTATAACACGGTTACTTCAAATCATTGCCTCAAAACTCACACAAGAAAAAAAAAAAAAAAAAAAATCACAGAAATGCAAGGTGATTAAAAATAACCGAACTTTGTAAAATTTAAAACCTTTTGGCTTACTTGCATCTTACTGAACTTTGTTTCCCTATAAGTAATAAGTAATTTATTGATATATCTTCGGTTTAGAGTTTCTGCAAGTAGTGCTGATACGCGATTATTATAATAACATAAAGGTCTGTGTGCGAATTTCGTTTTATCTCCTCAACGGAGTCGGATCTTCGTCCTTTCATCGTGGATTTCAACTTCGGAAACAAAAAAGTACGCAGGTGCTAAGTTAGAGAATAATTGAAGGAAACATCTGTATTCATTTATTAAAATATCTGCAGGTATTTATTTGCACTTCCGGAAAATTAAAGCGTTAGAAAACAATTGCTATCAAATGCAATAGGACGCACAGTGTAATTTCTGACCTTATTAAGTTGGAACACCGCTCACGTCTTGGAGAGAGACAGAGATGTGCAACTGGTGATGTGTGCATTTTCATGTTGAAAAGTGAGCTTTTCGTGATAGGAAAATGTGTTACAAAGAAATTGAAAATGTTTAGACGGTGACTGCCCACATATACAGTTAAAAAGTGGAAGGGGGTTGGCTAAACGGTTTCGAATAGAACGAGGTGTTTAGAGAGACTGCGACTAACGTTTGGGACTGTGAAACACGGTCGTATTTAAGATTCTGCATTTAAAAAAAGTTCAGTGCCGCACTTCCAAACGTGAAAAGTTTTTGAGCTTGTGTCAAACAATCAGGAAAACAACACTTGAATCAATTGTGATATGAGATCAAACTATGCTCCTTTATCTGACCCACTGTCAAAAAGTTGTCAGAGTGGCGTAAATCTGCCAAGGCGCCGAAGGTTATCCCATTTTGGAGAAATATCATGGCCACGGTTTTCTGGGTCTACAGAAAGATTCTTTTAGTTGTTCAAAGACCCTTCCACATAAACTGCGAGCAGCAATCAGCGGTATATGAGCCAGTAAAGGAACTCGTGAAGAACTATGTATTTAGAAAATAAAACTATTCCACCCTACAGCCCAGATATAGTCCCCCGCAGTTATTTTTTCTCAAAATGAAGAACAGCATACAAGAAGAAAATTTAATTACAAGAATGAGGTAAAGGAAATATTTGCAGGGCATAGAAATATTAATTCAAATAAAAGGAATAGTTGTTTTCTTCTTCTTACCCCTAAAATAAGTTAGTTCGGGAACTTACGGATTTAAGACATACAAAGCGTCTGCCATTAAGATGCAAATTGTTTCAGTCAGATTGTCATCTACAGTGATCGTCTTCTGCAGACTTTAAGCGCATCTCCAAGCAGCAATGTTTTCCAGCCGTTGCGGTCCATAGCTAAGGACCGAATTCGAAAATTTATCTCACAATCCTTCAAATCTCTCTCCACACATAGTTTTAGACTCTAACCACTTGTCAAAAGCACTACGGTACTCAGATATTGTCAACAGAACTGAATTTATAGCTTGAACAAGGTACTGCACTCTTTTAAAAGATTTTCCAGCAATGCAAGACTTCACTTGAGAAAATAACCAGAAGTCGCAAGGTCAAGGCTGTAGGGGGGATGGCCAAGCAACTGGACTTAGGCTACTTCCAGTTCCCTTAAATTTCAGGCTGTTCTATGAGGAGAAGCATTGTCGTGCAAAAGCAACAGTCTTGAAGTTCTTGTCTTTGGACGCCACCGCCTCAGCTCTTCAAATAAAGAATCCCAAATACAATTGTCATAGTATTCTCCATTCATTGTCATTCTTTCTGGCATACAGTAAGCTAGTAATGGTGCTTCATAATTGAAGAAAACAGTGAACATTCGCTTCCGAGAACGAAACTCTTGTCTTGGGTCATTCTCATTTATCCACACGCAGTTCTGAGCTTTATATGGGGAGGTATAGAAATAAAACCAATTTTCAGCACCAGTGCATATATCTGTCAAACATTTAGCATAATTTGCTGAAAACATGCCCAGCAGTTTCCTTGCACATTCCTTTCTATTCTTCTCTTCATTGGTTAAGGAATGTGGAACCCATTTTGCACAGATTTTTTGCAGTTTTAAATGTTGCAAACACTGGCTCACACTTCCATTCTTAGCTTTTCAACATAATATGTCCATTTGCTCCACCAAATTCCTCGCTCTTTGAATTGTTCTCTCGTTCACAGGCCGGTCAGAGCGAGGTCTCTGTCCTTCTTCAAATAATGAAATCCACCTTGCAATAGTATAAATTGATCACCAAGCCCTCGCTCTTTCACGTGCTTATAGCGTGTGAATGTAAAGTTTTCTTTAGAAACATTCACCAGCTATTGACACAGGACTGTACGACATGGATACCTGTGCATATTTTCATAGCTTAAGGTGCTTTGCTACAGCTGCCTAAGTTACATGTTTTATGTTATTGTTCAACAGTTTACTTAACTTTTTGAATGCCCTCAACTATCAGTTTGCAAACCCGTAAGGAGCTGTTGCTGCCATCTCTAAAGAGACATGACGTGATTGGGTCTGGACACAACTTCGCTTCTAGAATGGGAAAAACGAAATAGGCCGAGTTGCTGAATTATCATTTAGTAGAAACCCAAAATTGAAAAAACGATTTTTGTTACAATAACGACAATGTATGCTGCCCGTAACCTGCACGAAAACAAGGAATATTCGGAGTCATGGATGTTTGAAACTCACTAAAAATAGTTTGTCTTACGACTCTAGCTCAAAACGGAAATGTTCCTGCGAAATTTTACTTACACAAAGGCTGCCGGAAACGCATTCAGATTCCGACAGACAACGGCAAAGTACAAAAGTAGACTATGTATGAATGGAAATCCTGCCATAAAGAAAGTTGTCTGTCAACCGTCTGACGGAGGGAGGCCTTCCGGAAACCTTTGGCTTTTGTTTTGAGCCGCCTTGAAAACAACTGACCATCTATAGCCTTGAGAACGGTATGTGACCTTAGCACAACAATTGCTTTGTCTGGTAGCCAATAAGCGTGCAGCAAGAGATTTATAGTTCCGTATTGTTTTACGTGCGTTGTAAAAGTGAACTGAATGAAGAAAGATAAACATTTAGTAGTTTGGAGACCCAGAGTGCACATTCTTTGAGATGGTATATAAACTTCAGTTTTACATCTAATCCAGGAGAACTGTATTGTTCATATACATGTGAGAACGGTTTACTCATGTGTGAAAGATTTAATGATTAAACGCATTTCTCAAGAAATATTTTTTTCCTTTCCCAACACATTCCCCGAAATTACTTCAGGAATATTCTGTAAGCTCCGGACTAGGAAAAAGAAATGAAGAGAAACAATGGGTGCTTTTGTTTGGCAGTCAAAGAAACCTTGTGGAATTCCCACGCGTGAAGGAGTGCAGAGTAATCAAAGGCTGTCTCAGACCCGGTGTTTCAGCTAAAACCTACACGGATATTGCCAACATATTTTGTTGTTTTAGCTTTTAAAGCTGACTGGAAAAACAAAGCCAAAGTAGCTGTATCGCAGAGGATTGCAGTAGAACACTTGGGTAATAAATAGAATTTAGAGGAAAAGGTTATGGAAATTAACACCCTGCATGTAACCTAATGAGCGATTTTTCCTTAGCCGGACCGGTTCAAGCTGGTGCTGCGGTGAACGGGATTCACCAAGTCCGCAGCTATGGTTGTCGCTAAGTTATTACCGACACTTAAACACCAAGATCAAATAAGAAGTTGCTGCGACCGCCTCCCTTCATTTTCTGACATCGACTTACGAAATTAAAAATTACCCTCTGCAGTTCCTTCCGAGAAATGTAAGAATTTTTTCCACAAACGTTATTTTTCAGTTCATGCAGTGTGTGTGGATTTGTCTTGTACATTTTCCCTTTAATGTCCCCCAGAGAAAAACATTAGAGGGAGACAGTGATTTAGTGCATGTGGGTTAAGTTTTAAAAGCTTATTAATATTCCTAAGAAAACTATGCAATAGACCAACAGGATTGCTTGCCTTTTTCTAACATATTTTATGTACTCATTTTGCTATGTGATGTGTAAAATTAATTATGAATTGTTATGTTTCCTAAACCAGCAGTGTATTTAATACAGAGATATACCTTGTTCTTGGTACCTCTACCAAACTTGCAACCCAAAACTAAGAAAGAGGACATTGCTATGACAAAAATAAGTTTACGGAGAGAGAGCTCCTGAGCTTGCTACACCTAACACATTACAGGGCTTTTCTCTTCTTTTACTGCCTCCTTGCCATTAATTCCGAAGCCCGACGTCCGTCTATGTTGCGAAGAGCTCAACTCTAATGCCCATTCTCTTCTAGACATTACAGCGTACAGCGCCATGTCCTATTTGCAATTTCTGGCTAGTAGTGCATATCCCTCCTTTAGCGCACTCTCCGGGCTACTGCGGTACGTATCCAGCAAGTTCTAGGGGAAATATCCGCTAAGGGAGGTTTTTATTTAGTCAAATTACAAAAATATTTTACACATATAATTATACAAAATGGTGTACATGACTGAATAAATTAATTTAAACGTAGCCGTACAACTGCTGCACGTTCTGGACGTCCGATTGAGGTTTCTTCTGATGAAATAACCTGACAGATTGCTGAGATGGTAGGCATCACATACGAACGTATCCTGCATGAAGTTCTATATATGAAGAAGCCGAGTGCGCGTTTGTTGACTCCAAACAAAAACGCTCGGGGAAGCAAATTTCAAAATCATGTTCGGAAAAGTTTGCAGCTTAATCCGAATGACGTCGTTCTGTAAGCGCAGATTCGCCACTACACGGCAGTCAGAATAGAGGGCTGGCGAAAGCTAAAACCGTTTTGTTTACGTAGCGAGTTGAAGCAGAAGGTTCTTCATCGGGAGGCAACATGCGCCTGCTCACATGTCAGCCATTTCGAAATAGTTCTCCAACCTCCCTATTCCCCAGATTCACCCCATGTGACTTTTTCTCTTTCCTAACCTATAAAATTTGCTTGGGGAAAGAATTTTTCCTTGTATGAAGACAAAGGAGATAAACGAGCAGCTCAAAGAGATTGCGTTCAGAAATAAATGTTTGTTTTTGCAAAATAATGTTATTTACCAATTTTTATTACATTTTACGAAACTTAGCAGTAGGAATACATGCCACCACAAGACGATCCGTAGCAGATACCATAATCCTACAACACGACGGAGCCGCTATGCATTTTGCTGTCAGGTTCGAGAATGCTTTAACAGTTGCATACAAATGCCAGGTACTGTCAAGGGTGGACGAGATCGATAAGGCGCGGACTCGTGAGGGGAAGTCTGCGGTTCGAATCTCGCCAGGACCGTCCTCCCTGGCTGAGGCTTTTTCCAGGTTTTCCTCAGTCCTCATAACTGGCAAATACCGGGGAGGTCTTAGGCCTGGAACGTTTCCTTCCTTAAAAACAATCCTTTCCCAATATATCATTTCATTTCATGTATCATTAGTGTCCACCGCCTGTGGTGCCTCAGTCGTAAAATAGGGCGTTAAACACTACAAAAAAAAAAAAAAAAGCAGATACTGACGCAAAGAAGATTTTACACATAACGTTTATTACTGAGAAATACGTTTAATTGTGTTGTACACGTTGTGACAAAGAACCAACTTTCCACAAGTATTTACGGTGCTATTACTGTTTTTATGTTTATCTCATTGTAATAAGTAACATTTGCGATTAGAAGGACATGTTTCATCATTCTGTTGTAGATACTCAACACTATGACACAAGTGAAAGTGGTTACGCTGGAATGGATGCCCTTGATAAATGCGTAAGAACATATGCTTGCCGTCGAGGACCAAGGCGGTTCTATGCATTCAAATTTCATGTCTCTCTGTTTCGTGAAACTATAAGCGAATTAGATATTCGACTAAGTCTATAAATAATACTGGGGCAGTTGAAGAATGCGAATCAGAGGACAGTAGTGAGCCGATATGTCTCAACCCCAAAGGAGAACTTGGTTATAAAGATCACAGTTTTTTATTTGCATCTTGATTCCTTATATTTATCTTTCTTTTGTTTTAGTACTTTGATGTTTTGGGAATAACTCGTTAGTAACTCTGTGGACAACATAACCTCTTACTGCACATATTTCCTTCGCGGTTCTGCAGTTCTCGTCTCCTTTCTACGCTTAAAAACGGCCGGGGAGTCGGTACGAGTTTAACTCTAGCAAGTGCGGACGTGTTCTTGAGTGTTGTGCGACAGTGTGTTAGGCGGCATGTATTTATTGCGTTAATATGGCTCAGTTCAAGGATTCTATATCTCTGTAAAAGAGTATTTAGTTCAGATTGTACGTGCGTACAGGAAGTTTTTTGATAAAACAGTGTACACAGCCTAGTATTTAGTATTTACTAATGAAACAAAGTTCGTTTGACAAGGAATTACAAGGTTATACCCAGTTCGAATCATGGCTTCAATAGTGAGAGAGGAATATGGAGGATTCCTAAAACCATTGCGACATAAAATGACACGTTTTCGGTCTAAGCCTTCCAACACAACTCACAAGTGACAGTCAACCAACTGATTTTTTTTACCAAGTTTATTTTTACTGCAGGTAGATTGTCATAATTACTGAAACAAGCAAGAAGATCTGACCTCAAAAGATAAATACGTTCAAATCGTATTGGACTGTCAACGTGCAGGCTCTAAATAGAGGGGAAATGGAGGTGCGTCAACTTCCACCTTTGACTTGCATTGCTTGAGCAGTTACTGCTTTATCTAATTGCAGTTCCAAAATTTTGATGCACGATACAGAAAAGCTAGAGCCAAAACTTAAACAACAACTTTCAAGCCTGATATTATACATAAATACAATATGCACATGGGTGGTGTTGATTTAGTGGATCAGGTATTGCAGGCAGGCAAATCCCTCTTTACGAAAAACTGTAAAATAGTACAAAAATAATTTTTCACATGTTGGATATCACCATATACAATTGCATGGACATTTGGAGAGCTCTAAGCCCCCCCCCCAAAAAAAACAAACAAAAAAAACAATGACATCTGGATTTTCGCTTATTAACTGCTCACAGCCTGATTGCTAGCTACCAAATTCAAAGGCTGCACAAAAGAGGTAGAAATTGTAAAACCCTTGTCACCCTCAGATTGTGGAAAAACACTTTCCGAAAAAGACACCGTTTACAGAAAAAAAGTTGAGTCCGTTTTGGAAATGTGCAGTATGGCGCAAAAGGGACACACGCAAGGAAACCAACATGGTTTGTGGTGAAAGCGGAGATGTGCTTTGAGGTGAATCATACTAAACGCAACTTACAAAGGCAAAGTTGAACTATTTTATAGAGTTTATTATTTAAAGAAAATCATTGGACGTGCACACATGTTCATATCCGGGAAGAGGTTAACACTGTCAAGGTATTCCACTTCGCACACTCCCTGTTGAGATGCAAATAATAAATACCTGGGGTGGCGACATTTCAAATACGCTTTGAAGGCGATTCATAATGTCCGGGTGGTGTAGTGGTAACCATGCTTGCCTCCTAAACCCAAGATCGTGAGTTCAATCCTGACCAATCATTTTTTTCGGGCGTGAAAATCCTAAGTATGACTTTGTTCGAACGGGCAGTAAAGCCACGGCTCCCGTGTCGTACATTTGTGGCACGTAAAAAACCTCAAGTGTGAAAGAAGAGGTCTCCAAGGAAAAATCATCGACCGATTCGCGCCTTGAATTGAATGGGACGGTAATTGACCTGGGATGTTAAACAGCGTCCGTAAATAAACCAAATCAACAACTCATCGTTATCTCAGTATGGCGTGTCTTATGTGACAATCGCCATCACATTACCTGCCCGAAACTGAACGATGCTCATTACTTAAGTATCGATACACGAAACATCGGCAATGTTGAGTCACTGGTGTTGCGTGTGTTATATATTTTCCTGCATTTTATGGAAAGTGTGAACGTTCTTCTAAGTGCAACGGAGATTCAGAGCGAGCATTTTCGTGTGAATGATCTTGTACGATTTCAAATGTGGCTTAGCAGTCACTTGAGTGTTTGAGGGGGGGGGGGAGCTTTCGCGGACTTTTCTCTTTCACGTTCCACAGGTTTGGAGAATTAAAAGGGGGGACAATCTCTTAAAGATGAAGAGAAGAGTGACAGACGAATAACATCTCCTCTGTGGAAACAATGATCAGGGAAGATCCCAAGACTGACCTACAAGAGCATTGACCTGGCATTAGCGATTAGTTCGCCGAGTGTTTCAACCATCCTTCAGGAACAACTTCGTGCAACAAAAGGATGCCACATAATTTGTTTGAAGCGGAGAAACTCCACAGGTGGAATGCTGCAAAGATTTAACCGCGTTACAGGTGACGATATATCAGTTTGATCCAGTCAGTCCCCCATTTGGGTTTACACTATGACCCCGTCAAAGTGAAGAGGTCAAGGAGTTAGCGAAAGAAATGGTTGTCTCTTTCTTCTCCACAAGTTGTCACGTGCTCGAAAACCAGAGAACTGTTAACTACAAAATGGTACACAGGAGTTTACCTTCCGAAAGTGTTTCAGAAAACCCAAGAAAGGACAACGCATCAGCTCACACCGCAATGGAGTTTCTGCAAGGAACCGAGGCATTCCCGATCTGGCACCTTGCGATTTCTTCCTATTCCCTGCTGTGAAGAACCGACTTGAGGTCACCGATTTTCTAGCCCCGAAGAGGCGGTTGCAGCATCTGCAGTGCCGGAAACTGAGTAACGGGGATGCATGCAGTGCCAGGGGAAATACTTTGAGAAATCGGGATAAACAAAACTCTATGAGTATTCATTATTTGACTCAACATTTATCTAGTGCTTCTCATATTTGCACAGTAGGCAACACAATCTGAGCAATCACGAAAGTTCTAGTATAGGATATTAATAAGTAAATAAATACATACTTAGTTACTATTTAAAAGTACCACAGTTGGAAAACATTTTGTCTGCCACATGCAATTGCTCCGGTTCTGTGCAACCTTGACACAAACATGCGATCAGTAGGCCTTGCCGTTGAAAGTGAGTCGCATATCTTAATGACATTACGTGACAGCTGTTTGTCAAAGTTGAAATACTTCTTTTATCTGCAAACATGTCGCCACATGAAACGAGCAGAAGGAATTGAAATAAACCTGCAATCGATTTCTGCAGGGTGTAAAAAAAGAAATTTATTACATATTTCCAAAGCAGGCATACACAGAATGGATGAAATTGAGAAGCGTAAAAGCTTTTTAACGCCAAAAGAAGTTCATTTTAAAAATAGTCTAGCGACTTTAACCTTGAAGATGAAGATGACCCGCCTGAAGGACGTTCGAAACTAGTAATAACAGGAGAATTCATTAAACAAATGGATGATATGGTATAAGATGACTTTTCTGAGGTTATAAACTTGAAAGGAACGTGTAGGTTATATTCTGCATGAAGAACTATTTTCGCAAGATAATGTTACACTTGCTGATAGCATGTCAAAACACATGAATATGAAATTAAACCAAATGTTTTATACAGATACAGAACTTATATGTATGTCGAATTATAATATGGATAAAATTTCTACCATCACACACCACAGTCAAAAAATAATTCAAAACAGTTGACAGAAGTTGGTTATTCAGCGCCAAAGATAACACAGTCGGTGCAGAAAGGGTTAATGTTTCATCTAAAGAGTAGACCTGCTCACAAAAATGTTTTAACGGTGGGAAAATCGACAGATTTGAAGCATCCACTCCACTCTCGAATTTGACTCGCTCTGACTTGCATCTATTCCCAAGTTCAAACGGTTTCTTGCTGGGGAAAGGGAATTCTGGCTATAGACGAGTATTTTGCGGGCCTTCCAGCATCGGTTGAAAAATAAATTTATTGACCTTAAGGGAGAT
This sequence comes from Metallyticus violacea, assembly GCA_030762175.1. Classification (NCBI taxonomy): domain Eukaryota; kingdom Metazoa; phylum Arthropoda; class Insecta; order Mantodea; family Metallyticidae; genus Metallyticus; species Metallyticus violacea. Next base: position 2,140,339 of record CM060844.1, read on the forward strand.
TAAGATGAAAAATTAAATTATTTCTCAACTTAAAAATTCGTTCCTTCATTGTAACGTCAATTTTTTTCAAATCGCCTTCGTAAAGTAATAAATAAATATTTAGTATACAGAGTAACTAAACTTTTTCATTACAATCAAATGAGTTTAATACTGGTATTGTTCTCGTAGTTTGTAGCAGCAGTTTCGAAACAATTTTGTTATTAACAAATACATGGATTAGTCATGAGTTAGTAGCTATAGCTGTTGCAGTACAGTGTGTACACCTCAAAAATGGCAACTATCGAATGCAAAAACTGTGGGGAACTCTTACAAGTGGACCACGCGCAACTGACAACCAAAATCAGTTAACGACATTACAAGTACTCGATAGTGATGCACGATCGCCCATTAAAGGTGTCGGAATTGCTGAAGCTCTGCACATTTTGAGAGAATTGTGCGGATCGCGACTCTGGCTCAGAATCTGTCGGCAAAGTTCGGCTCCGCCGATTTGTTCCCAATGAGTGCACTACTAGCAGTTCAAAAGCCAAGTGTGTAGCTGATTATCTGTCACTACGCGAGGTTTATCTTTCATCAAGATGATACTCCCTCAGAAGCTTTGTTGCCACATCCGTCTTATTTCCTTACAAAGTTATGTTCATGCATTATCAGTTGAGGAACCTCACTTTCATCATGGAATAAAGGCTTTGGAGCATCGCTGGACAACGTGCTCAGTGTCAAGGGAGAATATGTTAAAATTCAAAAGGTTACCCGTCAACTTTTCAAACGACCCTCGTGTCTCCAGCTGTGCCTAGAGAGAAACGTTTGTGAATACATGTACATAAGCTGCTAGTGCAATTTCGCGTCCCAAGTTTCATTATGACGCGATGTCATCCCTTCAAGTGCCCCCCCTTAGGAAATTAAAACAGGGACTGCAATTTCGCTCAGATTGATTGATGACTAGAAGCGAAAGTTTGATTTTTCACGTGTCAAGGGGGTGAAAGCGTTGTTTGTTAAAATTTTAGGTAGCCTGGTTGTAAACAGTGTCTGTCGAAAATTCCGTTCAGATGTATAGAATTAAATTTTAAATTAATTGACATGTTTCACTCACTGTCCTTAATGTTTTCGGACCGTTCAAATGTTTTACTGGGCAGCATATTTGCAAAGGTAGTTATTATTTACTTTTTTGGTGGGGGGCAAGTAGATCTTTTTAGTGAGAAGGGCTGCTAGCTTCGTCTTCTGCATGCAGAAAGAAAAAAAAAAAGGAACTTGCTGTAGGTTGTACTGTCCCCCAAAATGGGATACAGCCATTATGAGTTAAAATATGTAACGGACTACTATCTTGTGTTATGTGTTGATAAGCTTGATCGGGAGAGATTAGCAATCTATTGTCCAAAAGATTCATATGTATATGCAACACAGCAAACAACATACACTTAAAAGTTACCGCCACGGGTGGCCGAGGTCGTTAAGGCACGGACTCGTGAGCGGGAGGTCTGGGGTGCGAATACCGCCATGACCATCCTCTCTGACGGAAGTTTTTTTTTTTTTTTCCAGGTTTTCCTCAGTCCTCATAACTGGTAAATGCCGGGGAGATACCCTAAACTTAGGCCTGGAACGCCTCCTTCCTTTAAAAAAATATCCTTTCCCAATATATCATTTCATCTCATGTATCATCAATGTCCACTGCCTATGGTGCCTCAGCAGTAAAAACGGGCGCTGAATACTAATAAAAAAACACTTAAAAGTTGGTCCAAGTGGTCTAGTGGTAATCATACTTGGTTCGTAGACCCAAGATCGCCTGTTCAAACCCAACCAGGATCGATAGATTTTAAGTGGATGTAAAAATAATTAGTATGGGAAGTAAAGCAGTGTCGTGCATTTACGGCACGATAAAGAACCTCAAGCCTGAAAAAAGAGGCCTCTGTCGGCAAAATTTGTCGGCCTTTGAAATGAATGTGATGCTAATAACCAAAATTGTCAAAGAGCGTCCTTAAATAAAATAAACCTGCATTATACCGTTAAAAACTATCTAAATATAGTGAAACAACATATTAATATCAAATTATATAGGGTATCTCAAAAGTAACGCAGGTTATAAGTTGCAGGCCATTTTTTCCGTTGGGTTGGCAATGCTCTTATGTTGTAATAATCATTCCGGTTGGTCGTGACGGAGAAATACAAGATGCTGGAGCGCGTAACTATAGTGAAAACATGCGGAGAGTCGCTTTGTTTGGACGGAAAAACTGTAAAAGGTTCGGTGATGGACAACAAAAGAACTGGGCGCATCGTTTCTTCAGTTTGACATTTCGCAGGGCAAAGACCTGCATATGATTTGCTTAATCTGCAATCATCTTCAGTTTAGATGATGTCGCATTTGGGGTATGGAAAAGTCTCTAATGGGCCGTTTGCGTTATCGTGAGATGATAACAGCATTTTCGTGACTTTGATGCTGTTCCAGTAGACAGCTGATCACAATTGGCTACCAACTTAAATTAGAAATCTGGCGTGCTATCACAGCAACTGACCCACAAGTCTGCAAATTTGTCAAAAAAAAAAAAAAAAAAAAAAAAGTGCAACAGAGGTGGAGGACATTTGTCGGATACTCTTTCAAAGTATGACACAACTGTGCCAATTCATGTGATAATAAAGATTAATTTTGTAAATTTAAATCCTGCGTTCATTCTGTATATAAACATGTTTTATCTAGAAACCAAAGTATATTGTATTTAATATGTGCGAATAAATTCCGTTCTTGTAATTTATATTTAATACTATTTTAAATTGACTATAAATGCTTTGTCACAAACGAATCTGCAGGTGAGATCACTTCTTAGGAAAAGAGATAACACAAGTTGCCAACCTTGCTACAATAGGCCAAGGTTGACCGTATCCCAGATATCGCAAACAGACCAAACTATAAAAGTGGCTGCGACACATAACGCTTGACCGGGTCACTGATACAAAAATACCGCTATCAGCTTTCACACATCATTTGGCAGCAGTGTTCAAGTTACTCCCGACATAACAAACTCTTTTTATATCAATAAAGCAGTGCCAAATAAACTGTGTGCACGAAGGAACAAAGCTTTCTTGAAATTATGGAGAGTGCAACAAGCAAATAATCTCTTTCACAAGAAAACTAAGTGTTTTCTTCAGTCACTTGATATAGTTATTTATCGCCTACCAGAAATTACCACTGCGTTAGCTACTGCAATTAGGTTCAAAACTGCTATGCAAACAATACAATTTGACGGTACCAGGTTTGGAGAATATGGTGGGCAACCTTACTTAGCTTTATGTTATCATCCTAACACATAACACTTTTGTGATTCACGAGTGCGTACGCTTTTCGTGAACACGTTCCAGTTGGTTGAGGGTGTTTCGGTTGTTCGTCAACAGATTCATTGGCTACCAACCAATGATGAGTGTCGTAGACTAGCAGTGCACGAAACATCTCCTAGTGCTCCTTGAAGAAATTGCAATTAAAATAAAATAAAATTGTAGCAATATTGTTTGGGTGGTGTATACGCCATTTTTTGTAATGTTTGGTCATCTATTCGTAAAAATATATAATTGCAATTGTCAGCAGATGGTGAGTGGTGGCTCTACAGCAGTGAAAGGTTGTGGTTTGTTTGGAAATAATCATATTCAGAGTAGCCAGATACAACGTAGTTCAATTTTTACAAAACGAAAACAATGAAATTACCCGGCAATGAGCCACTGGAGACCTCACACTCCTGAACAACGTGTCGGTAAAGTTGGGGTTCATCCTGTACAAATGATGATTAACGGTGACATAAACGGAAAACTCAAGTACAAAACATTTTCTGCCCCTCTCAGAGTATGCATGTAGGTGCTTTTAAATATCTCTACAGACGCGGCAACAAAATGCGCTAAAGTCAGCCCACAACTCGCTCATTTATTGTTTAAAGTGTTACCCTTTCAGCTGACCGTTGTGTTGTCATAGCAACTTGTTATTACGACCTCACTTCGATATGAAACACAGGGAACGTTATGCAGGTAGCATACAAAGCAGGCGCTTGCTAAATATACATAAGGGTTGTCCAAGATGAGGCTTCAGAGCATGTAGCCAGAACACATGAGCGTTCTGCCTCTGAACAAGTTGTTCGGAATGTGCCGATATTCAAGTGTTTTTGTTGATTTCTGCTTCTCTAGTTGTTATTTTAGCTACACTTTCCCAAGATTTACTTAATTTTGTATTTTTTTGTATTTTATTATATGTTTAAGTAGTCAATGCAATTTTCATGCAGTTCGTTGAGTAATTGACAACATAGAGCTGGTCATGGATATTTTCAACAAGATATGCTAAATGAAAGTTTCTTTGACGAGGGCATAATCTTCAAGAACCCGAGATCTTCTGATTTGACAACACCGAACTTCTTTCTATGGGTTACTTAAAAGACATTGGACGGACGATCTGAAGAACAACAACACACAGAACAGTAACGAATGGTATTGACAACATGGAACCACATGTTGTGTTATACAGCAGGGAGCAGGACATTTTCTATAGAGGTTCCCAAAGATGCTCTACATTTGAGATATAAAAATAAATAGAGACATGTGTTAGTTGTATATAAAGAACAATGAGAATGTTTCAAGTAAGAAACCAACATAACAGAAGCGGGTATTGCAAGATGCAACGGTGTGTTATAAAAGCAATGCCTTGCAACTTTATCGGAACTGTGCACTCATTTTTTAATACAGGAACCGTTCTCTGGAAGATGACACATAAAACTGAATGGTGTGTAGTAATAAAGAACTTGCACTACAGGCAGGGTTTGCGATGTTTGAATCCCGGTCTGGCAGCCTGAGTAGCTGAATACCACACAGCTTTAAAGCGCCAAGGACTCCGAGCTCATTTGCGTCATCTTTAATTCATTACGTCCAATGTACAGACGTCGCGAGAAAATCAATGCAGGGAAGGGGCGGGGAAATGTTTAATGCCAATGGAAGTTAAAAACAATGAAAGACATAACAATACTGCTTTGCTGAATTGGGTAATTTTTTCTGTTTTTGATTATGAACGTTTAAAACATTGCGAAAGTTGACAATAACGCAAGTTATTGCTTATTATTATACGCCCTGTAAAATGTAAATACTATTAGGACTGTTCAAAAAGGAAGATCTTTTTTCATTTGACAACAAACTTGACCCATTCTCAAAGTAGTTCCCGTCCTTCAGAATCTTATTCGCTGCTTTTGATGATGAAACATGCCTCCCTAGAATACACTTCTTCAATTTGGTGCCTGCGGAGGATGAGAGAACACTCCACTTTGTCAGACATGCGGCTCCTTGCAGAGTTTTCAGTTAGAATACAGAAAAACGAGATTGTCACGGCAGATGCAAGCACTTTTATTCTCTTTTTGATGTTTACTCTCAGGACCGAAATGATGCAGCCCATCAGCTGTGAAAGAAACTGCACGCAAACCTGCACCAAGTAGTGTTGGAATCATCGTCCCATGTGCAAGTTACCACGTGTGGGTGGCAGGCACAGAATTTCTGAAGTTCTTAATCTTACTCCACGGTTCTCTTTGCCTTATCACCAGCAAGCCAGAGTCAAACTTGTTTTAAATTGATACCTCTCTTCGGACTGTGCTACAGAAGAGAACAAGCTCTCCAAAAACATTGCATAGTCGTCGGCTGTAAATTTGTTGATACGAAAATACAATTTCAGAACAGCATGTTGTTCGTCACATGTTACCTCCATTTTGCTGTTGGTAGAACTGAACACGTCTCAACTTGTACACGCCTCGCAGGCGGCAATCGGAAGTAATAACATGTGCACATTACACATTAAGCTAACGGAATATTGTAAAGCAAAATTTCAGCGCAAGAAATTACGCCTATAAAAATGATGACCATTCTTTACTGAACAGCTCTCGTATGATAAAAATACGAACTTTGCGGCAGTGGCAAAACAAATGTTTGTAACTTATGTGTAATTTGGTTACTGACTTCAGTCTTTGTTAATTCAAACAAAAGAAAATGAATAATGATACCAAAAACTTAGTAAGTGTAAAACATTAAAGTTATTACTTTCTACCGTTTGTGCAGAGTAAAAAATGACAAAAGGCGATTAAAGGAGTTTTAAATTCTTAGCGAATCTTTGGCATTCTCAGCGCTGCAAACAAAAGTTAATAAAACTCCATTTTAATAACATCCCAATAGTTCTATAGCCGGGGGAAAAAGCGAGCGAGGGTTGGGATGCAATTAAATGGGCCTCTGCCCTTACTTGTTACAGTCGTCTCAAGTTTCTTTGTAATAAAGATACAAGTTAGCCTTCAATCAAGTCAGAGCATCATAAATGTCGTTTTTCCTTCACTGCTAATTTCAAGTAGTGCTATTGAGTGCAAAAGTGATATAGGTACATGCTTTTTAAAAATATTCACTCAAAATTACAAATTAGAGGGACAAAAGTTTGGACGTCCATATCTTTATTTAACAGAAGTGTACGTCTTCTTTACTTCTGTAAGCTGTTGAAGGGGCTACAGGACTGTTTCGAACTCGTTTCTCCAGTACATTGATCTAGCTGCACTATCAAATGTGTTTGTTCCTTTCCTGTGCACTTCTCACTTACAACAGGTCTTAAGTCTACTTCTCTAAGTTTGTGATGCTTTGCACCAGTTGCCGCTCTCAGTTCATTGAGCAGCCGCAGAGCACACACATATCGGTCTTCTCTGGCCGGTGTGCGTACCTATTTCAGTGAAGCGCTTCCATGACGGTTTCTGCCTAACGTTGACTACATGTAAACAAAGAATAAAGTGAACCCTCGATCTACGGACACTAGATGTCAGTTTCAAACACTACCACTTTAGTTTGCAACATTGTCAGTAATTTCGGCTTACACCACTTGTGTGAAATGAGAAGTAAACGAGAGGTACACTGCAGTTTGTTAAAGATTTAAACTTTCTGTATTTACCACCCTAAACGGCAGTAATACACATGCTCTAACTTTTGTGCCTTTAATTGTTTTGAGCAGTGCATTTACCGTCAGATGTTTGTTTCTGAACTACGGTAAATATTTACTTCTTTTCGTAGCTCTAGATCCAAGTTCAAATAACAATTGTAAGTCTGGGCGCGCTTCAACAATGTGTGGTGTATGAGTACGCAGGTGTTGCTGTGCCAGACGCTAGGATGGGTCTCAAGCGAAAGCATTGCCGCGCTATGATTTACTACGACTTTAAAGTCGGTTTAGGAGAGAAAATACCTTGAAAGATTGCATCGTGCATTTGGCGACCTTTGTCCTTCGCTATTCACTTTTTATCGATGATTTGCAGATTTTAGAAGGAAAAGGATTCCCTTGAGGACGAAGACCGCGCAGGACGGCCGACAACAGCAAATGCCGATGAAAATGTGATGAAAGCAGAACGCATGTTGCGGGAAGATCATCATTGCACATTCAAGAAGTCCTGAATATTGAGCAGTGAAAACAATCCTGGAAGAAAAACTTCACGTCGGGAAGCTCTGCAGTCGTTGTATCCCCCACCACCTCCTCACAAGTGAGCAGATAAAACACGTGCCAGGAAATATTTGACAGTATAACATTATAAGCTGGATATGATCCAACTCCCCCAACAAAAGTGAGGCGAGCGAGAACAAGCCGATGGTCTGTTTCTTCTTCTCAGCTCGTCTTATTGTGACACTTCCACTTGACGGACAAAAGACTGTCACTGTCAGATGGTACATAACAAAATGTCTGCCTCAAGTCTTCATGTACTGAGAACGAAGCGTTCTAAGACTGATCTGCATGGAATCTTGGTGCACCACGACATTGCCACTGTCCACACTGCACTGGAAACAACCAAATTCTGCAGGAGTCGCGTGAGAAATATTTGTCTCTCATCTGTACAGTCCAGGTTTGGCCCCATGTAACTTTTTTCTACTCCCCAAAATAAAATTAATTATTCCTGGCCAATAATTTGAATCACCTGCAGTCGCAGCAGCTCCTTACAAGAATGTAGTTGCACTGTGTCCAAAGAACCATGGCGCCCAGCATTTACAAAATAGTTTGATCCATTGCATTCTATACAATGCAATGGAGAATATTCTGAAAAGATGCAATGATCAGATCTAAAATTTTAAAACGTAATCGCATCCATTCTTAAAACTTTTATAGTGACCCATATGTTCGGCCACAATCAAACGCACTTCGGTGATTCAAAGAATTTACGAAGGACTGTTGAAATAACAAAGTACGGCGGTTCCACTTTCGGAGAGATCGATGAATAACAAGAGGTAGGTATGTTGCAGATTTCCCTGGTAGTGTACGACTGATTACACATGAGATGCGTCTGTAACAGCTGGGTGCCTAACAGAAGATGGTGTCTGGAGGCGGAGCACGGCGAGGTGATGAAACTTGGCCTCACCATGCAAACAGGCGAGCTCTGTCTGGAAATCACCTGGCTCTCCGACACCAAAGAAGGACAAGGTTGTTCTAGGGTAGCTACATATTTCTCTCTCACTCTCGATACACAGTTGCGTCAACTTGGAAGACATCAACCTCTTCCGGACTGCCACAGTCCAGTTTTTCTTTCACTGTTGCAAATACGACACTGTCAAGAAGTGGACAGCACGGTGAGTGGCTCTTGCTTTCAGAACGGTGTGCGCTGCGGCATCGTCGTCGTGAAACAATTTTCTCAACCCAGACTTCCCTCTTCTTCTTATTTGTGTTCTGAAGACTGGTTTACCCTTTTGACCGCTTGCTAAGAAGAAACTGTCAAAAATATTTCGGCTACAGTTCGACATAGCTGGGTGGTTGTCATTTGGGAATATCCATGTTGCCGACTGCCTTTTTGATTGCCGTGGTAAATGCAGTTTTCGTCATCATGGACAAGTCGGGAACTGCTGTTGTCGAAATGACCAACTATTCCACACTTACTGATCTTTTTTTCTTCTTCTTCTTCTTCTTCTTCTTCTTCTTCAGCGAGGTTGTGGGGAACTCTCCCAGGATTTCTGATACCTGCGGCGTATTAAATTACCGTGCAAGTAACTCGCGTTTCGTTCCTTACTAAGGTTCCTACATGAGCGGTGCGTTTATTTGAATCTTCTGTTGCTGAGCACCCCACGTATTCTTGCTACAGCTGGGGCAATTGCTATGGCTATTAATCAAGATATAATTTTCAAGTGTTGCCAACAGGATTCTTAAAATCTTCACATTAAATAGCGTCATGAAATACAATTTACGGAAATTGGCGACAACTTTTATAAAAATCAGAGAACAGTTTCTGCTAATGGTAAAGTGAAGTTTGCCATCCCAAGGTGTTCAACAAAATCCATGAATTGTGGGCAATATCGGGTCTAATGCACCATAAAACGCTCTGTTTACAGTGCAAACACAACACAGAAACAGAACAGCAATTTCCTAACCCTGAGGAAGCAATTGCAGTATACAAAGAGGAATTCCTGCAGTGCCTGTAAACGAGTGGGTGGCTGCTTCCGAATGCAACCTCGCATAAAATGACAAGCAGATTACTTTAAAAGTCCGTCATGCAGGTGCTGCGTAAACTAAGCGAATTCCTTACCTAGTAAAGTAACTTTAAAACAGAATTTAAAATGCAAACATGTTCTTATGGCCTTATTAAGTAATGAAATGAAATTAGTTTTGGGAATATTGTGTGCTACTAGGGGAACAAAATTAGAATACATCTATAAGTATCAAAAAGAAAAACCACATTTTTAGAAGTATTATTATTATTATTATTATTAAACCACAACAATTAATGGTATACTATTAATTTAAAGAAATGTATAACCACTGATAGATAAAGCTATACTGTGGTATTTTTTTAAATGTAGGTAACCATGTTTATGAGCTGTGCCCTTAGTATAATCTTCATATTCAATAAAATACAGAAATAACAGAAAGATTCTAGTTATATTGTGTATTTAAGTAAATGTTCATATGTTTCAATAAAACAAAAACATATTACTATCGAACAATTATAATGTACTGTAATGTAATGATTGTGTATATTTGTTTACAAATATACACAATCATTTTCATTGACTTCATTGGCTTTAAAATATAATTTAAAAGTTATTGTAGTTAAAACATGTAACGTAAACGTTTTCTGAAGATTATTATAGAGCGCTCTTACATACAAATATAATTCTCACACAAATATTAGATTAATATTTCACAGCTTCTATCTTCACGACGATACTTTTGTTAAATATAAAACATTCGTTATAAATAATGTTTATATGCTGAGTTAATGGGTTTATTTTAAGATAAAAATTTAACGCAAGAGCGCTTTATAAATTTCAGTTTCCAAGTATACCCCTATCCTAAGGTCCACTTTCCCTAATTTTCAGGAACTATTTTTCTGTATATACGGAGTTTGGTTGCGATAAAAGAGATATTACAGCCGCTTAAGTTATTTTTGAATTTTGGGTTTCACATAAACCCCCCCTCTCCTAATGGTCCGATTACATTGCTTTTATAAAACTATTTTTGGTTATTTTATTTCAATGATATACACCGAGTTTTCTTTAAAAAACACCTCTGGGCGAATTTCAGGTATACCTCCAATCCTAATGGCCCGATAGCCCTAATTTTCGGATTGCATTTATTAAATACTTTTAAGGAAATATGTGATGTTTAGTTAAGAAAAAGTAAAAATTGCGGCCGCTAGAGCGCTCTAGGTTTAGGTTAACACGCATTCAATGTTACTGGTTAACGTACTGGATGATGAATCGTTTGTTCATTGATGGCTATATGGCGAGTTTCCATGAGAAAAAGTAAAAATTGTGGCCGCTAGAGCGATAACGTACATACATATATTTCATTGTCATTTTCAGTACCTAGTATGTGTAGGTTCGATGGAGATTTGAAGGAAACTTGCTTCATGGGAACAACCACAAAAACCACATTCGTTCGGAAATCCCTAAAAGAAATAACGGACCAAACTGCTCTGACTTTTAGTTATTGAGTATCCCCTAAATTTATCACATGCATGGGGAGACAAAGTGAGACATGGCTTTCTACATATAACATATTAAGTGTTTTATGTATTCATAGCCAATCAGACACAGTAGCTTATATTCAAACCCCGTAATGCATATAAGTTTGTGATATTTAAAAATGCAAGAAATGTCCCGTTTGAGTAACACAAAAATACACTCACATCAGGTTTTCGATAAAACGTTTTTTGTTATATACGCTTCATTTTGATAATATTAATTTGTTATTTACCTTGTCAACGGACACAAGCATCGCTTCAGACAAAAGATGGAACTTTTTACCTCTGAATCTTCCTTTTCTGACGAGAAAAGTGTTTAATTTGAGGAAGTAATGAGTTCTGTTTAAAAGCAATTCCATTCGTTCCAAATAACTGAATTAGTGCGAGTTTTCCTGTTCGTTTACTGAAACAAGGAGAGAGCTTGGCTGCGTTTCCGTGAAATGTGCATCTCTGAGAACAGTTTAACCTGGCTCCAAGAGGAAGGAGAGTATTGCCAAAGTCGTTCAAATAAAGCCAAAACTTTGCAAAGTCTCGTTCAATGAAGCGGATTTGACACAAAAATGTACAAAGAAATTCAGATGTCAATATTTTCTGACTGTGTATTAAGTATATTCCCTTATTCAGTTCCGATTTTTTACTTTCATATTTAGAGGTCAATGAAATTCGCAGAACAACATTTTGAATCAGCATCAGCAAAACTGATGACATTAGTGTTTTAAAGTGCAGAACGACTACCTAAAATGCAATTTTGTAGCACATATTGGTATTGGAAGTTTTACCACTTTACAATTTGAATTATAATTTATAGTTCTGTTTCAAATTTAATGAAGCTCTTGTACCTTTGCCCTGCTGATTTATATACATTGCTGTAATCATGATCACCTCTAGTAATAAAGATCGTTCATGTATCAGCCACATTCATGATCATCTCTAGTACTAATAGTGCTGTTAATTTGTTTTCAGTCATAATCACTTCTAGTACTGTTAATGCAGGTAGGACGTGTATCAGCTGATTCACTCTTCATTTCTATACTAAAATATTTGAACTAAAGATATAAAAGAAAAAGTTTCAAATAACCAGGAATCAAAACATATTAGTTGGCAAGTACCTCTTTTGAGATTCGACTCAAGATCTTTTATCTTCCCCTCAATCTCCACTAAGTCGGTCCTGGTGGTGTAGTGGTTACCATACATGCCTCCTAAACCCTAGATCGTGGGTTCGAACCCGGGCAAGATCAATGGATTTTCGGACGTAAAAATCCTAAGTATGGCTTCCTTCGGAAGGGAAGTAAAGTTGTGGGTCCCGTGTCGTACATTTACGGCACGAAAAAGAACCTCAAACCTGAAAGAAGAGCCTCTGAACAAAATTTGTAGGCCGTTTCATGCCCTGAGTTTGAACGGGACGCTGATGACCTGAGCTGTTAAAGAGCGTCCATATGTAATTCAATCAAAAAAAAAAAAAAAAATCCCCACTACTTAGTGTTTGTTAAAGGAGGAGGAAGGCAGACACCAAAATAATTAGAATGCCATTACCGAAGCTTCACTGTAACAGCTACGTTTGTTTCCCGGTTGCCCCCAAAAGCGGTCTCACATTGGAAACGCGCAATGCTTCAGCCAAGCATAACAGCCGGATGCTGCGAGCGAGAGAGAGGTTCTCAGGTTGCAGAACACTGTGCGCGGGGTTGCCATATTGTGTCCTACTTTGTTTTTGTGGTGGTCACAGTGCTAGGCATACGTTTCACCGAGAGTAACGGAAAGTGCTCCCTCCAAAGAAATGGGACCGGTTCTAGTAACGTTAGAAATGTTTGTATGGAGTACACAGAGCATTTCTAATATTTTAACTCACATTTCCCTTCCCTGTGATAAAAAAACTGACTCGTAGTTGAAAATGTCCTTTGGGATCCTCTGTCTCGCCAGTTAACGGAATTCCTGACCCAAGTGGTAAATGTTTTCCTTTTATACCCTTTTTCATTAAGCGGCAGAGTAAACATAAAACATTTAAATTACACAAACAAACATTCTCTAATTCCAATATGCTGCAAACGTTCCATACCACTGTGAAGAAAATCTAGGGCACGTGACACTCTCACGAGAGAGCTGTGTCATTCTAACGGTCCGTCCTGCTGTTCATAAATGTTTTAGTATATCCTTGCAAAGATTTCTTAATGTTTCACACGCTCAACTGCAAAGCAGCGCCAGGTTTGAACGCCCAGAATAAACATACGGCAAATATTTCCAATTTCTTCTCTAAAAGGGTGATCTTTTCAAAAACGTTTTTATTTGAAGATAATTTGGTTTGCAGTCGCGGTGCAACCACCACCGTGAGCTTTTTTATATGTGCATTTACCATCTTTTGTCACGTGCTGTTCACCATTTGGTAGACCTTTTGTTGTGTTTGTGTGTGTGTAATTTTTAATACTGCATAACTGACTTCTCTATTTCAGACGTAAGGAACATACTTTTAAATAAATGACTTAAGCGGTGGAAAGGGCTGGGAGCGTGACATAGTTCATTGAAACCAAACTGGAGAAACTTCCGAATATGTTACAGGAAGCAACCCCACCCTCGATAAGGTAAGCTAGAAGATGACGCAGAACCAATCAGCAGTTTCTTCGGAGGACAAAAGCTTCAATACACAGTGCCATACCAGCAACAAATGGTACAGGGATGACAGATCACCATCTGAGGGCATTCTTGCTCGTTTGGTGTTGAACAACAATTTTAGTGTCATTTTTTGATGAATGCACTTTTCATCTGCGCGGCAGAGTCAACAAATCAGTCCATATGCTGAAAGAGAGGTGGTAGTGACAGCCCAAGTTAACAAGGTCTAGTGCTGTTTGGTGGTTGACCGTATTTTAGAGAATTCTTTTTTCGAACAAGCAGTTACCTTCATATCGCAATTACCCTACAGTCAACTGACAGCAATTTTTCAGCAAGATGATGCACCACCAAGTGAGAAATATCCTGGACAAGATGTTTCTAGTTGGCTGGATTGGAAAATGAGAACCAATTGCCTGGCTTCCTAGATCCCTTGGGTTGGTCGGTGTAGTGGTAACCATGCTTACCTTCTAAACCCAAGATCGCGAGATGGAATTTTTCGGGCGTAAAAAATCCTTGGGAAGGGAAGTAAAGTCATGGGTCCCGTGTCGTACATTTACGGCACGATAAAGAACCTCAAACCTGAAAGAAGAGGTCTCTGAGCAAAATTTGTCGGCCGTTTCACGGCCTGAATTGAATGGAACGCTGATGATCTGAGATGTTAAAGAGCGTCCATAAATAAATAAAATAATAATAATAATAATAATAATAATAATAATAATAATAATAATAATAGATCCCCTGATTATACATCTCTGGAACATTTTATGCAATGACAGCGTACAGAACGCTTCACGTTGATTTTAATGATCTGAAACGTGCCACCAGGAGTGGTTGCTGTTAGTTTGTTTTATTTACGGACGCTCTTAACATCTCAGGTCATCGGCGCCCCATTCAATTCTGAGCGTGAAACGCAGGCAAAATTTTGTTCAGAGGCCTCTTCTTTCAGGTTTAAGGTTCTTTTTCGTGCCGAAAATCTACGACACGGAACCCACGACTGAAGGAAGTCATATTTAGGATTTTATGCCCGAAAAATCCACCGATCTTGGCCTGAATCCGCCATCTTGGATCTACGAGGCAAGTATGGTTACCAATACACCACAAGGACCGACGCATGTTGAAGTGGGTTGAGTAAAACTTTTTGATATGATGATTCACATTAATCAAGATGGAATTACAGGTCGAGCTGTAAATTACCTTTTGGGATATCCTATATATGTAATAAGTGTGAATATCACACACAAAAATATTCAAGCACATTGTTGCAACGGAACTTGTGGCCAGATTACAAACTGCCAATACATGCCCTCAAACTTGATCTTGAAGGGTTTTTATAAACCGTTCGCTAGGGGTTCATTTCCTTCCTAAAGATCAAATGAAATAGCACGACGCGTCGCTAAAATGAACTGACCTCAACTGCATAACATCTCTCCCCTCCCGTATCTTCCCGCACACTCACGAGATAAGACGCACCAATCCAGTGATGGATCACACCAAACCATTCAATGTCTACGTTTCTTGGAAAATGTTGAGCCTTGAGCATTTCATTTTTAAGCAGAATAATTGGAAGAAGAACGTTTAATAGAGAAGCAGGAAATGAAAATGTTACACAATCCTGCGCAATTTCGATGTAGATTTTTTATCATCATCTTGATGGAAGTAAGTCAATCCCCGTCCTACGTGCTCGGCTGACAAGCAGTTTTTGCAGGCATGTAATGTGTATGTTGATTTCAAAGCAAATTAACATATCTGATATTAAATATAATCACCGTCGTTATTGAAGATCTTCTGCTAAGGTGGTGCAGGATTATAAATTCCATTGTGATAAAACTCCTTAGTGAGAAAAGCAAAAAGCCATCCGGTGCAGCTTCCACATAGGCAAAGGTTTATGCACAAGTCGGATATAGGCCACCTTAGTAATTTTGCTATTTAGTTTTCAGTTTTTCATGAATATATACAATAACGCTGTGAACGGTTCAAGATGTACCGTCCACAAACCTCTTTTGGTGCAATGGTAAATAGATGGTGGAAGATCCACTTCTCATGCAACGTAACAACAGAAACCCCGTTTATATCTTTTTCCTAGCTGATGGACTGCACTGTAGCAGTCCGGCTGTTGTTCGCTAAGAGCGCCTCGTTGTTTTCAATTTATTCAGAGTGCTTGCTGCATTGCTTCAGACAAGCTCGGAACACTGGCTAACAATTCCTTTCCGCCTTAACGTTATTTATTGCGCATTGGTCACTGTATAATTTCTATTTTCATCAGTGAGAATTGCCGGAGTTATTCAGGTTTTTGAAAAATTAATTGAAATATCAAACGAAATTTCCAGGGATTTAAAATATCCGAGCAAGAGGCGATGACATGGTGGTGGTGTTGTTAGTTTTTTGCACTGCAGAGCAGCTACAAGCATTGGATAGAAGAGTATGCATGTGGTGTGCCGTAGCAGGTAGATGCGTTTAAAACTGAGCGAAGTGATGATTAACACCCTGGTCGTGCCAGCACTGATGAGAAGGCGTGTCAGACTGACGCCGTCACTCGTGAAAACAGGCGCCTGGCCAGCATCGTCGTATGCCATTATCCGAAGTAACACAAACTCTGTGTATGGTTCTAGACACGTTCCCGAAAACAAGATATCTGCTCTAGCAAGAACTCTCAACACTGTTGACAAGGAAGAATCTAACAGTATTCTCCATTCAGCCCTGACCTTGCTCACTCAGATTATTATGTGCTGCAGGAGGCTTTGAAAGTGATGTGAAAAAGGCTGTACATTCTTCAAAGTCCTACTATGTAAGGAATAGGGTTATAATGTAGAAAATATTTCAAAATAGTCAATATGTTATTTTTCGAAATGCCCTACGCGGAAAATCGCCTGTTCTCATGAAGATCTTATCTCGACGGAAGTGTTCTTCGAGATACAGGTTTCATTAGCTCTGCCACAGAACAGAGCAAACATTGTAGCACGTACTATATGTTTAGTATAAAGCAATTCATAAGGGATTTGTGTGATGCTGTATGCATGCGTTATTTATTGATTATTCCTTGGAGATGATGCGTTAGTAGTTGCAACGTAATGTACTATAAAATGAGTCTGCTAAGGTTATCAGTGATGTAATAAGCAGAGCACTAAATTCAGGCATTTGTTTTGGTTAAAATGGGCAGTCAAAAAGACACTTAAAATACTGAAAATAGGCAATAATATAATTAAAATAGCCATTTCTTAAAAGTGAAAACAGGGAATAATATCACTCATTATTAATGAAAATAGGTATTTAACATGCTTAATAACTTCTTTATTACATAATTAAAGTACTTAAGCTTATTTTTATTGGTTACAAGCAACACGATGCTTTTCCAAGTTATTAACTGTCATAGTCAGCCGCTTGTCAGAGAGAATATTTTTTATCATTGAAAAAGAACGTTCTACTCTCACTGAAGTGAGTGGAGCATATTTAAAACAAGCTATTTCGGAAGGATTCATACCAGTTACAACATATAATTCACCTTTCAGGATAACATGGAAATGGCGATCAAGACAAAGTAAAGTAGTTTTGAATAGTCCTGGCGAATGAACAAATGATGCACAGTGGTTTCTGATCCGAGTTAATTTTCTCTTTATGCGTTTATAGGGGAATCTTAGTATCTCTCTCTTCTGTACTGAACGCATTGTAGGGACGGTTTATTACACAGCTGTACCGCTGTCAACTTTATCGCTTGCAATTGTCTGTTACATTTATGCAGCTCAGAAGTCACTCCCACCAAAAATTTCCTAGAATTGTCCCGTGCAGATCGATACAAGGTCATTCGCCATTACTATTGAAAGCTACTGTGTTTCCCTCATCCTTTCTATTTCCTGATATTCGTATGGCCGAGGTAACCGTTCGTTCCTTTCACTAATGGAGGTTATGCTTAAATGGATGGGTTAAGCAGAAAGACTGCTTGAATATTAAGATTCTCGATGTATATTCTTGTGAGGTAAACATTCCATTTAATTTTTATAACTGTTTTCACTTCGATATATTGAATTTGTTTATGTGGTTTTAAAATGCGTAAATAATCTCAGGTACAAATCATAGCGATCCAAAGCAGGCAAAAAGAAAAGTTTTAAACCTTAAAATAGGCATAAGAAAGGGGGAGGGGGAAATAAAAACTGGCCCCAAATGTACGGAAACATGTTCATTTCTATCTGACACACATATTTTCATCCAGGTAGAAAATGCATTTTGCCTAACTTCCGGGCTATGATATTAAGTAATGAACACCGATAAGTAATTAAAAGCAAAGATAATTTATTTCGTTTTCTGTGAGTGAAACGGGTAAAGTGCTTTTTACAAAGGCCCACATATATTGTTTGAAGGCACTGAGAGCTGGCACCTTCGGTAAAATGTTCACTTAGTCATAGGGACTGCACAGCATTTTTTACGATTAAATGAGACGCCTGAGCCAACGGAAAACATATAAAGAGCTTTTCTAAACACTCTGCTCCCTTGCATAAATATTCCGAGCAGGAAGAACAACATGAAGCCGAATCTCTAAACATTCACTCGTGTGAGTAACCATCTTATCATATGTTGTTCTCACATCACTTTAGATGTAATTGTCGAAACAGCTGCTTTGTGTGGTTTTGAATCCCAAGACCAACAGCAGCAGCAAGACAGCTTTGAATGTTAGTGTCGTGACTCTTGGGGTGCTATGTATTAAAACGATATTTGTTTCTCTTCTACAAATGCTCGGTTTTTGTTGGTAAATGAAACAGATCATTGCTCGCCTCACAACAAATCACAAAAGGGAGCAATCGATAATCTATTTGCATGGCTCGTTAAATGCGTCAACCACGTCTGGCACTGAAAAGGTTTTGTCACCGACACTCATAACAATGTACATACGTTTCATTAGCTTTAATTAAACCTGGCTTTTCTATACCCCAGGCGCCACCACAGCAACAGAACAAAACACTGTCCACATGTCCGTGAAGATGGTGATTTAAACTTCAACGGAAGCCATGCAGGTGACCCTCGTCACCAATAGCAATGTTTCGGCAAGCATGTATGACTTTTCCAACAGTTTGTTAACGTTACCAACATACGCACAGTGAATAAAACTTTGATGCGTTGGCAAGAAACTTTAGCTTCAAGCTAAAATCTGCATCAAAACAGGGGTACATGTTTTTAACCGTATAAAACTGAGATTTTTTTTCTTCATACCGATTCTAACGTAAGCTTCGGATAAGAACTTTCATATCTTGTTATGATCTTAAGATATGACTTATCAATTATTAATAATATTATTTAAAACTTCTATTTGATTAAAAAGGAATTACGTAAACAATAAAAATTATATCTTTATACACCTGCCACATAAATTTCAAACGAAATTCAGCAACATAATTTCCAAGCAAAATTGTGCTATTTTACCTACAGTTTTCAATTTTAATTTACAAACGTAAGAAAACCAGGAATGACTTTTATTTTGTAAGGTAATTTAAACACTGTTTTAAAAACTCTAGAAGAAAGAGTTTAAAAAATACAAAACAAAACAAAAAAAGGTTTTAAAATATTTCCTGAATTAAAATGGTGGTTTTAGCTGATCTACATTATGGTACCGCCGAGGTAGTTAAGGAGCGGACTCGTGAGCTAGAGATCTTGGGTTCGACCGTCATTCCTGATTGAGGTTTTTTCCAGGTTTTCCTCAGTTCTCATAAATGGCAAATGCCGGGGAGGTACGCTAAACTTAGGTCTGGGATGCTTCCTTACGAGAAAAAAAGAGGAAAAAATCATTTTTATCAGTGTCCACCGCCTATGGTGCCTCAGTAGTAAAAACGGGCGTTACAAAAATATAAATAAAAAAAAAAAAGTCCAAACAGCAACCCAAAATGTCCGTTTTCTAAAATTTTTCTGTTTTCCTTTTCAACCACCAAAATTCTTTGACATGATCATTGTTCTGTTATCTCATTTTTGCGCCGAAGATAAACCTTGTCAGACTTACCAATTATGAGGATATGTATTGATAAATTGAACACTATCATCCATCTGTACGGCGTCTTAACCCATATAAACATTGCGAAATTATTACTAGTCATGTTAAAAGTTTGAAGTCGCCGGGTTGATGTTGGATTAAGGCTCACACTTTAGCACGAGTATAGGACGAATGTTAGGTGGAATTTCTCAAAATAATTCTTACTAAATGAATCTAGAACTTTCAAGTTCATTTTTTTATTACTGAAAAGGTCAAAAACACTGAAAAGTCTATCATCGAATAATAATTATTACTGATATTAAAACAAATCAGGTGACCCTTTCTTCTTCTTCGTCTTGTTCTTTTTCTTTTTCTTCTTCATTATTATTATTATTATTATTATTATTATTATTATCATCGTTGTTGTTTATTAGGTGTTCTTGTGAGGTAAAATAGTGTCAAAAAGTGAATGCAGAAAAATTAACAAATCGTGACGATATTTGTAATGTGCTGTAAAGTGCAGAAACTACAATAAAATGTTTTCGGAGTTCGGTCATTTGCGATAATTATACAACTAACAAAGTTCATTTTTTTCCCTAATAAAATCTGAAACGTTACACTTTCTCGTGAGAAAATAATAAAAAGAAAAATTCACAAAAATTTTCTGACATTCAGAAATACTAATGAGCACGCAAAACCCAAAACTAGAGCAAAGAAGAAGAAGGAAGAAAAACAAAAAAAAAAAAAAAAAAAAAAAAAACAACGCGATTTACCCACTTTAATTAGTGTGGTACTTTTCGTTTCAAAGAAAACACTGGAGTTTTAAGTATGTTTTGAAAAGGAAAATTAATTTTCATTAGTTTGCCGTTTCAATTAATAAATCGATAACTTGCACGTTTATCAGTTAATTGTTAATCATATAATTATGTAATTACGTTAGCTACGGCGATAGAAGTGTTGCCAACTCTCCCATTTTGTACAAGTAGCTCTGTATTCCCCAGTGCATTACATTTTCTTTTCCCATAGTTTAGTTAAAATTGTTTGTTCTACTTGTAGAGGACATTTAAATGAGATATGAATGGCTAACCATTTTACATTTGTATAGCTTTACAAAAGCCAATGTTTAACTGATGTGTGTGTTTAACTGATGCATTAATATTGCACTGCAGTATATACGCTAAAATACTTAAGTTTATCGCATTTATACATTATGGAACTACAATTATTATTATTATTATTATTATTATTATTATTATTGCATGGGCAGTAGTTGAATAACCATATTTTGTACTTGGATGCTTTTATGTAAACCAAATTCATATTATTTTATGTTTCGTATACACGTAAAATATATTAAACAATTTCAGATTCTTAAAACCATTGAAAAATGTACTACTGATAAATAATATCATCTCGTAAACACCGGCTGTGGTGCCTCAGTAGGAAAAACGGGCAACATTATTTACTATCGCTTTCAGAAATCCTGCAATAATGTGAACATAATAAATCCAAGTATATTTTTAGCATGTAGTATTTATATAAGCTTTTTTTTGCAAAAATTAACGTTCCTTTTTACATTTTGTTGGTAGTATGAGAAAGGCAATAATTTAAAGCGTTCATTTTCCCACAATGTATATTAAAACAAAATATACAAATTCTTATTTCTATTACCTCATAAATATGGCTTTCTTACACCGCCACGTAATCCTAGCGAAAAGCAGCGTATTTCTAGTTAGGCACGCTGGTATATTTAATTAATATTTTTAATTCAGGCATGTCCTGTGTTCAAATTCTATATTTGTGCTTTAAAAAACTATAAATATCACAGCGGTTGGAGAATACTTTTATACAATATCGAGATTTTGCGTTCTTTGATTATTTTTGTCGTATAACTGTAATGTTAAGTAATGAAACAGCAAATAGAGAAGGTGAACATATTTTAAACAGCATACGCGTTACGAGTACTAATAAACACATAATATTGCATTAAAATGGCAATATTTAATTAATACCACCATTATCGTAAACAAAACGCAATTTATTACCTTATAACCTAGCACGATATCATTTCTACAAAACACACGACAGTCCTATATTAAATTGCCTTCAGATTTACTTATCTTGTTTGAATTCCTGATGCTTCTTTTAGACGAACTATTTTGTAATAATGTGCCAGCATTTCACAAGAATGAACATCGTGAACGCATTCCTAACATTGCTTCAAGCCAGGACTGCCAACAGGTACAACATAAATATATGATTAGCGTACGCTGCTGTTCCAACCCGAGTAGATTTAACAGATCAATCTCGCCATGGCATTTACTTATCAACAATTCCAGCAGCTTTCAGAATATCGTATACAAAATTAAAAACAAACAAAACGTTACTTCACGACTTGTTTGCTTGAGCGGGAATATAAACATTTGTAACAGAATTATACATACTGGTAGCACGTTTGAATCCCATTGGGATCAATTATCATCTTTTTTAGTCTTTTCCTGAAATGCAATTGGAAATGAATAAAACATTTGTAAACTTGTGATTTGTGGCAGAAAGAGGGGAACAGAGAGAAAACCTGTTCTATCAATGGACGGTGAGGAATTGCTGGGTTGGCCACCCGTTACACCAGAATACAGACATACCTTTCCAAACATTCGCCTTGCTCTTCAAATGTGCAGGAAAGTAATCCTCAAAGGCACGTTTACACTAGCACACAACACAAAACACCAAAAACACCATTCACTTTACTGTTGTCATTTACAACAACAATGGACCACTTACACACGCGCTTGCAGCCATGGATAACCGACTTTTTGGCGGGAAGGACACAATGAAATACTTGTTACTCTTTGGAGGACTCGGACCCTACTGAACTGTTGCAACGTCGACAAGCAAGCAAGCAACCTACACGCGACGGGCGAGTGGTCTACCTGCACTCAGGCGAGAGAGTTGACTCGCTTACACACAACAATAGGGCAGGTGAAGCGACCGGCAAGGCATGCACATACTGCCGAAAAATGTTGTGCAGAACGTTAGGGAGGCATGGTGAATGTAAAAACCCCACTACCTCTAGGTTCAAAGCTGCCGCATCATCTTCATAACAGCCGGGTTAATTCTGCCCGATACATTCAACAGGTGTGTTGCCTGAGTACAGAGAAGGTTGTCAACCCCTACTCAAATTCTCACCCACTTTTCCTCCCGTCTTTCATCTGGGATGTGAATGCCGCCCTCTGGTTACACCTGGCACCACATCCATCGACGGAACCACATCTCTGAATGGCAAGAGACCGTGGTTTCGGTTCTCTGTACCGCCACGGGTGGCCTAGGTCGTTAAGGCGCGGACTCGTGAGCGTGAGGTCTGCGGTTCAAATCCCGCCAGGACCGACATCCCTGACAGGTTTTTTTTCCAGGTTGTCCTCCGTCATCATTCATAACTGGCAAATGCCGGGGAGGTACTCTAAACTTAGGCCTGGAACGCATCCTTCCTTAAAAATATCCTTTCCCAATATATCATTTCATTTTATGTATCATCAGTGTACACCGCCTGTGGTGCCTCAGTAGTAAAAACGGTCGTTAAACACCATTAAAAATCGGTTCTCTGTTTGTTTGTTTTTAATGGCCCATTTTCTCTTTATAATTGGGTCACCGCAATGTGAGGTCAAACAACAAACGAGAAAGCTGCTCTGTTTACACAACATAACGAGAGTCATGGTGCGAGCCCCGGAATGGACGTTCTGACTGGTGAAATGCTGACATACAACATGCAACAGTTGGCAGCTGAGATAGGCAATTTTAACAGGACAAATGAACCCGATCATGTCAAAGTATTTCTAGTTGCTATGGAAACATCGTGTCATTACTTGTGGGCTATAGAATGTTACTTAACGCTTATTAGTAATCAGTTGACTTCATTATTTATTCAAACTACCGTATTAATTATACATGACTTTTTTCTTTAGTCGTTGTGATACCTTTCTCAGATTTGTCTGCGCAAAATTGGCAAAGGATTAAAGTTCAGCAAATGAATCGCTATTTCCTAAAAGAGCACAAGGCATTGCTTTATAAAAATTACATTTTGTGAAAATTTTATTTAAATATAGAAAATTTTATTTACATTAAAAACATACTTAAAACATTACTGTATTAACTGAAATATATGTATTAAAAATGCAAAATTCCCACACAGTCGATTATGTAAAACAGATTTTCCCCCAATAAAAACGCATGGTTCTTAAACAGATATTGTTACTATCAAAGGATGCCTATACATTGAAGAAATCATATAAACTTGCAAGATATACTTCATTAGGCGGGGTGTATAATGTATGAGTAACGAGATAAAATTAGAAGGAAAAGGAGATGTTTGTTATACATTTTGATTATATTTCATTTTGTAAAATTCCGTTATAATGTAGTTATTTTTTCAAACATGTATTCCATCAACTTTTATTTAGAAAAAAAAACAACATACATTTAAAGAAACATTAAAAATCGTTTTTGTAAAATTAAAAACATCTAGACAAAAATATACTTCAGAATAAAAAACTTAAAGTTAACTGAACTTCTACAAAATCTCGGTTCTTACTGCCCAAATTATATTTTTGGACTGTTCCCATTTTGACAACAAATCTATTCAATTGTAGCTACAACATTCAGCAATGAAAAATTATACAAAATCAAACCTAACAATAATTTCCGACAAATTGTGTTCAAAAGTTAAAAAAATAATTTCGTTTTCTAAAGGATGAATTGTAGTTAGTATAAAGCTTGACTTATATTCAAATTTAATGTTTTAAATGACTCATTGCGGGAAAATGTTTCATTTGTCATGATAACTAAAGCAGAACAATTTAAACCACATTGTTTTATAAACAAACTACGATTTCATGTTTTAAAAGTTATAAAGTTCTTTAAATAGTTTATAACACTATATACGTCTTCATTTTAAATATTCCACCCCATTTAATAATTGAACAAAACGACTGATATTAGTTGAACAATACACATATAAAACTCAAATGCACTCTATTTGAATTCCGAACTCGGGTATTTAAAGTGTAACTGCTGTAGTGTCACGTATCAGAACAAACCCATGTAACCCTAAAGGGGGGGGGGGCGGAATTTTCAGTATGACCGCAACGCGAGTTTTCGTCGCTAGAGTAGTTCCCTGTTGCGGGGCCGAGGGTAGGAGAGGCAACTACCTGTTAGGCCAGCCGGTCGCGGTGTTGCCACTTTTCTCCACGCTAATTTGAAAGGGCACCGAGGTGCGCGCTATGCAACAGCAGAAAGTGGAAGTAATAACTTGAACGACTAACCGTCACTTGAGTTTCCTCGGTCAATTTGATGCATATCGGGTTCCTCTGTTCATAAACTTGCACCTTTAAAAGATACGACCACAACCCTAATTTACCTAAACCAGAAAATAAAAACATGTTATAAGTCATGACCACTTCCAGTATTAATATTATGACTAATAAATGTCGGTCATGTATCAGCTGATTTGTCTATATCCGTTGTTCTAAGTCATGACCACCTCTAATATTAATATTACTGTTAATAAATGTCGGTCATGTATCAGCTGATTTATCTATATCCGTTGTTCTAAGTCATGACCACCTCTAATATTAATATTACTGTTAATAAAGGTCGGTCATGTATCAGCTGATTTGTCTATATCCGTTGTTCTAAGTCATGACCATCTGTAATATTAATATTACTGTTAATAAAGGTCGGTCATGTATCAGCTGATTTATCTACATTCGTTGTTCTAAGTCATGACCATCTCTAATATTAATATTACTGTTAATAAAGGTCGGTCATGTATCAGCTGATTTGTCTATATCCGTTGTTCTAAGTCATGACCACCTCTAATATTAATAGTAGTGTTAATAAAGGTCGGTCATGTGTCAGCTGATTTGTCTATATCCGTTGTTCTAAGTCATGACCATCTCTAATATTAATATTACTGTTAATAAAGGTCGGTCATGTATCAGCTGATTTGTCTATATCCGTTGTTCTAAGTCATGACCACCTCTAATATTAATAGTAGTGTTAATAAAGGTCGGTCATGTGTCAGCTGATTTATCTATATTCGTTGTTCTAAGTCATGACCACCTCTAATATTAATAGTAGTGTTAATAAAGGTCGGTCATGTGTCAGCTGATTTGTCTATATCCGTTGTTCTAAGTCATGACCACCTCTAATATTAACAGTACTGTTAAAAAAGTTCGGTTATGTGTCAGCTGATTTGTCTATATCCGTTGTTCTAAGTCATGACCACCTCTAATATTAATAGTACTGTTAATAAAGTTCGGTCATGTGTCAGCTGATTTGTCTATATCCGTTGTTCTAAGTCATGATCATCTCTAGCATTAATATTGTGATTAATAAAGATCGGTCATGTATCAGCTGATTTATCCATATTCGTGATCTAAGTCACATCTAATTTTATGGAGACAGATCTATGAATTCCAAATAAATAAATAAAGAGAAAATACATTTGTAACAAAGGTATTTAACTTTTTTACTTTGAATTATATTTGATTGTAGGGAAGATGGCATAAAACATAAGTGATGCGCTTGCCTTCCGTATTACGATTTTTAAAATTATTTAATAATTTTTAAATGATCCTTTTGATGCAATTTTTATTATTTTCTGGTGCAACTTTATATTTAGAGTGTTGATTAAGGCAAATGTCATAAATAAAGGAAGGATATTTTCTCTTAATTGTGTTTTAAATTGTATCAATGGAAGAAAGCTAGTCTAAGGATAAATATTGCTGTGTTGGTTCAGTTGTTTTTAAAACATAGAAAACCACCCGTTTTTCGACTTCAATCTAATAATAATTAGTTACTAACATAATTATATGCTTTGTTTTATTTTATTTTCAACCCAGGCATTTAGCGCCTCTAGTGGTACAAAGAGTGCGATAATAAAAACCAATTATTTTGAATTGCTCCAATTGTTCAATTTTACAATTTGGTAACCGCATATACTTAAATGTGTTCTGGACACATTCAATGTGGATTTGGGGTGAACTGTTTCCCCTCACAAGAATAAAAAATGGTACATTATATTACTGCAGCTTGTATTATAACAAACGATGCCAAATGTACAGTGTGTTCTTTGATAATGTAATAAGTTGCTAAACCATCCGGCAACGGGTTTCTTGCGGTCGCTATGTCCTCTTGATCCCTTTATGAGTGATAATTAAATTAAATTACGTGCAATATTAAAATAGTTAATTTTCCATGACTTAAACATGCTGAATCCTCCTATCAAACCCTTGAAATGAATTTTTAACGTTCCGTTTCAGCGCCGTTGACAATTACAGCCATAAACCAAGAGTTACCTACCTACCATACGATCCAGATTCTCGCATGTTTAAAATAAAATAACTACCTCAGTACATTTTCAAACAGCGAAATACTTGCATCTTGTAATTATGATACAGTTTAAGTATGCATTGTTGCTTGTCTCCATTGTTGGACTTCCCAGTGCGTTATTACTACAATGCTTGTTGTCAATGTCCGGGCAGTGATTAAAGCACTAATGAAAACAATGCAGTCGATTAGGCAGCTGGGTTGAAATTTATATTTATTAAGTTTCACTGGTGAGTGTTTTAACCACATATTCGGAATCTTTTAAGTAAATTTATTCACAACCTAAACTTATTCTTACTTTATAAACAAAGTGAATAACAATAACGTCATAATACATTTAAGCAGGAAATAAAAACAAACAAAAAATTCAAAGATAATGAAGTAGTTAAGGGCGATAAAACACTGTATACATTGTACGGTTTCAGGTTCTACAATCTCACAGAAGAGACGAGACCCTCTCCGCATATTCCTGAAGTTACTATTGCCTTGCGCAAGCCAAGCATCGGCGACTGGTGGTTGGCTATGAAGTTACAGAGAACGCACTAGTTCAAATAGATTTGTCAATGAACACATAAACTCTGTACTCCAGTATTACCAACTTTGGCTTAATACCAAGTGTCATTACCTATTTAAGCGCACATCAAACTTCACATTCCTAAAGGTGGCTTTGAAATGACGTCGCATTGCAAAGTAATTTTGTTGATAAGAATTTATACAGTTCTGCAAATATGTCAGTTTGGAAGAAAAAAAAACAACTGATCGTTATCGGACACGTACTTCTTTCAGATATAATGATAAAACAAAAATTTAATTCGTAATTTTTGCCGCGAAAATACATTTAAAAACCACTAATTCTCACCAATGGAAAATTGGTAAAAATATGCAAGGAGTTATGGGTAATGTTTTTGTGACGTGAGAAATATGCGAACTACTTATTAAGGCTTGGCAATTACTGGAATAAACCTGTGAATAAAAGTACTGAATAGTGCCAAGCAACGCGACTCTATAGGCCTGTCATTCATATGGAGCTCGCTCACAAACGCTGTATGGCGGTAATACCAACACAGTGATGATCAACTTCCGATGTTGAGAATTCTTTGGAATAACTTTCCAAACTTTTGAAGATGCAGAGAGACTTGGCGGTAACGCATGAGGCTCGTTTTGGGAACTTCCCAAACTTTGAGCATTTTCGTTGTTAAATTTAATATCTCAGGTCATCAGCGTCGTCGCATTCCATTCAGCGCATGAAACAATGACAATTTTTGCTCAGAGGTTCTTTTACATGCTAAGAATCTATACAACTATCTATCCACGGCTTTACTTCCCTTCCTGCCCCTGACCGGGATTGAACTCTCGATCTTGGGTATAGGTCTTCCCTGGTGACAGGCAAAATTTATGAAATGATTGTATTGCCAGGAAGAGATGGGTTGGTGATTCGCACTTTGAAAGAGGTCGAGATCATTTACTTCCTACTGGAGATCATAACTACACACACACTGGCAGATTAGAACGCGGAAGCGATTTACTCTAGAAAAATCGTCACTTGGCGTTGTAGAAGCCGTAACCGCGTGAAAAATGTACATGACCTGTGAGAAGCTGTGGGTATATGCAGATTCTTGTCTAACCTTGTACATTGATAAATCATTATCTTTGGCAGTTTCTCCGCTTTAAAACGATTTTAATTCAGATTTAAATTTTAAAGTTTTTAACCCCATTTTTACTACTAAAGCACCACAGGCGGTGACACTGATGATAAATGAGATGAAATGATAACTTGGGAAAGGATAATTTTTTTAAGGGAGGAAGCGTTCCAAGCCTAAGTTTAGAGTACCTCACCGGCATTTGCCATGTATGAGAACTGAGGAAAATCTGGAAAATACCTCAGTCAGGGAGGACTGTTCTGGTGGGATTCGAACCCCAGACCTCTCGCTCACGAGTCCGCGCCTTAACGATCTCGGTCACCCGTGGCAGTCATACCAATGTCTCTATAAAAAAGTAATACCATAGCTAAAATACTTATGGGTGTCATTATTCACAAAAACATTCCACTTAATAAATTTTTTAAATTTTATTCTTTAGTAATGCATGGCACATTTCAGATTTTAACTTCCATTGGAATATTCTCAACCCCTAACTTCATAGGCAACTTCTCTACTAGCTGTGATTAGCGGGCCAGTTGTTACCGCGGCGATAGTGCGTTTTGTATTATTAAGAAATTTAAATTTATCAATTTTACAGCATAATTTTACTGGGTGAAAAAAGCTAGTTTGTTGTAACTTTATAAGCTTTTTATATTTGGTTTGGAATCGGCGGCGTGGCCGAGTGGTTAGTTATTCCCCACTCAACAGGGGGTCGGGTACAAACCCAGCGGTCGAAAGTAAAAACTCATCTGGACGAAGTGCAATAAGGGCAGATTTTCTTCGGGTCTTCCGATTTTCTGCACTGATTCCTTCTGCCAACTCAAAATTCTCCTATTCGAGTTCATCATCTAGCGTAATGTCAGTCCCCGGCGCGCGAATACCGCTCCAGTTCGGAGTGCCGATACCATGTTCACTGATATTTATATTGCGCGAAAACGTTAGATATATACAAATATCCTCACAACTCCTGTGTAACCTTCCCTCTCCCCGCAGTAAATTACAAGTCACAAAGCACCGTAATCAGAAATTGACCTGTATGTTTAAGCAAGACACAAGAAGCAGTATCATAGCAACGAAGATACCTTTCGCCTGTCAACCAGACAACTTCTCGCACATTCGTGTATGGCGTTACATATGTACTGCAGGCTTTGACGAGAAAAGACAAGAGTATTAAACAATGCAAATAACGGCAACTGACATTTTTACTAAAATTATATTTTGATAGCACTCAATGCTGCTGGTGTGTATTCCAAATGGTTCACAAAGAAACAACAGATGACACAAAAATTACGGCATCTTTCACGTAAATAATGCTATCTATGTCAAGAGGGAACTTTGTGCGAAATAACGCTGATAAATTGAAACATCAGAATATGGTGAATCTGAGGAAAGACGCACACATCGATACCAAACCTCTATGCATTTACCATGATTAAAGTTTATTTTTGAATTAAAGTAAAGTTATTAATGTGTCTAATATAATGCCAAAACGTTTTGTAGATGAAGTTTAATTTCAGTTACATGAAATCTTCAATGCCGCAGTATGGCTCCCATCATTAATGAAGACAGGAAGAGACACGCGTGTATTTGTCAGCATAAAGGAGTGTCTTACATAAACAAAAGGTACGAAAGTAGAATCAGTAAAACCTGGGCCGGACTTGAATACTTCAGTAATATAAAACGCATAATAAGAGATACATTTTCGCAGAATTTTGGAAACTACGACATTTAATTGCAAAATACACATTGGTTGTTTTCATTAGGTAGAGACAAAACGCAGGACCAACAACTAACAACTTTGTTACCATCTAAAAGTAGAATATGTTACGATATTTGTTCAACTTGTGAAGGAGAACAGCTAAAAGAATACAAAGTGGAATTGTTTAGCATTCATGGACTCCTAAATCATAGAGACTGTGTTGAAAACATTGCAGCAGGACTAAAGAAAGGCTGCAACTGCATTGACAGATAAGAGAGGTTGTTGCTGATTTGTTTTATTTACGAATGCTCTTTAACATCTCAGGTCATTAGCGTCCCATTCAATTCAGGGCGAGAGACGGCCGATAAATTTTGCTTAGAGGTCTCTTCTTTCAGGCTCGAAGTTCTTTTACATGCCGTAAGTCTACGACATAGGACCCAGGGCTTTACTTCCTTTCCGAAGGAAGCCATACTTTGGATTTTCCTGGCCGGTATCGAACCCGCGATCTTAGCTTTAGGAGGCAAGTAGCGTTACCACTACACCACTCAAGATATTGAAGGAGTGAGAACGTTTATAAAACAATTTCCTAATTACACAAACCATTACTTAAGGAATTAAAAAAAAAGGAAGTAGAATTATGTTTTGATAAGCATAAGGAAGGATTTACCACAGGGCTTTGAAAACACAACACTAATTGCATGTGAGCATATAGTTCATAGGAATGCAATCATTCTTAGAACTTCTTTGCACACTTTCTAACATTATATACATATGCAAGTAAATAATGCTTGCTAATAGTTTATAAAACAGTCATATTGTACATCCATTTAAAAGTAAAGGCTGTATAGTTATTTTTGTAAAGATCAATGCCCATTCCCTAAAACTTCCTCAATTAATAAACGTTTCATATCAGCAGCTGCAGTTCAAGAGAAAACATGCATTACGTAACACAGTTTTCCGCTGATGGGTGAACCAACGGTACTTACTGCTGGGAGCTTGAGAGCTGGCTGCTGCATTAAGAGTCGGTTCGTCAACAAAAGTACATTATCAACACATTGCAGCTCCAGGTAGCTTTTTATACCGCATGAGGCGAGGTGCAAAGCACCGGTGTCACATCTCCGGATGTTCTTCAGCCTGTATGTCAACAAAATACAAGCTCACATTTATTTTAACAAGTGATCATGAACAGAGCTGCGAGGCGTTCTCTCACACAACAATCTCTTTTCTGAGTTAGCGGACTAAACGGTACATGTGTACAATGAATCACATAAAACTGCACCGCAAACATTTCTGAGATGCTTATCGAACGGTTTTTTGCTACATACAAATATTACAACAATTACTTTAAGTACAAATGTACTTTTTTAAATAAAAGAACAACATCTATGAACTGGAAGAAAATAAAATTAGATTAGATTAGATTAGAATGCTAATGTTTTTCACTTATATAAGTGAAGTAGTGTATTAGATAGATCTTAGAATTTACGCAATTATACAATATGATCAGGCAAAAAACAATACATTCCCACAACTGTTGACATATCGTTTAGCATTTTTAAGTTTAATTTATGGAAATTACAAAATCTAATCATATGCCGTGTTCAATTGCTTAGGAACACGTAAACTTAGTGTAAGTGACGGTTGCGGTATACGATAGTGTCTGAGCAGTTAAATAGGACAGATAACTTTCTTATGAACAGGGCTCGTAATTTTACATCAGTCCAGGATAAAATGCAACATACTGCTCTTCTTCAAGATCGGGCATCACTTGCCGCCGCGACCTCTGCTTCCCCTACCTCCGTCTTGCGACTTCATTGATAAGGAGCATGTGATTGCATGCCGACACTCTGTCGCGACGGGCGCCATATCAGGCAGCTCCCCAGTTATCCTCACGATGCTGGGTGGGTCCGTTCCAGACCTTCTTAACTTAAAGGAGGTGGTTGATGCGTTTCCATCATTACAGGCAAAATGCAAACAAACGTAATATTTTGGAGGGGGTGGTAATGATCACGATCTAAAGCTTAAATGTGTTGATATATAGTTAGCTACTTGCCCTAAAACATGACGTTCTAATCTGGTCTAGTTTAATTTCCTTGAAAGCCAATAAGATTTGTTCCATTTGAAAAACGGAACTCTGTGCTAGAAATACAAACTAGATTTTAAATTCAGTGCACACAGCACATCAACAGCATCAGAAATATACCTGCTGATCGTTTTAAGCGATCCATCCCATATAGTAACATTCACATTGCAGAGAATAAGGTAATTGATATTAGTAAAGAACTTTTAATATGTGTGCGTGTATATATAAACACAAACTAGCGGTGTAAGAAGCGAAAAGTATCGTACACGTCTGGAAATGAAACAAATTTGACATACGGGAAGTACTTGAGTTAGATGCCGCCAGAGAGCGTCTGTTTACTAGAGAAATGCAGTCATATATCACAGTTAGTATTTACATTATAACTAAAGCATAAAACGACACTTTATTTAAAACATAATATTAAAGAGATGTTGAAAATAATGCCCCTCAGCGGCAATATAATCTTCTTCCGTGAGAAAACGTTTCTTATCGAGAGATTCTTTCTCTTGTAGCTTTTTAACAAGTTCTCTACCTGGAACACGATTATCACTTATCACGTTTTTATGTAGTGACATAACTTAACGATGAACAATTAGCACACCTGGTAACCACTTGCTGACACAAATGCTACTGCACATAAACTATAAGCCTTCTCTCACTACTCAACCGCGTTCTGCCCACCCATGAATCAAATAACCTTGCTATAGTAATAAACATTTCAATTTGAAGGTTAAAGTTTTAATAAATACTTCAACTTGAAACATACCTATTTAGTAGATATATGTAAACCTTTTCAATTTAAAATAACGCTTTGCACAGCATGCTATACTTCATGGACGCACCTGGATATTTTTCCATGTATGCTAAATAATTATCTTTTGTAGTCATTAGCAACGAGATAAAAGGAAGAAAAATGTCCAAGCAACCACGTGTAGTATGTTTTTTGTTTATTAAACAGCTCTTTCTACGGGAGTAGGTAGTGTTTTGTTTCACAGCTAACGAGCAAGGAACTGCAAACCTACTTTCACTGTCTACAGTCAAGTATCTCATTTCTACTGTGAATTATGAATAAACAGCTCATTTCCACTCGCTGTTTTATGCGTCAACAATTTCGAAAAGTCAAGATGTGTTGCTACATCTTCAGTCTTCGTTTATTTAGCAAAAAAAGTTGGAATATTTACAGAGATTTACTTCTCAGCACGGCAATTTGATGCAACAGTTCATCCCGATTTTGTCCTTAATAGTCGTAAAATTGGGAATTCGTTAGTACTTAAAGCCAGTTTTTTGTTCACTGCAAGGTCGGCGCATTAGCCTGGAACAAGGCAACGGAGCGGGAAGGTGACTGCAGCAAACGTCTGAAGGCTAAAATGGGCTCAGCTGACATTGTTTTCCACTCGAGAAGTATCTCCGACTGCACATGGTGAATATGGAGGATGCTCTCTCCTACAGCGGCAGTCTGTGGATCTAATTCCCAATGCTGAATGAAGCAGCGAATCTTATAAAGCGAGGTTAGCGATCAACGTCACATATAAAACCGTCATTTTCATTTTATTAAAGCATACGGTAGTATAAACTCGTACTCCTATGTATAAAGGTGACATGTGCCTGCTAGTTCTCCTTTTGCTCCCTCAGAGCGCTAGGTGCGGATTTCCTACCCCGGGAATAGTCGTGGCAAAGATCCACGTGCACTTGCTGAAAGAATTCGGGGCTCTTGCCTTATGTATAAATTGAGAGTTGCGAAGTAGCTTTTTAGAAGATCCCAATATCAGAACTAGCTTCTCGACAAGGGAGATGCTTTCCTGGGTCAACACATCCACCGACCTGCCCTCATAAGGGAAATCTTCTAGGTCCCCTGCTCACTCTTTCAGAGTACAATATGATGGGGAAACTTCCTTATACACACCATCAAGCTCTTGTTTAATATCTTCTTTAGTTAAAATTTTCATTACAACTTCGAATATTATGACTTAAATAAGTTTCTCCAAACAGACCAATGAAGTGTTTGCATTAACACCAGGAAAGTCACATGTCAAACGAATTATTGAGAACATTTCTAAATTTGTTTTCTTGAAAGGACTTTTTCAAATAAACGTAGAATGCAGCACACAAAGGTAAGTCCCTCATTTCCAAAGTAGTACTGAAATTTCTCTCGCTTTCACACTCAACACAGCTCGGTCCTATACATAAAAAAGTTCGTCACGCGTAACTAAGCGAATTCCTTTGCGAGTTTAATAACTTGAAAAAAGAATTAAAAAGTCTAAATAATGGTCTTATTAATTAATGAAATAAGTTAAAGGATTACTGTATGTTAATTAGCGTATAGCTAACTAATGAACTATAATATATTACTTTACTAAAGTTTGTTCTTTCCCTTGAAAACAAATGTCTATAGTGAAATTACTCTAAATTAGAATTCTTGCAATCGATTAGTACTACTAAAGAGAATTATTTATTTTATTATTTTTACTGATATCAAGTCAAAACAAAATGATGGTATAGTATTAATTAAATGACTACTGATAGATAAAGATATACTTTATTAGTATTTTAGACATTTTAAAACGTAACCATATTACCCTTGATGTTACCTTTACAAAATAACAGAAAGTTTCGAGTTACGTTGTGTATTTAAGAAGATGATGTTCATATATTTCAATAACATAAAAACATGTTACTATTTAAAAACAATTATAATGTACGAAGCAAATATGCACAATCAACAATATATAATCGTATATTTCGTCGATTTTCATTGGCTTTGAAATTTAATTTAAATGTTGTATTAAAACATATAACGCAAACGTTTTCTGAAGGTTATTACAGAGTATAATTCTCAATCACACATTAGATTGTTTCAAATTTTCTATCTTCACGACGATACTTTTGTTAAATATAAAACATATGCAACTTATAAATACAGTTTATATGCCCAATTAATTTGTTTTTTTTTTTTATTTTGAAACAATGAAGAGAAAATTAAACGCAAGAACACTTTTTAAATTTCTGTTTTCAGGTATACTCCCCCACTCCTAATGCTCTAATTTCCCTAATTGTCAGTCTATTTTTTATTTTTTATTTTAGGTAGTGGTATACACCGAGTTTTGTTGTGAAAAAACAAATGATTGTGCCGCTAGAGCGATTTTTAAATTTTGGAATGTTAGTAGCTTCATCCCCGATGTTAATGTGATTTAGCTGATTTTCGGAAACTATTTTTATTAATTTATTTTAATGGCATACACCGAGTTTCGTTGAGAAAAACAATAAGTTGCGGCTGCTAGTGATTTTTAAATTTTCACTTTAGGTTAGCCCCCATTCCTAAGTGTCCACTTTCGCCGGTTAATGAATTCGATTAATCGTTTGTTAGGGCTTCCAAGTATTAAAAGGATTAGTCAGTTTCCGAAACCATAAATTCTATTGGTATAGTTATGAAGAAAATAATAATAATAATAATAATAATAATAATAATAATAATAATAATAATAATAATAATAATAATAACAATTCATAGTTATATGCCCAGTTTCGTTGAGAAAAACTAAATTACGACTGCTACAGCATAAACACACACACACACACACACACACACACACACACACACATATATTTTTGTGTATAGAGGATCGATGGAGATTAGAAGAAAATTTTGAAAAATCGATTAATGAGTAAAACCGTATTGCTAATTCTTTCAGAATTTCTAAAAACATATTACAGTACATAATCAAAAAGAACTAACTAAGCATTTTATCTTATCCTAAAAACATTTATGAAAGCGTTGAATCACAAAGTAAAGTTTTGCTTTGGAAAACGTTTTTATTCAAAGAACAGCAAGCAGAGAAACTCGGTAAATTAACGAGTAAATCGGAACGTCATATCAGCAGATGAAAAGCTAGGACATAATGCCGTTTCCATGGTAACGCGACTGCATGTCACCTTACACCACGCTCAGGAAATTAAAACTCTAGCTCGCTATCACGTTTCGCACCTTTGTCTCAGTTTCGGGTATTTCTAGAGATTTTATGAGTGAAGGCATCGAAGCGTTTAGTTCAACTGTGCACTTACAGTAACACAAATATACAACTGCGCACACAGTTTTTCAACATGCCGTATGGCAGAGGTCATTTGAAAAGTTCTCGGAATGTGGCATAGATTTTTTGAACATAATCTCTCATGATATTGATGCTTCAAAGTCAGATTCCACCTAGCACCCAAAACTTTTCACAGGACGAACATTTCTCTTCATCATTTTACGGGAAAGTTGTATGTGCGATAGAGCCAAGTCAGGATGTGCTGCAAGATGACGGCGAAGTTTGCACTCATCTTCCCTCACAATGCGAAATGCCCAGAGCTTGAGCGGTTTCAGACAGGTTTGAACGGTCCACGTTGTGCATCTTGTCGATAATTTCTGATGTCGAGATGTTTGCTGCCAGGCTTTGACGGCAGTAGGTCCCCTAGTGTTTGTCATAGCCATCTTTACACGTACTTAATAACCGCACCATTTGTCATGTTCCCTGCAACAAATAGCTGTAGTTATTACAGTTCTTGACCAATCCTTGTACATGGGTCATACTGAAAGTAGTGGGCAACAATTTTTAAACATCTTAATATTTATTTTTTAGATAAATCATCGTAATCTCACTTTTCAACATAGTCTCCATTTCTTTGCACACATTTTTCCCATCGTTCTTCACGTTCGAAAATATCCTTACGGTAGAACCCCGTTCCAGCTGCACGAAGACACTGATGCACTGCTTTCCGAATAT
The DNA here is from genome assembly GCA_030762175.1 of Metallyticus violacea. Lineage (NCBI taxonomy): Eukaryota > Metazoa > Arthropoda > Insecta > Mantodea > Metallyticidae > Metallyticus > Metallyticus violacea. Next base: position 2,177,419 of record CM060844.1, read on the forward strand.
CCTCCATCGTCTCGTAGTATTGGCCTCGCATCCGTTCCTTTACAGAGCCAACAATGTGGTAGTCGGAGAGTGCCAAGTCGGGACTGTAGGGAGGATGTGGAGGAGTTTCTCACCCGAATGTCTGATCTTCTCCATTGTGACACGGGCAGTGTGAGGACGCACATTATCCTGTTGCAGGGTCATCTTTCCAGGGCGCTTATCGCGCAAAACATGACGGAGCTTCCAAAGTGTCTGGATATAGCGGGCAGTATTTATGGTTTGTCCAGGTTCAAGAAAATTAACCAGAATGCAACCCTGTGCATCCCAGAAGACGCTACTCATAACCTTCATAGCAGATCGCACTGTCTTCGCTTTCTTCTTCCATGTCGATTTCAAATGTGTGTCATGTCATATTCTGGCGTTCTGGTTTCAGGTTTGTAATGATGGAACCATACCTGTCACAATACTCGTAAAAATCATCACCTTCACGTTGAAATCTCTGAAGATGGTTTCGGCTGATGGTTATTCCCTGAAGTTTGTGGTCTTCGTTCAATAAACTTGGGACCCAACGGACACAAACTTTTCGATAACCTAAGCTATTTATCATTTCTTGCACTGCACTATGTCCTCTTGCAAGTTTTGCAGCGATTTCATCCACAGTGATACGTCTATCTTCTCTAATGAGTTCATCAACTCTTTCCTTGTTGCAGTTCGCGGGCGACCGCTACGAGGCTCATCTTGGATATTCGTTTTCCCATCTTTGAAATGTTTCACCCATCTCCTAACACTGCTAGCACCCATGCAGACATCTCCACAGGCACGTTGAAGTCTGAGGTGAATTTCAGCAGCAGATTTTCCCTCTTTAACAAGGAATTCAATGACAACACGGTGTCGAAACGAAACGTGATGTCCACCATTTTGGAAATACTGCCTGTGGTTACATTATAGAAGCTAATGACGTCACAATATGGCAACATGCGGTGTAAAGTCTGTAGATTGTGATCCTGAAGTCCTTTATGTAACATTGTTGGAATATGAATTTTAACAATAGGTCGTTTACGACTTTCAGCATGACTCGTTTTACTGCAAAAAGGTTTCTATGGAAGGTGTCGGGCTTTGATAAAAACAGCTTCGATACTGCTGCTGCAATCTGTTGGTCACCTTGAGGACTTTTCAAATGACCCTTTTATTAGATGTACTGCATAAAAAGATGCTCATTTTTAGAAACTGTTAAAAATATATACATGCATATAATAAAATGTAATTAAATAAAAATTAAAACAATGTCAAGAGATCTCCTGAAGATTATGGTGCAAGTTAAAGGCTGCACAGAGGATGAAATTTAGCATTCCAATTTAAGTCTACATCAGAATTTTCAAAATCAAAGATAGTTAAAACTTAAACCGTTAAAATCTCCCGGGTTGTTTTGCCGTGGTCCATGGTTTAAATTACTACCATAACTTTCACCAACTACTTCGGTTGGCATCTTTAGTGGACGATGAACAACAGTTGACTGTTAACAAGATGACAGTATTGATCCAGTTATGCTAGTAATTTAAACCACGGCAAAACAGCCCGAGAGATTTTAACGGTTTTAACTATAACATCGGCCGTGAAAGCAAAGCTCTCTACAGGCAATGCGTCAATATTGCAAAAGTTAGCAACCGGCATCCATGGTTAAAGTTGTTGCAAAATGGAAGTGTCTCGAAAGCATTTTCGTGCGATTATTTACTACGGCCTGAGAGAACAAGAATGCCTGGAAAAGCACAAAGGGCGTTCAGTAGCAGATTAAAACTTCGCTCTTATACAAGCCACAGTGAAGAACGATCCTGGAGATAGAGAATTCTCTCATTCGCCGAAAGGTGTCAGAAATCCTGTACACAAAACTTCCTTTTGTTGTCAGCCCAGAACCTCATGGATCGTTTCTTATGACTTGTCCACGAAAGCTGCATTTACCTATACGAGTAAGTGTGTGACTTAGCATAGAAACATACGAGGTGGTATAAACAATTTCTGGGACTAGTTCTGTGGCGCGCCAACAGAAGAAAATCGGCCACAGAGACATGAAACATGGTCGTCGATGATGCTTATTAAGTGGAGAAGCGGAATCTTAGAACAACAATCAACTCCTTTCTCCCACCTCAAAGGTGGCTGTTGACGAGATCGCAACACTCACTCACAAACAGCAGTGACTTTGAAGTCGTATTTCAAAAGTGGCTGAAATCTCGGGACTGGCGTACTGCTGTTCAATGAGACTCTATACAACGAAACGTTTTCTGAAGCGCTCTGACATACAAATATAATTCTCAAACACATGTTTCATTTGCTATCTCCATGTTAAATATAAAACACATGTATCGTTATAAATACAGTTTTTATGCTGAATTAATTTGTACTTTTATTTTAAAACAATGTAGCGAAAATTAAATGTAAGAGTGTCTTTTAAATTTCGGTTTTCAAATATACCCTAAAACTAACGGTCTAATTTTCCTAACTTTCAGAAACTGTTTTCTTATTTATTTAAATCGTATTTACATTATTTTGTTATGAAAAAACAAATATTGATGCACTTCAGCGATTTTTAAATTTTGGGTTAATATCCACTCCTAATGGTCCGATTTCCCTGATTTTCAGAAACTAATTGTCTTATTTTATTTAAATGGTATACACGGAGTTTTTATGTGAAAAAATAAAAAATATTAATGCCGCTAGAGCGATTTTTAAATGTTGGGTTACAGGTAAACACTCCTCCCCTCCTAATAGTCCAATATCGCTGATTTCCAGAATTTGTTTTCCTTATTTTATTTCAATGGCATATATCGAGTTTCCTTTAAAAAAAATTAAACTTGCGGCCGCTAGAGTGGTTTTTAAATTTTACTTTAACTTCCAATCGATTTCTAGTATATTCCGAGGTTTGCCGTAACTGGGTGTACTCTTACAGCATGATAATGCAAGACCTCATGCAGCTCATGTAACAGATGTTCACATCCTACTTATTCACTTTCCGATTATCATGTCTTGGGAACATTCAAAGAGGCACTACGCGGTACATGGGTGATTATGCAGTCAGTCACAAGAATGTTTTCTCGTGGAATCCAGACATTATTGAAACACTAGGAACGTGGTGGAGACTATGTTGAAAAATGAAGAAGTGGTTTCAATCCCAATGTATATACATTTAACGAATAAAACACCATACCTCATATTTTCTCGATATTTTACTAAAAATAAATGTATCGCTTAAAAATTAAGAAACAGGTCATTTTTGCATTGCTAAAAGAAGAAAGCAAACGAGTTAAAAACATTAAGACTCTGTAAAGACTAATTAAAGGGCCAACTTACCATGAATTTTTTTAGAAAAAAATTGTTCTTCCTGTAAAAACTTTACAAATCTCACTAATAATGTAAAGCTCTGTTACGGTATAGAAAGTACGCAAGGGGTGGCCGAGGTCGTTAAGGTGCGGACTCGTGAGCGTCATGTTTGGGGTTCGATTCCCACCAGGGCCGTTCACCCTGACTGAGGTTTTCTCTAGTTATCATAAATGGAAAATGCCAGTGATATACAATAAATTAAGGCCTGGAACGCTACCTTCCTTTAAAAAAATCCTTTCCCATTTTATCATCTCATGTATCATCAATGTTTACCGCCTGCGGTGCCTCAGTAGTAAACGGGCGTTAAACACTATTAAAAACAGTATAGAAAGTTCCACTAAGCTAGTCAAAGATTGTTGTAAATGTCACGCATTATTTAGTGAAGTCGCTCCGTCTTGTGGGAAAAAGTTCTGATATGAATAAGCAGATTGCACTTTTTCTCAATGCAATAGTTGCGAACTTATGAACACAATAAGTCAAAACGAAAGGCTACATCACCAGCTGAGGTAGAGAATAGAAACAAAAAACGCAGTTTTGTTTACCTTCACAATATGTAGCAAGTGTTCAACGCTATAACCCTCTGAATGGCTCACCCCTCCTAAAAGATGTCTAGCCCCGTTCCTTGGGGTGGAAAATGAGAGGAGTAGCTCTAATGGCTTCCATTAACAGGCCTCTGATGGGATGGCCCAGAGTACTGATACACCCAAAAGTCGGTTAAGTGTAGAAGCTTTCTCAGAAATATGCACTAAAGCAAGAAGCAATATACTGAGCAGGAGGTCTGGGGTTCGATTCCTGCCCTTTTCACGTTTTCCTCAGTCCTCATAAATGGCAAATGGCCCTTTCCCAATTTATTATTTCATCTCATGTATCACCAGTGTCACCACCTGTGGTGCCTCAGTAGTAAAATCGGGCGTTAAACACTATCCAGAATTCAACATGAATAACTCGACGGTAAAACGATAAGAATGTATAACTGAGGTGTCCGGATGCTCAATGTATTGTGGCTTTCTTCGTTAGTCAATTTACATATCAAAGAGATGTCAGATAGTTAGTATATCTATTTCATTTTCTGTGCCTACAACTGTTGTCGAACAGATAGGAAACGTTTTAATACAACAATTTCTATGTACCCAGTGTTATTAGATAGGCCGATGATAACACGCAATCGAAAATTCTTAAAATGCAAGTAACAATTTGAGTGGCGTTACAACAAAACAAAGATGTGTGTCAGAAATACCAACCTATCTGCAGGACGTCCGATAAGTTTTTTAAACCTCGTCTGTTTAAATTAATGTGAGGTCTGCGCTTGGTGGGTTGCACACCATTTCTCTATACGAGGCCTTGTAGTTGACAGGTCAACATGTAAGCAGCAGTTTGTTCCTTTATTTAATTTCACTATTTTGATGGTAGAAAATCCCGATTCGCACAAGTATGACATTGAAAACGGCAGCAAAATGTCTAAGACCCTCTTTGCAATTGTGGGATACTGACATCGCACATAAATCCAGTAGATTCGCACGACAAATGTTTCCCGTTGACAGTTGATCCCACCAGAAGTACCAAAAAGAGAAACGGACAAGCTAGGGAAGTACTTTGTTACTGATGTTTGTAATGTTTAGGTCTTCTGCTATTCATTTTCAAAACTCTCAGCTAAAGGAAAGGACAATAATTTACCTGTTATGAAAGGAGACTTCCAAATCTTGTTTTTTTTTTTTTTTTTGTAAAATCCTTAAATTTTGTTTGTAGCTGAAATAATATTTTTGTTCCGTGTTGCATATAAAGAGTCCATTCTCTCGAAAATTTCAGCAATATATGCTGGTTTGGCACACCAAAAATAATCTTCTAAAAGTTTCAATCTCGTCTTGAAACTCTATCATTGATTTATCCCTAGAAAGTCAAAAGGTTCAGTGTGCAATAACAAGTTGGTATGCTCGGCCCGCAAGCTTATCAAACACTCTAGACCTAACTGTCTTGTTTTTACATACTTTATAATTTTAATAGTCGTACTTTACACGGGTTCTAAAAGTTCTTCCTGTTCAACAGTTCTAATAATTAACGCATTCCGGTGCAAGAAACAATGAGTTGTCATTATAGTCGAGTTCACTACTCTCACGAAACTTACGAAACCTTTCATTTTCTAATGAACTGCTCCGTCTGTGCAAAGAGAGATGCAAACATGTTCAATTCAACAAAATAACCATTAACACAATTATAAATATCTTTGTCTGTATTAATGGTTCTGAGTTATTGGCAAAATAAACACTGTTCAATAATATCTAAATATTTATTCGAACTAATGAAGGTAAATAATTTGCATTTACCATTTGTGTCACGACTTTCGTCCAAATATACAGCAAACACATATCCCCACTAATTTACTGTTCACATTCATTTCAATGTCGAGACACTTCCTCTATTCTGGGGGCTCTCAGCGTTATCCGATAAGGAATTTGAGACATTTCTTCCTCCGAGCATCACTAAACATTTTTCAGATTTTTTATATATCTATATTATTATTATTATTATTATTATTATTATTATTATTAATTTTTTTCCGTTGGGCTATTAATTCAGAAATTACATATGAAGCATGCAGGCTTTGTCAAAAACAGAAATTGTTTTGCTACTGCAATACAGGATTTTCCCTGTGACTTCAAAAGACGTTAAAAATATTTTCTTGGTTTTGAAACTACATGAAAATGATTACTTTCTAAATTATTTTTAGTTTATTCGGCACTATTGACTAATTTGACAAAACATTTCCACGTATAAGACACTTACATCTCCACGTCACTTAAACCATACTGCAAGTGTTATCACTATATATAGGAAACGCAGTAAGACAATTTGTCGATGACTATTTCATTTATGTAATGTCATCATAAAATCGACCAATGAAATAAAACGAAACAAAAATTTGAATTTGAAGAAATCACAGCCCGTAGTGAAATTATCGTACAATTTTAGCATTTGTCTTCTGGTCAGAGTAGCAACTGTATACCGCTACAATTCCTGAGCATGCGGCGGTCATAAGGCATTGATAGAAACAAACTGTTTCATTTATTTATTTGCATATTCAGTCAAACAGTCAGAAATAATTTAATAATTTATGTAACGATACCTGCCTAAGCATTTTAATAAACACGCCGTTCAGAATGGTAAAATGTTATTTCTATTTTTTCTCGGTTGGTATTAGTACATCGAACGGTAGCTTTGTCTATTTCAATTTTGCGGTTTGTGAATGGGCAGGTATTAATAAGTAATTTTATACAATTGTTAATATTCTGTACGCGAATTTCAAAGGTATATTACTTTTATTCGTATTGCATTAAATAGTCATATTTGACTTTTCTCTATCGACATTACATTCATCTGTTGCAAGATTGCTTGAGTATTGATAATACAATAACAGTCGCACGAGTTAACGAATTACCAAGCATTGGTGCAGGTGTTAACATTTCCGTCTCAAAATAAAATGTACCTCATGCAAAGAGACTTTCTGTATTTTTCAATTCCGAAATGTTGTACCAATGTGTCCCTGCACACAGTTGGAAACCTAGGAACAGATATCTGCATTTTCAGAAACCAAGTCTTCAGTATTATCCAGTAAGTTGTTTAATTTGAATTCATTGTGTGTGATTAATGTTTTAAAGTATGAAGTAAACTCTTATTTATATTTTATTTGTAATTATTAATTAGTTGTTTAAAATATTTGCAACGCATTATTTATTTTAAAAAATAAATGACGATTGCTTTAATCTCAAGTAGCCAGCCGTTTTTCATAGCGAACAAAATGTTAATGGACACACAGCAGTTGATTTATCATTCAGTGTCACCCCGAAATTGCAGATAAGGAAATTTCCCGTTCATCGCTTGTGCGTGTTCTCTTATCCACATCTCTAAGTGATAATTAAACGCCATCACCAGGTTATTTGCTTCCCTGAAATGGTATTTCCACATTACTCACCGTACAATGGACGGAAATCGAAGTGCGATCTTCCTGGAAATAGCCCGCAATGTCATTTGATGGAATGTTCCAAACAAAAGCTGGTTTCCGTAACAATTCTGCGTAGACAAGTACTAGGGTCACTAAATATATTTTGAAACACCATAAAACATTCACGACTTACCTATGTAACAATTTATGTGAAAAATTTATTTATTTATATCCATTCACTTAGGCATTACGATTAACCAGTAACGTGCATTCATATATCGTTAGTTAACATTAATGTTTTAACCATTTACGTGCTTTTAAACGTGTTATTATTATTATTATTATTATTATTATTATTGTTGTTGTTGTATAAGCACACACTACGATAAAATTAAATACTGAAAACATTACAATTATATGTTTTTTTTTAATATTTAAATTATCTACAAAATATATTTTTTCTTGCTTGTTATTTTTCCACTTGGATATATGTAATATGAATGTCATGAACTCAAATGTGTTCTCAGTTTTATTCTATCGGGTTAGGTATTTAAACGAAATCACATCAAATGTAATAATGTACATGTAATTTTCATTAATATTATTAAGTTTTAAGACATTTATGTAAAACATAACTGTTTTGTTGTTTTCATTTTAACGTAAATATGAATGAATATATTGAAAAAAGAGAACTATGTGTTAATAATTATTAATTTGCAAACTTTTTCCACTGTTAGGAAGAAGAAAGCTTATTTATTTATTTATTTATTTTTAAAGTTCTGATATGTCCATCAACAGTGTTCCTTTTCAAACAGAAACAGTAAACAGTCATTATGGACACGTCCCAACATCTTTATGAAAAGGCTCACCTTATTCTTCACTCATTGCACCAAGATTAGCAATGCGACTGTTGAGAAAACACATTCTACACCCTCCACAATTTCTTGTTGTTTCTGTCAACCTGCATAAGCTCACGAATCTGGGGTACATCAGCTTTCTGTGGGAACTTTGTAGCAGGAAAACTGAAACAACCCCTGTCCATAAATTCATTAACAAATTGCTTCATTAGATTTAATTTAATACAAAGTGGTGGAAGAAGGAGAAACCTAAGTTCATACTTCACATTTTTTTCTCCGGGAACTAATTGCTCCTTTGTGATCATTTTTTCCGGTCCAATGCTCTGACTTAGCCCTAATGTTCCAATCACAAAGTGAATAATTTGTTTTCCTGTTTAAATTTCTCAGAATATTTATTTTATGTGTCTGCTCAATGAAAAAATAACAAAAACTGTTATTTCCTATAATGCCGATTTCTAAAAAAACCGTAGCCCGGTTAAACAAAACTAAGGTTGCTTTGAGAGTTTCCATGCGGTAAGCAATGAGGAAGTATAAACAGTTTCCATTCAGCAAAAATTGTACAGACCAGTCCATGTAAAGAATGTGAAACATATTAAAGAAATGTATCGGATTATAAACATTGAGTTACGTTTTAGGAGTCAACCAAAGTGAAAACATCTGGTGTGGATATTACGAGAAATGTCTGCACTTTCCCAGTCTTCACAGACATAAAGTAAACGTTTGTGACAGGTCCTTCAGAATTTCCTCCGCAGTCTTCACCACTGCTTCAGATGATAGAAAATGCCTCCCATGAAGATGTTCCTTCATTTGGAGAAGTTACGCGGGGCTAAATCTGGACTATAAGGAGGGTGAGGGAAACAATGCACATAGATTATGTGAGATATTCAGCAACAACATCTGCGACGTTATCGTGGTGCAGCATCCAGTTTGTTGCAAAGAAATGTTTTTCATTTCATGTCTTTCCCGGCAGAAGCAACCAATTTAATTTGGTGTTGGTGACACATAGAGCTTTGTCGATTGCTCTGGGATGCCATGATTAATCATCACCTTTGAAATATCTGCCACTGCACGCAGAACGTCCAACTTTTCAGTTATCAACTTGGGAAATGCTCAAAACTTCTGAATGTGTTATTGACAATCCTGTCTCACAATGTTAATGTTTTTTTCTGTTAAAGGACTAGTCCCCATTCTTTTATGCTTTCTCCATAGGCCTCAGCCGAAGAAGACTTGTTGAGACAACTGCAGAATTTTAGATCAGCATATTGTTCATTGCGTCCACTTCCATTTTGCTGGAGGCAGAAGTTGCCCACCTCTCACAGACGGGAACCGGAAATAACAACAATGAAATTAGTACCACGTTTATATTACTCATTAAGTTAAAATTAAATAATAGTCGAGCATACTCTAAACCGCTTAGTTAAGTTCACAAACTTTATGGTTATTCCAGGAAAGTATGCCGTGATGGCTTTAAAGGCATTAAGTTTCTGTATATTAGACGTTTTTTCCCCTTTCCCACAGAAACATTAAAACAATTTATCTGAAAGGTTTGTAACTAATGCTTAAATTTAAATTATAAGTGTAAAATAAGGGATAAAATCTAAAAAGTGTGGGAGATACATAAACACAAATAAGCTAAGAAAAAAAAAACATGGATTATTGTTAATTTGATTTGTTTATTCTCCAACATCTCAGTTATCAGCGTCACATTCAAATCAGGGCGTGAAACGGCCGATAAATTTTGCTCAGAAGCCTCTTCTTTCAGATGTACGGTTCCTTTGCGTAAACCTACGACACATGAACCACGGCTTTACTTCCTTTCCGAATGAAGCCAAAAAAATCCATCGATCAGTTGGGACTGAACCCACGATCTGGGGTCTACGAGGAAAATATGGTTACCACTAGACCTCCAGGATGGACAAGGCCATGGACTGAAACGACGTCCCCTTGTATAGAGAGACAAATGTGATGGCAGATATGCATGCTCTCTTTGTCGAGTCCCTAACAATATCCGTTCCTGTGAGACAGGAAATGAACTCCCTGATAGGTTGGCACCTTGTTCCTCTCTCTCAAGTACAGTCACTTCTGCTACAATCCGGACAGAAATCGCTTCATTTCCTTTCTAAGAAGCTCGAAACTGTCTGGTTGCAGATGTTTTATAGCTTTAACATACTTGATGTAATTTTGCTGATAAACTTTGTACTTCCCAAAACAGTTTTCCAATGTCCGAATCGTGTAAACAGAAATTTAATCTCCGCACATTATTAATCTGTCAGGATATTGCACCACTTTTGAATTTTAGGCAGTTCATACACTTCGTTAAACTCTTTCATTGTTAGTAAACATTTTAAATAGATTATACTTAGGTAGAGCTGGGTCGATACCAAAGTTCCTTGATATTTTTAATATCCATAAGTACACGTTTAGTCTCGAAATGTTATATTTCTATATTTTATAAAATAAAATGTAAAATTTAACTATATTATTTAGAGAGTATTAATATATCAAATAAAATATCTGAATACCCAGTTATCATTTGAGAAGTTTTGGACCTTACCACAAATGTGGCAACTCGCGAGGTTATCATTCACAGGGGCGTGCGGAAATGATTTACAATAGCAGTTATCTTTTACATGGTTCAATGCACTGTTGCAATCTTTGGTAACTTCATTATGGAGTCCATTATTTCGCTACTCGTGGACATGTGACAATTTCCTCGTTGTTGCCTTCACATTCTCGAATCAGATGGAGACGGTGGGTGCGGCAAAATGAAACCCTTCGTGGTCGTAGTGTGAAGCTGTTGAATCCTGCAAGGGTCTCGCTGTACCAGTATGCCAAGGCTGCATGAGGCGTGTGGTAGAGATACCGGCCATCAGTTTCTCCAAGGGGGGGGGGGGATAACCAGAACTTCATTTCTAATAGCCGACAATAAGCGGCAACCCTTTTGTGACTGTGTGCAGGGTTGCGCGGACAAGCTCAATGTTGACCGACGACATTCTTGTGTGCAGATCCTAACTGACCCAGTTGTAAAAGGTCTTATGTGCGGACCACATACCGCAGTTAAACGTCTTTGAACTTCTGTAGTTTTGATGCCTTCCTTCATAAAAACCATACACTCTCTCTTAGCCCACGTCTTTCTCTACTTGATTACAAACGAAATATTGATAAAACGCCGCTCGTAGTGACAAATATTTATCTTATTATCTGAACGCGTCGTCTTCTATTACTTCAAAATAACAACTGACTTGAAAAATTGTGATAAACAAAATTTCTTAGGACATAAACTGGAAAAAACTAATGTTAGACGTCTAAAACCGTATATTATAACTGTAGCACATTTTCTATTAATATGCATGTGACATAGTTAACATGCACTTTCAACAGGGATATAAAATTAATTAATTAATTAATTAATTAATTAATATTTTACTAACCCCAGACTGTTTTACCAAGAAGAACTCACATTAAAACACTTTCGGACGCGTAATGGTGAGAAATCAGTTGTTCCACTTTGACTTGAGAGTGCCGATTGTCTTAAATATTCTAATTTTGCAATGCGTTTATTTTTCATCGTCTTTGCAAAAATTTATTATCTTGTAGATTAAGAAATTCTTTTTTTATGATCAGCGAAGTATAAGTTTCTATTGTTTGGAAATTAATTTAAGTGTTCGATAGCGAAACCTATTAAAAAGGCAATTTTAATAAAAATGATAATTTTTTTGCGAATTTTAGCATGAAAATGTAATATTTTACAAAAAATTTTGTCGTATTGGGTTGTAGTAACATTATAGAAATATAAATAATGTTAAAAATGTGGTTTCCAGCCTTGTTAAATAAAAAATAATACTTTTTAGTCATACTTTCTCACGCTAAAAATAATTAACTTAACAATATTTTGTTGGCTTAGTGCGCAAAGTACAGGTTTCATTGTTGCCACTTCCGGTTCCCACTGGAGAGGCGTACAAGTTGAGACATTCTCAGAAATGCTGCTTTTGTGTCTTCATTTGAAGCCTATTGACAGTTTAAAGACGATTTCAAATGAGGAAGAAAACATTTACAACGCTGAATGCAGTTGATGATGTGTTACAGGAACATGCGCAGTTTCTTTGCATACATAGTTTTAATCCTGAGAGTAAACAGCAAAGTTCTATTAATTTTTTTTCCTGTTACGGTAATTTAATTTAAGGAATGGTTTATCAGCATGTCATACCTGCGCATACAACTGTAACTGGGCAATACCACGGTTGTCCAGAAAAAAGATCAAAGGCCACATTTCCGTGCAGCAAACTGGATTCTGCACAGCCGCATATCGCGAATATCTCACAAAAAGCAATCTGAAGTGTGTCCCTCACCTTCCCCAGAGTCCACATTTAGCCTCGTATGACATTTTCCTATTTCCAGCATCAGAAGCAGTGGTGAAGGCTGCGAAGGAGATTCTGAAGGTCTGTAAAAAAATGGTTTCCATATAATCTTTAAGGACTAACAGAAAAGCTCAGAAAGGTGTATTGCATTCAACGGGGACTGCTTTGAGGAAGATCATAATTATAACGGGTAAAGGTCAAAACAACTCTGAGCATTCTTTATTGAACAGCTCATACATTATATTTTTCTCCAACTTCAAATGGAATCGTCCATATACAACATAGAATAACTTCGTATTTTCAGTCGACACTTAATTTGTTTTTAACAGAGTGTCGCGCTTTTTACTTCGAAAGTTAATAAGTAAATAATTTCGCCACTGTTTATTCTGTTATGAATATTTCTGGAGTCTCTAACATTTATCACTCGTTACTGTGAAAGCATGTCTTCAAGGAGTATGCTCATAGTAATATATGTCCCGACCTAGACTATTTTATTGCAGGTTGCTGTATTACCGACATTCAGGGGCAGGTAGTCCCTCAACATGAGTCTCCTATGATTGCTAGCTAGGAGGAGAGGGGCAACTGCTGTGGTATGAAGGGAATAGGTTTAACTTTAACCTGACATTGTTAAGTTTTTTTTATCACTCTAATTTCTTCCAATAGGCAACGTTAGCAAATATTAGTAACTGAAAACTGCAAAGGGACATAATTAATCTTTACTTTCAAATCTCTGTAAATTAATAATTCAATCAATGATACTCGTTAGGATAGAAATTAGGTGTTTTCAAATCATTAAAAAAACTAAAAATGTTGCCATATTGAATGATTTCTGACATTTCTAAGTTATTCAATATATTTTCTCCAAACAGAATACATTTAGTGAATATTAGAAAACCGAAAAAAAACTGTAAAATGTTGCAATTAAGCTGTATTTTTCACAGTCTGCAAATTAATACACCATTCAAAGATACATGGTGAAATAGAAAGTGTTTTTTAGATCATGCATCGAAACTAAAAACATTGCTGTACTTATCAATTTCTGCTGTGCTTCTGTATCCCGTAATTAAAAATGCGAGTTTAAAGGAGGATGTTTTTTGTACGTGCGTGAAAATGCGGAAAAGTTAATGCTTTTATTCTATATACTCATTCAACTGAATATTACACAGAAAAACTGCCCCTGGTGTTCACACACAAAATGCTTCGTTTCACTATTTTACTGCAACGATAAATCTGAAGTACGTTTTTTTTATTACCATAACACTGTTACATAAGCCCAGCACATATATTTTTATTTGTCCGCGAATTACGTATCTCCAATATGACCGTCAAATGTCCATTACATTGCTGCATTAAAAAAATCTACATATTTTTTATTTATTGCACACAATTAATGACATTTCATTTGATTTACTCACTACCATCTCCACAAGTTTCGCCACACAATTTGTTATGAAGAATGATTCTATTCTCTATAGTACCTCGGCCGGCATCGATCCCCTATCCAGACACCAGATATAAACAGCCGCTAATATCCTCGCCCATCCCAACTGCTGTTGAATCCTGGGTAATAGCATAGCAAAATCAAACATGATTCCCATTCTATCGACCTAATCACCCAGCACGTTAATGACTCAATAATTTGCTGATGAGTTCTTGCCATGGTGTAATATTTTCAAATAACGCGTTGTTACGGACTCGCACACAATATCTCAGGTAGCACATTAACATTTTTCGCTTCTGCTTTGAAGAAATGAGAAAATTCCTATATCTCACACATGTCACCACTTATCGTATTTATAAAAATGCCCCTTGTTTAGACTAGTTGATGGGTATCTTTCTTTTTTTGCAAAGGTGAAACTTAAGGGCTTTACAGGAAGAAAAACTTATTCCTAGCCATAAAGGTAAAAAAAAAAAAAAAAAAAAAAAAAAAAAAAAAAAAAAAAAAAACCACGGTAAAAATCTTATTTTAATTTAGAGAAAACGTTCTTTTGCAAGCAAAATATATTTTGACACAATTACTACGGCGAATGGGGTAAAAAAAGTATGATACCACTTAAGTCTAGGTACAAGAGGTACTTATGTGAAAGTTAGGGATTTTTACACTAAAACGCTTTTTAGTGTATTTTAAAAGCATAGAAACGTGTGGAAAAATCAGATTTTTAACTTTCAGAAGCTTCCTTTTGCAAGCAAAAATATTTACACAATTCCTACGGCGAATGGAGAGAGAGAGAGAGAGAGAGAGAGAGAGAGAGAATAAACTGTAGGAACATAAGGCACTTATTTTTTAAAAAATGATATTTATTTTCAAAAGACACACTTTTTTGAGTAACAGACTGACTACTGATTGCGAAAGGTGAAAGTAAGGTTTTTACAAAGCAAAAACATACATGCAATTCATAAAAAGATAAGCATTGAATTGTACGGTAAACTTTTTAACTTAGAGAAAATGCCTTTTTATAAACTAAAAAAATACCTTGACAGAATTATTATGGTGAATGGAGAAAAAAAATATAACACCAATTAATTCTACCAACATAAAAAAGTTATTTTTAATAAATGAGGGTACAATTTAAAAAAAGAAAATTGACACTGATCAGTTATCTTATAGCGGGAAGAAAATGTGAGATTTTTACATAAAAACGCACTCTTGACCATATAGTTAAAATACAATGATATATATATATATATATATCCCTGTATGGGAAAAAATAAGATTTTAATCTTTGAGACCATGTTATTTTACAAGTAAATGATATATTTCATTCAATGATTTACTAATACGAAAAAAATAAAATAAAATAAGTTATACCTTGAAGGAAATGGCATAAGTGGACAAATATCGAAATGAATTAACACATGGGCATTATAATTTCCATTTTTAAACAATCACAGGTAAAACTTTATGAAGGTATTAAACAATATCACTGACCTGGGCAGTGAAATCTTAATGGCGTGTCTGAAAAACTTTTTTCCTCTCGTACATAACAATGTTACAACTTGTAACGTAGCTGACTGAAGAAAAATGTGAATGGAATATACAATTTTGTAAAAAAAATTCTTGGGCATTAAAAATTAGTACTGTAATGTTTTTATATTGCATAAAGTGTCAGAAAGGGAGTGAATAAATGAATTATTATATACGCCACGGAGAGATGAAAAATTGCTCTATCAAATAATGCACACCACTATACACTGAAATTAAATCTCAATTATGATTGCTTGTCAAAAATTAAAATATAGTCAGAAGTAAAAATATTTTCACACAGGCTTTCGGCACATACATGGTAGAGGATACGAAGTTGTGACCAATAAACGTAAAAGTACGGAGCACAACTTAACGTTTTGAGGTTCATGTGAAGTAAAGAACACAACGTTGCCTATTTCAAGAAATAAGAGTCAAAAAGTTAACAATATCAGGTTTAAGTTAGATCAATTTGTTTCCTTACCACAGTAGCTACCCCTCCCCCCGCGCTAGTAGTCACATGACGCTCCAAATACCCAACCCATAGATAGTAACTGGTAGAGTTGTCGAACCGTGCTTCAATAATGATCCTAATCAGAAGGAAGTTGCTTGGCGTCAACGTTCTAGACCTGTACAGTACACACGTACAGTTAACAAAATGTTTTAATTATAGCTTATTATTTCAGTGTATGAGAGAATTATTTGTTTACAAACACACAATATGCCTTTCTCCTTACATTAATATATTAATTAAACAGATATAGTATTTTTTCGTATAACAGAAAAGTTGATTTTTTTTCCTATTCGTTTCACTGTCGTGTGCTTAAAGAGAATCGTGGGATATTTCCCCCCCACATTATTTTCTCGTACAACATTGCAAAGTTAAAATAGTTTCTTATTTTACTGTCGGGTGTTAAAAAGTGAATTGCGGGGAAAATATTCTCTCTTTTTTTTCCTATCTTTTTTTCCAAAGTTAGCGACACGCTTTGGCAAATTTGCTGAATTACCGTGATAAAACATAAATGTTCTGAGCGCGTAGACTCAACATCGGGATGAAATGATGTAAAGGAACAGAGGAATAAAAACAACTAAAATAAGAATATTGTCATATGCATATTTTATTATAAGCGGAATGAAACAACTCTTTTATCTGTTCGTGTAGGCTTGCAAATGATGACACTGTTTTGATAACATTAGTTGTTTGGTTAATGTTGGTAGCATGTAAAATGATTACATTATAACTAAAATTTATATGCATTAAAAGCAAACACACTGGGAAAATATTATTAACACGCTATATTCTTGACGTAAAACATATTTTTAGCAATAATGTTACTTTAGAAATTAAAAATACTATGTCAGTACAAGTATTTTGATTAAAAAACTGAATTTTGTACAAATACGAATTAAAATAATATAAAATTGGTAATTTACGATTGAACGCTATATTCTTTACTTAAAACCATTATTAGGGTTAATTGTGAATTTAGAAAATAAACATACTAAAACAAGAAATACGCTAGACGCGTTGCACACATGTGTAAAAATGGTATAGTGTAATATTATAGAAGTTACAAGTAAGTAGTGCTTAAAGGTACAAACATTTTGGATAAAAAAAACTATTTTTGTAGAACATGTTCATTTTATTTCATAATAATTTTTTCAAATTGTATATCCTCAAGCACAAAGTTGACAACTGCGTAGTTAGTAAAAAATAGGCTATCACAAACTATTAAAATCGAATATTCACTAAAATGGTTTGTGAATTTTACACTGAAGTCTACTAGACATTTTTTTTTTTTTTTTTTTTTTTTAGAAAACTGGCGAAATTTAAAATTTCAGTTATATAAACACACAAATTAATTATAAAAAACAAATGGACGAGGCCTTCGTAAGTTGGTCTGTAATGTTTTTGCACACATGCGTAAGGACTTGGTATATTATAGACTTTACAAGCACGTAGAGTCTAGCACAGGAGTATATCTAATAGACGTTTTACTGTACCATGCGGTTTATGGTTTCCAAATACAATACAAATTGTGGATAACTGTCACAACATTCGCAATAATATTCACTACACTTATTTACGTAGTATTTCATATCGGGAACCTCCTATCTCACAACAGGAATGGTGAGGTGATAATTCTATAGCCTCACTTAGTTAAAAAGGAAAGTCTTGTAGTTGGTGTAACACATTTCAAAATCAAGAAATGCCACGATTTACACATTGGCTTAGTTTTATTCCAAAAACAACCTTGACAATTTCAACGATTCAGTCACCACTGCACATGTGAGAACCATTTTGGATTTCACTCAATGAGGATGGATTTTTCTACTGCACAATGGCGACCTATCTTGGTTTTCCGCATCTCCTTTCCCCCCAAGAAATACCTGGCCATAAACGCATTTAGACAGGAATTCTTAAAAACATGGAAAAACATTTTTTTTGTCAGGGCGAAAATCCATATTTTCCCTTGGAGATTAACACAATGCTACACAATATTTTTGTATCGTAACAAAAAATATCAATGTTTTTGTATTATTACAACATTTTTTTCGCTTTTAAACTTTTTTTTTTCATTTTGTTTTTTGTCCCGTTTGCATAATTACAAATTTTTGCTTATGAAAAGTCAAACGTCGAGCGAAAATATAAGGGAAAAATATTTTTATAGCATACCTCACATCCATTAAAATAATTTTCACCTCCATTAACCCTGAAGTCGATATTAAATAAAATAAATTCCTGAAGGTGGACATAATTCCGCCCCCAAGAATAATAAAATATTTTAAGACAAGAACATGAAAAACACCACCCCACAACACAAAAAATTCATTAACACACTCCACCCCTAAAAAACGTCCCGACTTAGTGTGATCTTTGTCGCAGGAATGCATACCACTGAGAGTCGGTAAGGCAGACTTATGTTGCGGGACTATCTGCCCCTGACTGTGGGTAATACAGCAACATGCAATAAGATAGTCTAGGTCGGGACATACACTACTCATTTTGTTCCCCTTTCTATTCTCCACCCATGCCCTTAATCGTTATTTCAGTCCAATGACTTATATCATTCTTCTTTTTAGTTCTATTCCACTTGCTTCGACACTTGCTTTTTCCCACGCTCCTTTGTTTTGTTTTCTTCGCCGATCTTCACGCTACTTTGGCACTCTGTGTCTGTCACAGCATTTTACTATACGGAAGAAAAGACCAGAAAGGTAAATGCTTCTTGTCTGTATCACTTAAATGAAAATTCTTCCCGTCAAGCGGAAAAATCCACCCCTTAGGGAATTTTGTGAATGCAAACAATAAAAGGAAAAAATAGTAAACATTTGTTTCACGTCCAATCCTTTTAGGGCGAGTTGATTCACACAGTTGAAAAATTTTCTGTGCACGTGTCGTTCAGATTTTAAAATTAGCAAGTGAAACATGACATTTTGGGAACTGTATTTCTGTTCATTGGAATTAATTTAAATTCTCCCCCCCCCCACAAACTGGAACATAATACGCAGTAATTAGGCAGTACATCTTCAGCAAGTGTTTATTTTTATTTTTCTCGTAGTTTATACGATGAAGAAAATCTGATTATGTTTTTCGGCATTTAATTCTTAATTTCTGTAGTTTCATAGCGCATATTCCTGAGTTTCGTGCATATGAATCTGCAAACGCAAACAAATGTATACAGGTTAATTAAACGTCCCACTACCCAAATAACCTTTGAAGCAGTGACACGAAACTCGGTGTGGGGATACCAGCATACTGAGAATTAAAAAAAAAAAAAACATATTACCGACTTTCTTCTACTTCCTATTTTCTTATTTTATTTTCGAATAATTCTGTTAGGAACGTTTTCAATGAGTACCCACACTAGATACTTCTGTACTTCTTATTATTGCTACATGAACAAAACTTAAAGTGTAGCGAATAATAAGACGCTTCTTTAATTTACTGTGGTTAGTCAGTAATGTCCTTTGTTTATATCCATGATTATTGAAATATAAACATTTTATTTAAGGGTTCAAATCTGACACCTAGTCTGTTAAATAATTCTATCTAATGTTATAACAAAGGGAAAGAAATAAACTTTTAATTATGGTTGATTTGGAGATGGGCATCAATTTCATCGACAGGCGGCGAATTTATTTAACGATATGCATCCGAATCGCAATGCAATTCAACGCACAACTGTGACAAGGATCGTAAAAAAATTTACTCAAACTGTAAGCGTAAAGGACTTACCAAGACCAGGTGGCCCGAAATGTGCAACTGATGAGAACACTTGATTGGATATTTTCCTCCATGTGCAAGAAAATCCAAAAACAAGTTTGTATTCCTTTTCAGAGTCTTTATCCCCTTTCCAACACATCACATTTCTCACAAAATGAAATAAGTTCACTCAAGTTTCTATTTGTTATCTTCATTGCATGATACATGTGAAAGAGATGTTTTTATTTTGCCATTTTTAACGTTTGTATAATAAATTAACTTTTATATAGATCGTGTATAGTTTATTATATGCACTATATGTGGGCTAAACTAACCTAAAATTCGTTTAAATTCATAAAGTGCTAATTAGGTTTGATCCGGGAATATTATGATTTCTACTGAGTCAGAGATCTCCTAACAATTCTCTTTGCATGAGGCAAGCGCCATCTATTATAACACTACGCTTCATGAGCTTGCAGCCAGCCGTGAAATTAGCGGAGGTCAAGTAGAGGGTAAACTTCTACCCTATTACCTTTCCTTAAATACCGATACAACTTTCTGTAGTGATATCTGAGACAGTGAAAACTGAAAATTCATGCAGTTTTCAGGTCGATCGAAAGTTTAAGGTTAATACAAAGTCGATTGAGAAATTTGGCAAACATGTAAACTAAACATAGCTTTTTAGTTAACATTAATTATATTACCTATCTATTTCCATTAGGAGATACATAGTTGGTCCAGCAATTTAATTTTTTTGTTATTACATCGAAAAACCTGCAATGACATCAAATCGTTTGAAATGTTTACGATGCGCTTACATTGTTGTAATGTTTGCACTCATGTGTTTCACGAGTGTAAACCTTTCAGACCACGACAAGCGTTTGCTCGAAAAAGCTCATTTGTTGAAAAGTTAAAGCAGCGATTAAATATTTAACTTTCGCCCTATGATTACGAGATGTGACGTGTGTATGGGAAAGTTTTCCCTTATAATCCACTGTGAAAGAGTGGTCAAAATTATTTCGTTTAGGCAGAGAGAGCCTTGAAGAAAGATATCCACATGAATATGTTGACACAACAAAACATTCTCTTGACGAGCGACAGGTGTCTGAAATAAAAGGAAATAATTTCAAGATGGAGATTTCTAAAACATTTGTGTTTCATCCTTCATCAAATTTGCATATGCATGTACATGCCCGGAACTCTTCCAGCTGTTCAATGTAAATACGCGTGGAATGCTGTGAGATTTTTTTTTTTTTTTTTTTTTAAATTTACTAGGGTAACGAAATAGCAATATTAGAATGGTGACATTATGCAAAGCAACTGCAACAATTGCGCAGTACCATGGAGGAAAAGAGTTGTGGAGTGCTGCACAACAAAGCACCTGTGGGTTGTAGGGCCTGCATCATTCACCGTGCAGCCCATACCTTGTCCCTAGCGATTGTTACTTGTTTTCAAAACGACGTCGAGAGCGGACTATAATGAGATTAATGTCGCTGTTTTTCAGCATTTTGCAGTCAAACATCTCTCTATCCCTTTTAGGTGGAATGAAATTGATATTGAGAGACGTGACAAATGCATTGAAGTGGAAAGATTGCATTGAAACATGATCAGGATGGAAACTTACGGAACGCGCCTGCTAAGTCCGGACTCCCGAAAAATTCGCTACGTGCTAAATACAAGGAATTGGTTGTATGAGGAAGTAACTGGAAGTCCAATTTCGACACGTTGTACCTAGATCTTGGCCGTATTTGGTGTTTAATAGTGGATCCAGATTTCCTCTAGGTCACGAATACAGAGAAACTCCTACGGATTGCAACTAATCATTGTCAAAGAATGCCTGAAATGTCTTTTGCAGCAGTAGCAGTCACCGTGGTGGTAGTAAGATGGGGATGTGTGGAGAGGATTGGTTCAATGTGCAAACAAGATGATGCACCGTCCGTTTTCTCACCGAAGAAGTCAAACCGATAGATTTCTAGCGCAGTTTAGAGAAGTTATCTTTCACCAACCCAAGTGTTTGGTTGGCACAAGAAGTTCCTCAACAGTCAAGATGCAGTGCGCGTCACTCAGGCCGTTTGTGACACCGACGCCTAAGTGTGCTCGAAATCGCTTCAAAGGTGCAAACATCATTCTTTCTGAAGAACTGCGATTTCGGAAAGTGTCGGTGAGGTGGGTCCCACCACGTCTCTTCACTAATGAACAAAAAGGTAATCAGTCAGAGACTTTTGGATCGGTTTGAGGAAGACGGTGACCTTGATGAGACGTGGGTACACCACTACACCCCCAAAAACAAATGAACGAGTTTGGAGTGGAGGCACAGCGGGGAGAATGCCAAGACCAAAACGCGCCTGTTTGTCGTGTGACCGAGTTTGAAAAGCCTGTTGACAATTGCCTTCCTTGACCAACGAAGGACAGAAAAACGCCGGCAACCTGAAGCCACATACAGCAGCCATAATATGGAAAATTTACTGGACACCATTAGAACATTCTCCTTGCTATTCCGATTTATCCTCTTTAAGACCACTGAAGGAGACATTGGGAGAAAAAGTTTCGCGACAGAGGTTGAGACTTTGGAGCGAATAAAGAGAAAATGCATTTCTGTTGAAGGAAAAAAATATAAACTGTTTTGTAATTGTAATGATATAACGAAATCTATTTATATTTTATTGATGCTCTCATCTAGTGCATTTTCACAGGAAGGTTTCTCATTACAGTAGCATGAATTTTTCAATGATAAAATTTGCCTGAATCTCGGAACGTGTGTCATTTTCGACGGCGTGGTTAAACTCATTATTCAAGAATGCCACAGAATTGCATTTACCCGAAACGTTTGTTACACAGAAGACATTCAAAAGACTCAGCTGGCTTCACCGTTTCTTTTTTTAAGCGATTAAACAGTTTAAACATCTTTTAAGGACAGTAATTTCATTAAAATACTTTTATTCATAAAAACACGATTTATTTTCCCTTCATTAAAATAACTGTTATATAGGGCAATAGACAGCACATTAGCACCGTGCCACGCCTTAAAGAGCATTGAAGTTCATATGTCACAGCGTCTGTCGCTAAGGGAAATTTACGCCGCCGCGTGGGAAATGAAACGCCCGAGTTAATTAAAACTGGACATGAACAAAAGTAACTGCAGGGTCGATATGTTGGCAATGTTTCTTCTTAAAGCGGATTCCGTTTGTAATATCCGTGATTGTTTCCAGAGTGTGGGGTGCTAACTTCCCGGAAAACAAGCAATAACCGGTGAATTGTTTCCAGCAGTTTCCGCGCACATTAATAATGATAATGGTGGTTGTATTCTTAGGCTGCTTGCTATTAAACGCTAACGTTTAAGATATACATATACACATATGAGCGTAGTGAGGCTAATGGTTTTTAAAAATTATTAATCGTTGTTTATTCCACTAGGAAAATATTTTAAACAGAAACTATATGGAGAAAATTAAAACAACATTCGAATAAAAGAATTTATTAAGTATATTATGAGTTTTATACATCAACTGATCATTGGAATCAAAATTAATTCGAAAAATATTAATTAATGGAAACCAAATAAAAATAGGACACCATAATTTCCCAAATTACAAACATGTTTTTTCAGCGGATAGGAAATTTATTAATCTCATTATTAAAGAAACAGCCAGTTGCGCACACAAACATTTTCACACTTCCACCCTTCGCCTCCCAACTTTTCTTTTAACGCTTCAAACACACCGTAATCGCAAGGCGGTAAATCTGAACTATGTGGAGGGTGTTCCATTGTTGTCCAGTGCATTTTCCCGAATTTTCCACTTGCTAAAGCAGCCGTATGCGGGCGGGCGTTGTACGAGAGTTACTCAGAAAATTGTTAGACCTGACTGTAACCTTTACAACAGGGAGAAAATAATTTCATCATCGTCTTTCACGATCCTTGTTAGTCAATAGTGAAAGTTTCACTCTGAGGTGCAGTTACTCCCGGACCTGATTCGGAGTCACAATAGTTGCAGACGAATGCACAAAAGGCCCCAGCCGTGAACTAGACTGAAGTACCAACATATGTTCTCCTCCCTCAAACAGTTCAATCTTTTAAATGATTTCAGAAATCGTTAAACGTGATCACTGTACATTAAATCCCTGCATTTTTGTTCCAGATTGACTTTTGTGCCACTTGAGTATGAGCTCCAAACTGTACCATTAATCTTTGAAAATGTTCGATCGATTTTACCCCCTCCTGTGCACTCTACTCCTGAAGCCCCTCGTACAACGTCTCGCTCCGTATTAAATCAAAATTCCAGTTAATATTTGATTTACCTCATATAAAAAAGAGCAGTCTTCAGTTAAAGCAATTATTACAAGTGATGAATACGAAAACCTAAATCAGCATTGCGATAAACATCTGCCATGTAAAATAAAAGCCGATGAGAATATAATCCATTATGACATCATATTATTTTATAAAACGTGCTTACAATGAAACCTGACGATTTCAATAAAGTATTGTAGTATGAACAACTGAGTGTCTTACAACAATGGAAACTTTAAAAATAGACAAACGGCAGTCAGCTTAAGTTGACGTTTATTTTAGTGTCAGTATAAACAACACGACAGACTTCAATTAGATCTAAAGGAGTATACTAAACGTTCTCGACCTGACTCAGAGATGTTGTGAAGAACAGTTGTTGCGTAGATAGCGCGCTATAAAGTTCCAGACGCCTAAGGGTAGTCACTTGTTTGTGACGATCGTGTAAACAAACTAGTGTTAACATTTTCGACAAAATGGATAAAACTGGAGCACAAGCTGTGATGAAGTATTTCATTTAGAAGGGTTTAACACCAAAAGAAATACAAAATGAGTTAGATTTCACATAAAATATTACTTCCCTTCGCTTTCGAACGTTAAAATGTGGGCTGCGTGGTCGTACAAGATGATGACCGCTCAGGGCGTCCCAAAACTATCACGACCGACGAGATTGTGACAATGATCGCCAAGAAAGCATGCGAGTTGGTTTACATTGCAAAGACCGCGTCCATTACATTTTGCACCAAACCGCCACGGGTGGCCGAGGTCGTTAAATCGCGGACTCGTGAGCGGGAGGTCTGGGGTTCGAATCCCGCCAAGACCGTCCTCCCTGAGTGAGGTTTTTTTCAGGTTTTCCTCAGTCCTCATAAATGGCAAATGCGGGGAGGTACCCTAAACTTAGGCCTGGAACGATTCCTTCCTTAAAAATAAATCCTTTCCCAATTTATCATTTCATCTCATGTATCATCAGTGTCCATCGCCTGTGGTGCCTCTGTAGGAAAAACGGGCGTTAAACACCATTCATTCATTCATTCATTCATTTTTTACCAAGTTTTGGGTATGAGAAAGATTTCCGCTCGCGTTTGTTAACAAGAGACCAAAAATGCACTCGAATGAACTTTTTACAAGATACGCAATCTTAACAGTATATGAAATATAAATTCATCACTACACGCCAGAGACGAAGGAGCAGCCCAAACAGTGGGTGACAACAGGTGAAAGTGCACCACATCAAAGAAAGTAAAAACAGTTCCATCTGCAGGAAAAGTCATGTCTACGGTCTTATGGGATTCTCATGGGGTTTTAATGGTGTTTAATGCCCGTACAGGTGATATATGAAATAAAATGATAAACTGGGTTTTTTTTTTTTTAAAGGAAGGAAACGTTGCAGGCCCCAAGTTTAGAGTACCTCCCCGGCATTTGCAATTTGTGAGACTGAGGAAAACCTGGAAAGAACCTCGGTCAGGAAGGAAGGTCCTGGTGGGATTCGAACCCCAAACCTCCCACTTACGAGTCCGCGCCTTAGTGATCTCGGCCACCCGTAGCGGTGTCATGGTGTGGTGCTCGTAGATTACCTCCAGAAGGACAGAACCATCAGCGAGGAGTATTACCCACCTGAAGGATGACACACAAGACGATAATACGCCTTCACACACGTCTGAGATTGTTACTGCCAAACTGCACGATGTTCGCTTCCAAGAACTTCCACACCCGCCATACTCACCGCATTTGGCTGCCAGAGATTACTTCTGTTCACAATGGCTGAGTGGACGACAAATGGTGAGGTTGAATCTGACACAGAAGCTTATTTTTCAATATTATTTTATTGGAGATATTACAAATTTAGTTGGACTAAACAAGTTGACTGTGTTAAACATTTAACTGTCTCACAATGTGGAAAATAGTTGATCATTTAGCTACAAAAATAGGTGAACAACGAAGGTTGGTTTCTCAGACATTTCGAGAGCCCAGGGAATAGCAACGCCCACGGTGTAGATTGTACGTCGTCAGGAGGGCGGGGCACGTTCTCCCTGTTAGACCAAGCAAGCTGTAATCTCAAGCCATTACACACACGCAGATACTACAGGGATTTAATTAATGAAATTTATTTGTCGGTTAAACCCTGGCAATGCGCTGCACAGCACGGAGCCTTAGAGAACAGTATTCCTCAGAAGCAGGTAACTGGGCATTGAATGACCCGCACTGGATTAGCCGTAAGCTCCTGCTGGGTTTTAGAAACGTAATCGTAAAAAAAGATTTAATTTGGAGTGCTTACGAAACAAGGTTCTGGGGCGAAATTAGACAATTTAATCTTGCTTTTTATTATTTCCATATTAGTACATAATATGTGTAACTACCTACATCTAATAGTTTTCGACAAAAAGTTTCCAAAGTTATTAAAATATTCTTTTATATGCAGTATTAACTTTTGAAACCCTTAAAATGAACAATGGCTCGCTTTAAGATTCAATATACGATTCCCCCATAAAGGCACTGAATAATTAACATTGGTAAACTTATTAACGCAATTATAGTTTTCACATCTGCACACCTAATACCGATTTTCCCGTCATACAAAGGAGCTACTTGTATTTCATTACTCCAGTGCCTGATATTTTGCGTTGAAACACAACCGTCCAATTACAGAAATACAGGTTTACCTATCTGCAATCAGTGACCTTATATGCTTCCAAATTTAAGTTGACGCTGTTTCAGAAGATGAACTGATGCGTGTGAATGACAATTTCGTAAAACGATGACAGAAATGTTAAAGCAAAGCATTTCCTGCCTTAATATACTTGTAATTATATGAGAAGATATTTTAAAATAGCGGTATTTGACGAATACCCCATACATTCGTAAGGCGACGTCAAGTAAACCTGTACACGGAGCAGCACAACATCATGACTTGTCACCAGTTTCTCTGGATCTTTCCAGTAGCCGACAACATATCTGCCCTTCTATACCTGCGTCAAACCCGTGTTTTCATATACATAAGGGTGGTTGAGTTTGACATCCCAGTTCATTAAAAACAATTTGCCTCCCAGTCATAATTAATTCAGACGCAACCTCAATGTTCCAGAGAGACCAGTACTCACATTCTTGCGTGCAGCTGGCGAATCCTGTTGTAAACGGCATTCTTGACCGGATACCGCAATTAACGAACATGAATTTCTGCAGATTTGACGCCTTTTTTCCGCAGAAACCATATAATGCACGATAATCGTCTTCCATCTAATCCATGTCTTTCTCTACTATATATCAAACGAACACTGTCATTTTGCTACACACTACTGCTTAAAAACATCATCTAGCGTCGCATGGCGTACTCTACGCGATCAGTTTTGTTGCCAATGAACGAACTCGCCCTTTCGTTAGCCGGCTAGCCGGCCAGCTGGGTCTCAGTGATAAGCGAGAGGGTAAGACAATAAAACAAACAACCGTACAACAATACACATACCAATTATAGAGGTTCATTACTTAACCAAGTTATCAAACGAGATGTTGAAACTGCCTGCCTTCATTCTCCACACATTTTTGGCATCTCTTTAGGAAATAATACATCTCTCGCTGAAATTCATTTTGAGAAATTCGAACAATTTACTAATGAATATTATCTTTGAGTTATTCTATGGTGTTCACAGCATTTGTTAATTTACCCCAGAGATAATAATCGCAGGCTGTTAAATCGGGGGACCGAGGGGGCCACAAATCCCCACTAATAACTCTGTCTTGTGGAAACAAGTTGTGAATTACTGAGCAGTGGCAGAGTCCTGTCGGTTAATTCTCTGAATAAAGGAGTTAGTATGATATTGACATAAACAACTTATTGAAGATTCTTTCACCAGTGATTGTTTTGAGTACACACATAACCAGACCTAGTCCGAGAAGAATATTAATCGTGGGTCTGTTTGTTCATTGTGTATACTTTCCAGAATCCACTCACCTAGCGGGGTACGGTTGGCACGGCAATAATTGCACAGACCATATGAAAATCGAAGATCTTTTCTAAACCATTACCAATGTCACATAGTCTTCTTCACGCTGATTTTTTTGTTTCTTAGCCTGGACACTTCGACTTTTCTGAAAATATTTATATAGACTATGGACTGTTTTAAGATACGGAGCGTGACTCAGTTAACATACATAAAGACACGCTGTGCCGTTATAAACACACGAGGCATTATACACTTTATATATACTGCCAAATTAAGAAACGAACAACACAACACACACCCGCGAACAGCTGCGCTACGACTGCGACAGGCAGCAAGGTCAACAAGTAGCAAGCAGGCAAACGAGTGGGTATTTTCTCACAAGAACGCATCACTGATCGCATGAACATAACAAAGTGGCACGGGTCATCATTGGTGCTTTTTTTAATGTTGTTTAACGCCCGTTTTTACTACTGAGGGATCACAGCAGTGGACACTGATGATACATGAGATGAAACGATATATTGGGCAAGTGTTTTTTAAGGAAGGAAACGTTCCAGGCCTAACTTTAAGGTACCTTCCCGACATGTGCCATTTATAGGGACTGAGGAAAACCTGGAAAAACCTCAGTCAGGGAGGACGGTCCTGGTGGAATTCGAACCCCAGACCTCCCGCGCCTTAACGACCTGGGCCACCCGTGCTGTATGCAGTTATACTGAACTCGGTGAAATATTGTCCTATCGAACACTAAACGCTCATATTTTCTTCAGTCTTCCCATTGCTTACAAAAAGGAAACATTACATGATCATCTGTAAGTGGAAAACATTTAACCGAAAGGGAGAAGCTCTACAGGATGGAATTCTTCAAAGATTAAAAAATGGAGACATATCTGTCACTGGTAGTGCAGATGAGACTTTTGATTCCAAAACCAAACGCCAGTCAAAAGGACAAGGAGTGCGGAAAGAACGTGATTGTTGATCGGCGGGCTAAGAGCATTTTGTTTCATGATGTCAACGGTTCCTTTTCCATGGACGCATCCACCTTACCGTCCCAAGCTAAATCCAACCCAGAAGAAGCTGTCGCCCCTATGAATGGAAAATGGCTGCAGTACCGGAAATGATGCAATTGGCACACAATGCCAAAAAGAATGCTTGAAGACAAAATTTCTGTGTGACTGTTTTATTTTATGACTCATAGAAAGAACATATTCAAGGAGTTCGTTCTACAGTGTTGAACACAGTACAGTGAACTTCTCTGCTTTAGAAGGCAACGCAAATTTCAAACAAACTTAGAAGCATTAGACAATATCAGATACTGTGTTGAGACGGGAGGCATAGAGCCACAGAGTTACCAAGGGATTTGTGCTTTCTATAGAATGGAACAAGTTGTGGGGACTTTCTCCCAACTTGTAACGCAAATGAGATAAGATATGACCCATAACCTGCAGTTAATTCGCTCATTAAACTTCCTCTCGACTTCAGTTACAGGGTCTTCTTTAAAGGTGACAGTAGTTGGCTGAAAATTTATCACCAATGGAATGATGTTGTAGTTTACTTGTTCTTATTTTAGAACTGTAGCCGTGTAACATTCTAACCGCTTCAATTTAACGATTTTTCGTAGCAATTAATTAACTTTTCAATGATGGTAATATAAGGTTCTTTTTCCAACTTATTTGCACAAAAATACGGAGAATTTTTCCGTTGGTGTACCGTTCTACGCGCAATAGCCGGTCGGTCGTGGAAGCTGGTACTGCGGTGAAAGTCGCCTAAGTTATTACTACAGTTGTGAAAATTATAAATATGAGAGTATCAGCAGATAGGAAATCCAAGTACAATGTAACACAAAAGTCTCCTTGAGCCTATCAAATGAAATTACATAAACCTGGGCTATATGCTTGTCCTAGGGAGAAAGGAATGGTCTGTTTTAGTATGAAGGTTAAAAAAAAACGGACAGAACCCGTATGAGAATGTACCCAATTCGGGTGGGAATGAGAAATGAACACCTGAGAAAAACGCTGTTTCCAGACAATATTTTTAAGGCAGTTAGAGGTCGATTGACATGCTGTGACCTATTTGCAAACCAAACTAATTGGTTGAATGTGGGTATTTTTCTAGCCAATACGCGCGAAGATGGAAGCGTTTCTGGTTAGAGCGCAATGTTTATAATCAACATGTAATATGTTTCCATTCATATATCTATAAATACCGTTCTTACTATTTGCTCTTATTTGTAATAATTGTGTTAAGCATATGCGGTCTACGTCCCATGCAGAAAATATATTTGTAATGTGTATTATTATCAAGCAAGAAGATGCTGGAACCGCCTCTGACATCGACTTACGAAATTAACCATTACCTCTGCAGTTCCCTCTGAGAAATGGAAGACATTTTTTCACAAATATTATTTTTCAGGTCATATAATGTGTGTGGATTTGTCATATACATTTTTTCCTTAAATTCCCCCAAGAGATAAAAATCGCAGGGCGTTAAATCGGGTGGCCGAGTTAGTGATGACTATTATCGAATATTTCAAGAACTGCGTAAAGGCGGTGTGTGTGTTGCAGTGGCGAACTTACGTTTCTGCAAAGTTAATTGATATTAAAAAACACGGCCTATTATTCTCTCGCCCTAATAGAAGCTCCAGTGAGCCAACACACTCTCTTAGGTCCTAAAGAAAATTAGATCAGAGTTAATTTCTCAGCCAAGCACACCATTTAACATTCATTCACAAAATCTACTCCTGGATGCAGGGTCACCCGGTTTTAATTCCAGCTATACAGTAATTGTTGTATAGAGGTGTAATTCCAGTACCTTTGTAGCCGTTTGAACAGAGGAATATGAAATTGCCGTTTGCTGAGAGAGACTACGTGATTTTTATGGGAACTTCCAGAGCATGTACAATGTTTCTTCTGTGTGCTGTACGTGGCTGTATCAAGAATACTTCCCGTTTCACGAAATTTATTTACCAATCTGTGAATCTAATTCAACTTGCAAGTAGAATATCTTGAAACAATCTCCGTAGAATTCAGCCATGTTAACATATTAAATACACGTTTCACGTTTCTAATGCTAAACTCCCGGCCGATTTTCAAGCGTGGGAACGACAGCTCGGTCAAGTGGAGCGGTCCAGCGAAAGAAAAACAACCGGTTCGTTTTCAATGAACTTCGCCCGCAAGTTTGAGTACTCCTTCTAAGGGCAAACAGTTCGGCACTTCTTCGTCTGTAGAAAATGTACGACCTGTTTTTCGCTTACATTTCATGTTGTTTTCTAGTTAAACAGAATTTATATAATTTCCTGGAGGTTTTTGCAGCATACTTGACTGGCAGCCAGTTATAAAGCATCTTCAAACGTCAAAGGAGAGGCGATAGTTGAAGGGATCAGGGTTGCAGGCAGTCTGACCTCGAAAATCTTATTGGTATACTTTCATTGCTGTGAAAAGAGAATTATTTAAAAGAAAGAGATTTTGTTTTACCATCAATTTCTATAATAATTCGTTGGGGAACATGGATAAAGGAAAACATGGCATCAATGTAGAAAAAGAAGGGAAACACAACACCACATTTAAAATAACTGGTGAAAATGAACTGAACTTCCTGATGAGCTTCGTAAACAACGCCATATATGTGCAGATAGATGCAAATGAAGCTATATTCACTTTTTAAAGTAAATATGATTAAGAATATTTACTATTTGCTTTAAAATCTTGCTACCATTCAAGGAATCGGACGAGAAAGGAATGTTATAAAACAAAGATCAGAATATGCTGATGTTAAAATAAATATAATAATTCATGTTAAAATTACTACTTTAAACACCAAAAAGAATTCTGCTACAAACTTCTGGAACGAAATTCATATTTTAGCAATTTTTAGAAGATTTTTCCAACTTTACTTCAAGAAAACTAAAACGTTTCTGTACTGTTGTGTTTCTTTCATTTTCTACATTTCCTTTACCCGCAACGAATTGTTTATTATAGGAACATTTGAACATTTTGCTCATTTCTGAGAAAAGTGATATAACTCTTTTTGCATTCGAGCTCTTCGGCAATATCACAAGTTCAAAACTGACATATTTAAAATCACTGCAACTTAGAGCCGAACCTGGAATTCCTGATGCAAAGCAAGTCTGACTTCTTCAAATTATTAGTCCGGGTATTTATAAATTACTAAAAAGTTTCAGTACTTGAGAGGATGCAATGAATCATTTGCAGTGTAGCCAAATAAGGGGATATTCTTGTAAGAAGTGCATTGCCTTTAAGGGAAGATTTCACAATTACCATCTCTAACAGCAACTACGGAAGATTGTGACCAGGGAAGAGAGGGAATCATCGCCAGATTCTACGTGTCGATCGTAAAAGCGCAGGCTTTACCTGTAAACGTAATGGTTCCAATCATAAGCACCTAGAAACAGAAGATCAGGGTAGAGTAGCGGTGGCTCAGCGGTTTAGAGGGCATTTCTCTTCAGCGCAAGCTTCTGAGTTCAAATCCCAAACATTTTTTAAAAAAAAAATTTAAGTGTATGTGTAGAATATCACGTTGTGTTAATATCATAATATATTTTAACGTATTATTTGAGTTTTATGACATTACTTATACACACGCAAAAACGCAATCCAAACTAACGTATTCTTTACACATAAATAATATAAATTCATGAACAGAAACATTTATCTTCTAAAGTGAAAACACAGAAATAAACACAAATTAATATCCGGTGTATGAACCCTCAGCATGTATATCTGCCCTCACTCTTCGGGACAAAGATGATGTCAGATTTCTACAGCAGTGTGGAGAGAGGCTACAACATCCCAGGCTTTTTGAGGTTGTGTCCATAAGCCATCTTTTGTTCTTCGTGCATGTGCAGCATATTGCATTCAGATAAAACAAATACTGAAGACAATATAATATAAGTATACAATATGTTAACTTAAAGTTTGTTGTGTACGGGAAACAATATTACGAAACTAATTTGTCATAATATGTTCATGCCGGGAGGCCACCATGCAGTAGGCAAGCCGTAATTTTTAAGAAATGTAAAATAATAGACGTTTTCTTCTTCGGAGATACAAAAATTTAATAATAATAATAATAATAACAATAATAATAATTTTTTATTTAAGAGTTTACACTATACAGTTGTTCGAAAATCATTTTGAAGGAAATTAAATCAAATAAAACTATTTATTCAAAATCATACTTACAAAAATCATTGATTCTTTCAGATTTCACACGAGAGAAAATCTCACATTAAGCAGCATGTAGATGGCGCAGGACACAAAGGAAGAGTTAAAGAAAAGAATTTTCCAAAACAACTGACTCAAGCCTCCGTTAGTTTGGGAACAACTAATGATTTCAATTCAGAGTTTTGCAAGGCATTGATTGATAGCAGCTAATATTCCATGGTACAAGCTGCAAAATCAAGTATTCTGTAAATATTTGAAAAAGTATTGCCAAAAATCCCATTACATCCGAGTCCACACTCAGGAAAACAAATTGGACATGCGCATCAGAAAACACTTGCAGCAATTAGGGAGGACACAGGAGACATCTGGACAAGCGTCGACGAGACAACGGATGTTCTCAACAGTAATTGTTGTAACAACCAGAGAGCCCATAAAGTCAATACAAAAGTTTACCGTTGTTGTTGGGTTCTGCTTCTCTGCACAGACGCTGAAAACATTCTACCCCAACCTTGGCCCATGTCTTTCACAAGGAATGAATTTCCGCTTACCTCCGATATGAAGAAAACTCCATCCCGCATTGCATTCTTCAAGACAAAAACTTCCAGAAACTGTTCTTCCTTCTCAACTGGGGCATCTGAGTAGAGCAGCTCTATATTATGTGAAGTACTGAGAGTACAGCTTGTGTTGCGTCTGCAAAGGAACTGTCGACAAAGCGAGATCTTGTTTACGTAAAGGCAGAAGTTTCATTCTTGACATCAACAATGGCGGAGCTGGAGCGCAAAGATTACCTTTGTCGGATTAGATGTCAGTAGCGCAAAAGACTGAAGTGAACATTAATGTTGCTAAGGGGGAAGTTGGGGAAAAAGTAAGGTACAAGTGGGGGAGTGTAATGAAAAAAAATCCCCGGTATGCTGTAATGGTTTGTGTGGTAAATGTTTTGGTGGGGGAAGGTGGAGAAATTCCAGAAAAATTGGACAAGAAAAATGTTACAAAGCACAACTTTGCTTCTATAACATTTAGGTAAGCGGAAAGATCATTTTCAGTCTTTAAAATTATTTTAAAAGACACAACCTAACAGTTGAAAATGTGAAGAAAATCTTGACGATATATTGCGCTGTAATATGATGCATATTCACAAACCTGTAAAATTCCTGCATAATTAAAAAAACAATAGCTTCCCAATTTAATCATTTTAGACGACAAAATCATAAACTTGTCAGATGTCGCTAGAAAAGCACCACGGACTAAAACCTGGTAAGTATCCTGTTGTGCAGGTAGACGTAGAAACGGACCTTATCATTTCCTCGCAGAGCTGTGTAAGCCGCTTAGTAGATAAGATTTGTTTGTGGGCCTACCGTGTCACACTGCGCTAAAGGTGTCTTCATATCAAGCGCCGCGGTTAATACCCAGCAGCTGTCCGCAGTGTCGACACGGCAGGCATCTTCCGGGAGGAAGGCTATAAAATTAAAGTCACTACTTTGCACAAACTGGGAGGGGAAATTAAGCACATTTAGGAGCGTCGCTGGGAGTTAAGGAGGAGATTGAACTGGAGGGAGTTTATGAGCAGAAACAAAGGTGCTGTAGCGTGTAAAACGAAAGTTAATGAGCTCCTTGTCTTCGCGAAGTTTTGTTAAGAGAAATATTAAATGCATTGTCCCCGCCCTCATTCTGATAGGTGACAGTCTCGTAAATTTTAGCCATACGCTCAATGCGTAATCTACGCGTGGTACTAGTTTCATTGTCACTTTTGGTTCCGGCCTGTGATAGGTGTACAAGTTGAGACATGTTCATTTCCATCTACACCAAAGTAGAAATGACACGCGATGAACAACGTGCTGCTCTGAAATTCTGCTTTCGTATCACCAAATCTTCAGCCGAGGCCTATGGAGAGTTTGTTCTCTGCTGTAGCACAGGCAATCAATTTCAAAGGAAGGTGGACCCGCCGCCTCAGTTAGGAAAACGATGACAGGATCGTCAGATAACATTGAGAACACTTTCAGAAACTCTGAACATTTCACCCACACATTGGTAACTGAAAAGTGGTACATGGGTGGATTTGTGCACGGCGGGTTCCAATTCTATTGACGTTCAAGTGTAGGTTTGTATGCAGTCGGGAATAATGTAACAGGAAGATGCGGCGATTCTAAAGATGATACTTGATTACATGTGTGGTAATCACCAATACCAGTCCGTCATGGAGCTCTAGTGGTAACCATACTTGTCTCCTTAACCCAAGTTCGCGAATTCAATCCCGGCCAAGGTCGATGCATTTTTTAAGTGTGGATTCCGTGTCGTATATTTACGGCATATAAAAGAACCTCAAGCCTGAAAGAACAAAATTTAACGGCCATTTCACGCCCTGAATTGAATGGGACGTTGATGAGTTGAGACGTTAAAGAACGTCCGTAAATAAATCAAATATTACTAATACCAAGAAAAGCATGTTGGGAAAGTTTTTGCCATCACATTTTTACCTGCAACAAGTTGAACACCTCACAAAAATCACCTTCCCTAGAGTCGACTCTTCCCTTTCGCTAAAAGTGAAGAAACACTTTCGTGGGAGGCAGTGATGAAACTAGCACATCTTTGAAGACTGGTAGAAACGAACGTTTTAACACAGTACAACTCTTCAACGTAAGTGCAGAAACCATACGCCTCCATCTCATTCAGCTATCAGGAGTTGAAGGCGACAGAGGGTGACGATATTGTAATATCAGCAGAAGAACTCATTTCTTGATAGGCTGCTCTATCTCCAAACAATCAGCTGATCCTGCATGCAAAACATTATCCATCTTGGTTGGGAGACTTTACTTAAGTCAGATAAATTCGATTCCTTCTTGTCTCTTTAGTGTGTCGATGTTCTCATGGCCATAGAGTGGTGAAGACGAAGTTTTTGTACACATGGCTGAAATTGCCCAACAGGAGAAAAAGAAAATGGGTTCATAATTTCAATGTGTCTTTCAGCATGTTTTAGGGCGCGTCGTTTATTGAAAGTTCCAGTCCTATTATTGCATGTACAACAAACTTCTCCATTATTACGCGAGGAATGATCTCAGCAAGTTCATGTTACAATGACACAATCCAAATAGTACTACACATGTAAAGATGAAATGAATAAGTCACACCCACCAGAATTCTCTAAATTACTTCTAAAAGTAATCACGTTAGACCAAATATTACAAAGAAAACAGATTTCAAATAAGCAAATATTTTAAAAAGATTAGATTTCCCACTAGCAACTAAAACATTCTTTTTGCAACTAGACAATCTTTCAAAAAGACCAGATTTAGTTGGAAAATAACTAAATTTGCAACAAACTGTTTAATACTTGTTGGAATCGGATGTGATCTGCAAATTGCCGCGAAACTTGACGCACAGAATGCAAGCAGCATGCTGCAACATGTTCAAACCTGTGTGCGGTATTTGCATTGCTTTCCGTTTCTTTGCGTCATGTTGCATTACTTTTCTTTGGATAATCACTACGAGTAACAAAAAGGTGTGGCTCGTTTTTTGTGGACAAAAGGATGAAACCGGAGTGAAATATTGGCCTGCAACATCTCCAGGTGGTGCACATTCTTTGAAGAAGAGTGTGAACCTTGTTGACGACAAGTAATAGCTGCAACTCAACGAATGTCACAGCCATGATGACCGGCGGATCCATCTGCGAAGCTTGTCAGAGTTGCTCAACATTTCTGACGGTACGGTGTACGATATCGTGCTGATAGTACTAACAGCGAGCGAATGATGCAGAAGGACATGATGAGTCCTGGGCTTGCCTCAATGTAGTGAAAACATTCGATTCCCCAGCAAAGAAGAAATTCAAGGTGACATGCATTGTGTTCTGTTGGTGCAGTTTCTTATTCGTGCACTGTGGATGCTGCGACGTGTGAAAGAATGTTGATGATGTTGCACCATGCCCTTCGTGACAAACGAAACACTGCAAATTTCTGACTGCTTCTCCCATGATGTGGCTTCTGTAGCACGAACTTTCCTTACAGTTCGAACCTTACAATGAAGAAATCCCTAGGCGGCCAAAGCTTCAATTCGGATGTATGCAGATGGAGACCTATGGACAAGATGGGAGAATATGTTGAGAGACTTGGTTGCTAAGTGGAAAGTAGCTAAGGGTTACTTCCTTGTGTATTAAACTGCGTTACTCAATGATCCACTCTCGTATTTAGTTCAGAATATGATGCCTGAAACTGACACGACTTTATAGATGTTTTCAATAACTACGAGGGAAAATCAAAAAGTAATTGAGTACATTTTTACAGCAAAAACTGAAATATACACTTTCAGCACTTGCATTTCGCCACATTTCCACGAGATTTCAGATATGTGCACCTCGCGTTGTGTCAAAATGCTCAGCATCGATGGAGACGCTCAACACGTTGACCTGCGGAGTGTGATTTGGTTTCTGGGGTCAAAGAGACAGAAAGCACCCGAAATCTATCGTGCAGTGTACAGTGACAAATGTGTGCGCGCAGGGCTTGCAAATGTCTTCATTGAACCCCGCTCTGGGATCGCATATCCCACATCAGAGCATTATGGAGAGTGTTAACAATATAAACAAATGCGGAGGCAGTGCATGAGGAATATGTGTCAGCGAGATGGACCCCCAGACAGATTACACCACAGCATAATGAGGACTTGAGCGTTTGCTTCGGTACCATTGGGCTGGAAACGGATTCCTCGTCTCACTGTTACTGGGTTGAATTGTGTGTGTTTCATTACACCCCTGAATGAAAGAGACAGCGTGTGGTATGCGAACATACAAACTCGCTTCCACTCAAAAAATTCAGGACAACTCCGTCTGCAGGAAAGGTTTTGTTTACTGTTTGCTGATTTCAAAGTAAAAGGAGCAAATGTAAATACTGCTGCATATTGTGCCACGCCGGATCGTCTATGAGCACCTAAATATTCAATAAAATCTCTGGAGGATTTCATTATTCTCCATAGCAACGCTCGTCCCCATTTTGGCTGCATCAGGAAGCGAACATATCAGGGAAATTCTCAAGCATCCTGACCTCGCTCCATCAGACTTTCAGCTGTTCAGCCCATTGAACGAACACGCTGCCAGCAGTGACATGCACGTCGTTGGTTACCCGTCCAGCCGAATGTTGGAACAAATGTGAAGGATATTCTGTAGAAAAGTAGAGTAGAGTAATGTTCTATCTCGTTTGGTTGTAAAACGTCTATTCATTTTCCCTAGTAAATACTGGACTTTCAAGAATTTGGACTGTCTAAAATTGAGTGGAAGAAAGCTGTTCAAGTAACCAATAAGAGTTCTCCAAGCTCATATCTTTGTTCTCAGTGTGATACCATAGAACCCGGGCGCTTTCCGTCGTAGACAACGTAATGTCCGCCGGTGGCAAAGTTACAAATGTCCTGTGCCGTACGTGTGCAGAACTCAATCAGGCCAGCGAATTTGCATTAGAAAGCACATATACTATCCTGGGAGGCTGTTGTCGTAATTAAAAGCAAACAGTTGCCTATTTATATAATTACCACTTTGTTACACGCGATTCGTTATAATAACTTATTCTTGGTATTATATACCTAACTCAGCTAACTATGAAAATAAATTCCCGAGAGACATTGTTAGCTCTACAACATAATAAGTTGACATAATAAACAAGACTCGTGCGTCCTCCGGTTCACATTTTTAGCGTCAACAGAACTACTACATCATCATGTATCATTTAACAGAACTCACCCTTCATCGTCGATGGAGGCACTATTGTGTATCGTAAAACAAACTTGACCCTATCCTGGTGAGGACCCCACTCGTGCAGGATCTCTAAGGGCCGCTCATCATCCCTCAGGACTCGCTCTGCAAAAACCAAAATTCAAGGTTCAAGATCCGATCTATTTCAGTGAAGACTTAAATTTCCAATATCCAGTTTTTCACTTCCATCTTTTTCTCTAGCAGGTAAGAAAAATTTGTGAGCAAAACGTTTTCACAATTTTCTGTTAATAGCACTCATTTGTTCTCGTAATACCCAACTTTTAAAAGAAATTCTCAAGAGTGCTAAGCAGCTGCATAAACCAAGCGAATCGTTGAGAAAAAACATCTCCTTAGCATGACTTCAAAAAAGAATTTAAAAATGAAAATTATGGTGTTAATTATTGAAATAAGTTATGGCATTACTGTTGCATTACAAGCTCTTAAACTATCTAATAAAAGAAAAACTGAACTATAATACATTACTTAACTAGGTTTATCTGTTTATTTCTCTTCAAAAGCACTTGAAAACAAATTTCTAAAATTACTCTAATTTTCAAAAGTAAGGGAAATAAAATTAGAATTTTGGCAATATGTATGTACTTACAAAATAGAAATCACATTTCTTAGAATAATAATAATAATAATATTGATATTAAACAAAAAATTAATGGTATAATATTCATTAAATGAAATATAAGAGTACTGACAGACAAAACTATGCTGTGTGGGTAGCAGACTAGGCCGGAGTCACAGATATGAGTAGAGGTATATTCCGAGCTATTATGTCTTGGTATAGCTCCAGCAGACCACGGTATAACTGGAACTCCTAGCCCCACTTTTAAATGAATCATGCTTTTTGAACTGAGCCCTTAATATCCTCCTAAAGTTCACTAAAATAGAAAGAAATAACAGAAGGTTTCGAGTCACCTTGTGTGTTTATGATGTTCACATGTTTCAATAAAACAAAAACATGTTACTATTTTTAAAAAAAATTGGTCGCTGCGTTTAAAGACGGAAAATTACAACAAAAAATGGGCTTTCACTGCATAGTGGGCTTTAGGTGCGACAAATTGCAACACCTAGGGAATTTTGCTGGGCGTAATATTAGTACTACTAGCATCTTAAGAGTTAGATAAACATATGTTCAAAATATACAGCAATTTAATCAATTATCGTATCAAAGGTTCCCACATGCATAGACGAACATTACACCGCATTTCGAAACTTGAAATATGCAGTGATATTATTATTCGTTTTTATCATTAATATTGACTTTGTATTTACAAATGATAGAAATTTGATCTCCAGCCTGAATTAGAACGTGTATAACAATAAAAGTACAGCTCATATGATTTATATTTTATTAATAACTCACAGTATATATTTATATTTAACGAATATCACGTTTTTCTACAATATTTACAACAAATGAGATTCATGGAAGTGGTAGCGAGATTTGCTTTCAAATACTGCAAGTTCCCGATAAAAGTTAAACCATTATCCTTACATAACACATCAATAATAATGCTACTCATTTAAATAAAAATATTGTAAATTTATTCAAAACGATGCAGGATTTTCATCATTAATTAACATAGCAGGAATAAAACTACAAATATCTTTCAGCATACCAATTAAATTAGTCATGCTTCGGGTTAGAATGCAAGAGGTGATGGTCTTTTACTCCGATCAATATCCATCTGTTCAGGATGTTGAACTCGGCGTGCCTTATCTTGCATACTTCGTCTCCTTCTTTAATGCTCACTTTCCTCACTAGCTTGAATTGAACTCCTGTTTTCATTGTTACATAGTCAGCCAGCCCTGAAACTGGTATGTAGTGTTAACTGTTCAATTTCTACGTTTTTAATTTTGGAAACATCAGCCAGGACTCCATTTTTGTTTCTGTAATTGACGTTTAAACAAAACAGGTGTGAGCTCACTTGATGTTACCTGAACACTTTTGCTGTTATATTGTACAGTTCTTGCAATTTCTGACTTTGACACGAATAATTTAGGACAGGTTGCAACAAGAGGTTGAGGCTGTAGTTATGTGCAATCTTCTGGCAACGTTCTCTCGCTGATCTTTCTTAACTGGAGGATCCAACACCTCTGTGAACTTCTTTATTTTAACAGTTGGAACACCAAATTCCTCTATCTAAATGCGAGAAGTGGAGGCTCTGCCCGGGTACTTTGGAACTAAGCAAGCTGTCTGCTTTCATTGGTAACTTGTCTCTGTCTTTTAGAAAGCACCTATAACCATGTCTCCCTTGCCCAATTCGTGTGAACTATTTCCTTTTGTGTAACTTTACTACGAACTAAAACGGTTTTTTGTTATGCACAAGACAGAAAGAAAGAATTCCCTCTGTGTTGGGAATCATATGAATTCTGTTTACAATTTAAGTGCGATCTTCTTCGTATAGGCGTTCGAAAATCCACCAGTCCCCAATTTCATCCCATCTGATGCTTCATCGCCTTACTAATTGCTTTGAGGGCTCCATAATCAAGTTTACACATGAGCTCTTTTCAAACGTTAAGAGCATGTGGAATTTGATGCATATCGGTGACCTAGCTGACTGTATTTTCATTGCTTATCTCATTAGAGTAACTTTCGGGAGTCACACAACACTTAGCTACAGCTGTTACCAGGAAACAACCGCAAGATGCGCGTAAGCTGTCTCTGCTACACGTAGCGCGTTTGGAGGCGCAACATTCACTTGCAGTTAGATGCTGACTTCTGCACAAGGTGCCTTTAAGAGGAACAGTTTTTCTCGTATGCACATAGCGGTTTTTTGATTTACAGACAGAAAATGGGTATGCGTACGCTTTTCTCGTCTGAGGACGAAACCACGATAGAAAATTGCGCCTAAATTATATATAAAAGCGGAAAACCAAAAATGTTGCACATAGCGGATTTTGAAAGCGCAACAACGAATTACAATGTACCAAGCATATATACACAATCAACAATATATAATCGAACGTTTAATCGATTTCATTGGCTTTAAATTTTAAGTTTAGTATTATTGTAGTAAAAACACGTAACGCAAACGTCTTCTGAAGGTTATTGCAGAGCGCTCTTAAATACAAATATAATTCTCATACACATATTACATTAATATTTCACGGCGATGCTTTTGTTAAATATAAAACATGTGTAACGTCATAAATACACTTTATGCGCCGAATTAATCTTTCCGTTTATTTTAAAACAACAGAGAGAAAATTAAACGCAAGAGAGCCTTTTAAATTTCTGTTTTCAGATCTACCCGTACTCGATTTCCTTAATTTTGCAATACCATTTTTCTTATTTTATTCAAATGATATATACCGAGTTTCGTTACCAAAAAACGAACAAATATTGGTGCCCCTAGAGTGATTTTTAAATTCTGGGTTTCAGGTAAATTCCAACTTCTAATAGTTTGATATTGCTGATTTTCCAAAACCTTTTTATTAATTTATTTTAATGAGATATACCAAATCTCGTTGAGAAAAAACAAAATTTGCGGTCCCAGAGCATTAACAGACGTGTATATATAGACACACACATTTTTTTAATAACTACATTCCCTTGGAATTACCCCAAAACAAAATAATAATAATAATAATAATAATAATAATAATAATAATAATAATAAAAATCTCTCTTTCTCATCACATAGTTGGTGACGCAATTGTTATTCAGAATAACAAATCTCACGTGATTGGTAAAAAATTTCCAACGCGTAGGCGCATGCGTATTAGGACAGGATACCACCCTTACGGCCCTGAAATGAACAGGCGAGCTCAGTCTGGTAATCAGCTGATTCTCCGACACTAAAGAAGCCCAAGGTGTTTGGTCATCAGGAATAGGTTATCTGCCTCAAATCCTCCAGCAAACAGCGGTTAATGGGAAGTTTTGCCTCCTTCACCATGACAACGCATTCCCTAACGTTTGTAGTTGGCCAGGAGAGAGAGAGAGAGAGAAGAAAAAAGAAAAGAAAAAGAAAGAAAGAAAATGCTCTCCACCCTCCACAAAGCCCAGACCTAGCTCCGGTGAGTTTTTTCTGTTATCTCGTTTCAAAAACTGCGTGCGAATTGAGACATTCTACATATTTATACATTTTAATTTTGGTATAGAGTTTGTGAAAGATCGTTATTTTTTACATTACTTTGTCATCATTGAAACAAAATACGTATTAATGGAAAATTAAATTATTTACATCTAGAATATTAACAAATTGGAAACTTAATGTATTTTTACAAAGCTGAATTAATTCAATGGTGAAAAATTAGTGCACTTACTTTTCGATTGTACGAAATCCTCCTCTGTATGGAAGGTGTTAGTGATAAGGTAACTTTTTAATGCTAACCTGAACTATTTTTATACAGTTCCTTTATAGACGATGAAAGCAAATTAAATAATACAATACACCTGCAGTAAACATCTTTTTGTAGTACCTGCAACTTGTTACTTGGTTTCTTTGCTGTGTATATCTCCGTTTTTATGAATAGCGGTGTACAATGGTTGCTCGTTTTACCCCTGCCTTCATTGTTATTACTCTTTTGTATAAAAATATTTATTTTTAACACTTACTGAATTTCCCCGTAACATAATATTCTGTTTTAGAATGCAGCTCTTATTTATAAAATGAATTAATGGAAAACATGCCGAGCTCAGTTTGAGTAACATGTCAATTTACATTATAATCATCATAAGAGCAGGAAACTTCAGATTTGATGATTTCATTTCCATCACGTTGTATCTTTAGGTGTGCAATGTTTTTATTTTTGTGTCAAAATTGATATAATTCGTTTTTTCTACATTTATCTGAATTGTGTTACTGTCAAGTAG
This sequence comes from Metallyticus violacea, assembly GCA_030762175.1. NCBI lineage: Eukaryota > Metazoa > Arthropoda > Insecta > Mantodea > Metallyticidae > Metallyticus > Metallyticus violacea. The sequence continues at coordinate 2,221,050 of CM060844.1, forward strand.
TTATGGAAATATCATTGTATAAATGTGAGAGGCAACTGATTTTGTGTTCTTTAATGAGACTACTAGTATGTTTGTTTATTTCTGAGGGAGATCATTGACATGCAAAACAGAATCTTGAGGAAACCCCTGACACCTTGTAACTATCTGAAGAATTAATTACAACTTTTTGCTTTCTGTTTGATAAGCATGATAACCTTTGCCTATAATAGGATAATTTTGATAGGAGTATGTTATGATTTACACAGTCAAAAGCTGTCAATAGATCACATAACAAAATGGTTTTGAGAACTCCATTAGTTAACTTGAAAGTGGCATCATGTTTTCCTAAATTCAAACTGTTCTCTTGCTAAAAGAAAACTTTTATGTAGATAGTGATATATTCTTTTACACGTTAGTTTTTCATATGTTGTTAGTAATGACTGGTCTGCAGGTTGACGTCGCTCCTGGTGGTGTAGTGGTAACTATACTTGCCTCGTAAACCCAAGATCGCGGGTTCAAACCCGGTTAGGATAGACGGATTTTTTTTCTGACGTAAAAATTCTAAATATGACTTCCTTCGGATGGATCCCCATGTCGTAGATTAACGGCATGTTAAAGAACCTCAAGCCTGAAAGGAGAGGTCTCTGAGCATAATTTGTCCGCCGTTTCATGTCATGAATTGAATGGGACGCTGCTGACCTGAGATGTTAAAGAGCTTCTATAAATAAACAAAGTACAGTAGTAGGAAATTAGTCATTTTTGTGCTTTCTTATAAAACGGTTTAACAGCAGAATATTTAAACCTGTTAAAAAGGAATCTCGAGGATTGTTTACATTTTTTTATATTTATTTCGTCACATGCTAAGGGACTGTATTACTTAAGTTGCAGTTGTAAAGAAGTAACATTTTCCAATCGCGTTTCATTTCGCTGTGAAGTTAAGTATTTCTTTATCAGTCATGCTCGCATTTTTTATAACATTCCGGATTATCTTACGTTTGTAAAGACAGTGCTGAATTTGTCTGTCATTACAAAGTTTTTAGATGTATTTTAGTCCTTAAAAAAAAAACGTTATAAACGTTATAGTTTTATGTATGTCTAACAGATTTATTTTTCTCCAGTAGCTTTTGTTATTATTATCTTTACATAAGATGGGCTTTTAATGAAAGCATTTAGTGGGAATAAAATTTGTCATTTACTTTGATGCTCTTCCCACGATTGTTCTGTTAGCTGGTCATTAAAATGTTTTATGATTTCGTTGTTAACAATTCTATACGTTTCGTTATTCCGGTATCCATTAATTAGGAAAGGGATTTCATTGTACTCCATTTTAGACATATCAATGGATGTTTTGAATTCTACCGACTCTAATAATATTGAACAAATTTATTCTTTTCGCTTACTCTGCATCATAAAACAGAGAATAAGCGTTCACATATAAATAGTCATCAGTTGAGACTGTGAATATGTCTGTAATTTATATTGGGGTAGTCTGTGGGCCCCTGGACAGCTGTAAGTAAAACTACAGCCAGTCCTTGAGGGTATCGTAGAAATCGATTGCACCGGTTAAATATTCACACCATGCGGAAACACAAACTTGGGAGTTTCCACCTCAAGAGCTGGTTTATTACTGAACCTCGACGGTCTCTGGACATCGTAATGTTGCTTATGAAGGTCTGGCCATACTTTCTAGAGCAAAACCTTCAAGTTAGGTTATTAAAAATTGCGAGCTTGCCAACTTTTCTTTAGATGCCGCGTTTCGCTTCTGGGATGGAAGTCTTTAGGGAGCCAAATTTATGAATTATTTTTGTTTGGATTGCGGTCTTTCTCTAAGCTGATTTATACATAGGTTATGGTCAACAGGGTGGCCGAGACCGCTCTCTGGTTCAAATCTCTTACTGACTGAGGTTTTCCACAGATCCAAGGTATGTAAGATTTATGTAAACTATTTCCTTAATATAAATGAGTCCGAGTTAACCACCTCCTTGGTGTAGTGGTTAGCGTTACAGATTCCCGAAAAAGACAGGGAGGTCTGTAACGGATTCCACCCAGCCTCCTGAGGACAATTATTGGGAAGCTGCTGATGGAGAGGTGGCGTTTTTCGGTCTTAAAAGCGACCGGCATGGCCCCCTCTATCATGAAATCGTAAGTCGGAGGTAGAGATCGCCAAATGAGAAGAATTCACATTGTTTTTATACGAGCACCAAAAGTTATACACGAGATTTGTTAAAAAATTATTCACACTTTCAAAATTCTGCGCCAAAAAACGGTCGGTAGTACACCCATGTGACGCGGTGTTATCTTATTTCAGTCGAGCTCCACGCTACTTCAGAGGAGCAGCGCGTTAACGTGAAACGGACCAGGTCGCTATCAAGTGACACAAAACAGAAGACAGCCGCGTGTTGTATGGCTGGAAAATCCACCAAATTCATCACCACTTTTAAGGAAGAGTGATGGATTCTGCTACTTCACAACGCATCATTGCGAAAAACAAAATGACTGTTCTTCGTAATCCTCCATACTCTCCTAAATTAGCACCTGTTTATTTCCAAAGTTGAAATACGGTGAAAAGACGAAGGAGGCGATAAAACAAAATTCGTGGACAGAAACTGGCCCAAACTCGAAAAACGCATATAAGGACAGCTTTTAGAGGTTCAAACACCGTGGGAGACGTGTAACAATAGAGGGAGACAAAGTTCAGTAAGATGCAAGAAGCACAAAGTTTAAAAAATTAAAAGGCTCTGTTAATTTCTGAACAGAACTCGTCTAAATAGAGATAAGATATATATCACTTCGTGAAGTCCATTAGCTTTGTTTTTTAAACGCGATGAATTTGTTGTTTATTTGTGTAAATCAAAGAGCATAAGACTAATGCTAGATATTTAAAAACAAGTTGACAGCACTTGTCTATGAATGCGTTATCAGCATAATTAATACAAACATTGAACAGAAATATAAATAAATTAATTTATACTTTCCTGAGGGAAAATGTAAAAACAAAATATGGTTGGTTTCTCATTTCCCCTCTTTTTAATAAAAAATGCATCAGTATTATTTTGATGTTCCATCAAAAAATGTCGCTAAATTATATTTGCATGTCCACATTATGGTCTTACGGGGCCGAGCGAGAAGTAGGACACTAACTGATTGCTGGCATGCAAAATACATGAGGGTTACTTGAAAACTTCTAGGAATGACATACAGATTGCAGCAGTGGTTCGTCATCTTCCATAGAACATTGTGCATGTTGCAATGTATACATATGCGGTAAAGAAGAATATGACAAGAACTTTAGGGGACTGCGCACCATCAAAACGATCAAAACAATCGATAAGGTACACGATAGGGTTTTGGAGAATCGCCGATTAAAGTTCTCCGAAATTGCTGGAGCTCTGGGCATTTCACATTCAAGAGAGAAATGTGCACGAAAAATTCCCTGACGCAGGAGCTTGGTGAACAAAGTGAATTCTTCAGTAAATTTGTTTTATTTACGGACGCTCTTTAACATCTCAGGTCATCAGCGTCCCATTCAATTCAGGGCATGAAATGGCCGACAAATTTTGCTCCGAGGCCTCTTTTTTCAGGCTGGAGGTTCTTTAATGTGCCGTATATCCACGACACAGGCTTTTATTTCTTTTCTGAAGAAAGCCATACTTAGGATTTTTACGCCCGAAAAAACCAGGCCGGGATTGAACCCGTAATCTTTGGTCTTCGAGGCAAGTATAGTTACCACTGCACCACCAGGACCGACTGCAGTAAATTAAATTTGTTACGATTATTACAGAGCGCCATAGTAGAGAATGTAGTTAATTTTAATTGAAAAGTAACGTTAAATGAAGGTATAGATATGTATTAATAAATAACAAAACTTTCAGACCTAAAAGTATATGCGTTTCCGTACGTTTAACGTTTCCAATTGTACTTAGCGCATAACAACAACACAAAACGGAATGTGATAAATATTTAATTTTAGATGTTAACATTACTTGATTTTCTGTGTTCTCTCCAAGGTACATACACTACCGCTTGAAGACTTGTACATCGCTTCAGCCTTCCCTGGAATTCGGCTTTTTCCGCTGCCGTTTGGTACTGAAGCAGCAGGACGGCCGTTTTCTGTAAGGGCAAGTCCGATTTGTCGTCTATGCGCATGCACAGACTATTCTCCGTATACTTACATTCGCTGAGAGCGAATACCCAATTCTTAATGCTAACAATAACAATGTCCCTTATGCTACACCACTCCCCGTGCTACCTCGATGTCCAAAGTCGGTTTTCAGGCATATCTCCACTCCTAATGGTCCGATTTCTTTCATTTTCAGTATATATTTTTATTATTTTATTTAAATGGTATATCGCGATTTTAATGACAGAAAAACATTTTTTTTTAAATTTTGGTTTTGGGTAAACACCCCACTCATAATGTTCAGATTTCCCTGATTTTCAGAAACCGTTTTTCTTGTGTTAAGTAAATGATATACACCGAGTTTCGTTGAAAAAAAAAAATTTAAATTTTTGGCTTTCAGGTAAACCCCCACTCTTAATGGTCTGATTTCGCTGATTTTCATAAACTATTTTTATTATTTTATTTCAATGGCATATACCGAGTTTCGCTGAGAAAAAAAACTGCGGCCGCTAGAACGAATTTAAAATTTTAGTTTTAGGTTAACCTACAACCCCATTGGTCCAGTTTTGCTGGATAACGAACTGGATTAATCGTTTGTTAATTGATCGTTATTGCCGAGTAGAGAAAAAACAAAAATTGCTACCACTAGAGCGTTAACATACACATATAATTTTAATCGTCTTTTCGGTGCCTAGAAAGTAAGAAAGACCAGTGGAGATTTTTGACAACTCTTTTCATGGGTACATTCCTTCGGAATAAACTAAACGTATGGGCAACTGTTCACTCAGGGTTGACCAAAGTTTAGCGCTGGATCATATATCAGGTAAACAATAAAGTGCTAATGGCTGCAGACACTTGGGATTATGAAGCAGGTCTTTGATATCGCTTTTCTTCATGTAGAAGGTGAGATGGGAACAGAAGCACTGTCGGCACTGTCGGTCTCGGGATATTGAATGTCTGGCTTATTTGTTGAAAGTTGACTTTCATGTTAAGTTACAAAAAAAACCTATCTGTTTTGTGATAATGAATATAAAGTGGGCGTTTTATTAAAGACTTCATTTTCACGTCTAAGTTAATCTGTTAAGTTGGAAGTGAAACGATTTGGACCTCATAACCGAAATCTATAGGAACTTACTTAGCAAGACGGCACAAAATTATGGGCTTTTTGGGTGGGGGAGGGATATTATGGCTGAGAGGGTGTGAAATGAGGAACGTAACTTGCCTATAGGAATGAAACTAGAAAATAAATAGAAAGGGTAAAATTCGTTTCTGTACAGGCCGACAAATGTCACAAATTGTTGTAATATTACGATACATCAGTGAAAGGTTTCTAAAATTCGTTGATGTTTCTGAATTGAGTGCAGATGGGTTAAGACGCTGAATTAGAAGAGTGCCACATAAATCAGAAGTTTACAGTACAAACGCTGCAGTTATGAGAGAATGTCGAGGAGGATTATAAAGAAATCTTCCCCTATACCATTTGGGTATGCTCCTGGCCCACATGAGCAGCCATTGCTTTTCAACCTATTGAAATAAAAAATACGAGAGAAAAGGCCGAGTTCATCTTGCACCAAAACTATGTGTCGTTGTAATGGCGAAATGCAATGATTTGCTGCCACGTCCGCCTTCTGAGAACATTCCTTTCGTCCGATGAAGAGCTGAGGCGTATCTGACTTTCGTGATGGGATAAAGGCTTTGGAGCGTCGCTGAACAAAGTCAAGGGGGACCATGCAGAAAAATAATTTCAAAAAGTTATGCATCGTTCCGAAAAAATTTCCTCGTACATAAAAACAAGGACTGTATTCTAATTCTCTAAACGAATAAAAAAATATATGTCGAGCAAAATAAAATGAGCTGTTGTTTAGATTTCTATTTTGGTTAAATTTTAATAAAATTAGGCAACTCTGACGAATTATTAGACCTAGGACTGATATATTTTTGTAAATGGCCCATATGATGATGGCAAAAGGCTGTTGTAGTGTTGAACGCTTGAAAGTGTGCAAGTTAACTCACTGTTGTTACGTCCATCAGGGCTGAACAGAGTCTTCGCCGATGTTACTACCATCATGCTGGTCCCAAACTAAACTGAGGGGTTAAAAACGGCTACGTGACCAACTTATGGTGTCCTATTGATCGTCAGCTGTTACGTTCATCGCGTGACTGGTGATGCAATTACATATTGAACCGCTATACGTGGTCGTGTCATCCAGAGATGGGGGATCGGGAACCAAACAAGAACTCTTACGACCCCGATCTGACTGAACTGTGCCAGCTTCCGGCCATAATGCACTGTCGGAATGTTAGTGCTTCTTGCCACGACATTCATATGATTGTTGATAATTGAATTCGTGGTTGCATTTTTACGACTAAAGAAAGGCTTTCAATAAGTCTTGACGGTGTGTATGAGGAAGCTTTCGCTTCATACTCGACTGTGAAGGATAACCAGGTGGATGTGCTGAACATCTTCTGAGTGAAGACACTGACCTTATGTGAATGCAAGGTGGGTGCAGTCAGTTCATGTTGCTGTGATAGTACTGCAATTTACTGTCACAAGAAACGAAACTATCCCCAAAAGAGAATCAATGAAGTGGCGGAAGGAGGGGGAAACACACCTAAAAGTTAAGACCATACGACCCACGGAAACCATGCCTTTTTGTTTTAGGACTGTAGAGAATTGTGATGATAGATGGGAGTGTTTTACAAAGTTATTGCATCGTGAGGAATACGTCTGCAAGTCCAAGTCCACACGTTTCCTTTGAACACACGTGGTTTTCAGCGAAAATCAACCTTGTCCCAGCGACCTGTTTTTAAAACTGAAATCTGACCTTCCAGCGAGTTGAAGGACTTCGCAGAATTTTCAGACTATTTTTAGGGAGACGAAAAGTTAATTCACAGATGCGTACAGGATCTGTGGCACCACCAATATCCGCCCAAAATGTGGATACTATCCGAAACGCTCTTGAGCGTAGTCCACTCGACGTTTGAGTCCAGAGCTGGGGACATCACCACCATCAGTCCGGAAGGTGCTTCGTTTTGCGCTGAAAAAACGAGCATATCATTTGCAAACTGGAAGCCGAAGATTTCGCAGCACGACGAGCAAAGTGTTATGATCTCTGTGAAGCTGTAGATTTGATGGATCACATTGTCTACGCGTTTCACGCCGGTGGACGTGTTCATCAACACAACGAAACCAGTGAGTGGGAAAGGCATTCAGTTTGGCTTGGCTTGAGTATACGAAAAGTTTACGGCCCGTACATGTTCGGGAGTACCAATCACGAGAGACACGTATCTTGATATGTTGCAACAGCTACTGCAAGTGGCGTACCAACAAAATGGAGCTTGTGCGTGGGGACCTGAATGACATGTTTCGCATCAGGTGCGTTCGCCAGACCTCTCACCCCTGGACTTTTTCGCTTGGGGGTTCATCAAGCAGCAGGTGTACAAAACCGAGGTTACGAATCTGCAAGTGCTGACAGAACGCGTACGCGAAACGAGTGAAATGTTGGTGAATGTTTACTTGTATATATCTTTAACTTCGTTGATTTTATTCGCCTGGTAGAGTGGAAGAGAAGGTCCTATGGCCTTAATTCTTGCCAGTATAAATAAATAACTACCTAAATATATGAGTCACATAAATTGGCATGCTAACAACGGTGACATTTCTCTGCTGGTGACTTGTATAAAAGAAGATGCAAAGATTCATTGCAGAGTAAGACAAATTACGTGCTGTCAGATCGGGGACATGGCTTCTAAACATGTGTTAGTATGAACAAAATGCTGATCACCCCGCCGCTCATACAGGAGGTTCTAGATGTTGAAATGTTCCCTTTCCAGCACTTGATTTTCTCTCGTTACATGCCTATATTTGTTGAAGCATTTCCTGCCACAGTGTTTGTCCTTTCTGTTTAACCGTGGGACAACCACTTTCAACATTTTTCCACTAAGTGTTCTTGAGAAACACGGCGAACTTATTCTCAGAGTCAGTTCGTAGCTTTAGATCTTCTCTTCCTTTGTCAATGTTTACATGCAGCTGCTCACATTTTTATTCGCTCAAGTATTCAGTCATTTTTAAAACATATCTCTTTCGATGTCTACATCTCACAAACTTGAAATTGTTGCGCTAACAATATAATATATTTTATCAGAAGTTGATTTTGCGGTCGAAACATTTCCTTATAATAAAAGAATCAATAGAAAAGTTCTCGGAATGACCTACAGATTGCACCAGCAATTCCGAAGCAGTTTTGTTATCATACATAGTAGTAGCAATAGCTGTTTGTTGCAATGCTGACAAATAAGGAACAGCGTGCAGATATCACGGGGACAGATCCATAAGTTTCCGGCCTAACCCTTTTCTAGGAATGATAAAGACAAAAATTATATTTTACTTTTCAATATAGTTACCATTTATTGCAACACACTTCTCACATCTTTGAATTAACATTTCCACCCCACCCCAAAAGTAGTCAGAAGTCTTGTGTGCAAAATGGGCATAAACAGCATCCGTCACTTCTTCGTCACACTTAAATTTCCTTCCTCGAAGGTCCTTCTTGACCTTTGAGCAGAGGAAATAGTCACTGGGAAATAGATCTGGGCTGTAGGGTAGATGGTCGATCTTCTTGAAACCACATTTCTTCACAGTTTCCTTTGCAACTAGAGCTGAGTGCACAGGCGCGTTGTTATGAAGAAGGCGCACACCACCACTCAGCTTTTCTCGCCTTTTCCCTTTAATAGAATCACGTAGTCTGTGTAGTAGGCCAGCATAGCATTCTCCATTTACTGTGGTGTTCTCTCCTTGAAGTCAATGAAGAGTATTCCTTCACAGTCCTAAAAGATTGTGGTCATGATCCTCTTGGTTGACTTAGTGGCCTTGGCCGTTAGAGGCAGTACTACGTCAGGTTTACACCACTCCATTGATTCTCTTTCGGACAAGGGATCATAGATGAGGACCATAGTTTCATCTCCTGTAACAATAGTTTGCGGAACTTCTTTCTCGTTGCCACGGCAGAGCTCCAAAAATGCCGCACAACAGATGACTCGTTGCTGCTTTTAGAATGAAGAAAGAAATCTAAGCACTAACCTTATTTATGTTAATATGTTCATGAATAATTTGAAGGACTGTTGTTTTAGAAAGGCTCAACCTTGCTGCTATTTCTGTAACTTTGAGCCGCCGGTCTTCCATAATTTCTCCTTCCACAGGAGCGATGCTTTTCAGGAGTGGGCACCTCCAAGGGGCGACCTGTACGCTCTTCGTCTTCAATGCTTTCTCGACCCATTCAAAAAAGTTTGAGCCATTTTTTACGGTAGAATATGAGGGAGGTGCTTCCCTATACACAGTCCAATCGCTGTTTAATTTAATTTGTAATAAGTCCTTCTTTTGTGAACAAGTTAATAGAGCACAGCGGAGCGGAAGTTACGGCTGCAATTGTAAAGGCGATAATCCTTATTGGCGAGGTCGGAAACTTATGGACATATCCTCGCAAGTACTTGGTAAAGAATGCAACACATCTGACAAACATTCTAGGGGCATTTGCACCGTCATTTTCGACTGTTTCCGAATGCAGCATGCGCACGTTACCACATCAGAAAGCATCGATAAGGTACACGACATGGTTCAAGGAATTGCCAAAGTACGAAATTGCTGAAGTTCAGGGCATTTTAGAAGAATGCATGTTTCACATTTTAAGGAAAAAATTATTGGCACAATAGGTGCCGCGACTCAGGCTCAAAGCTTGGCCTTTTTCAGAGAGATTCTGCCGAATGCGAGCATTGATGAAACACGGGCGCACTACTACAACAGCATGATCTCCCATCGCCAGAGAGGCCAAGTGTGTGAGATCAGATCATGGCGACTGTTTTCCGGGACGCCAAGGACCAACCTTTTGAACCTATTGCAGACAAGAATACGGGAGAAGACGCTGCCGGGTTTATCAAAGAAAGTCATCTTGCATGAAGACAATACTCATGTGTCGTTACAATGGTGAAGCTCAATGTATTTGTTGACACAGCCGCCTTATTTCCATGACTTGACTCCATCTGTTCGCTAAGCTGAGAAATTGCCCGTGGTGGAAACAAATGTTCGTTCGGTGAAAAGTTTAAATCATCAGTTGAGGTGTATTTTGCAGGTCTGGAGGAATCTGGGATAAAGGCTTTGGAGCATCGCTGAACAAAGTGCATTGGCTTCAAAGGAAACTGTTCAAAAATAATAATTCCTTAAACCACGCTGTCAGTTTCAGAATTTTCAAACGACTCTAAGTGTGTACACATCATAGTGCCTGCCTTCTGACGTGAGATACCTCATCCTTTGTAAACTTCCTTTTGTTTCAGGTACCGCAGTAATTTCATAGGGATGAGACCAAAATAGCTTTATGCGTACTGTCGACAGATACACGGATTTACTTGGCTAATCGTGTTACAGAATTTCAAGGGGAAGTTACTAATCAATAGCCTTTTTCACCAAGTTTCTGCTCTGTTAAAACCCCGTTTTTTTCCATCTTTATTATTTATTTGTTTTTTGTTTAAGTTTCTTGTCAGTGAAAACGTCTTGGGTTTAAAATCTTTTTGCTAATAATAATAATAAAAATATTCTTTGTTCTAAAACACACACACACATATATATATATTGGACAGTATAGAAACAGTTGGCGCGATAAAATCGACTGAGATGGTCAATTTCCTTCGTCTACGGAACTTAACTAAAACCACAAGCACACCGAAGATCAAAAGCTTTGCAGTAATGTATACAAACTATGACTGCGTAGTGTAATGAGAGCATGGTATTTAATTTAAACCAACTTTAACTGGGGTATAAAAAACTTTTCGTCGTTTTCTCCTGACAGAAAATAAAACATTTTAAAACAGCGAAATTCTTTATCAAGCGATTCTGCAGTATAAATGCACGCGCTGTTTATTTTATGGAATACAACGATGTGAAAAAACGCTTTACATACGGTGTTTTAGACCTCATATTATACAATATTATTTGTATGATTTGGATATGACAATAAATCACCTAGGGGCATTTATGGAATAACAATGTCATCACTATTCATTCGGAATTGCGGGTGCTTCCCCAGTCTGACGAGAGTGTAGCCAAGTTCTGAGGTCGGGATACCTAGAAGGCGCAGCTACGTTATTCCCATCGGGGGGGGGGGATAGCGGACTTTATCGTCTAAGTTTACTAAGAAGAAATATAAATAACTATTAGTGTTAAACAGTTTTACCAGAAAAAGAAGATATCGATCGTTGGCCCGTGAGTAAATGCTCTCTGTTATTAAAGAGAAACTGCTCAATGACAAACCTCAATAAGTTTGGGGCTTTCTGTTACGAGAGACGATTTCAAGAAGTTGTGGCAGGTGGGTTTCCTGTTGGAAGGAGCGCGTCTTGGTTAGCAAGCACGCGCAGGTGACTCGAGAACATTACACAGAGTTTTTCCCTACAGACTTGAAAGTAATAACAAAAATATGTACCTTCCACTTCTTAACAGAACGTTTTTAAATATTCTACTGTTATATAAGAAAGGGCAAACACTTCTCCAAAGTATTTGAAAAACTAACGTGTAAAAGAATATATCACTATCTACATAAAGGTTATCTTTTAGCAAGAGAACAGTTTGAATTTAGGAAAACATGATGCCACTTTCAAGTTAACTAATGGAGTTCTCAAAGCCATTTTGATATGTGATCTATTGACAGCTTTTGACTGTGTAAATCATAATATACTCCTATCAAAATTATCGTATTATAGGCAAAGGTTATCATGCTTATCAAACAGAAAGCAAAAAGTTGTAATTAATTCTTCAGATAGTTACAAGGTGTCAGGGGTTTCCTCAAGGTTCTGTTTTGCATGTCAATGATCTCCCTCAGAAATAAATAAACATACTAGTAGTCTCATTAAAGAACACAAAATCAGTTGCCTCTCACATTTATACAATGATATTTCCATAACTACTTGACAGTAACACAATTCAGATAAATGTAGAAACAACTAATTATATCAATTTTGACACAAAAATAAAAACATTGCACACCTAAAGATACAACGTGATGGAAATGAAATCATCAAATCTGAAGTTTTTTTACCCTTATGATGATTATAATGTAAATTGGTAAGACGACATGTTACCCAAACTGAGCTCGGCATGTTTTCCATTAATTCATTTTATAAATAAGAGCTGCATTCTAAAACAGAATATTATGTTACGAGGAAATTCAGTAAGTGTTAAAAATAAATATTTTTATACAAAAGAGTAATAACAATGAAGGCAGGGGTAAAACGAGCAACCATTGTACACCGCTATTCATAAAAACGGAGATATACACAGCAAAGAAACCAAGTAACAAGTTGCAGGTACTACAAAAAGATGTTTACTGCAGGTGTATTGTATTATTTAATTTTCTTTCATCATCTATAAAGGAACTGTATAAAAATAGTTCAGGATAGAACACTCACACCTTCTATATAGAGGATGGTTTCATACATTAAAACATGAAAATTCTGTACCTTTATAGATCAAAGATAAAAGGCAACGTCACTTTGTACCAACAGCAAGAAATGTAATTTCGGTCATTGAAATTCAAAAGTGTAACAACAATCACTTTACGATATGCTAATTCTTACTCTATAACTTCGAAATTTCAGCTGAAAAAATACAAAGATACGGCATTTAAGGATAAAGACAAAACTTTTAATTTATTTATTCTATATATGCTTTATTTCTTTTTGTTACAATTTGACGTTTCTCATAACAACAAAAGTCTAAAGAGATGTAAATGCATCAGCACACCACAACGCTTAGGCATTTCCCTTTTCAGAGTAAGGAAAAAACCTTACTCAGGCAAAGACATTATGGGATTGGAGCCCAGAACCTCCCGATTTGTAGGTAGTCACGCTACCTCAAGTTTACCTAGCTATCCTGTAACATGCCTTTTCTAAAAGATTTGCATATAAATAATAGAATTTATGAATACAAACAAATTCAACGATCATCTGAGCATTTCTCGAAATAAAGCCAAAAATTAAATTTTTTTTTTTCAACAGTCTCCCTAGACACTTCAAATGGAATGTCAGATTCCTGCAAAACACGTCTATGATTTAAGCTCTTCATCGGGCAAAACAATCTTTCCATCAAATAAATTCCTCACTTTAGAGAACAGACCGATGAAACCAAGTGAGGGGAACAAGGCGGATATGGTAGCAATTTGATTGCAACACATGTGTGTGAGGGCGGGCAAGATGACTTTCTTCTTTGATAAATCCTTCAATAGGTTCAAAAGGTTAGTATATTAAGCTTCAGATAATAAATTGGCAGTACACCCAGAAAATCGACCCCAATTTCGCTCTCTTTGGCTGTTCAAATTAGCGACATCTTGAAAACGGACAAACTTTGCTGAGAGATTTGGTTCGTTTTTGATTCTCAGTCAGTAGTCTTGGTGATAAATTTTTCAAACACATTTCTTCCCTCAAATTGTGAAATACTCATTCCCTGAAATGCCAAGATGTTCAGAAAGTACTTAATAACCGCACCATATTCGATATTTGCCTTTTCCCGTGTACACGTTTGCACTGTTACAAACAGCTACAGCTGCTGAGATTCTTGAGCAATCCATGTACTGGACAAGTGTTTCTATGAAAGAAAGTTGTGGGTCATTCCGAACACTTTTTAAGTGAAACAGTAAAAAGCACTTTAAATTAGATAAGACTAAGGACATGCAATTAAAATTCTACAAATTTGTAGCAGTTTGGACAGCAAAAAATTGATTAAATGAAGACCATATCAGGCGATTTAGACGATAACTTCTAGAACGGAGCGAAGTTGGAGATCCAGAAAAAATGAAACTAAGAAGTTTTAAGATCTAATCCATGGTTGTGATAATAACAAAACATTAAGTTTCGTGCTGGTTAAACCCAAAATAGTGATTTCCTGATGCTCGGGCATGCCAAGTGTTTGGTACGTCATATGCTGCTATAGTCGCTAAGCGGTTTAACAGCACGGGTGTGGGGCGGTTTAAACATAACTGCAGGAGGTCTGTGTATGGTGATGACATCTGGTTTACTAACGGCCCATCCCTTTCTACACTACGGGAATATTTCAGTCTCTCATTTTCACTAGAGAATGCATTTTATGACAGAAAATTAAAAAGACAAAAATTGTAAACATCTTCCCATTAAATGAAACGCAGAAAATATCGAAAAACGTTAAGTTGCCTGGTTGCCATAGAAACCACTGTACTGAGAGCGCTGCACAACGCAATGATCAAATCACCTCCCCTCAGCTGAAAGTATTCAAAACGCTCTCTATTATGGCAGATAACGCTAAAGTTCTTAGCTGTCGCTATTTATTCGAATACAAAGAATTACAAAATATATACCGTCCCAATTTAGCGTGACAGTCAAATGGAGCACGAATAATAGACTTCAATTCACAAGCGCAGCACTTCACATTGCAGGCTGAAAAATACTCAGCACGCGTATTAGCAAAGAGTCTCTCTACTTTTTGTGTTGATTAAAAATAAATCAGCAGTTTATAAAGAAGTGACTGTTTTCCTGAACCATGAAAGTGCCACATTTTGATCTTTAAGCATTGTAAAAAATATAGGTGTGGAAAATAAAACAGAAAAACATTTCCGCTATGTTATGGTCATATTTATTAACTTCAAAGAACTTATGTAACAAATGCTATCTCTGCAAACTTAATTGTGACAAAATACTCAAGGTTTCGCACTTATTACATGTGACAAGTTTGCGACACGAACATATTTTTTTAAAGACGGCAGTGACTTCATACCTCAAACTGAAGTACGAGGATTGTTCATTTTTTTACATCTTTACTCATTCTCATAACTTTGATGATTATTCTCAACGTAGTCCCTATTGGATGCAATGCACCTGTCATGGCGTTTCTGTAAATTTTCAAAGTCATGCTGGAAACAATTTTCCACACGTCCTTCTACTTCTGACGAAGGAAAATTTCGCCCACGTAGCGATTCTTACTATGGGAAAAGGAAAAAGTCACATGGGGCTGAATCTGGACTATGTGGGAGGTAATAGACACCTTCATATTTATTTTTGTGAGATATTCAGCAAGAACACCCGCGATGTGCGGTCGTGGTGCAGCTTCAGGACAGCTCTGTATGTACTGGTAAACATTCCTTGACCACAGTTTTCCCAGTAGAAGCAGCCACTTGATGTTGATACACAGAGCTCTGCTGTTTGCTGTATCAAGTTTCATCAGCACGCGAACGTGTCATACTGAGCAACTTTTCAGCTATCAATGTTCAGTATTTCTGAAAGTGTTCTCGACGATCCTCTCTCTTACAATGCTTTCTTCAAGCATTCATTTGAAATCGATTGCCTCCCCTCTTTGAACGATTTTGGAGCTGTGCTATAGGGAAAAACAAACTCTCTCCAGACTTCAGCTGAAGATTTGTTGAGACGTAAGAAGAATTTCAGAGCAGCTTATCGTTCGTCGCATGTCACCTGCATTTTGCTGAACATATATCAACTTGCACACCTCACAGTGTCAACAATGAAACTAGTAGGGCGTGTATTGTAAAGTTAAATTTGGGCGCAATAGATGATGATCATTTTTTAAGGATAGGGAAGGTTCAGCACCTGTAGACAGAAACAAGCATCAGTCTAAGGGTGGTCGTCGTCCTGACTGAGGTTCTCAAACGATGGTGACAACCTGTACGCCAGACGCAAGGCTACTGGAAGTACAGAATTTCCACTTCAAACTGGCAGTTCGACCATCTTTTGTTTTCGCGGTCGTTCTGTTTCAATGGCATGGGTCTCCAAACATGTTTTGGTGAGGTTAAGACATTGCACGCAGCCAATAAATATGAAAAGAACAAAATATTTTGATAAATTTCACAAATACTACAAGGGACTTTTTTAAAATAATGTTTAATGTCCGGTTTTACTACTGAGGCATCTCAGGCGGTGACATTCATGATAAATGACATGAAATTATATATTAAGGGGAAAAAGTTTAAAGGAAGGAAGGAAGTGCTCTAGGTCTAAGTTTTAGAGTACCAAGCCGGCATTTGTCATTTATGAGGACATAGGAAAACTGAGGGGGGTGGAGTCAAAGAGCACGGTCCTGGTAGAAATCGAACCCCAGACTTCCTATTCAATAACTCGGCCATCCGTGCCAGTTTGTAAAGGACATAAACCAGGCCATATGACAATATATTTTCGTAAAATTGTCCACAGATGATAATTCATAGCGTGGGCTTTGTCGGTCCTGGTGATGTAGTGGCAATCATACTTGCCTTCTAAACCCAATATCACGGGTTCAAATCCGGGCAGGACCGATGCAGTTTTTCTGGGTAAAAAATCTTAAGTGTGGCTTCCTTCGGAAGGGAAGTAAAGCCGTGGGTCCCGTGTCGTACATTTACGGCACGAAAAAGAACCTCAAGCCTGAAAGAAGAGGCCTCTGAGCAAAATTTGTCGACCGTTTCACGCCCTGAATGGAAAAGGTGGGGGGAGAAAGAAAGAAAAGAAAAAAAAAAAAAACCCCACGGGCTTTGTCCTTAAGGTGAAAATTCTCGGTGTGAGTATCCAAAATGTGACGTAAATGGGGAAAGGTACGTGCACAAACATTCACGCAGAGGTTGTGTTTTCTGCTATAAAACATCTTTCTAAAGATGATCCAAAATGAAAGTTCCCATTTCTCGATATGAGAGCAAGTGCCAAAATATTTATGTTGAGTAGAACATGTTGTATAACGATGAATGAACACAAGCAGTGAACTGTTAAAAATAAACAGGCGGCGATTCTCAATGTCTGAAATGTGTGAGAAAAAAAGAAAGACGGTAGGAACTTGAAAGGTACTTTATATTGAATGTTATACTCTAACATATAAGTGCGCAAATTATTAAATATATAATTATACAACTTTTGTGGCATATTTTCTCATTGCAGCCCTATCTGTTAAATTATATGGTGTGCATATCTATAAAACGATTAATTAAAAAAGGTATTATATGTATTATTTTTTCTTTTCAATTTTAATTTCATGAGGATAATTTTTCTCAAATGTTTAGTTTAAATTTTTAAAAGTAAAATATGAAGTATATCAAACAACAATTTAAAAGATGATAGGAAAAAGAAAGCATTAGGTTGGAATAACACAAGACGATGAGATAGTGCAACGTCTATTTAAAAAAAAAAATTATAGTACCATTTAAGTTACTTTCGCACGACTGTTTTATCTTGCTCTATACTTCAAGTAGCAATCAGGATGTAGTTTTGGAGAAACAAAAAATTAAAATACTCTTTCAGTAATGAAACACTTCCTTGAAAGATTGCATCTTTATCCTTCGCTATCCACGATAGATTTAGTAGAGCAAGATGAAGACCCATGTTACGGAAAGATCATCGCTGTAGATTCAAGAAGTTGGCAGCAGTGAAAACAATCCTAGAAGAAAAACTTCATGTCAGGAAGCTCTGCACCACCTCACAGATGAGGAGGGGGAAAATCACTTGCGGAATGACAGCAAAAAGTTGACTTTTTAATGGAGGAAGATCAACAAAACATATTTAACATCATAACAGGTGAAGAAAGCTGGACATATCTGTACGATCCCCCAACAAAAGTGAAACGAGCAAGATTCAAGTTTCACTTGAGCGACAAAAGATTGTCACCGTCAGATAGTACAGCCGCAATGTGCTGAGAACGACACTGAGGATTTCGTTTTTCTACACATGCCTCATCTTTGTCATTAAGCCAGTCTTTTGTTTACGTACGCTGTGGGCAGAACCCCCGAAGTCGGGTTGTATATTTTGCACATCTTTCATCCCCTTCCTCGCCGACATGGGCCGTCGAGGTTGCTAAGGAACGGTCCTCCCTTATTAAATTCTTATTTCCCAGGTTTTCCTCAGGACTCATCAATGGCAAATGTCGAGAGATGCCGTAAACTTAGGCCCTTCCCAAAATGCATCATTTCGTCTGGTTTCCTCAGTAGTAATTCTTTTTTCTCCTCTCACTCTTATTTCAGTCTTTTACGTTATTCTCTTTCCTTGTATTCAGTTGCTTACTTTCCTTTATTTCTTTTCCCAGCCCTACAATCTTCCTCTTCTTCCTTATGCTTTATTGTTTCTTCTCTTTCTCTCCTTCCGTTGTCTTCTCTTTTGCTTTATTACCTTCTCTATCTGTCATTTGCCACTGATTCTTTCATACATTCTCTTCTTATGCTCTTCCCTTTCAAAATTTCAGCTCCATTTTGCATTATCTTTCTCTCTTTTCAGTCTTTTTTCCTCTTCTCTTTCTCTCCCTTCTATTCCTTTATCTTTTGCCTTTGCTTATTTTTTCTATTCTTCTTTCCTAATATTTTCTCTGCTACATTTTCCTAATTTTTCCAGTTTCATTTCGTATCTCTACTTTTCCTTTATTCTCCCTCCTCTCACCTTTCTCTTTTTCTTAATTTTTTCTTCTTTTCCTTCTTTCCTCTGTTTTTTCTCTATTATTGTTCTTTGCTCTCTTCCCTTTCATATTCGTAGTTTATTTCTCTTTTCCCATTTTTACGTTCATTTCTCCCTTCTCTTCCTGATTTTCTTCTTATCTTTTTTATCTATCACCTTAACTTTATAGCATGGGCTTTTCTTCCTTCCTTCCACTATATTCGTTATTCTATTCTCCATGCCTCTTCTTTATCTTCTTCCTTTCTTCTCTTCTGTTTAGCTTCCTTATGTTTCCGTTCAATATACTTTTTCAGTTCTATCAAGCGCACTTTAATATGTTTATTTATTTTCTTAACTACAAACTTTTATAGTAATATATTTGGTTGAAAGTGTTTTACCCCACTTAGTTATGTAAGTTGTTTAGCACAAAATTTAAATTTTACAATAACATTATTTAAATATAAACGATTTCATCTAATATTTAAAATATTAATTGAAAAAAGAACATTTATATTATTACAGTGCCCATCTAATTGGAAAATTAAACAAAACAACAACACTGTTGTTTGTAAAGTAGTGTTCTATTTTTAGACAAAGTTAACATAAATTATTCTTTTTCACAGTTTTTAAATACGGCCATTTTCCGGGGCAAATATTGCAAGGTTCGGTTTACTTATAGCAACATGGTGCACCTGCTTTTTGCGATTTTGTCAGTTGTATCGGTAGAAGACGGAAAGGGAGACCGAGAACGAGGTGGGCAGACTCCTTCAGGAAAGCAGTCAGGACACACTGGTCAGAGCTGCAGCAAGTAGAGAACAACCGAAAGTGATACCAAACTCAGCACGTGAACCTTCTAGTCAAACTTGTAAAATAAGAAACATCATAGACTTAGGGACAATATGAGCCCCGCTTGCATCCCTAGCCCTGGATGGGATATAAGTGACTTCATTCATTCTGCTCCTGAAAAAAGTGTCAAGATCTATGCCATGTGGAGAGTGCACTTCTCCAATGCACACAATTTACAAGGCATGGATGAGTTGTACTACAAAGTTCTAAAAGCGTTACTCTTTAAAACACCCTCGTCCTCTTGAGTTATTTTTGGACGGATAGTACAGAAGTCACGCACAAACCAGCAAGGCTAGAGATCTCGTGGAGAAAGGAAACGCACTGCACTCCAGATTCGGTAAAGCGAGCAAATAAAAGCGGAAGGAGGATATTAGGAAATGTTTCTCTTTGACTGGCAAAAAGGTTCTTTCAGAACTTCAGCTAGCGTTCACTGACCTCTGCGACACGTAACAGAATGTGTGCACTACGAAGTGCCGTCCATAAGTTCAGGGATTGACTTCTCTTTATTTCTATCACTGCATAAACATTTCAAAAGAACAATAAATACAAAGTTTTGCCTGCAAAATACCAGGAAAAGTTTTTATAAAAGTAAGTATAAATCTCCACCCTCGGAGGTCAGATTTTAGTGTTGAAAACGTTTGATAACCGCTAGATGGAAGCCACGTATGTTTCCAGTCACAGTTGCGTTGCTCTTTTTACAGTCCCAAAAAAGTAACGACATGATCTTCGTCGGACGCTTCACACTTTTCCCCCACTGTAATGATTCATTTTAAAACAGATCTTATTTTCGTTTACTGCGACGATCAATTTCAATATTACCCTTTCAATATCTAAGCAAATGCTCACAAACTTCTAACAACATTCCACGCGCACTTGCGTTTGAACTGCTGAAAGAATTTGGGGCACCATATTGTGCTAAACTTGCGAAACCCCTTGCAGCTTATTATTATTATTATTATGATTATTATTATTATTATTATTATTATTATTATTATTATTATTATTATTAAACACCTGACACTCGGAACTCCCTACTCCTTGTGTCAACATATCGACGGTCCACCTCAAGAGGGCTCTCTCTGCCCAAACGAAATAACTTTGATCACTTCTTCACAGAGGAACACGAAGGGAAACTTACCCATACACATTGTCAAAGTTTTGTAAATCCATTTTAGTTAAAATGCAACATGTCTGACGTGGCCGAAAAGGAAATGCTGAAACATGGCCTTCTATGTTAGCCGAAGATCGCACCTTCTATATCTGTAAATATTATGGAGGTTTAATGCTAGACCTTGACAATGCAGCGTAACATCCGTTGAAGGTACCAAGGCTGGAGAATTCAACTTTTATTAACAAATAGAAATCAGTGCTAGAGGAAGCATTAAGAAAGGGCAAACACACTACAGACCAGTATTATTACTAACAACTATCTGCAAAGTATTTGAAAAACCAATGTTCCCATTTATATTAAAATAATATTTTAACAAGAGAACAGGAAACCATGCTACTTTCAAGTTAACTAATAAAGTTCTCAAATCCGGTTAATATACTGGGAGTATTCTGTGATTTATCAAAAAAATTTACTTCTAAATCATAACACACTCTTGTCAAAATTATCCTATTATGGGAAAAGGTTATCAAAGTTGTAATTAACTAATTCTTCACATAATTACAACGTGTCAGTAGTAAAGCAAGGTGTTCCTCAAGGCTCTATTTTGGGCATGTTACTACATATCAACGATCTCCCTCAGAATAAATAAACATACTTATTCAGACACCATTAGAGAACACATTTATACACTAAATAACTGATTTGACAGTAACAAAGTTCATATACATTTTGAAAAGTAAATACATTTATTATCTAGTAACATAACATTTCTTGCTTTTATAATTGATCATAATATAAATTGAAAATGACATATTGATTACATCTTACCCAAGCGGAGCTCTGTATGTTTTGCATTCAGGCCATTAGTTTGTTTGATAAATAAGAGCTTCCTAAAACAGTACATTATACTTACTTCATTCCTCAGTGCCTTATGGAAATTCAATAAATGGCAAAAAAAAATATTTCTTATACAAAAAAGAGTATTAAGAATAATTACATGGGCAATTCTTTCTTTCTTTTTATTTGGTTTATTTACGGACGCTCTTTAACATCTCAGGTCATCAGTGTCCCATTCAATGCAGGGCATGAAACAGCCGACAAATTTTGCTCAGAGGCCTCTTCTTTCAGGTTTGAGGTTCTTTTACATGTCATAAATCTACGATATGGGACCCATGGCTTTACTTCCCTTCCGAAGGAAGCCATAGTTAGAATCCATGGATGGATTCTAACCGGGATCGAACCCGCGATTTTGGGTTTAGTTATCACTAGACCACCAGGACCGATAGGCAGGGGCAAAACGATCAACTCATTGTGAACCACTATTTAAAACATTTGGAACTTTACCATTAGCTTCTGAGTACATTCTAGCTGTACTTTTATTTGTAGTAGACAATTCAGAAGTATTCATAACAATTGAGATATACACAACAAATAACCAGACAAGACCAAGTAACAAGTTGCACGTACTCCAAAAAGACGTTACCTGCAGGTGTATTGTATTATTTAACTCATTTTCATCATCTATAAAAGAACTGTATGCAAATAAGTTCAGGTTAGCATTAGAAAGTTACCTTATCACTCACACTTTCTCTACAGAGAAGGATTTTATACAACGAATAAATAAATGCACTAATTTTTCTCTACTGAATTAATTTAGTTTCAAAATATACTAATGTAAATAGTTTAAGTTACCATCAATGTTTTCCTAATCTGACAAACTCTACACCAGATGAACTGTGTGACAATTTCATCACATGTATGTAATTTGTGACGAAATGTACATCCTGCACTTAGACTAATTCTTTAAGAGTTGGCTAAACACAGATTGAAGGGATACGGGAAGTTGGGGAGGGGACGCACCTAGTCTCCAATCGTCGAAGAGAAATAGTCCGTTTATAATTAATCTATATAGCTTCCATTACGTGAAAACAGAAAACATGCGTCGATTCTAGAGCAGTGATCTCAGGATATTAAAGTGATCAGAAATACTCGCATTTGCCTACCTAACGAACTACAAACACCCGACATTTTCATTTTACTGCTTTTTGTTCCAATTGTGTGTTACCTTACAAAAAGATGAATGCTTTTATTATAATTACTCATGAATACAGTTTGAAACATTTTATCCTATCTTAATTCTAAAGAACGAACGCTCTATGGAGTTTGCGGATGGTGTTTAAACACGAGAGAAAGCCAACTTTTTGGTGCACTTTACTCGTATTGCCTCCAAGTGGTCGCGCACTTCGTCAGTAGAATGGACGGCCTCGTAAAGTACCAGGCCGCTCTAATGCCTCCTGTTTTTATTCAGGAGATTTCAGCTACAGGCTGTCATTTTTCCAAACAGTCACCACCATTCGTTATGCACGTTTGCCAACCATGAACCAGCTGAGACTAACCACTCCCTTACAGCATCCGAGTCTTGAAAATGTTCGCCACATGGTCGTCTTCGGTGTCGATGCTCATCAGAAAATTGTCACCTCCATTTGCGATAGCCAAGTTTCCAAGGCATTACAGCCGACACAATTCTTTGGTGCAAGGGATGAGTTGATCAGGACGCTCTTCATTGTGAGAGGTGAGAGCTGTGCAGAGTTTTCATCACCGTTAAAATCCGCACCCATCGCCTCACATTGCTCACGTCTCTATAACCTTTAGCAAGAGTTGATGATTTCAATCAGCGCAATTTCTTCAGCAGTGAGGAATTCAACCACACATCTCTGTTTTATACGCGCGTCCATATCAGACTCCATTTTGTAACACTCCTCTGCTGGCGCCAACTACCGCAGAACAAGGGAATCACCTTCAAATGAAAGAGAAAGGTTCAAGCATTAGCACTACACCAACGATATCTGGACATCCAAAGTCAACACAAAAAAATAGTAGGCTTTAGTTTCGGAACGACCCTCGTATATTTGAGTCGCCCAAAGAGATGACAGTCGGAAGGGGCTGTGGGCAGAGTCTTCCAGCTGCTCGAAAATCCAAATGGTTATTGGTTTCAACGGTCTGGCCGAACGTGTGTTATCATGAAACAACAAGTAAATCTCTGTATCTTGATTGTACTCTTCCATAATGCGTTTTATTCAGTTCCATCACCTGAATCCGGTATGGATTTGAAAATTTGTGACGAAAACCAAATATACCTTATTCCTTGAGAAAGAGAAATGTGCCCAATAAGACCTAAAATTGTGTTAAAATATGCTCATTCGCGCACAAATGACCAAATATACTCTAACCAGGCACACTCATTTAACTAGATTTTTATCACAAAGAAGCATATCATCAAATAAAATATTAATTTTAATACGATTTCCAGCCCCAGCAACTATACACTCTATCAGTTAAAATATATAAATAAAACAAAACTTCCGAATTGAACGCCAAAGTGCCCGAAAAAGTACAAATATATAAATACCTCACTAACTGTTTCTAGCACTGAACGAGCCGCCACTGAAGCAGAAGATTGATTCCAGAAGACTCCAGAGTGATTCCCGCATCAGCACCTTCTCCCTCTTCTATCTAATGGAACTGGTATCAGGTATAAGACCTCTAATGCGTGTTTTTCCTCCATTACCCCGAGCTGATACAGATCTAATCACTGCCACGGGTCCCATATATCCGCTTCGTTAGATTCTGGTACATAATGTGAGATTGGAATTCTCGCAAGGGGAAGGGTTAAAGGAGAAGGGAACAGGGTGGCATGATAGGAAATGAAACAGAAAGAGACGGGGCCGAATAATGTCAGAAAAAAGAGAGAAATATAAAAGTGCGGGAATGAAACGGAAAAGAAAAGAAAACTAAAAATAAATAAATACTAAACAACTTTCGAAACTGAACGCAAAATAAACCAGCATTCCCCTACCTGAGAAATGGACTCACTCCGCTTCTAAAGAGGTCAAGCGTACATTTGTACATCTGTGCAGCGGCCTGTAACAGATTATCATGCTATTAACCGGCTTCTGCTCTTCTCTGTTTTATGAATGTGTGGTCAGGGCCTCTACGAATCGATTTCCACTCTGCAAACCACATTCATTATCAGAAGCGTAAGAAATATCCGATTATCGGTCATTTGGGTCGATGCACAAGTAATGCCAATTATTTATCTTCCAAAAATATGTTAACAAGGGAAATGTAAATATTTCTGATGTGCTAATGTATCCTAAACATTTACTGTGACGCCAAATGGTGTAACATCAAAATCCAATACCAGAGGTGTTCAATAGAGGATTGTAATAATTCTTTTAAAAGCTTAAATTCAATTTACATGTTTTATTAGCTTCATAGAAATATACACGTAGTATTAGTTTCATTGTGTTCACTTGCAAGTTGAGACATGTTCAGTTCCGATACAGTAAAATGGAGGTGACACATTCTGCTTTCATCTCAACAAATCCTCAGCTGAGGCTGTTCTTCACTCGAAGATGATTTAAATTGGAGATTTAAAAAGAGGGGGGGATCCGGTGCTCCTGTTTGCCTTGTGAGAGAGGATCATCCAAGAACACTTTCAGAAAATGTCAAAGTGTATGTGTGAATGTTCAGAATTTCTTAAAGTGTTCTCGACCCCCGAAACAAGGGAAGACTTTCTATTTTCATCTTGCTTATTGTCTCCATCTTTAAATATTTTGAACCAACTCGGCACCTATCACCTCCATTTTGCTAAACATGTATCAACTTACACCGGAAGCGACAACAATGAAACATTAAGCTAACAAAATGTAAAAAAGTATGACAATCTTTATCGTCAAATAATTGTGTATTTTTTTCAACAAGACGCTGGCACAACTTTTCGATGAGGGGTAATTAGTAAGCATTATTGATGATGAATCCTATATCCGCCAGCATAACGTGAACTACATCGAGTTCTTTAAAGAGGTGTCTAAAACCTTGAAAACCTTTTCAAATGGTTTAAGGAAACTGCCGTATGTCACTCTACCATACAAGCAGACGGCAAGAAACGCCGAAAGCTCATTGTATATCAAGGCATGGCACATATTATTACAACATTTTAGCATTCTTCTTGAGTTCTTGAACAATAACTAGCTGTGTCACATCTGTTTTAATAGCCTCTACTCTAAAAGTTTGGTCATGAAGAATGTCCGTCATACAGAAACTGAGCAAATCCTTCACCTAGTAGGAAGGCCTTATTAATTAATGAAATGAAATAAGTCATGGCATTACTGTGTGGTATTAGGGCATCAAAATTAGAATTATTGCAATCTGTAAATATTACGAAAGAGAAACCGCCTTTTTATTATTATTATTATTATTATTATTATTATTATTATTATTATTACAGTCGGTCCTGGTGGTGTAGTGGTTACCATACTTGCTTCCTACACCTAAGATCGCGGGTTCGAACCCGGCCAGGACCGATGGATTTTTTCGGGCGTAAAAATCCTAAGTATGGCTTCCTTCGGAAGGGAAATAAAGCCGTGGGTCCCGTATCGTACATTTACAGCACGAAAAAGAACCTCAAGCATGAAATAGAGGCCTCTGAGCAAAATTTGTCGGCCGTTTCATGCCCCGAGTTGAATGGGACGCTGAGATGTTAAAGAGCGCCCATAAATAAATAAATCAATGTAAATAAATTAATATTACAGAGATGAAACTACAAAAATATAATAATATTAATAATAGTATAATATTAATTAAATGAAATACATTGATACTATTGATAGTCAAGATTAGCTGTATGGGTATTTTAAACATTTTAAAATGTAACCATGTTTATGAACTTAACAATTGATATAATCTTTACATTAAATAAAACAGAGAAATAACAGAAAGTTTCGAATTGCACTTAAGATGAAGATGTTCACATGTTTCAATAAAACAAAAACAAAAACAATTACAATGTACGAAGCAAATATATATACAATCGAAAGTTAAATCGATTTTCATTAGCTATGAAATTTAATTTAAATGTTACTGTAGTAAATACATGTAACACAAACGTTTTCTGAATGTTATTACAAAGGGCTCATAATTACAAATATTCTCCTAACACACATATTAGAGTAATATTTCACATTTGCTATCTTCACTACAATGTTTTTATTATATATAAAAACATATGTATAGTTTATATGCAGAATTAATTTGTCGTTTTAATTTAAAACAATATAGAGAAAATTAAACGCAAGAGCGCTTTTTAAATTTCGATTTTCAAGTATACCCTGCTTCTAATGGTGCAATTTCCCTAGTTTTCGAAAACTATTTTTCTAATTTTATTTAAATGGTACATACTGCGTTTTGTTGTGAAGAAACATCGCTGCTGCTAGAGCGATTTTTTAAATTTTAGTTTTCAGGTAAACTCCCACTCCCCGATTTTCAGAAACTACTTTTCTAATTTTGTTTAAATGGTATAAATGGAATTTTGATGGGAAAAAAACAAATATTGGTTCCCCTAGAGTAATTTTTAAGTTCTGGGTTTCGGGTAAATGTCGATTGCCCTGATTTTCAAGAACTATTTTTATTCGTTTATTTTTAATGAAATATACCAAGTTTCATTGAGAAAAAACAAACATTTTGGCCGCTTGAGCGATTTTTAATTTTTAAAAACATTTTTCCCCGCTTCCCACCCCCCAATGTTCCAATTTTACTGGTTAACAAACTCGACGAATCGTTTGTTAATATATGCCGAGTTTCGTTGAGATAAAAAAAAAAAAAAAAAATGCGACAGCTAATGTACACATATAATTATTTTTCATTGTCATTTGCGGTGCCTGGTAGGTAGGATCGATGGAGGTTTGAAGAAATTTGTCAAAAATAGTTTCTTGGGTACAACCGCAATAGCTTACATTCCTTCACTAAATCGCCACAAAAGAAATCTGGCGAATCTGCCTGTGAGATGTAGCTCATCTTGGTAGTAATTAACTTCATTCGTAAGAAAAAATGCTGGTCATGGAGGAATGTTCCAGACCATGGGAATTGAATACAAGAACCTTCCCCTAAACAAAGAACATCATATAATTGTAAGTTTTCAGACATTTCGATATACTACAGGAAAAATGTTGGAACTTTCTAAACTCTAACGGTCCATACATCTCCAAGGTAAATGTTTCAGAGTACCTGCTGTGGCTTTGCGAGGGCAGAATTGTTTACACTGCTTCGCTAAAGCAGGCAAGGTATTTGAATGATGGAAGAGCGCACGAAGTTGAAGGTGGAGCAAAGAGAAAAGAAAGAGAGGGAGAAAAAATGGAGGAAGGGATGATCTTGGTATAAAACTCACTAGGGAGTGCTGCAGGTTTCGTCTTGTATGTAAGATAAATCGTGTTTCAAAACATCGGCTAAGGGTTTTCCACTTGCTCGTCAAGGGCAAGTAGAAATGGATTCGCAGAGCACGAGAAAAGTTTATTTTGTGCCCATTCTCAGCAAAGATCATTAGAAGATTAAAGCCAAGGAAACCTGCAAATCTTATGGAAAAAAAAAAAGTATAATGTTCGTGGTACCAACTATTCCCAAAATAAAGAAACATTAATATATTTCTGTAGTTTGTATTTCCAAAACGTTCTGTCTTGCCTGAAGATAAAGATGATATGGTTCAGTTCAAAGATGAAATCTGTTATCAAAACAGAAACGTAATTCTTCAGGAAGTTCTGGCTTAAGTTTAAAAATTAAGCTCATTTTATTACAAATAATTTCGGCTGTACTCTGAAAACACGTAACACAGTTAAATAGCCTTTTAGCATTTCGGATATTCTAAAATTAGTGAACAATATGTACCTCCAATTAAATCATGAAAACTTTATAACTACATAAGGACAAATTCCGTGATCATTATAAGCCTAAAGCGAAAAAAGAACGACGTTAGAGTTAAACCTCTATCAGCTGCACCGTATGTCCATAAGTAATTGCGACACACATTTCTTGTCAATGAGAAATAAGTTCGTAGCTGTTTAATATTTTGATTTTCTTGCGAATCTTCTCTGAAAGAATCAGCTTCCGCATACACGAGCGACATTCAGAAAGTTTTGCATGTGTCACGTTAAAGTCCACGCTAAGAACCGAATTCCAAAACTTCAAAGTATCTGCATCTCTCTCCACACACATACAGTTGTATCCACTTGTAAAAAGCACTGACTGAGACATTGTCAACAGAGCTGAATGTATAACTTGAGTACGGTCCTGCACTCGTTTAAAAGATTTCCTAGCAATGCAAGATTTCACCCGAGGAAACAACCGGAAGTCGCACGGTGCAAGGCCAGAGCTGTAGGGTGGATGATCAAACAATTGCACTTTGGTGACTTCCAGTTTCCCCAAAAAATTTGCAGCTGTTCTGTAAGGAGACACATTGTCATACAAAAGTAACAGCCTTGAAGTTCCTGTTTTGGACGCCGTTGCCTTAGCTCTTCAAATAAAGAATCCAAAATATGAGTGTCATAGTATTCTCCATTTATTGTCATTTCTTCTGGCATACAGTCAACCCCTAATGAGCCTTCATAGTTGAAGAAAACAGAGAACCTTCGCTTCAGAGAACGAAAATCTTGTCGAAAAACAAACAACTGGTTTTGGGTCATTCTCATTTACCCTCACGCAGTTCTGAGCGTTATTTGGGGCGGGGAGTATAGAAATAAAAACAATTTTCATTACCAGTGCACATATTTGTTAAACGTTTAGGACCATTTGATGTAAACGTGCTCAGCAGTTTCCTTGTACATTCCTTTCTCCTCCTCTCTTCGTTGGTTAGGGAACGTGGAACCCATTTTGCACAGATTTTTCCCAGCTTTTAATGTTTATGAAGTATACTGCCATGCTGCCATTACTGATACCGACCTCTATACTTAGAATTTCAATATAATATGTCTATTTTCCTCCACCAAGTTCCTCACTCTTTGAATTGTTCTCTCGTTCTCTCGTTCACACCGAGGCCGGCCAAACCGAGGGATGTCTTTTAAAGTCTTTCGCCCTTCTTTAAATGATCGCATCCATCTTGCAATGGTATCAAATGAACACACTTGATCACCATGAACAAGTACCAAGTTTCGCTCTTTAACCGATTTATCGCGTATGAAAATGTAGAATGTAAAGTTTCCTTTAGAAATATGTATTCATGATTTTTCACTAGTTATTTAAACCGGACTGAACTCAACAGACTGTACGACAGTGACTATATAAGTTAAAACTTGTGCACTTATGCATATTGTGATATTTTACTGTTCATTTTTGCAAGCTGCATTAGTTACATTTTGTATACATAATTATCCAATGGATAGACTGGTTGTCCCTCGTAAAAACCGTTGTTCAAGTTTACATTTAGTAGTGGCGTAACTAACGATGAAACGTTAGTAGCACACAATGAAAGCATTAAGCAACACATAAAAGCCTCCCCTAAATTAACTACAAGCTGGTACCTGCAAATAAATTATATGTCTTTATTATTATTGTTATTATTATTATTATTATTATTATTATTATTTTCAAGGGTACTTTAACATATTAGGTCATTAACACCCAATTGAATTAAAGAGTGAAACGGTTAATAAAAGATGCTTAGAAGCCTCTTTCTTTAAGGCTTGAGGTTCTTACATGCCGTAAATTTACGACAGAGGACCAACGGCTTTAATTCCCTTCCGAACGAAGTCAAACTTACGATGTTTACGCCTGAAAAATTAATCCACCATGGCCAATGTGAACTCAAGACCTTGGGTCTATGAGGCCAAGTATGGTTTATTGATGACTGACTTTTCAGTACTAGGCCGGCCCATAAATCAAATAAACTATATATTAGACTTCAAAGTTTTCTTCATCATGGAATGCCTAGCATTTACCTCAAAGTATAAAATCCTAAATTTACATTCTATATATTCTTTAAAGTTGTTCATCACAGATATTTACACATTTAACTATAAAAACAAATACATTTTTTTCAATATTAGACCTTTTTGTTGTGTATTTTTACACAATAGTAATCTATACAATCAGGTAAGTAGAGCGCGATTGCGTATTAGGAGATGCCGTATAATGCACACGCAGATAATTTGAGAGAAGCTTTGTCAGCGAGTGGTATATGTCCCTTCTTGAACTACCCTTATTGCAGATTGCTGCATTACAGACATTTTGTACCGACCCTTCAGTGGTATGCATTCCTGCGATAAATATCAGCCCAAGGAGGGATTGGAGGTAGGGGTGTTGTCTCAAAAGCTTTTTGGTGGCTGACGTTCAAGGGTTTAATTTAATGGTGACTTTCGGGGGAGGGCATTATTTTGTTCGATGGCTAAAATTTGCTGATTATCAAGGTGAGGTAGGAAATTTTGTTGCTCGATAGGAGTTAAAAACTATACAACACGGATAACGAGGCCATGGACTCCAGATATGAGGACACCGTAAAGTTCACGAAGATGATGAGAGATTCTGGCTACCGTGTGAATGAGATGTTGTTTATGTGAGTTTAATGCTATGATTAAGGCTGATGGGGCTCTGGCGGCATTTGTCAAATGTTTTCCTTCCCCGAATTTCTCAAACCACGAGATGCCTTCTTTGGCGGACGTACAAATTTACGAATACCTACTGCGAGGCTAATGGTGATATGAAAATATTTTATTACGACGTATACAGTTTGTACCCGTTTGTCAACAAGATCAAAGCCTACCCAGTGGGATATCCTAAACTCCATATAGATACTTTTACAAATTGGAAGATGTAGACGGCGGTGTTTTGAAATTTAAATTCTTTCTTCCAGAAAGATTGTACCTTCCGTCCTGCCAGCATATTAACGGAAAACTTATGTTTTCACCGTGCCGCGCATGCGCAGAGATGGAGAATGAGACATATACAGAGGATGAAAGGTCATCCTGGGTCATTAAGTAGGTCTATTAGGTTCGAATAACCTTTCACAATCTCACCTGTAATGAAGCTACCCCAAGTCGGTAACGGTAGCACATGAGCTGGCTTTGAATGTCAGTAGCGCAGCAACCAATAATGAGGATAGCTCAAAAAGGGATATACATAACTTGCGTCTGAGTTACTCGGTAATTACGAGGAACAAGTCATGGGAACTTTTTTTTTCTCTCGAGCATGGGGCAAGAAACATTTAATATATAAGATTGAAAGTGTATGGAACATACTTTCGAATGAGGCCAAGAGTTGGTGTATATAAGCAGAGCTGGATGTCTCAGTACGCCCCGAAGTTCAGTTGGTGAGAGATAGTGGTCACGACGAGTGAATTTCTTCCTGATATCTCGCCAGATGTGGCGTGTTTCTAGCGAGTCCACTTCTGTACCCTACTCAATTGATATAGCACCCAGTTTGCGCACATTTCAAGTCCTCTCGTAAAATGCGGTTTTTGCCGTAATTCCTATTTGTTCCTCTAAATCCACAAGTGTGCAGGCCCATCATCCCGTCAGCACTGTTTCACCACCGTCATCCGCAAGTCCTTGTCTGCGGACACACTGAGCGGCAGTTCGGCATACTACATTCTACACCGTTTGAAGGCCTCTCTCCACCTCGCACTGTTTTAGACAAAGCACGCGCACCCAGTATTGAACATAGCTCTATATGGCAATCCTGCCGCGGAGACGTGAAATTTTCACATACACACTTGTTCACTCTTCGTGACCACTGTCGCTACTAACTGAACTTCGGGAAGTACTGAGACACGCAGTTCTGCTCACATTAACCATTTGGTGGCCTCACTCGAAAGTACATTTCATATACTTTTAATCGTATATCTTAGATTTTTCGTCCTATCCCTTATTCACGAGAGAGAAAAAAATTACCATGACTTATGACTTATCGCTCCAACAACAGTGTTGAAGAATGGGTTTTTATGTACAGTACATTTGTGAAAATGGATTCTTGCAGAGGATTGGTAATGCAAAATCGCCTTTCAT
Organism: Metallyticus violacea; assembly: GCA_030762175.1. Taxonomy (NCBI): domain Eukaryota; kingdom Metazoa; phylum Arthropoda; class Insecta; order Mantodea; family Metallyticidae; genus Metallyticus; species Metallyticus violacea. Next base: position 2,253,334 of record CM060844.1, read on the forward strand.
CATTTACAAATGGAGAAGCTGTTCGCCAAATTGCTAAAATTGAATAACTTCCACACCAAGCTTCTGCATAGATATTTTGTCTTCTTAGCATAGTGCGTGGAAGCATTATCCATAAGCAGCACTTGATGCGGTTTTATTAGTCCTTTTTCTTGAACTGTGGCCTATAGCATTGAATGTTACATTCCTGGCAAGCAGTTGATAGTACACAACATTTCTTCCCCCTCTCCCACTTGATGTATAACATTATCTTCTAATATGTAGTTGAGCTCTTTTGAAGTTGATACAAAGACACGATTCCTGGACAGGCATGATTGATTATTGCTGTTCATTAGCTAATCGATTACGAGAAGGCAAAGAAACACAAATGAACAACCGCTGTCTTCGCTTAAAGCGTGCGGTATCTACACACCTTGGCATGGTCACAGTTTATCCTATCAGTCAAAATGCTTAAACGGTCTTCATCAAAGTCTGAAAGTGAAGAATCACTTATGTCCAAATGGTCCTCTTTAAAACGACAATCCCAATTTCTTGCACACATCTGTGCTGCTTGTTAAATCCAAACGGAAAATGTTGGTTCTTTAATATTAGCACTCCATTTTCCCTTATCCCTCTCTTTCTTCAAAACTCACACACACACACACACACACACATATATATATATATATATATATAGCTATATTGTACTTAAACTAAAATATGAGTGCGATACACACCGGACTTGGGTCCCCAGGTTTCGACGAGGACACAGGGTTCGTCGCCGGGATCGCGACAACACTCAATCACGTCCTTGCAGGTGGTGTCGGGGGTCACGGGCACATCTGTGACGTCATCATCCTCTCCCCCTCCATACACCCTTACGATAGTCTGCAAAACACAACAAACAATAGCGAATGAAACTCACATATGAAAGCGAGTTGTCTTCCTGTGGCACCAGAGACATTAAACAATTTATTTTTCGATTTACGTTTTACTTTTTCAGTTCCAATTAAAAAGAAGTTACCAACTTGGCAACAGTAATGATTTGCAATATAGTGAAGAAAACGGCTAACAGCCAACCTAAGCGCCCAAAATATATCTAAAACTCGTCAAACCCCCCAAAATCATTAAACTAATTTCTCATTGTATGAATAGGGCCAAAAAGAACGGTGAACTGAATTTATTTACATTTTATGAATAATAAATTATCGGATATATAAACGAGGTTGTCATTTGGTAAGTTACAAATTGATGTGGGCATTCAAGCATGTTTGAATGAGGCTATTGCCACTAAATGACAGCATAAGTTCGGTCGCAATCGGTGACGTTCGACACTAGACAATCGATGTTCACAATAGCAAAACTGCAATAGCATGATGGCGGCGTCTCTGAGTAAGTGTGCAGTTTTCGAGCAGCGCTCCATTGTGCGATTTTTGAGGGCAAAAAATATTGAAATGTTTCCTATCTAAGGTGAAAAGTTTCTTTAACTGATTTATTTATGGACGCTCTTTAACATCTCAGGTCATCAGGGTCCCATTCTATTCATGGCGTGAAACGGCCGACAAATTTTGCTCAGATGCCTCTTTTTTCAGGCTTGAGGTTCTTTTTCGTGCCGTAAATGTACGACACGGGATGTACGGTGAGAAGTGCCTGTCACGTCAAGCTGTTAACAATTGGATGCGGCCATCGCGTCAGTCGGCCACAGAGCGAATTTGCAACGAGCTGAACACGTAATCCGAGCAGACTGAAGGGTGGCTATAGACAGGTACTATAGGCGAAGCTACTGGTTGTTCACATGGCATGGCGTACTTCATAATGCATGTATGACAAGGTGCAAAGAGTGCGTCTCTCATTCTCTATCACGATATCCTTGTGGTTTCACCATTGTGAGTCCGAAAAAAAGAAAGAAATCATCTAAGTGACGCTCACTGCATTACAGTTACAAGTGCACGGAAGTGAACGGGACTACTGGCTAAAAACGTGTTGCGCACCCTCATACTGCCAAGAAGACACATGATATGCTGCAAAATTTCCTGTGTGCTCCAAAAGACTTCGCTCTCTCAAACGCCATCTTAATGACGATGAAGCTGTAGAAAGGAAAGTCACGACAGCAGCCCAAAGAATTTTATGCTGCTGGTTTCGGGGGTTTATGAAACAACAGAGTAAGTGCATCAATGTACAGGGAGGTTGTGTTGAGAAATACATACTTTAGCATTATTAACGACTTACTGACATAAATTATATGGATGAGTGTTGTGTATGTAAGCAAGACGGCGAGTGTAAGAGCACGGTTGGTGGAGAGAGCAAACGAGAACAAGCGATAGATTGTTGAAATATATCCATAGTGTATTTCAAACACTATAAGAAGTCAGTGACTGTTACAAACCCACAATCGCAATCAGCAGGGTTGCCATAATTGTGGGAAATTTCTCTCCAAGAAATCAGAAACCGAGGAAATTAAATCACTAATTCAGAACAAAGCAGTATGAGGGAGAATAATCTTTGCATATTTATTGATGAATGAGACATAACAACATTAAGTCAACACACACACATTGCTTATTATGAGATATTAGAAATCGCCTCATATTTACATGTAGCAGTACCTTCCTTCCTTTAATGAATCAAAGAATTCCCTACATGACAACAGAAAGTTTAATGTTCCGAAAATTTTTAATATTATTGATTCTATTTTAATTAGCTTAGGAGTCCACGTTTATCTTACAAGAAAATATCATTTCTGCATCAGCAAAAGGTGAAATGTATGCTATTATCTTTTGAAGTTTTATAAATTTACGAAGAATGCTCAAGTTGCAATTTTCAATAGCTTATTGCGTAATATACATATAGTTCATTATATCACTTCCAGATCCCGCCTGTGAGGGGTGTTACAAGTTGAGACATGTTCAGTTCCGCCTGCAGCAAAATGGAGGTGACACGTAACAAATAATATGCCCTATAGTGCAGCAGCTGGAAGATGGTTCAATATCAAAGGAAGGTGAACCCAGCTCTAACAGAAGAAAGCGTCAACACTTCTGCTGTTATTGTGAGAGGACCGTTGAATAATATTAAGAACACTTTCAGATATTCTAAAATTTTCACTAAATGTTTATAACTTAAAAGTTACATATAAGACATAAGCATTTCCATAATCTGGAACACACACACAATGCAAGTGTTTCCTTCTGTTGAAAAAGTTATGTTTACCTCATTTTCCGATATTCAAGGAATACTTTACCACACAACTGTAACTGGACTATACTAAAGAGATGTCCGGAAAACTCTGCAAGACCAAATGACACATTTCCAAAAGTCAACAAGTTGCATGCCGGAACACAATAATGGACGACTGCAGGTTGCAAATGTTATTACTGAATTTCACAAAAATTCCTCACCCTCCCTATGGTCCAGATTTAGTCCCGCGTATGATTTTTTTCATTTTTCCCAAATTGAAGAAACATTTTTGTGGAAGGCATTTTCCATCACCAGACGCAGTGATGAATGCTGCGGTGACGATTCTGAAGGACCTTCCAGCATGCCATTGAAGACTGGCAGAAAAACTGACCGGTGCATTGGTCTCCCGTGATGTTGCAGAGGGCGCCGCTACGTTGCTCCACTAGAGATAATGATGATGGTTCTTAAACGTACGTAGTGTGTTGAGATGAATGAAAACGAGCTGGGGGCATTCAGGGTAGGGAAAACTCCGAAAAAAAATCATAACAAAACAATTTGATCTGATCGGGAATAGAACCCAAACCACTAGAATAACAGTCGCAAATGCTACCACTAGACCACAGAGGTTGTCAAGTTCGTAATATTCACAGTGTAATTGGAATATTTTTTGGTTTAGAATTATTTGTCAATTTCAAAAATTAACTCATAATTTTATACTTTTTCAGACAATTATGTGACAGTTTATAAAATAATACGGGTATTTATACATGTTTCTAATATTACTTTACTGACTAGGCTATTTTGAGAAATAAGCTATGAATTTCCATTACTGACAAACCGACCTCAACTATGGGATTAACGTTTTAAACGAGCTATGTCCTTGAAGGTGATAACACAATGCCCCGTCAGAGCTGTGCCGTGCAGTTACTAAACCCTAATTAATTACCTCACTTTCACTAGCAACCCTGCACTCTGCAGTTACTGCATCATGTCAAATTAATACCACGCTGCAGATACATACGTGTTTTTCTTTTTATCCGCTGCTAATACGACTGTTATGTGCGCGTGTTTAACGTCCCCAATCGAGGTAAAATGATGGATCAAAACATGATAATTAATGATGAAATATTTCCAGTGGTATAGCCCCGTTACCTAGTTTTAAGTCCAAAACCAAGTAAGCCGCTTGTTTATACTGCATTTCCACGAGCTCATATCGATAAATTATCACCCCTTCATCGCTAGATTAGTGGTCAGTGGCGGCTAGTGAAAAATGATTTCCATAACAGTTTTTTGCACTTATTAAAAAAACATCCTCCCTTCAACAGCCTGCACTTAGAGTATGACTATGGAAAAATCAACTGATATGTGACCTACCTTTATTAACATTGCTATTAATACCAGAAGTGATCATGAATTAGAACAACGAATATGGATAAAGCAGCTGATACATGACCACCCTTTATTAACATAATATTAATACTAGAGGTGATCATGACCTAGAACAACGAATATGGATAAATCAGCTGATACATGACCATCCTTTATTAAAAGTAATATTAATATTAGAGGTGATCATTACTTAGAATAACGAACATGGATAAATCAGATGATACATGACCATCCTTTATTAAAAGTAATATTAATATTAGAGGTGATCATTACTTAGAATAACGAATATGGATAAATCAGATGATACAAAACCGACCTTTATTAACATAATATATTAATACTAGAGGTGAGCATGACAGAATAACGAATATAGATAAATCAGCTCATACATGACCATCCTTTATTAACAATATATTAATACTAGAGGTGATCATGACTTAGAACAACGAATATAGATAAATCAGATGATACAAAACCGACCTTTATTAACAGAAATATTAATATTAGAGGTGAGCATGACAGAATAACGAATATGGATAAATCAGCTGATACATGACCATCCTTTATTAACAATATATTAATACTAGATGTGATCATGACCTAGAACAACGAATATAGATAAATTAGATGATACACGACCACCTTTATTAACAGTATATTAATACTAGAGGTGATCATGACTTGGAACAACGAATATAGATAAATCAGATGATACATGACCATCCTTTATTAAAAGTAATATTAATATTAGAGGTGATCATTACTTAGAATAACGAATATGGATAAATCAGATGATACAAAACCGACCTTTATTAACATAATATATTAATACTAGAGGTGAGCATGACAGAATAACGAATATAGATAAATCAGCTCATACATGACCATCCTTTATTAACAATATATTAATACTAGAGGTGATCATGACTTAGAACAACGAATATAGATAAATCAGATGATACAAAACCGACCTTTATTAACAGAAATATTAATATTAGAGGTGAGCATGACAGAATAACGAATATGGATAAATCAGCTGATACATGACCATCCTTTATTAACAATATATTAATACTAGATGTGATCATGACCTAGAACAACGAATATAGATAAATTAGATGATACACGACCACCTTTATTAACAGTATATTAATACTAGAGGTGATCATGACTTGGAACAACGAATATAGATAAATCAGATGATACAAAACCGACCTTTATTAACAGAAATTTTAATATTAGAGGTGAGCATAACAGAATAACGAATATGGATAAATCAGCTGATACATGACCATCCTTTATTAAAAGTAATATTAATATTAGAGGTGATCATTACTTAGAATAACGAATATAGATAAATCAGATGATACAAAACCGATCTTTATTAATAATATATTAATACTAGAGGTGAGCATGACAGAATAACGAATATAGATAAATCAGCTGATACATGACCACCTTTATTAAAAGTAATAATAATATTAGAGGTGATCATGACTTAGAATAACGAATATAGATAAATCAGATGATATAAAACCGACCTTTATTAACAGAAATATTAATACTAGAGGTGAGCATGACAGAATAACGAATATAGGTAAATCAGCTGATACTTTACTTTTATTAGCAGTTCTAACAATATTACAACTGGTAGCTTACAAGACCTATTTTTGCAAAAAATATTTGCAGGGCTTCCTAGAAACGAGGTATCATTCTCTGCTCATGTAATTCACACCGTTGAGGATCCAGGCAAGGAACTGAAGTGATTGGCTCCTTCTCTACCTTGTGTGCCGAACTTCAAAAGCTACAATGAAACAAGCAGCTTGTACAGGACTCATCAACTGCACGTGCCGTGTAACTCATGAATATGCCGACCGCCTCCCTTTTCTGTGCAGAGCAGCACGTCTCTTCCCGCCATGTATTTAATTCTCCAAAGTTACGCTTTATAAAACTTCCGCCTTTTGACTCAGACATAAAAGGCTGAAAACTATCTCTGGTTAGTTGTAGATACTGCATGGCAAATTCTGATGAATATTCGTTACTGTTTTGCTTTTCAATGCTAAAAATGGGGCGTGTTTCAACCCTGGAAGAACGTATTTGATCCTTTATCTACGCTGTGTGGGATGCGCCCATAGAGATATGCAGCGAAATGAAAAAGGCAGAAATAATTCCCCATGCTCTCTACTCCCCAGATCCTGTGCTGAGTGATTTTCCACTCTGAAGGATGCTCTTTGAATTCAGCAGTTCCATACACGTGGTCAAAACATGTATGAGTTGAAAAAGTAACATTTTTGATAAAAATTCTGCTTCCATGAAAACACAGAATATTAGGAAACAACAAATTGTTTACTTATACATCCAATACAAAACAGTACTCTTCTAGGAATTAATTTTTACTGCTTTGAAAATAACAAATAAATAATCTGCAAATATTTTAATATCGTAGCAAAGGGAATAAAGCATATAGAAGAAATAGCAGCAAAAATAGTGTTTAATAAAAAGAATTTGATATAATTGCTGAATATATTAGATACGTCTTCCTCGCACTCTACGGAAGCTGAATTGGGTTGTTACACTGTGCTTATAAACAACATACGAGTATGATTGAATGAATGGTGTTTAACGCCTGTTTTTGCTATAGAGGCACCACGGTGATATATGAGATGGCATGATATATTGGGGAAGGATTTTATTTTAAGGAAGGAAGCGTTCCAGGCCTAAGTTTAGGGTACCTCACCGGCATTTGCCATTTATGAGGACTGAGGAAAACCTGGAAAAAACCTCACTCAGGGAGGACGGTTCTGGCGGGATTCGAAGTTAAGAAAAACCTAACAGGCTTCAAGAGGAACTCTGCATGATCAAAAGATAGGAGTGTGCTACGCCATTAGCGATCAGAGAATAATAGGCCCATTTTATTAAAAAAAAGTAACAATTGATAGTGATAGGTATGTGTAGAATATTTTCCTGTGAGGAAACGCAGGTTGGCGAATTTCTAATAGGACTCGGCGACAGCCCATGTCTCCTTGAACACAAATCATGAAATTTTCGACGATAGATTTACCACTGACAACATATGCCCTCCTCGGTCCCCCGATTTAACGCCCCCGAATATTTCTAGCGGAGACGGGATAAAGGAAAAAGTCACAAAACAAGCCTACACACATTAAATGAAATGAACAATTCGTAAAGAAATTTCTTCCATTTCTCAGAGGGAACTGCAAAGAATAATGGTTAATTTCATAAGTCGACGCTAGAAATGCATGGAAAACAAAGGGAGGCATCTTGCTGCTGGATAATAGTCACGTTAGTAATGACTTTCGAGGACTTTCTGCCACCGCGGTACCGACCGGCCGGCCGGCCGGCCGTTACCCGTGGAGCGGTCTCACAAAGGAAAAATCATTCGCTATAAAGAACATGAGCATTATCTTGATATTCCACCTCATTTGTAAGAATGACACTGATGTTGTATGCTTCCTATTATAATTAAAATTCTTGTGAAAACATAAAACTAGTTTCTCTCTTGAGATGTAAATTTAATTGCAGAAGGACTCTCGTATGTAGCGTAAAACTTTAAAAAGCGATTTGCATCCGATAAAACGCCCCTTGCACCCCACACACTGAAGCGCAAGCCCCGTCACATCGCACAAAACACCTGCGAGGGGGAAAAAAAACCTATCCCTGCATCCATGGGAAAAGAGAGAATTGTGGTAGCGATGAGCTTAAGTTCGTATAGAATTCTTTTCTCTTTGCTTTTAATGGAACACACAAAGAGAATCAGAATCTATCGAAAAGAGATTGACATTTTCTTTTCCTGACTGTCTTTCTGTTTAAATATACCATCTCTTTCTGCACTTCGCTCCCGTGTTCTGTTCTCTGCCTCACATCTTTTCACGCTTTTCTTTCATGTTCTTTTTTTTTCACGCTTTCACATGAAAGCTCACTTTGTTTCACTTCTCTGATCGCATTATTTTTCACATCCTCTGGAGTTTCCGTAACTTTAATCTTCCTCATCCCTTTCATATCTCTGTTTTCACTCACCATAGCTTCAAGGGTCTTCCCTCTCCCGCATTCATAGAGATCACGTGTTCTCTACATTTCTTGCAAAAGACTCGGTGAGTATGGTGGGTGCATGTATGAGGCTGGGCTTTGTCATGCTGAAGAAACACGCAAAAAATGTCTGACGTTTTTATCAAAAGTTCTCTTTTGTAACTGTTCATGTGTCTCTTACTTTGGTTCGGAACAATGCTCAAGTAGCGCATTCGGCCACTAATGGGCTTAACGTATATCACTGTGAACAGTTTAAAATGTATATACCTTAGCAAGCTGTGATTTGACAATTGTTGGAAATAATTAAGGAGACAGCGAAGTGAATGTTGAATGGTAAACCTGGAGATTTTAGATTTTGCACAATGTTGCTCAGCTTTTTATTATTACCTGTACCAATTTCGGCTTAATTGGTCAGATTTTCATTAATTTTTTAAATTTGCATTTATTTTTTTTAATTCAAACCTATGGCCAACTTCCATAAAAGTTGAGATTTTTCTGCAAAAAATTCTAAATATGTTTAAAACATTGTCGCACGCGAGGATAGTGCGAATTTTTAATGATGACCTTTGGTGATTTAAAAAATGCATTTAAGGGGAATCGACTTATGAAAAATGGCCAAAAATTAATTTGCTTTTTGAGATTAATTAGTTCATTTCTATAGGAAAGCCGTTTAGTGTTACTTTCACTTTAAAAGTACAATACGTGATTGTTTATATGTTCCAAATCATCTCATAAATATTTAAAGTTGCTTTTTCCTGCACATGTGGATATTCAAATCGCTCTATGATGTGATAAATTTCACCAATAGAGCATACATTTTCACCCGAGACTCTTAAGACATGAGCAAATTAATATAAAGAAAAATATATTTGCTCATGTAATTTCCATTTATATTTAAAATTACAAAAAATAAGAGTGAACTTTTTTCTAAATTAATGCTTAATTCAGATAAACTTTACACAAATAAGAGGGGTCGTTTGAAAAGTTCTCGGAATGACCCACAGAGTGCAGCAGCAGTTTTATTATCAAAATCCGCATCTTCCACAGAAACTCTTGTGCAATAGTTTGTAGTAGCTGTAGTTGTTTGTTGCAGTGTAGACGGGGAAAATGCAAATATCGAACATGGTGCGTTTATTAAGTTCTTGGTAAAGGATGCGGCAGATATGACAAACTCGGCACCATCAATCAACGTTTCCAAGTGGACTTTCAAAGTTTGGAAGATGATCCAAAATCGTCACATCAGAAATTATCGACACGTGCTCGACGTGGTTCTGGAGAATCGCCGGTTAAAGGTGTAACGCGTACTTCACATTTTGAGACAAGAATTGTAATTGAAAAATGATCGGCAAGATGGGTGCCGCAACAACTAACTCAGGATCAAAAGCGAATCAGAGTGCAAATCTCTCCATTTTCAGAGAGATCCCGCCGATTTTTCGCGTCCATTTGTGACCAATGATGAAACGTGTGTGTGTACTACTACACACTTGAAACAAAATAGCAGTCTAGCATCACGATTATCCACCGAAGTGCAAGTGTGTGAAATCAACCGGGAAGATGATGGCGTCGGTTTTTTTTTTTTTTTTGGGATGCCAAGGGTGTACTGCTAATTGATTATCTTCCCACTAGAACAGTTATCACTGGAGGATTTTATGCTAAACTTTTGAACCTATTGAAGACAAATACGCCGGGATTATCAAACAAGAAATTAATCTTGCACCAAGATAATGCTCGCCATCATACATATGTCATTGCAATGGTGAAAATTAATGAATTGGGGTTAGCCGGTGGAAAGAAATGAACAGCTTCAATCGCCAGTTGAGGCGATTGAATTTTAGAGGCCTGGACTTTCGTGATGCGAATCTCTGAACAAACAGTTGAAAAATAATCTATGCTGTCACTTGAAAAGTTCTGGGAATGAAGCACAAAACGATGTTTGTTAACAATGAACCAAAAACGCATTTGAATAAACATTTCGCAAGTGTATTTAAATGCAATTCCAGTCAGTTTCTCCGACGTTTCATAACAGAAACATGGGTTCATCACTACACGTCAGAGACGAAGGAACAGTCCAAACAGTAGATGACAACAGCTGAAAGAGGACCAATGAAAGCAAAAACGGCTCCATGTGCAGGAAAAGTCATGGCTATGGTTTTATAGAATTCTCATGGTATAGAATGCCTCCAGAAGGACAGGCAGGACCATCTCCGGAGAATATTATGCTTGCAACTGAAGGATGCTATCCAGGCTATACGCCCACATCTTGCTAAAGTAAGTTCTCTTTTATCACGATGATGCGCCTTCACACACGCCTGAGATTGTTGCTGTAAAATTGCATGACCTTCGCTTCCAAGTGCTTCCACATCCGCCTTATTCACCGGATTTAACTCCCAGCAATTTACTTTTTGTTCCCAAACCTGAAAAAATGGCTGGGTGGACGAAGATTCAAATTAAATGATGAGATTTAATCTGAGACAGACGTTTATTTTTCACAATTGGACAAATCTTATTTTAGTGGGGGTATTAAAAAGTTGGAAAATCGTGAACTAAATGTATGGAAATAAACAAACCATTTCTCTTAAATCTTGTGTTTTCTTGGCCAGGCCGAGAACTGGTAGGACGTTAGCTGGAAATGAAGAATAAGACTTGTAGCTAGAAAGTATTCTTACATTATGAACCACCTCTTAAGGAATTAATCTCTCATAAGAGGGAAATCTCCGGTGTATGTTGAAAGAGGTCGGAGGACATTTTCTACAGCGACGGAAGATCCGTGCGTGGTTTGTATCTGGACCGTGACTCGAATTTTTCAAGTGGTGTTGTTGTTTCCATTCTTTTACTTCTAAACGTTTCTTCCTTCGCGATGTAGTTATTGTCATTCAGTGATAGATTTTGTCAAGAGGCAGTACCGAACAGACTGGGTAACGTCATCTGTCGGACCTTGTCGACACTACTAGCACGAGCTCCCGGCGGTCACTTGCGTCAAGGGCACACAAGTACATTTAGCTGACACTGACAGAGAATGCTGAAAAGAAGAAACCGAAATTATAAAGCTGCAGAAGAAGGGAAGGCGAGTAAAGTGATTGCAAATCAAAAGAGGAAGAACAAGAGAAAAAAGGGATAACAGAGGTGGACGAGATAAAAAAAAAAAAAAAAAAAAAAAAAAAAAAAAAAAAAGGGAAAAGGAAAAGGAAAAAAGGGGGGAAGGCCAGTGTAGAAAGACCAATAAAGGGGAAAAAAAAAATAAATAAATAAAATAAAATGCGAAAAGAGATAGCAAAAATGAGCAGAGAACTTTAGATATGAACATAAAGATGTGAGGGAAAGGAAAGACAGAAGAGGAGAGTGAAAGTGGCAGAAGTAACGAGAGGGAAGAAGAAAATGAAATTATAAAAGCAAAAAGGAAGATGTGAAAGAATTAAAGCGAAAGGAGAAAACAGAAGATGAGAAAAGGAAGGTGAAAGGGGGAAGACACGAGAACAGGAAAATTGGAAGACAATATAAGAAGAGGAAAGTGAAAGCAAAAATGTGAGTAAAGAAAGTGAATTGAGAAAGAAAGGAAGAGAATAAAAGAAGGGAAATGGTTTATCTGGCACTTTTGTTTCCGTAAATATCCAAGACGTTTATAAAGGTAGAAAGCTGAACCAAAAGATAAATTATAAAATTAAATACCGTTTCTGTTCTTCCAGAAATTAGAACTGGCATCATAGAAGCTATGGAAAACCCAGTTTGAACTGAGCGTACATGATTTTTTTTTTTTTTTTCGTAAAATGGAAAAATTCGTTTAACACGTTTACTTATCCTCATACTTCTCACAGTAGTCCCCGCTGGATGCCTTTCTTCTAGTCTTCAAAAATCATATTTTATTTTTTCCTTCATCTTTTACTACCTCTTCAATTTGGAGAAAATGAAAACTGACACAGGACTAAACATGCACTTAGGAAGGGTGAGGGACACATTTCACGTTCATTATGTGAGATATTCAACATTTGTGATGTGCAGCCGTGCAGCATGCGGCTTGTGATATGGCGTTGCAGAGTTTTCAGGACATCTCTGTAATGTAGGTAAACCATTCCTTGAATATAAAAAACGAGATGAATAAAACTTCCCCAGCAGAGCTTTAATTGAAATGACATAGCTAAGTTTCATCAGCACCCCACGTCTTCAACTGCATGCAAATGTCCCTTTGTTCGGGAATCAGCAGCCTTGTGTTTCATGTGCAGTATGGGTGATAGATACTCAATGGAATTTTCAGAATTCATGTAAACGTTCTTATTGTTTTGTGATGATCTTCTATCACATTGAAAGCAAAGGTGTTAATGTTTACTTCCGTTAGAGCACATTGGAACGTCAGTCCACCTTCCTTTGGAATTTTAAGCATTTTAAACCACCCTCGAGCTGTGCTGTAGGTAAGAACAAACTCTCCATAAGCCTCAGCTTAAACTCCGCTGAGAGGAAAGCAGAATTTTTGCCGTGTGTCAACGCCATTTGTTGTATGCGGAACTGAACATGTCTCAAATTAAACATCTCACATATGTGGGGACCGGAAGTAACAAATACCCACGTATACATTACGCATTAAGTTAACAAAATAAGGTAATGCGAAAAATTGTGGTTTTAAACATTTATCGAACAGCCCTCGTATTTTAGATACGCAACAGCTGACAGCATGAACGACCAACACTGTACTGATAACGCAATGAGGAATCTGTTTATTATTTTTATTAGCGTGCGCGCGCCGAGCAGTTAGCAGGTGAAATCCAAGGTCATTTCTCTCCCTGCACACTTCGTTAAACGCTTGTCTACAGTCAGATGAGGGGCCATGCCTATAGGAGTACTTGGTATTGCGGCAAGTTTGCCCCTTGCACCCAACATTTAGTACTTTCCACCCATTTTTAAACACCGGAATTATTTTACAAACATTTTCAAAAAATTATTTTTTTAAAGTACTAGGAGATAAATAAAGAGCATAAAATTGATATAAAATTGTGGTTATTATCAAATTAATGGCGCCGTAAATAAAGCTTTACTTCATGAACTGCCCTGTTGTTATTGTACTGCTTTCCTTTTGGAATATTTTCTCCAAGAAGTTCCGTCACTTCGCCATTCTTCCCTTGCGTTTGGCTTTTACGCTCGAATGAAACGCTTTTAGCAAAACAAGGAACACACGTTAAATAAACTTTGTTTAAAGGAGAAACGTATAAGAGAAATGGTTGCCATGAGCGCCTAGTAGTGTCCGTCCTTAAAACTCTAAACAAATAATATGGAGCACAAACATAACCGGAACGAAGCTGGTTCTTCACCATTATCCCTTTTATCTTCTACTTCCTTTAAGTTATTCTTTCTGTAACACACAAGCTTAGCTCCCAAGTTATTTTTGTCTGTAAAAGAATGCTTTTATGATCCCAATGGAATTTCCCATTCTGATGGTTTACATTTCATTATTCCTTTTGAAAAATCTTCCATTCTCTTTTCGTAAAACAAATGCTGCCTTTTATAGCCTACTTCCTTAAGAAATTACACGAATATCAACCTTGTGTTCCGTTGGAGATTTACAGCAAAATAGGTTTAATTACTCAAACATAATTTATATATTTATTTTCTCCTTCAAAATAAATAAAACGAAGAAGTAAAACCACAATTTTCGAGAACTAATTGCTACATTCCTCTTAACACTGTAACTGTTATTCCGAAATCTAGAATATCGCCGCCTATCTTAATTACCAGCATTGTACTTTATTATATTTTTTTTTTATAAATTAAATGAACATAGTGTTTGGAATATTAGATTTCATAATTTTTATAATATAGAGGTGAATTGATGCCCGGCCCAGCAGACCATTAATACTAGAACTGGTCATTACTTTGAGCAATGAATGCTGATAATCAGCTCATACAGTACTATTAATACTAGAGGTGATCATGACTTATAACAAGGAATAGGGTTGTTTAAACTCTAAACCAGTGCCTAATTATAAGCTTTTTCTGTGTGATTGATATCAAGTTATAATCGCTGCACTTATATGAACATATAATTTTTACTGCAATTGTTTACGCTATCTAAACTTGTCATTGTTACCTTGCATTTAGTTTTGCTAACGTCGTGAAGCAATTCATTCCTTTAGAGTTAGTTCCATTCACATCGCCTGAAAGATTCCAACTTTATGGCGACATGATGGTTGCCCTGGGCATTCCAAAGCGGTAATCAAATTCATCTCGGCAAAGTTTGCTCACTGTTGCGTCTTATCTCGAAAGTAGCAAGTTGTCTGCATCAACACGTGCAGGAGAAACCCGAGGTTAAGCAAGTCTACAACAAAATTCTGCACTGCAAGAACGAATATGTGGATAAGGAAAAGAGTAAAAGCAAGAGAAGAAAAATAAAACTCGAAGCTGGGAGTGCATTCTCACATATTTCATTCAATGTGACTCTATCTGGGGGCATATCCTCAAAATAAAATCTGGCCGCTCTCTGACCTTGGTCTCTGGAAATTCCCTTACCCACAGATCAAGTAACAATGAGCTAAACGCCATAGCAACATACCTACCAGTGACTTTCCATGACCTTTTTTACAGAAATACAAAATAAAAGTTCACCATATTATACGCACACTCTGAGTGGATTACCGAAACTATCACGGCAATTCGGGTGGGTCACGGCGATGCTAAAGAAATAACTGCATAATAAACAAGTTTCTTAATTTTTATCTTTGAAAATTAGCTTTCAACAAGTAATAGTATTAGCAGTAGCAATAATAATAATAATAATAATAATAATAATAATAATAATAATAGTAATAGTAGTAGTAATAGTACCTTGTGATCAGTAATGCTTTCCTCCGCAGCGCAGGTTTTCCTATGAGCGGGCCCCCGAAGGTAGCAAGCTTTCTTGCTTACTTGTTGACCTTGGTGACTATCGCAGTCATAGCGCAGCTATTCACGTGTCGTGTTGCATTGCTCGTTTCTTAATTCGACAGTAGACATAAAATGTATTATGTCTCGTGTGTTTACAACGGCACTCAGTGGTGAAAGAATCATAGAACCAATTTGAGTATATGGTTGATTCTGTTACTTATGCGAATACCGCACTAACCTCTTTTTTCAGAGAATTAACCGACAGGGGGCGTAATCATGCAATTTTTCAACAGACTTTGCCATTGTTGATACTACCAATAATTCCACGAGAACAATTCACAATGTGCTAGAGTTATAACTAGGGATTTGTCCCCTGATTTAACACTTTCATCTCTGGGGTGAATTAGAAAATGCCATATACTAGACGAACCCGCACATCATACAAGAACTCAAAGATAATATTCTCAGGAAATTATCCGGATTTTTCAAAATGAACTACATAAGTGATGAATACTTTGCTAAAGAGATGCCTAAAATGTGTGGAGAATGATGGCAATTTATAATTTGGCATGTAATGAGCCTCTTAAATTTGGTATTTTGTTTTATTGTTTTACCTTCCTGCTGATCACCGAGACCCTGCTGGCTTACCGATAGGAAAACACTCCGGGGGAAAACAAAACTGGTCGCACGGTAGTTGTAGTTATTCCAGTGGCACCACTACAATAAAACATTAACTGGTACGTGCTTTTGTCATTGACTATATAAGTGTTTGATTTAATACAATAACTTTGATTTTCCACTTTTTAAGGGATACATCAACTGTAATATTCTCATGTTTACCCACTGCTCAAACATATTCTGTCATCGAACCGAAGACATGGTGATATCTCCGTTGAACGGTTGCTACCCATAGAGCTATTAAAAATAGGTCGGTTCTGCTTTGTATTCCATAATTCGCAATACAGACCAAGAAAGCACTCAAGTTCTTCTCTGTCACTTCACTTCAAAACATTCTGCAAAATGCTAGGCTTCATAAATAATTTAATATTTACATTCCTTACCGCGTTGTTTGCATTTTGTTTCGTGCTGGCTGTCTACCTTGATATGGTCTACCAGGACTTTTTCAATACTTCCTTTTCATTTCTGGACCTGAAAACAACAGCATTTTAGACATTTACTTAGTGATTATTATTATTGTTGTTTTTCCTCTCGTTGTTGTACATAATTGGAGGGAAATGTACTTGAAAACATTCAAATTTGAGATGTCATCAGTTTCAGAAACAGTAATTTCCAAATCTCCAATATCATCATCAGAATTATGTGCCAATTCGGTTATAATAGCATTAACCTCTCTAACTCATCAGATGTTCCTTCACTATATCTCTTTTTCTTCAATTTGTGGACTACTCAAACGTTTTCTACATTATAATGAAATTCTACGACACACTGAGGCAAAGCACTAATAACAACTAAGGCAAAAAATAAGCGGGAAATGCTGTTTCGTATAAAAGTAACGGCCAGCATTCATAATGTTCCATTCAAAGAAAAAAGCCAATTTTAAATGAGGTCACACAGACCCTGTACAAAAATAGTGAATACATTTTAAACTGTGGAAAATACAAAAATTAATAAAATATTTTTGGATACAGTTGACTCAGAGGGATAGTCATACATTTTAAAAACAGAGAAACTTTTATTTCAAACGTGCTTTTGGGTAATATTGACCCTAATTGTACTAGGAAGATTAAAAGATTTACGGATGATATAAAGGAAAGCGGACAATTATTTAGTTCCACGAGTGTACATTAGGAACCTGCTAGGACAGGTGCGTTGCATTACTTTTTAGTGCCCTGCCTGCATTCCTTATTTTGATAAAAAAAAACAAAAAAAAAAAAAACAACATTTAGACTTCAAAAGTTGGCACATGAGACGAACCACCCTATGTGAACTGTGTGTTTTAGATGGTTTCGCTATCTGCCGATTGTGCGTTATAAATTGTGTGTGTGTAGATTTATACTCGTATAACACTTTTTGATAAGACCATTTTTCGAAGCTTTGGGAACACATGGAAGATTATGGTGCTAAGAAAGATGAATATAGTGGATGAGGCAACAATTCAATGCTTTTATGGAACTGTTCTAAATTGTCCCAATGACGGTAAAAAGTGCTATTTGACAAAAATAGTACTTAATTTGGGCTTACACAGCAGCAATTTCCTTTGTGTTTCATTCTTTGGAAGGCAACCGGCGTTATTCCTTTAGTATTGCAGAAAATGTCTACTGACAAAACTGTTTTGCGCTGGGAAATCACCACGCTTTCAACGGACCCATCGCAAATCTAATCTGCAGTCACAAATCGGAAGATGAAATCACTAGTCTGTCCTTGTGAAACCGATCCAATAACTCTTGGGAAATTTACACACGGATGAGTTTGTGATCTCATTCGATCGAAAATTCTTCTGATATGAGGCGAATGCTCAACCTGTTCTTTCCTGCTATGTCTCGAAATTAGAACTAACATTTATCAGTTTAAAAACTTATGTTCAAGTAATTATAAACTCCTTTTTCGCTCTTATTGCTATTATTTTCACAACCTTTTCCTTCTCTTTAACATTTAACTTTATTCTACGTGATTAAAAATTTGCCTTAGGGCGTCGTAAACCTCTCTGTTGTGTTATTTGTTTTATTTACGGACGCTCTTTAACAGCTCAGGTCATCAGCGTCTCATTCAATTCAGGACGTGAAACGGCCGGCAAATTTTTGCTGGGAGGCCTCTTCTTTCAGGCTTGAGGTTCTTTATCGTGCCGTAAATGTACGACACGGGACCCACGGCTTTACTTCCCTTCCGAAGGAAGCCATACTTAGGATTTTTACGCCCGAAAAAATCCATCGGTCCTGGCCGGGTTCGAACCCGCGATCTTGGGATTTTTCTGGTCACTTAGGCGAATAGACCGATCTATTACAGGATCGAAGGTACAAGGCAAGATGTGACGTTGCTCCGGCCGCTGGTATGCAAGCGGCCCTTCTGAGATGTGACGAGTGTGAGCCTCACCTGTTCCCTTCCTCCGACGGCCAATCGCACATCCAACCCAATATGACTGAGTCAGCTTTCGTATAGTTTATAGAATGACCGATAAGACAAGAACACGCAACAAGATGAAATTGCTACCTCTAAATTAAATTTATCTCTTGACGAGTTGAAACCTGGGACTTTCTCTTCACAGCAGGAACGACTCGTGTAAACTGTAAACGCTTTGAGAATGCACGTAGTAAAATTTGATTATTTCATTTTTTCAGAATATTCTTCATTGCATTCTATACAACGTTTCCGATCAAATAATTTTGTAAATGCTGAACGCCATGCTTCTTTGGACAGAGTATAGCTACATTCATGTAGGCAACTACTGCGACTTAAGGTGATTAAAAGTATTTGTTTCATTTTGGGGAAAACAAAAAAAGTTACATGGGGCCAGATCTGGACTGTACGGATGAGAGACAAATATTTGTCACGTGACTCCTGCAGAATTTGGTTGTTTCTAGTGCAGTATAGGCAGGGGCGTTGTCGTGGTGCACCAAGACAACATGCAGACCTGTCTTAGAACGCTTCGTTCTCAGTACATGAAAACTTGAGGCAGACATTTTGTGATGTACCATCTGACAGTGACAGTCTTTTGTCCGTCAAGTGGAAGTGTCACAATATGATCATTAACTGAGAAGAAGGAACAGACCATCAGCTTGTTCTCGCTCGCCTCACTTTTGTTGGGGGAGGACACAGTTTCTAGCTTATAATGTTATACTGTCAAATATTTCAGGATTGTTTTCACTGCTCAATATTCAGGACTTTTTGAATGTGCAATGATGATCTTCCCGCAACATGCGCTCTGCTTTCATCGACTGTTGTAGCCGCTGTCTTCATCTTCCCTTTTTCTTCTAAAATCAGCAAATAGTAGATCCCCAAATACACAATGCAATCTTTCAAGGTCTTTTCTCTCCTAAACCGACTTTAACGTTCTAGTAAATCATAGCGCGGCAATGTTCTCGCTTGAGGCGTCTGGCACGTCAACAGCTGCGTACACATACATCACACATGTTCCTATCTAAAGCTAGGAAAACCTGCACTAGTTGTTCATTCTCAAAACTTAACGTGTACCCTCATTACTCGGTGAGAAATAAAATTAAGGCATTTAGTATTCTCTTCTTGTCAGGCGCTACATCTTTCTTTTGGAAGTTCTGGTGTTCTAAACAAATTTCTGTCGGTCCTGGTGGTATAGTGTTAACCATACTTGCCTCTTAAATCCAAGATCACGGGTTCGATCCTAGATCGATGAATCTTTTCGGGAATAAAAAATCCTAAGTATGAAGGGAAGTAAAGCCATGGGCTCTTTACGATACGGTAAAGAACCTCAAGTCTGAAAGAAGAGGCCTCTGAGTAAAATTTGTCGGCCATTTCACGCCCTGAAGTGAATGGGACGCAGATGACCTGAGATGTTAAAGAACGTTCATAAATAAACCATATCGAAATGGAACAAATTTCTGTTATTCATTTCTATCATATGCACACGTTTTCCAGTCATTTTCTTTTAAGTATTTCATTGTGCTATTTTCCCAACTATTTTTTGGTCTTCCTCGTGTTATTGTTCTCATTGATGTTCAATTATATATTTCTTTTGGTATTCTGATGTATAAACACGAGTAGCAGGCCACCATAGTTAGTGGATAATTTACAAACTATAGCACTTACCTGAGTTTCTTTTAATGTTTTAACTGTTAGAGGACAACTGTCAAAGACTGCTGCAAGTTAAGTTATTTATAGGTTGGATAACTATTAAGTAGACTCTAGACTCTCTAGAGCGTTATGTAATGCTCAAATTAAAAACTCGTTTTTTCATTTCCAATAAGTTTTCAGACCGCCCTCGGATATGTGAAAGCAATGTAGGTTTTTATTTAACTGCTACATCATCAATAATGCTTTCTGCATATTTTCTTCCAGTTACCTCCTTTTACGATTTTTATTACAATATTTGCAGCTATTTCTACTTGATAGAATGAGATTTTATCTTAGAGAAAAAGTCTTTAATGCTATGTGCAGTTTCAGAAAACGTTACGCGTGGAATGCATTCACGGTTATTAACTATCCAGGATAAAAGCTGATGAGCTCCGTACTAATAATGTCACAACATTTGGAGTTGTAACCCTCTTGCACAGTGTTTAGGACCGCCTTTTTCAAGGCCATTGCTGCACTAGCAGATTTTTAATTTTTTGTTTATCTTAATTTCTGCAAGTTGTAACCCCACTACTCCAGTGGCGAACTGGCTCATCAGAACCGGTTTTGTCGGAATTGAATCTCGTACAAGCGAAGTTAGGAAGATATGATTTCCGCTATTTGTCATCGAGGGGTGTTTTATTAACGAGTGATGAAACTACAAAGTGAATAAGAAATAAAACAGCAGCTCAATGGCGGAAATGGAAGACCGAATTTGCCCCTTTACTTTACACCGTCTTAGGGAAAGTGAAACATCTAGAAGAAACATTCTTTTTTCTTTCACAGTTGGCATTCCGAGGTCGCTATTTCATTTTTGATATTTGAAAAACAAAATTAAGAGATTTCCTGTTGGCAGAAATGAAAATATTGCCATGGTGGTCGAGGTCGTTAAGACGCAAACTCATGAGCGGGAGGTCTGGGGTTCGATTCCCACCAGGTTTTTTCCAGGTTTTCCTCAGTCGTCATAAATGGCAAATGCCTGAGAAGTACCCTAAACTTAGGCCTGGAACGTTTCCTTCCTTAAAAGAAAACCCTTTCCCAATTTATCATTTCATCTCATGTATCAGCAGTGTCCACCAGTAGTAGAACAAAGCAGAAGCCATATTGAAGAACAATGAGGGAGATAGAGGATAGAAGATCAAAACACAGCTAGTGTGAAATGGTGCCAGAATATAGTTCGTCGTTTCGACAATGGCATATGACGAAAGATGGAGTGTAAATGTACCTGACTGGAAAGATTACACCCCCCCCCCCTTCCTTGGGATGGGCATCTGCTTCCCTTGTTCGAAAAGCACATATTACAGGAATGTATCGTTACTGATGCATCTTGCTGTACATGACATCGTCAATCAGACCATTGTTTCTTATGTTCACAGCATATTGATCTTTTTATGGGTTGTCCAAAAGTTTCCTTGACTTCTTTCGCTTCTCTTCTGATGAATTGTAAAAAGTATTATCATTAACGGTATCTTTGATCCCTGCCCAAACTAATTCTATTGTGGGAGGTGCAGATGTATTCTCACGGAGAGGTTTGACTCTCTTCTGACGAGCGAACAGGTGAGGTTTAATACTTAGCCTTCCGAAGCGTTAATGATCATTGTGACTTAGTCGAAGACATTTCAGCGAATGCTCGTACTCTTACCTGTGCAATGTTTAATGCTGGTGATAGAAAACCTACAATGAGAGCAAGTCATTAAGAAATCACACATTTTAAAAAGTTCCTTTATCCTGAAACACGTGTCCCATCGTTTTACAAGCCTCACCAGGCGGTGACTTCCCTTTCTGCAGGCAGCTTCATCGTCGGGAAAATGTTCACCCGAAAGACGTTTAAGAGGACCTAACAATTGTAGCACTCGAGGACTTCCCATTTGAAATTTCGCAGTGTCTCATTTGTCTTGTCATGCAAGAGCAACACGCCTTTGATCAGTAATCGCTTCCGTTAAATGGCTTACAAGTTTCCTGTGGATGTTACAGCAGAAGTTTGTCCTTGAGGCTCATGATCCCAGGTTAGTGAATGAGATGCTGTAATGCATCAGCATCGTGCATATGTTTTGTGAAAACCTAACATGACCACGCCGTATGAACAACCAATAGCAGCGACTATAGTGTGTTATTGAGTCTTCAACTCCATGCAAATGTGGCAATCTGCATTGGTGTTTGTCCTCGACACTTCTGCTCCCAACTGTAAACAGCTGGACGTGTTGGGCATTTCTCACCGTAGATGGGAAACTTTTCTTTATAAACATTCTTTGATTTCATGCAAAAATCGCACAACGGAGCGCTGCTAGAGGCTTGTACATTCACTCTTGCAACTGCTGTTTTGCTATTGCAAACATCGATTATCTGTGTTGAATGTCACCGACTAATGCTGCCATCTAGTCTCAGATGCTTCAACTTCCTTAATTATTTACCCTGGTATTTCTCTGCCATGGATTCATCTATTTGTGTGTGACGCAGAATCGACCATCCATTCATGTCCAGAGTAGATAACTGGGACTGACATTAGTGTGTAAATTCCTACAAATGGAGGAACGTTATTAATCATCGTACATTGCCACGCTCCAAACTGAAGATTTGGAAAACACAAATTAGAACATCTTGCGTGACGACGTTTCTGAACCACCCTATGTCACACATAAAGCTCAAGAAGGAATGCCATGCAGTATTCAAACATAGGCAGGTCTCTCACAGAGTTTACACAGCGCTTTCATTGAACCACGTGGCCTAAACTAGCTACAAGGTCTTAGAGAAGGAAAAGCAGCTAAATTGACCACAAGATCACGTACACATCTATCGGCTTTCATACATAGTCTCTATCACTACCAGATTGAGCAGTGGCAAGAAGGCTAAAAATGAAATTCTGTGCACCGGCTTAGACCATTCTTTGCTTTTTGTTCGAATTTCAAGAGCGGCGTGGATTAAATTATCTGAAACCGGAAGTGAGAGGCACAGGGGTGAACAAATCGACCTGTACTTTTATACCTAGAAACTGCACCTTAAAATAAAAGTTGGTTACGTTCATACCACTGTATTCCTTACACGGTGTCTGTTTTAATGATAGAGCTAAGCTGATCGATGAAATTAAAGATTTTCCGAAGAATTTTATGGTTCGTTACGTAAATTCATATGTTTAGCATTCACTGAAGTAACTCCACTTTTCCCTATACGCCAAATGTTTTCTCTTTTTTTTAATTTACTTTGTTCTTGAAGAACAGTTAACAGTTGATACACTGACACTCGTTTCGCAGCCATTGACACCCCTGAAGCTCTATTCAAACCAAAGCGCTGTATTATTGTATGCAAATCAAATGACACACTTCCGGCCGCTTTGGAACACTCAAGTTCATCTTATTTTACCAACCCGCTCTTTTCAATCTCCTTCTCGCGTGATTTGCCGGTAATGCAGCCGTCTGCACACAAAGCTCTTTAAGTGCAGTTATAATAAACACTGCGATATCACATAAAATCACTTTATATAACTAAACAGAAGAGTCAACTTAGAAAAAGCTTCTGCTGCACAACCGCCATTTGGAAACTGTTCATAATAATGTACTCACTACCTGACTTTTACGACTTGCTGAAGATATTCAATAAATTTCACCTTTAATTTTGATTATAGATAATGTCTCCCTCCCACGAGGGGTCTCTTCAATTTTGGACAAAGGAAAAAGTTACATGGGGCTAAATCTGAACTTTAGGGAGGGTGAGGGATACACTTCAAGTTACTTCAGCAACATTTCCATGCAGCTTGTTGCATGAAAACGGGGCCTTTACCAAGTTTTCAGGAGTGCCCAGACAGAAATAAACATGTTTCCGTACACTTGGGGTTGCTAGGGCCACTTTTTATTTGCCCTTTTTGTGCCTATTTTGACGTTTGTTGCACATTTTAACGTTTAAACTTCTTTTCCCGTTTTGGATTGTTATGGATTTTTTCTCTGCAATTATTTCCATATTAAAAAACAGCACACAAGGAATTTCAATATATCGATGCAATTTTTTTTATAAAAAACCCGGACGTATTCACCTAACAGAAATATCTATTGAGAATCTATCTTTTATTTCTTTTCAAGCAGTCAAAAACACATTCACTTAAGCTCTTCAAATAGCATAACCTTCATTGACAAAGGAACGCACGGTTACCTCGGGCATACGCATACCAGGAAATAGATAGGATGAGGGAAGTACTGTAGTTTTGAATAGACCTCGCGAATGACCCTGTATCGATCCACTTGAGGGTTAGGAAATTTATGATGGGGTAGCTTCTTAGTTGCATAAATGTAACAAACAATGGCAAGCGAGAAAGATGAGAGCGGTACACCGTTTTCAGCTACCAAAGTTTGGGTAGCACCCAGTGAAATTTTCAGAGTTTCTGAAAGTGTTCTTAATATTATTCGCCGATCCTCTCTCACGATGACACCAGCATTTTTATTTGTTTATTTAAGGACGTTCTTTAACATCTCAGGTCATCAGCGTCCCATTCTATTCAGAGCGTGAAACGGCCGACAAATTTTGCTTAGATGCCTCTTTTTTCAGGCTTGAGGTTCTTTTTCGTGCCGTAAATGTGCGACACGGGACCCACGGCTTTACTTCCCTTCCGAAGGAAGCCATACTTAGGATTTTTACGCCCGAAAAAACCCATCGATCCTGGCCGGGTTCGAACCCGCGACCTTGGGTTTAGAAGGCAAGCATGGTTACCACTACACCACAGGACCAACATGACAGCAGCAGTTATCATATTTTCTTCAATGAGGGCATTAAATGGCGCTATGGTTTCATCTTCCTTTGAAATTGTTAGGTCCATTCTTGAAATATTTTGAATCATATTCGAGCTGTGCTATAGGGAAGAACAAACTCTGTAGCATTTCACAGGATTCAGTTGAGACAAAAGCAGACTTTCAGAGCAGCATATTGTTCGTCGTGTCACCTCCATTTTACACTTGGCGAAACTGAACATGTTTCAATTTGTACACCTCTCACAGGCAGGAATATTACACATTTAACTAACAAAAGTATGAACCTCTTTATTGAACAGCCCTATACTTTCCGCTCGTACCCTAAATATGCATGAGAGGTAGTCGATCTGTTCCCCTGCAACCGTACACCCAATTTGAATGCATTTCATGTGGATACTTTTTAGAACTGGGTAGCTAAAAAAATTAGTGCACATAAATATTTTGTCAAATCAATTTCTTTCCCTTGTTCTGCTTTCAACATTGAACTTAACGGTACGTCCCTTGTACTTGATTTTACGTCGTTGACTCTTCAGCCTGTATACCTACTGCAAGAGATCAGGTAGACACCCAGGAGCTGTGAGGCACGGATATAAACGGAGCTCCTGGTGCTTCCAGATACAACGCAAGAAACTTTTCCAAAGCGCAAACCACACTTTCGAAATAGGAGAGTAGAAAATTCATGCAAAGGAAAGATCCATTCTAACATCCACCTAAGCGAACAGGAGGAAGTGCCTAAGCCACCCTGCTCAGCAAGGGGTACGATAGTAGCAAAGAGGGTGAGAAATTCCACGTTTTTTTCTCAATTAAATTTGACACCTGGAAGTTTTCGGAAAAGGTTTGTAAACGTTGGTGAAAAACAAATTCATTCCTCTCTCAAAACAATAAGACAATAAATTATATCATATATGTTATGAATTAGCTTAAAAGAAAGTTTTGTAAGCATTGTACTAGGAATGGTAATCTTATCAGTTAATATTTACTCTCAACGTTTATCATAAGCCGACAAGGTTAAACAAAAGTAAGAAATATTTTGAACATGTTCAAATAACAATGTGATAAAAGTTAATAGTTTGTCTTTTACCCATTAGTGCAAACAGAATATACTTGGTGTATGACAAAGTATATACTTTCATATTACAGGATACTCACGAGGTATATTTGTTAATACAATTTTTAATGAAGACGAGAGTGGATTTATAAGTGTGATAAAAAACATTAATTTTTCTTTGAGCCCAATAAATTTGACCCAGCAAAATTGTAATTTTTTTGTTCCCTCAGAAAAAAATCGAGCTCGTTTGCAGCACAGTATTCGACGAACGTTTCTTCTCCCCAAAGCCACTTTTTGAGGTTAAGATAAAGAAAAAAAAGTCACATGTGGGGAAGAAAGTGAGTAGGCAACTATTTCGACATGTGAGCAGGCGCACTGTCCTGGAGCAGTGCTGTCCAGTAACGAGTTTGACATCAGACAGGCCAAGTGAAATATGCGTATTTTCCAAACAGTCAATCATAATAGTACCCTGTGAGAGAGAGAAATACTGTCATCATCACTCTTTCGGCTCACAAGACTTTTAGTGATGTGACGACAGTAGAGAAGGATCCAAGTTTCGTCTACGGTTATAAAACGACACCAAATGTCATTCAGATTATGTTGAAACTTTTCCAAACACAATTTAGAAATATTCTTCTTACAGCGTTTATGTTCTGGAGTCAACAAACACCGCACTCAGCTTCTTCACATGTACCGTTCATATGAGATGTCTACTATCGCGATACTATGAATTTTATCGACCATTTCTTCAGAAGAAACCTCAATCGGGCGTCCGATACTTGCAGCATTTGCAGTGCTCGTACGGCATTTTAAATTCATTTATGCAGTAATAAATGCATTTCATTCATCTTCCTTCTGTTATTTCATCATTGGATGTAAGTGGTACTAAAACGTGAGATTTTGTCACATTAATGGCAGTTCCCAATAAAATCGCGAAATTGTTAAAAAAAAATTAAAAAAAAATCTGAAAGGGTGACATGTAGTGCCAAGCAAAAATAACAGCGAAACTAAGAGATGTGAGGGGTAAGGAACAGAAGAAGCAGACTGGCCCTGCAAAACACATAAGACTCAACACTTTAAACTGACAGCGTTTCTACTTTTGATAAAAATAAGAATGGAAACTGTTACAAGTTAGTGTTGGCATCTCTTACCATAATACAGTAGCGCTGTTTTTCAATCTATGGGCAGTCAGTGTTCGTTTGCTGTCCAGTAGAGAAAGACGAGGTAGGTGGCTGCATCTGTTTGTGAGAGGTTGGAAATTCAACTGCAGTGTTGGATCAAGAAACTGCTACACACAAGTCGTTCGTTATCATCGCAGTCTCCCAGCACATGCACATCTTGTCAACGAGCAAGTATCACACTCCTAGACATAGCGTTCAGCACTGGGGTTTACAGTTGTGCCGCATTCACCAGATCTCATCTGTCTCGTTATTCGCGCAGTACTCCCAAAACGGGTTCGCGATGAAGTTATCAAGAAGATGGCACAAACTTATTATTGTAAATAATTTGTATTCTGTTAATTAAAGAAATAAATTATATTTATCTAAATCATTCTTATATTCCCATACAGGTTTAAATTTATTTAATACACACATCGTCTTTGTAGATTTGTTGGCAGCTATAATTATCATAGTTATTACCTCTCTAACTGTCAGAAAGAAAACAACAACTTCCGCCATTCTGCGAAGGCGAAACTGGTAACTATGGCAGAATTGTAATAAATTTAACAATCGCTTTGAAATACGAGTATTGTTATCATGTACAAGAATAAGTGAGCATCTTATCTGTTGTTTTTCTTGTAATGCATACAGTTATCGCATGTTTATTAAAAATGCAGTTTACCAGTTTGCATTCCGTATGTCGTCGTGTTTCTCTCTCATTTGTGTACATGCATTGCAGTCTTTCATTGGGTAACAAACAAATCTACAAAACTGGTAAGCTTTATGAGAGTATATTTTGTCTTTCCAATTTTTTTTATTTCTTCTTCACCATCATCATCAAATATCCCAAATACGCTTAATGGCCTGTTCCCACTTCAGGAGAATAATTGTTCGCTTCTTATTCTGGGTCCGCTGTCAAATTTTTAAATAAAAATGTTTTATCACTGCACGATACTCGCCTTTGTCATTTTTACGAAACTGTTACATCGATCACTTAACAATAGCTGTCAACAAAGAACTGGTGTTGCATTTGTTTGAAGTTTTGAACAAAATCGTTACAAGAATCACGCTTACCAACAACAATGCCGTTTGATAAAATTTCCAAAATTTCGTTGAAATTCACCAGACTTATAAATCGCCCTTGTGCAATTTCTTGACCTTCAAATGTATTCAAAATGCACACTTTCCGGCTAGTCAGTGTTTCTAAATACATCAAGAGGCCATTACGATTGAGAATTTTTCTGGAAAATCACTTCCGAGACGCGACAATATCTGAAAGGGAGATAAGTTTGAAAAAAATAAAGTTAAAATTTGAACCTTCAATTTTAAGCCAAGGACTTTTCAAACCGGCCTTTTACGGTTTATTGTGTTAATAAAAGAAGGTTAGTGTACAGCTAATAAAGAAACAGAGCAGCTATGGGTCATTCGTTTGAGTATGAATAATATTAAATATTAATATAAACGTAGAAGACATTTTTTGCTTAAAAGACGGGAGTTTTCTTACATTTTTAAGTAGTGTTTAACGCCCGTTTTAACTACTGAGGCACCACAGGCGGTGAACACTGATGATACATGAGATGAAATGATATATTGGGAAAGGATTTATTTTTAAGGAAGGAAACGTTCCAGGCAAAAGTTTAGGGTACCCCCCCCCCCCGACAATTGCCATTTATGAGGAATGAGGAAAACCTGGAAAAAACCTGTCAGGCAGAAGGTCCTAGCGGGATTCGAACACCAGACCTCCCGCTCACGAGTCCTCGGCCACCCGTGGCGGTGAGTTTTCGTGCATAGCAAGAGTGAAATCAACAATGTATAATGAAAAATGAAAATCGTAGGTGGTTGAAATGGCTACTACAAATCAATAGCGATTCGTTCTTTGGTATGCTAAACATTTCGACGTGGTATTGAACATTAGTAGAAACATTTTCTGTACGGATAAAGACTCCAGGAACATGAAATTAAAATTTACTCAAACTTTCCAAAAAACCGCCCCTCTGATGGGGCTGTAGACTCCATCTTTGAACGTTGAAGTTTCATTTTATCTGTACCCAAACGGATCATCCATTAACTAAAATATTTAGCGTAACTTTCAACTTAATTAGTTAATTCTTCACTAAAGTTTAAAACGTTCTTTTCTATTCCCATTAAAATTCTGCAAACTTTTGTTCTATGTATTTTCTTACATAAGAGAATGATCACCTATAACTGTTGGTTAATTAAAATACATACTCAAATGGAAAATCATGAAAAAAATAGTCAAAGCTGTTAATAAATTTAAATAAAGTATTTTGAACTTTACAGAAAAGCTGATACTAATTTTTACACAGAATGCCTCAGAATGCCTCTGGTTAAAAGCAGTCAAGGGACAGAGATGTCTTCTCTAACGATCAAGCCAAAAACTAAACATTCAAAACTAAACAGGAAAAAGTAATTTTTCAACTTCGGTGTCTTCTAAACAGTCAAATGGTCCCACAGGTTTAACTAACAAACAGATTATTTACTTGAAAAGATTTTAAACACAAAAGGCCACCTTGGAAACATATACACCATGTTAGAATTATGACTTGCATAGCACTAAGTCTCACTAGTCTTTATAGAAGTTTCAGTTTGGTAACTGCAACATTTCATTTTATCAAAATGACCCTTTTTGCTCTCACTCATAGTCCAAGTCTCTGGCTATTCTTCTAATGTTTGAATGAGGCACCTGAAATGGCAGCATTGCTGACAATGGAGCGAGAAATCGGTGTTTACAATAGCGAAACAGCAGCTACAAGTAGCGCTCCGTTGTGGGCAAAGAATATTCAATTGGGTTCACAAGCTCTCTGGAGTAATATGTATGAAAGACGAAGCAAATTTGCTACGAGTTGAACACTTAATTCAAATACGCTGGTTGTTCACATGGTATAGCAGATTACGTTTTCACAAAGTCTGTGTCGGTCCTGGTGGTGTGGTGGTAACCATACTTGCCTCCTAAACCCAAGGTCGCGGGTTCAAACCCGGCCAGAATCGATGGGTTTTTCCGGGAGTAAAAATCCTAAGTATGAAGGGAAGTAAAACCGTGGGTCCCGTGTCGTACATTTGCGGCATGATAAAGAACCTCAAACCTGAAAGAAGAGGCCTCTGAGCAAAATTTGTGGGCCGTTTCACGCCCTGAATTGAATGGGACGCTGATGACCTGAGACGTTAAAGAGCGTCAGTAAATAAACAAATCAAAAAAAAAAAAAAAAATCTGTGTACAATGAGTGTGGCATATCCTCAACTCACAACACGATGTAAAGTTGGTCCTGGTGATCCAGTGGTTGGCCTCGTAGATCCAAGATCGCGGATTCAATCCCGGCCAGAGTCGATGGGATTTTTGGGCGTATAAACCGTAAGTATGTTTCCTTCGAAAGTGAAGTAAAACCATGGGTTCCGTGTCGTAGATTTCTGGCAGTAAAAGAACCCTAAGCCTGAAAGCCTCTGAGCAAAATTTACCGGCCGTTTCAAGCTGATGATCTGAGAAGTTAAAGAGCGTCCGTAAATAAACCAAATCAACAACACAATGCAAAGAAAGGGCGCTGCTGGATTCGGGACTATCTTGAGGCTGGATTTCCTGCAGTTAAGTCCTATTCTGACCAAACCTTTGTATGACAGAGTGAAATCGTGTGTGCTCAATAAAGAAAGGGCACAAATGTCAGATTAATGCGTAACGTGCACACGTTTCATTGCGGTTTCCGTCTGTAAGGAGCTACAAATTGAGACTGTAACAAAATGGGGGGACACGGAATGAATAGTCCGCTTTCGTATCACGAAAATGGTTTAAAGAGCACAAGACATCGCTTTCAAAGGAAGGCGAACCCGTTCTTCCAGAAAACATTTAACACTGGAAAGAGAATTGTCGAATAGGTTTCAGAAATTCTTCAAAATTCATTGGATGCAATGAAAAATTGCACATTAAACTGCTACGTACAGGCTTGAATGCAGTTGCAGATGATGTTACAGGGAAAACGCGGAGTTTCTTTCTGATGAAACTTTGGCTACATGAGAGCAAACAACAAATCTCTGTATGGTCATTTCATTTTCGATATTCGAGGAATGGTTTACCTGCACACACAGCTGTAACACTAAATTACATTTCCGTGCAACAAGCTGGATGCTGCGTTTACGGAACATTTGGTTGCTGAATATGTCCCACACCCTCCCTATAGTCCAGATTTAGCTCCGCGTGACTTTTTCTTTTACCCAACATGGGAGACATTTTCCATGATGAAGGCCGAGAAGGCGATTCTGAAATGCCTGTTAAAAACTGTGTCCACACGTCTTTGAAGACTGCAGAAACCCTGGGATAGGTGCATTGCATTCATCCGGGACTACTTTGAGAAACATCATCAACATTATGCTTAGTAAATGTTGTCAAAAAGTATTTAACAGTACTGGTATATTTATGTAGTGACAGAATGTGTTACAGGGTACTTGCAACATTTCAAACTGCTATCTTATTATAGATTTACTAATCTGTTCATTTGAAATGAGGCGCTTTCAGAACTATGAAGTCAGGAATCACAGAATAAAATAAAGTCTCAGATCACTTTCAGCACAAGTCTATTGCTATGTTCATTTTCGCACAAATGTGCGGATGAAAACTTTAATAAGGCAGTAATTGCTATTACCTAACACTGGAAACTTAGCCAAAAGCCAATTAATGGCAAATATTTTCGACTTTTCTGTAGCTGGAAGCCAATGGAGCTTTGCAGAATCCGCTTAATGTGAATTCCAAGAAATTACAGATCCCGTTGTTTTTGTTGGAAATACTCTTAAGTCCTTTGATCATATTCTTGACATTTTCCACGAGGAAATCGTGAAGGACACCAAAGCATTCGGTTTTAATTTAAACACGTTACCTAAAAGTATAATTTCACAATCAATTATTCGTTACAGCCTTGCACAATATTAGCGGGTCATAAATGTCTTTCTCTTCTTTATGACAGAGTAAGGAACTATACCATAACAGTTTCATATTTCAACTGTAAATAGTTAAAATGACATTATAAACTTTTTAAAAATATCCAAATCCGACGTTACACAAAACTTTGACGAACTCCTTGCAAGGTTTCGGGTATACCCGAGAGGGTTCACGAACCACAGTTTGGGAAACACAGTTTTAAAGGATTTTGTCAGCCCATTTTCTGTAAAACTCACAAGTTTCTGACAGAGGCATTTCTCACCCAAGTCAGAATTTGCCATTTTAAGCACTTGTTGGATCGATTCTCAGTGACTATTTTGACAGTCAAAATGATTGTCTGTGAATCTCCACTAGAGTCAAGAATTCGATGGCAGCTTGATGATGACAGTGAAACTGCAAAGCTATTCAATAGGCCACTCAAAACCGCATCTACATTAGATGTCACCTTTGAGTTATAAATGTGAAGGCATAACTTTTCATTCATTCTGGTTAATAGTGTTTACAAGGGCATTCAAAAAGTTTTGCAACCAACCTATCCATTGTTGCACAATGTCTACAAAAATATAACTAACGCAATTGCCAACAATGGCTCTTAAGATATCAAAATATGCATAAGTGCAAGTATAAATTTGTAAAGTCACTGTTGTACAGTCTGTCGAGTTTAGTTTTGTGTCAATAGCTGGTGAAAAAGTATGAATATTTCTAATAAAAAAGCTTTATATTCTACATTTTCACGTGCTATAAGTTGGTGAAAGAGCGAGGACTTGGTAGCTGTTCATGGTGATCAACTGTGTTCATTTGAAGAAGGTCGAGAGACTTTGAAAGACAACCCTCGCTCTGGTCGGCCTCGGGAAGCTGTGAACGAGATAACAATTCAAAAGCGAGGAACTTGGTGAAAGAAAATGCTAAGTATGGAAGTGGTTATCAGTGTTAGCAGCATTGACAGAATACTCCATGAACATTTCAAGCTGCAAAAAATCTGTGAAAATGGGTTCCAATCCCTAACCAATGAGAGAAGAAGAGGCGAAAGGAACGTACAAGGAAACAGCTGAGCATGTTTTCAGCAAATGGTTCTAAACATTTGACAGACATATGCACTGGTAATGAAATTTGGTTTTATTACTGTACCACCCCAAATAAAGCTCAGAACTGCCTGAGGGTAAATGAGAATGACCAAGTCCAGTTGTTCTTCGACAAGATTTTAGTTCTCAGAAGCGAATGTTCACTGTTTTCTTCAACTATGAAGTGGTTGACTGTATGCCAGAAGGAATGACAGTGAATGGAGAATATTACGGCACTTATATTTTGTATCTTTATTTGAAAAGTTGAGGCAGTGATGTCCAAAGACAGGAACTTCAAGGCTGTTGCTTTTGCACGACAATGCGTCTCCTCATAGAACAGCTGCAAATTTGAGGAAACAGGAAGTCGCCCAAGTCCAGGTGCTTGATCGTCCACCCTGCAGTCCTTAATTTGCATCGTGCGACTTTTGGTTGTTTCCTTTAGTGATACCTTGCATTGCTGGAAAACTTTTGTACGAGGCAGGACCTTGCTCAAGTTATAAATTCAGCTCTGTTAACAATATTTCAATCCGGGTAACGTTGTGCTTTTGACAAGTGACTGTATCGTCTACAGCTGTGTGGAGAGAGATAGAGAGCATTTTGAAGCATTGTGGGGATAAGTTTTCGGATTGCCTTGGACTTTAAGGTGACACTTGCAAAACTTTCTGAATGCCCCTCGTACCTAAGAGAAATGTTTTGGTAACTCAAACATGTTCTACAGGACAATGCCCTATTGTGATTGCGGCCAGTCTACCGAGGCAGATAACAAACGAAGGAACTTCCGACTGAAAGCTCAGGTGAGTTCAGCTATCTCGTTATACAATCACTTACTTAATTGCTGCTTAGTCACTCCTGCCCTGGTCTTCTTAATTTTTCCTCTCCTACATAGAACTGAGTCAGGTGAACGAAATATCGACAAATGCCAATTGCATCGCCTTTCTAATATAGAATATAATTTATAAATACAAACAATCAAATATAAATGGGAATTTTCATTTTACCGCTTGTGAGACGTTACACGTGCAGGTTACAGGATACACCGGTTCGCCAGTCTCGCGCAGCTCTTTCCTTTGCCAGTAGCATCAGGTCCGAACAAGAGATTTATTCGTTGAATGCACAAAACGTATTATCTTTTTGGTGCGAAAAGACATTAACCGCCGGACATTTTGCAAATATTAATGACACCATTTGTGTTTGACACAAATGTGTAATGGGCACAAAAGTTTCACAGAAGGATGAGAGATCATGAAAAACAAAAATCTCGGACGAGCATATCGATGTTCGATGTTTGATGATTTTTGAGATTGACTTAAGTGGGAGCCTCTAATTCTCACTGATGGTCAAAGTGGGTTATATCTCAACATGAAGGTACACCTGAGTCGAAGCAATTCCTTCTGGCAAGTTTTCATGAACGTGGAAGAGTCGATATAGCAATCGATTCTAGACGTCATTTTGCTCCGCTTACAAGAGCAACACTGGACAGCGACAATGTGAAGAAATCCCAACCCCATCCCATCCCATCTTTCTTCAATAATGGCATTAAGAAATTTCCGCTGGGAACATCACGTAAATCAGAAAATTATGTTGAAAATGCTATACAATTTTTAAAAATGTATTGTCAATAAATGTAAAATTATCCGTGTTACTGATAGACGTTCATCACAAATTTGACTTCACAAAATATGTTTTACTATTTCAAACCGTTCTTAAAACTATTTTTGTCACCATTGCAGATTGCGATTATCACGTTATCATCGTTGATAGGACTGAATCATGGCATGTCTTTAAGTCACGCCACTGTATTGGTGCCGCAGATCCAGGCAGAAAACGGCACCCTGCAAGTCGACGAGGATAGCGCTTCATGGATAGGTAACCATCAACTTATTCTCTTAGCGACAACATCAACCTAAGTAAATCATGAAAGTAGCAATAAATATAGTAGTAAAACATAAGAATGAAAAATCCCAACAAAACTATGAAGGAGATAGCAATAGAAATAGAAACAAGAATAACAAACAATAGAAATACCTGTATTGTAAAACAAGGATTATAAACTTCTGATAACATTAAACCATTATGAAATGCTCCTAAAGTATGACATCCCGTGGCAATGGTTACGGTGAATGATGAGTAAAGTGATGTTCGGTACAATAAATGTTTTCTCATGTCTTTCTAGCATATGCTTGAATAAACGCACATATTGAACACGCTGTGTTTACGAGGCGGATTAATAAGTAGGGTAAAAAACATAGTAAATCAAACATAAGCATTTTTCAACATAATCTCCTTTGAACTAAGTCCTTCAGAAACAAAATCGAACTTTTCTTCCTTCTCAAACGAAAAGTCCAGCATGTGCACTTTTGCTTTCACCTGATGGAGGATACTTTTCTGCTTCAATTCGCCTTGCAAACAGACCTATAACGTTGAGTAATAAAAAACCTAGTCACGTTTTGCTATTTTCCAAATAGTACGCCATGATGATATTCCAATTTTTCCCGCCGACAAAATGGTTTAAGTTTTTTTCGATGCACTTTCACCATTTCCAACCTTCTGTTTTCACTGCCGTTTTGTTTCCGGGGTATCCAGGTTTCATCTACAGTCATAAAACGACGACAGAGGTCAATGCGATTATTCTGCTACTTTTCCAAACATGATTTTGAAATGTCCTTCCTTTCTCGAGTGTTTTTGGTGGAGTCAACAAAGGAGGTACTCAGCTTCTTCATTTGCGGAACTTCATGCAGGATATTATGTCCGCAAGTGCAGTAACTACAGTGCCGTATAATTAATTTATCCAGTCTTGAGTGCTAGTGCACAATATCCATGAACTCCCTTCAGCTCAGTTTGTATCGAAGGAATGAAGCTATTACTCTGCATTCGTAAAACATCTATTTTTTTTAGCCAATTCCTTCAGAATTGGCTAAAAAGGCTTTGTGGTTGTACCAATGGAAAGATTTTTACTAAGATACCCAAATCTACATCGATTGTACCTACAAGGCACCGAAAATTTTTATAAAAATGTGTAAATTTTTCATATATATATATATATAATATAAAATAAAAATAAAAATAAAGTAACACTATTAACAACGTAACAAATTAACAATAATTATAAAAGCATAAAAAGATAAAACACTAAGAGAAAGTCACTCTTAAAATCGCTATATTTCGAACTACTAGAGGCAATGCGTTTAGTTTTGATAATAAACATTATCTACAAATTAAAGGTACTCCGATGGGCACCAGAATGGCACCGTCTTATGCCAAACTTTTTATGGCTCGCTTAGAAGAGGGATTTCTTAAGTCAGAACCTTTGACACCATTATTATGGCTGAGATATATTGATGATATATTCCTGCTTTGGACTCATGACTCAGAATCTCTCAATCAGTTCCTTACTAATCTTAACTCCAAATTTTCAGTTAAGTTCACTTCTTCTGTCTCTCCCAATCCTGCTACGTTCCTAGATATTAATATTTCTTTGTGCAAACACTCTTTTCTTACGTCTGTGCACTTTAAGCCTACCAATTTACAACAGTATCTTCATTTTGATAGCTGCCATCCCTTGCATATCAAAAGTTCTATTCCTTTTTCGCTTTCAATCCGTGGTCATCGTCTTTGTAACAACTTTTCATCTCTTGACAAGTATATTAAAAACCTATCTCAAAGGTTCCCAAGACCAAAATTATCCTTCCGCTCTTTTAAAATCCCGTATAATCCAGCGCACAAAACTTTCCAATGCAAACCTAAAACTTCTAATAAGAACTTCAATAACTTTGTTACTACTTACGTGCCAGGAATTGAAAGCTATTCAGACCTATTTTGAAAGAATGTCACGATACTTTGTTAATGCTTCCATCTTTAAATGGTTTTTTCTAAATTTGCACCCCGCCTTACTTTCAGATCACCCCCTAACCTTAAAATTATATTTCGCTGTAACCTATACCCTCGGAATTTACCACGTCCCTTTGCTGGCTCATATCCTTGCCAACGTCCTAAATGTAAAACATGTGCACTAATTGTGCCGTGCAATTCATTCCACAGCCCTAATTTATCCAAGGAATTCAACATTTCTTCATTTGCTACTTGTTCTTCCAAGAACGTCGTATATATGTTATCTTGTAAGCTTTGCAAAGCATTTTATATTGGTTTAACTTCTACTGTTGTTTCGCTACGTATGAACGAACAATCATAGACGTTCTGTTAAAACCAAGTCTCCCTTGCCGGTTGCCCAACATGCCTTATCTCACTGTAAGGATTTTTATGGTGCTTTTAATCTAACACTTATTGATGCATTACCTACACAATGCTTTGAAAGTTGACTCAGAGATAGAGAAATGGCAGCTATATTTTTACATAAAGCGCGTATACCACCTGGTTTAAATCTTACGTATTAACCCCCCCCCCCCACTCTCATTTCTAGTTTCATCTGTTACCATGCATGACGTTACCTTCGATATTTACTTTTATCACCATCACTTGTCTTCTTGCCATAGAAGAACTCAAAGAGTTCGAAATATAGCGATTTCAAGTGTGACTTTATCTTAGTGTTTTATCCTTTTCTACTTCTATAATTCCTGTTAATTTCTTGTATTGTTAATAGTGTTACTTTATTTTTCTTTTTCCTTTATATCACACACCACACACACACACACACACACACACACACACACACACACACACACACACACAGAGGATGTTATTGAATCACGCCGAAATAATTTCAGAGAGTCTAGAGATTATATAAGCAATCTGGGATAGAAAACGTATGGACTATCTGTTCCAATTTCGAAGCAATTTCTGTTAAGTTTCTACAGCGCCAGTACGCCACTGCTAATGAAGATGCCCCTCGACAGCACAACACACGATAACGAAGAGAGGTGTCAGAACGTGTCACTCCGGCGCCATGGTTATGACATTAGCTTTCGAGTAACAAGTGGTCATCGAGTTCGAGTTTCGTTCAATACTTTTATTATGTCCTTTTCTGACTATGGCCTAATAACACGGTTTTTAGCGCACGTTTAAAGTTATATACTTAAATCTTAACATATAAATTCGTATAATTACAACCCTTGCTTACCAAAGATAGAACTATGGATAGTTTTAATGAGATGGGTGTCCTATATTAAAAATTACCCAAATTTCATTCATAATTCTTTAGTATGCGTATGCAGCACTTCATATATAATAATAATAATAATAATAATAATAATAATAATAATAATAATAATAATAATAATAACCCCGGCATAACTAGAATTGAACCCGCGGCCTGCTGAACATCAACTTTT
This sequence comes from Metallyticus violacea, assembly GCA_030762175.1. Taxonomy (NCBI): domain Eukaryota; kingdom Metazoa; phylum Arthropoda; class Insecta; order Mantodea; family Metallyticidae; genus Metallyticus; species Metallyticus violacea. The sequence continues at coordinate 2,291,756 of CM060844.1, forward strand.
GCGTTATGCATTACGCCACAGAAGCAGTTGAAGAGCTCTCTCTAGAGCAGGCTACATAATGCAAGAAGGCAGTTAAAAGATGTTCAGTGTCGCACTGTCAAAAGATAAGTTAGAGATTTGAGGGGTTTTATGACACTAAATCTTGCAAATGCTGATAACGAGCTACGAAAAATCGAAATGCCTATGCTCGCAAGGCAGTTTTAAAGACATTCTAAACCAAAATTTCCACCGGCTTAGCTTTAACACCGACTTATCAGCATCTGATGCAAACATGTTTAACACCATAAAATTGCGTTGTTTAGTTGTGGAGCATACATTGCCTACATTAAATTGCTCATATACGACAACCCTACTCTCTCTGAAATTATTTCGATGTAGTTAATCAACATTAACAATAAATACAGTGCCATACATGTGTGTTTGTTTGTTAACGGTCTAGCAAACAATTCCTCGAATTCGTTAACCAACAAAATTAGACCATGGGGGGGAGGAGAGTTAACCTACTAAAAAAATTGAAATCGCTCTGATGATCACACTTTTTTCTTTACCCTTACGAAACTCAACAAATTTAATATATTTATATAATTAGTTTTCGAAAATCATGGTCACTAGGAGCAGGGGTGTATCTGAAAAACGTTTAGGGGTTAAAGCAAAATATAAAAATCGCTATAGCGGCTGCAAGTTTAAATGCTTTGAAAAGAAACTCAGTCGTGCCATTGAAAAATGGTAGGAATAATAGTATTCGAAAATAAGTGGAATCGGACTATTAGAAGAGGGGCCTGAAAACGTGAAACTCAAAATTTAAAAATCGCCCTAGTGGTATAAATGTATAACTTTTCAAAACGGAACTCCGTATATGCCACTTAAATAAAACAAGAAAAATAATTTCTGAAAATTAGGGGAATCGGGCCATTATGAAGGGTGCTGTACTTGAAACCCAAAAATCAGCACCAATATATTTACAACAAACCTCGGCATATACCATTTAAATCAAGTAAGGAAAAAATTTCTGAAACTTAGTGAAATCAGATTTTTAGGAGCGGGGGTATACCTGAAACCCGAAATTTAAATATTACTCTAGCGGCACCATTTGCTTTTTCGCAACAAAACTCCCCATATACTATGTAAATAAAATAACAAGAGAAATAGTTCCAGAAAATCATGGAACCGGGCCATTAGGAGTGGGGGTATACCTAACCCTAAGTTTAAAATCGCTCTATCGACACGAATATTTATTTCTTAACAACAAAATTCAATATATACTATTTAAATAAATAAGAAAAATAATTTCTGGAAGATAGGGAAATTGGACTATTAGGAATAAGGGTATATTTGAAAACCGAATATTAAAAAGGGCTCTTGCTTTTAATTTTCTGTATATTGTTTTAAATAAAATTGAAAGGAATTCAGCACATAAACTGTACTTATAACGTTACAAATGTTTTGTATTTAACAAAAACATTGTCGTGAATATAGCAAATGTGAAATATTAATGTAATATGTATTGGAGAATTATGTATTGTATTTAAGACAGCTATGTAATAAACTTCAGAAAAGTGTACATTACACGTTTTTACTGCAATAACATTTAAATTAAATTTCAAAGTCAATGAAAATCGATGAAACTTTCGATTGTTCTTTGCTGATTGTGTATATTTGCTTTGTATATTGTAATTTTTTTTAAATAGTACCATGTTTTTGTTTTACTGAAACATATGAACATCTTAAATACACAATATTAGCTAGAAACTTTCTGTTATTTATTTTTTTACTTTGATGAATGTAAAGATCATATCAAGGGCCAGTTAATAAACATGTTTACATTTAAAAATGTTTAAAACTACCACACAGTATAGCTTTATCTATCAGTGGTCATATATTTAATCTAATTAATAGTATACCGTTAATTCTTGCGGCTTAGTCTCAACAACAACAACAACAATAATTCTATAAATGCTGTTTCTCTTTTGTAATAGTTAACAGATTGCAAGAATTCGAATGTTGTTCCCCTAATAAAACACAATAATGTCGTAATTTAATTCATTTCATTAATTAACAAAGCCTAATTTGGATTTTTATTAAAATTTACTCAACCCGCTTAGTTTGCGCAGTTCCTGTGTGACGGAATTTTATTTTTAAATAAAACTGCTTTATCACTGTACGATACTCTACGAAACTATTACACCGATCACTTAACATTCATCTGTTTGAACAAAATCGTTAAAAGATTCTATCTTTCCGCCATTTCGTTAAACTTTACCAAACTTATCAATACGCTCTCATATCAGGAATAGTGCTTTTCTTAAAAGAATACTAAACCTAGTACCTTTAGTTCTTATTAGATTTGATCACTTTAACAGGCTTGACCAATTACAAGTATAATGTATAGTTTTTTTATAGGATATATACCCTGCCTTTATTCCGCTGCGCAATCGGTAAGACTGGAGTCATAGCCCGCAACTGAACTTCTGCAGGAAAACAATGAATACTTATTTATAATTGTTATGGACACTCTTAGAAACAATGATATCAGAAACATTCGCTGCCGTCTTCAGTTCAGATACATTTTGTATCTCTGTTACATGCTTGCAGCGAGTGTGTACAGTTTTGCGTCGCCAATGGGCTGTTTTCTTGGAGGCATCTTGTGTGAGTTGTTCGGGAGGAGAAGTGGCATCATGATCGGGCTTTGCAGCATGTCGATCGGTTGGCTCACGATTTCCCTGAGTCAAAGCAGCGCCATTATTATGGTCGGCAGGTGTATGGAAGGGATATCTAAAAGCGTGGCAGCCACGGCAATCACGGTAAGGCCAACTGTTACAATTTCATTTATTTTACGTTGTATCGCTTGGTTATTTTTTGCAGTACGAAGACAAATTGAACCTTTAAACTGTTGCCAGAATCATCACGAAGAATTAGGAAAGGTTTCCTGTTCCGACATTATGCTTAGTTTCTTCAGGTTTAAGAATATCTACAATTTCATAGCCCGAAGGTTTTATTCAAAAGGTGACAAAATGATTTAGACGTTTCATAAGAATTACCATTTTCTCTTTTCTGGTCAGCTTATAAAACAAAACAGCAATATATAACCGATTAGCTGTTGATTGCGTCTTGTGCAATAAGCGCACTTCTCTACTGCAGAGTCGGTTCTAGCGGTAATCATACTTGCCCCCTGAACCCAAGAACCCGGCCAGGATCGATGGCTTTTCGCGCATAAAAATCTTAAGTAAGGCTTTCTTCGGAAGGGAAGCAAAGTCGAGGGTCCCGTGTCATAGATTTACGGCATGTAAAAGAACCTCAAGCCTGCAAAAAGAGGCCTCTGAGATCGGCCGTTTCACGCCCTGAATTGAATAAGACGCTGATGACCTGAGATGTTAAAGAGCAACAAATGAACCACTCTCTATTGCAGTAGCGGTAGCATGCGTATCCTCCGTAAGCGAGGGAGGCTCATGAACCTGGAAAAGTTTGCGCTTTAAACTTATACGTTCATGGCCAGCAAAGATTTACCAAGGACTTATATTTGTTTTACTCCAAGTTGGTAGCCTGTCTAACAGTCATGCTAATAGTTCGATTTCACTGATTTTCAGGAACTGTTTTTTCTTCTCTCTCTCATTTGATTTAAATGGTATACTCGAAGTTTCGTTGCTAAACAAATAATAAAGCCGATGTACTTTTTAAATTTTGTGTAACCCGCACCCTTCTAATTCCGCTGATTTTCACAAACGTTTTTCTTATTGTATTTCAATGGCATATATCGAGTTCCTTTAAAAAAAATTGCGGCCTTTAGAGCGATTTTTAAATTTAGCCTTAACCCCCAAGAGTTTATAAGGTATACCCTCATTCGCAATAATCTGATAACTTTAAAAAATATTGTTCTTATTTGATTCAAATTATATATGCCGAGTTTTGTTGTGAAAAACAATTTTTGGTGCTGCTAGAGCGATTTTAAATTTGGGGTTTTAGGTAACTCCCAATGTTCCGATTTCCTTAAATCTCAGAAACTATTTCTTATTCTGTTTAAATGGCATATACGGAGTTTCGTTGCGAAAAATTATATATTAGATGCCACTAGAGCAATTTTTAATTTTTGGGTTTCAGGTAACTCCCTCCTAATAATAAAATTTCAATGATTTTCGAAAACTATTTTACTCACTTTATTGGAATGGTATATACCAAGTTTCCTTTAAAAACGTTTAAATTACAGTCGCTAGAACAATTTTTAAATTTCGCTTTAACCCTCAATAGTTTTTCAGTTAAGCCCCGAGTGGGCCAATTGCTAAGCTTTTCGAAAACTACTTTTATCAATTTATTTAAAAGTTTGGACTAATAGACATAATCCATTCAGATTTGGATATATTTGTAAAAAACCTTTCCATTGGTACAACAGCACAGCTTACATTCCTTTTGAATTCGAGGAAAGGAAGAGAGAGAGAGAGAGAGAGAGAGAGAGAGAGAGAGAGAGAGAGAGAGAGAGATTTCACAGTGCGGGCCGTAATAGCTTCATTCCTTTGGAATTCGCTATTGTATGTACATATCTTTAAATTGTTTATACTAGTGATGAACCACAAAGCTATTTAAACTACGCAAAGCCTTTGAGTTTTGTCTAAAGCGACCCGGGTACGTCTGGTCTTCAAACATAGAAGCTAAGCGGTAGCAAGTATCGTGGCCGGAAGTAAAAAGGGAAATTCGCGTGTAATCTATACGAAAATAGCCGATTGCATTGGAATACGTCGTAAGCAGAGTCAGTCTGTCTATGGACTTATACTGGTTTCAGAAAATACTATATTGCAGTTAAACAATCGCCACAGAGCTGTACACCGCTCTAATGCTAGGTAGGAGGAGCAAACTAGCCATGTAAGACATCGAGGCCACAAGATTTAAAAACCTACTTGATGTATTTAACTCATAGAATATCACGATAGACACTAGATCTAAAACAAATACTTATGATAAAAGGCACGCTACTAATTCTGTTTTCATAACAATGCAACATCAGAACATGATAACTGTACACATGTTGGCGATAAGTACAAATCTGGGCTACTCGAAATGTTGTCCACAGAAATTTAAAGCAATGCGGAAATGATTTACAACAGCAGTTTTTGTACCTTATTTATTAGGCAATGTGTGATCCTCACCACTGTCAATGCATTGTTGCAATCTACCTGGTAACCATTGTTTGAGATTATTACGCCACTACTCGCGGACAGTTGCCTGAATTTCGTTATTGCCGAATTGTATACTTTGCAGCGAGTCCTTCATGTTGATAAATAAGGCATAATCAGACGGAGCGAGATCCGGTGAATATGGTGGGTGCGGCACAAACTCCAGCGGTGTGGGGCCGCGCATTATCATGTTAGTGGAGCAAGTCAGTCTATTAACAATATGCTTAAAGTGTCTCAAAAGAGAGACGCTTGCCCGCACAAATTTCTTGAGCCGATATATTGTGAGAGATTTCTTCTCTGGTATGTGGTAAATACAGCAGGACTCGTCAGCTGTCACCAGCTACTCCAAATATCCGGATCTTCATTATGCATTTCCAGTGGCCAGCTTTCTGTGCAGGGTTGCGCGGCCGAGAGCTATCTGGCATTCCAGTTCATGCAAGCACCTATCAGCCATAATTAAGACATAACCTCAATGTTCCCTGGGAGACCACGATGTTGACGAACGATCCTGTATGCAGATTCCCTGCCGACAGATGTAAACGGTCTTCTGTGCAGGAGCTTCTTGACCACATTCGCAGTTAAACGTCAACGAATTTCTGTGGTGTTGACGCTTTCCTTCCACAAAAACGACGCAGTTCATCTTTGTCCATCTTTCTGTAACTTGAAATGAACAAACACTGTCCTTTCGTTTACAATCGCCACGTATCGTCTGAATGTGCCGCTATTGTAAATAATTTCTCTCACAAATCTGGCAACCCTGAGCTTTCTGTGAGTACGACAGGAAGAACTAAACCATTTTGAAATGTTAAAATAAATGTTTTGGAACGAGTGGAGGCCACTGTTGTGATGAATGATTCCTTTACAGTGCCTCATACACGAACGTAGTGAAAGTTCTGTATGCAGAGTGACAGACTTTACATGTGAAGGATAAAGGTCCAAAGGTTCAAATCCTAGCGCGAGTAATTTTTTAAGGGAAGTATGCTCACAAATAAAAATGTTAACGTGCATGCTTCAATAGAGAAACCTGCCTTAATAGAGGGCATTCACACCGTAATGACTACCTTCGAGATTTTTGATAGACATTTGAGAGAACGCGGGGTCTTTGAAGCCAAACAAAGCAGTCCCTCTCACTGTGAAGAAAATGAGAAGAGAGACCTTCCCTTCCACATGCGAAAGGAAATAATGGACCCTGGTGCCAGGCTGTTTAGTAAAGAGTGCAAATTCAAACACGTCGCCAGAATATGCACACTATCAGCACTCTTAGACCATCTTTATGGAAGCAGTGCTTTTTCAACACGATGGAGTTTCCTGACAGCTAGATCGGAAACATTCAGACCCCAGTCTCTTGATTGGTTTTTCTGGAGCCTATGAAAATCTACTCTGTGTTGTTGTGGAGAGCAATTTCGTTAAAATCTGAGCGACCATGGATTTAAGCATTCATGTACTCTGCAGACAAACTCGCCAATGATGGCTGAGTACGTATTTTGTTATAAGGAACTCGTTATTCCCGGTGACTCATTGCGAGTAATTATACTTGTTCCGTTCTTCAATTTCAATTATATGTTTCTTTTTCCGAACTCAATTTTCCCCCACGTTTCCTGAAAGATGTGCCTCTGGTAATTTGGAGCCGGCATATTATGCAAGGACCTTGTTTGATCAAAGTTGAATTACTAATGGTAGCTTGTTCTATGACCAGCAGATCTGACGCCAAGTAACTGACATTTCCTTAGTGGGACCGCTCCAAGAGTAAGGACCGACCGGGAGTTCACAGCTAAGGTAATCACTTGACTTGTTATTACTGACCATTATCAAGCAAGAAGATGCTTCATTTATGTCATCGGTTTATGAAACTAATCAATAGTTCCCTCTGACAAATGAAAGAAATTTAGTTCATCTAATGAGTGTGAAATATTCTGCACGTGTCACTAGTCTTTCTTTAAAAGAGGGGGGGGGGGTATTATTCTCTCGCCGCTAATGGTGTACCACACTCCTGTCTTTGGGTATTTCTGAACTTCAGTATCGACTGTTTGGAACTCAGATTGTCCGTAAAGAAAATTACATTACGGCAATTTCTGCTTCATGTACACTATTCAAAAAACACTCTTGGATGCAGGGTCACCCAATTTTAACTTTTGTAACCGTTCGAACAGAAGGATAGGAAATTCCCGTCCAAGTGTTTCAGAGCACGTCCAATGTAATCTAAGTAAGTACTGTACGCTTTTTCAGAGGAATATTGCGCATTTTACGAATTTTATTTACCAATCCGTGAATGGACTTCGACTTGGATGTTAAGCGTCAAGAGCCAAGTACAAATTTTTGGGGTATAGAATACCTGAATTTAGTTATACTAATATAATTAATACGTCGCCTTGAAAACTTAATACATTGTCACACAATTCGTTCTGACCTCCCGGATTTCAAACGTGAGTTCGGTCAACCGCGAAGAAAACATTGTCGAGCACTTCTTTTGGGGACTTGTGAAGTTGATGCACAGCTTAGGGTTGCTATTTAACTTTCGGAATTTGAAGAAACTGCAATACATGTTTCCTATTAGGAGTCCGGAAAGAGCGTGCACTTGTTGTTTGCAGGTGGCTGGAGAATAAGCACAGCCTGAGCCTGGAAAGAGTTTTTTTTCAGACAGTAGAAAAACCCCCCAGAGCAAGAGTGGAATGGTTTGTCACCACGATTTAATTTATGAAACTAGGAAGGAAAATAGTAAAGTTGCTTGTTGAAATAAATTCATACTCAAAACACGAGTTCAATATTTTGCGCGTGCTACGTTCAAGGTCCTTGGTATTTGCAAAACTGAATAAGTTTCTCGGTGGGGAATATGCACTCCTGTCACACTGAAAGATAAGGTCTAGAGTTGACCGTGTGTATTCAATGGCACAAGGATGCCGTCTATGTAGTTGGAACTCTTTAGGAGCACTAAGAAGAACTTAACACACTTCCTGTCCTCACAATTGCCTGATTTGAGTATCATCGAGCTAGTGTGATGGAAAACAAAGTAAAGACGGGTACCCACCTCAAGAAATTTCAACAGTTTCAAACGTGGTCTTAGCAGGTGGATGCTTATGTTATAATATAATATAAAAATAAAAATAAAATAACACTGTTAACAATGTAACAAATTAGCAGTAATTATAATAGTAGAAAAGGACAAAACACTAAGAAAAAGTCACACTTGAGATCGCTATATTTCGGACTTGTGGAGTCCTTCTATGGCAAGAAGACAAGTGTGTATGTGTATATATATCGCAGTTTGGAATTTCTAGGGGAAATGTTGGGCCGACAGTGAGTGAAACACCCACTTTATAAACACTGAGCTACATATTCCGTTCTCGAGATCGTTGTTTTCCGTTTGCAGGTGCTCACTGATGAAGCTATTCACCCGACATTTCGTGGTTTCATCTTCTGTAATTATGGCACTATGCTATCCATGGGGATTTTTGCCATGGCTCTTCTGGCCACTATGACGGACTGGCGAATGTCTTCGTTAGTCGCATCGGGATTTTCATTGATGTCCTTTACATTCGTATTTCTGGTCCCAGAGACACCTACCTGGTTGGTGATGCGGGGAAAGCTGAGGAAGGCAGAAAAGGCACTTCACCGCCTGCTGGGACCCTCAAGACATCAGCAGGTGAATGTCACAATATTTCTCTAAATGCAGCTGTACATGCGTAGCTATTAATTTCATGGTTTTCCGTTTTTAACTCATATTTAAGTTATTTTTGTGTACTGACATACGAATTTATTGGTAACAGCGCGCTACTTGGCATGATTCTTACACCTGTATCCCCTGAAACATCCCATTCCCTTCAAAATGAATTTGGCTGACCTGTTTTATAATATTTGACAAAGGAACGATAGGCGCTTGCTTTATGCTCCGAGATAGCAAGTACAACCAAAACTGAGAATCGGACAGTGGCCAGCATCTAGAGCCGGGAGCAAAGTGTGTCGTTGGCTGCTACGTTTCCATAACAACTAAGAACGATCGGCAAAAATTGCCAGTTTGATAAGTATACCTTTTTGAGACTTCGTTTAGATACAACGTTTTTAAAAATTGGAGAGTGGTAAAAGTAATGCCAACTTAAAACGGTAAAGAAGATGGAACCTAGCAAATTGTAGAGAAATTAGTTCACTTTCAATAATCGGGAAAGTCTTCATTGAAAGGCTACAAGAATGGTCTGAGAAAGAAAGGAAAATTCCAGTATTCAATTAGGCTTTAGGAAAGTTATAAAAACAGTTGATAATATTTTTATAATTAAAACATCGGTAAATACACATCTTATTAACAACAGAGATGCATATTAGTTATTTATTTATTTTTTACTTAGAAAAAGCTTTCGACACAATTTCTAGGGAAGCACTTTGGATTAAACTAAGAAAAAAAGGAAATTAAGTCAGAACTTAATATATATAATTCAAAATATGTACAAGGAAAATTAACTTATATGAAGGGGGGGGGGGATAACAGATAAAATATCAAACAAGGATGTACATTAAGCCCAGTGCTTTTAATGCATTTATTGTTAATATCATTTTACTAGTTTATTACAGAATAAATAATGCAATTCGCCAACCATAAATAATAGAAAAATACATGTAGATTATCTGATAGCAGGTACACTAGGATGAAAATTAGTAGCCTTAGAGAATTGGTTCTTAAGATTAAAACTAGATCTAAGATTTTGGTAATGAAGAAAGCTTTCAAAACTAAAAAAACGAAAGAAATGGTGGTGGAAAGGCAAAGACATTGAATTTGGGGTTAGCCTGTATAGTAATGAAACATGCAGTGATCACAAAAGGAAAATTGGCTACGAGCGTAACCAGACCGTGCGTAAAAATAAGCAAGTAAAAGAGCATATGGTTCAATAGCGGAGAGCAGAATGGTGTGTGGGATAGAAATAGTCTATTTTGTCGACTTGTCTAGGCTTTGCCTAGATCTTCGCCTAACGAGGTTCGAGTTAGAAACACTAGGTAAAAAGCGAGGAATGGAAAGAGTATTGAAATAGGGAGACTAGAAGAGTAAAGTATTGTTTGGTAACACAAAGAATAAATTAGATATATAACATTTAAAATATTCTACAGGAAGTTGGCATGAGAGGGAAAGAGATAGCAACAAGAATTGCGGGGAAAACTGGCTAGTCTTAATGTAAAAAATAGAACGTTGAAAAATGATTGTAGAAGAGAAAAATCTATAGAAGTTTGTGATTATGTGGAAAGGGCATCTAACTGCGATATATGTGTGAAGAATTAGACAGTACTTGGTATTATGGATACAAAGCAAGTTTTGGAGAGGACAGGCTCTTTTATGAAAGTGGGAAAACCTACCTAATGAAATAAGAGGCAAAAGGATTTTAAATAAATAAAAATATAAAAGAATTTGGAAAATACATTGTTAAGGTGAGGCAAAATGCCTATGGACGGTGGGCAATACAAAAATGTTTATAATGGCAGCATTTACATGGTGTTAACTATAGTGGGATTGGAAAGAAACGCAAATCTATAAATTAAGTAAGTTTAATTTTCCTGATTGATTCATACAAACATTAAACTTTTACTTTACTGGTTTGTAGGTACAAAAAAAAAAAAAAAACATGTTTTGTGTAGCACACACCCAACATTGTCGTCACTGGGCCGGTTCCGCTTCACTACGTTTGCTTTACCGATTTCAAGAATTCATTCACCACTTAATTAAGTTACACGAGGATTGTTCAAAATGTTGCGCCAAAGAAGTGTCGTAGATAAAACGGTTGGCATTACTGGTTAGTTCTGAACTAGGCATGAATGTTATCTTATTTCAGTCAATTTCCGCGCTACTGTCTTTGAAACAGTGTTCTGACATGTTCCTGTTTTTAATTGTGTTTAACGACGTTTTTACAACAGGCGCTGCACACTGATGATACACGAAACGAAATGATAAACTGGGAAAGGATTTTTTTAAAGGAAGGAAGCGTTCCAGACATAAGTTTAGGTACCTCCCCGGCATCGAGGACTGAGGAAAACCTGTAAAAAACCTCTGTCAGGGAGGACGGTCCTAGTGGGAATCGAACCCCAGGCTCCCGCTCACAAATCTGCGCCGTAACGACCTCTGTCACAATTATTGAGAACCCGGGATATCATGAAGCGCATTAAGAGATAATGGTGTCATGCGGCCACAATTAATGAGTGTAACATTTCTGCGAGATCGTGTCATGAAAAGCTCGGTATTGCAGAAAAGTTTGCCCCTCCGCTGTAGCAGGAAGACAACCGCGTCGCGTTAATGAGAATACAACTTTTATAAATAGAATAACCACTGGTGATGAAACGTGTGTTTGTTGAGAAGATAGCTCGCGAATTTCTTCAGAAGGGTCATCGCTGATGTCCTTCGACATCTGCAAGAAAACGTGAGAAAGAAGAGGCTTGAAACGCAACAAGATCGTGCACCAGCACAATAAATCTGTTGTTGTTATTATTATTATTATTATTATTATTATTATTATTATTTTCCAAAGTCGCAATACACGATAAAAGGACGAACACTCGACTTAGTTGAGATTAAAAAATTCCCACACAGAACTTGCCGCAATCTAGAAAAACGCGTAGGTAAGGACTACTTTCAGAAGCTCAAACTTTGGGGAAAATGTATCAATAGAGAAGACGATGAAGTTCAGCACGATACAGATAATCCAAATATAAACTTTCAGTTATTTTTTGAAAAGACGTACTTAACAAGCATAATAAATTGTTACATTTTCGACACAATAAATAAGCGAGATAAAATAGAGAGGTTTTACAAAGGATGTAACTAGTATTTTAAACAAACAGGAGTTTTCCTTTAGGGGATACTTGGAATTAACTAAAGCTGGAAATTTCCAAGCTATATTTAATTTGACATTAAATAGAAATGTAGAGCTAAAAGGGCACTGGACTTCACGGGACTTTTTAAAACAACTCAGAATAAATTAATTAAACGTATTGAAGATGAAAATCAGTGTTATATTTTGTAATTGAAAGCACAGATATAACAGAAAAATCTCAGTGTGGTGATTGCTAAGCTTGCAGATACTTTGGGGCAAAGTTTCCTAAACTGTGACCAATTTTGAATAAGAGCTGAGGTGGTGGCGTCCAAAGACAGACTTCAAGCCTGTTGCTTTTGCACGACAATGCGTCTCCTCACAAAATAACTGAAACTGGAAGTTGCAAAGTCTAATCGCTTGACCATCCACCCTACAAATCTTGCATTGTTGGAAACAAGTGCAGAACCTTGCTCAAGCTCTGCTGATAATATCTCAGTCGGTGCTTTTGACCGTCTACAACTGTGTGTGGAGAGAGATGGAGAGTACTTTGAAGGGTTGTGAGAATAAGTTTTCGGATTGAAAGAAAGGAGACTTTGATTATGGACACGGAAGAGAGGAATAGCCGGGCAGGTATGAAGTTATTGCATTATTAACCAATGTATTTAATTCCAGATTTAAACGTATAAGCATTTGAACTTAATGTAGTTGCAATATTTTAGGGGTTGTAGATTGGAAGGTAATCCAAAGGTAGAAATATTTATAGTAAACAGCAACTTTAGGTTGTTATACGTTTAATATATTAATAAAGGGTTTGTTGGTCGCGAATCAAAAAGTTTTGGAAACTCTTACTTTAGGAGCCAATCAAAATATTTTTCGGGATTTTATAATATTCAGGATGTACAGTTTTTGAAGAGTTAATAAATTAAGCAAGTAAAAAAGAGTAGTGTAGTTATGTAAAGTTATTAGCATTCTCTGAAGCAGTTCTTTACACGTTACTGTGGTTTTGAATAGTCCTGGCGAATGACCTTGTATGGATGTGCGCGAGACAATTCTAGGAAATTTGTGGTGGGGATAGCTTCACAGTTGCATAAATGTAACAAACAATTGCAAGCGAGAAACATGAGAGCGGTAAAGCTGTGCAATAAACCGTCTCTACAATGTGCTTAGTGCGGAAGTAATTCTCCTCATTAAACAGAAAATGAACTTGATCAGAAACCATTCGCATTTGTTGCTCATTCGCCAGGACTATTCAAAACTACTCTTGTTGTTTTCCAGGCAAGAGAAGATTTACAGAATCTCATAAACAGATTCCCTGCTGACAGAGCTTCAACTTCTCTCTCCCAGAAAATATCAAAATGGAAACATTTTCTGGGGTCAAGCTTTCTGAAGCCCTTTCTGATTATTCACACCGTCAACACGTTCATCCAGTTGTTCTGTGGCAACCATCTGGTGATGAACTACAATGTTGATATGGTGTCGCGTATGGCTGAACACCACGACCCTTACATCATCAACACCATCCTCTCCGTAATTCGCACTGCTGCATGTTGCGTCACTGGGTTCGCGATGGCGATTTTCGGAAGAAGATGTATTATGATGGTATCTGGTGTTGGGTGTACCATCTCTACAATAGCATTAGGTAAGTCACCAGAAAGCTAACGCTGTAATCTCAGCTTTTGTGCCAATCATCTCATTTCCTTTGTCTTCACAGCAGGGGTCCTACTCTCAGACGTGAGCATCCTGACTGACCCTGACGTAAAGGAAATGACGTGCATTGTTCTTCTGAGCATCTATGTGGCGTCTTTCTCTTGTGGGTACTTCATAGTTCCCGCGCTGTTGATAGGGGAGACGCAACCAGCTGCAATCAGAAGTTTACTGTGTGGCTACATCTATACCATCAACGATTTCACCGCAGGCGGTATCATCAAGTGTTATCCTTCGTTACTTCGGAATCTGGGTCTTCACGGCATGTTTCTCATGTTTGGGATATGTTCTGCAATTTGCGCCCTGTTCTGTTATCTGTTCCTGCCCGAAACTCGTGGAAAGACGCTGGAGGAGATTGAAGACTACTTCAAACAAAACAACATTATGTGGATCAGCAGAAATAAAGAGAGGTCCGAGCCATATCCAGTATGTGAAAGAACCGTTTAAGGGATTGCATATACCTATCAGAGAGATACTGCCAAACAAACACACAGAAACTCTTACCGCTGGCTTAGAAAAATCAAATAAGAAAATGAGAAGCACCACAGGTTTTTATTCAACGTACCCATTTGGCCAAAAAGAGAGTCATCGTCAGATTCAACGTGTCGTTAGGAGAACTTCGGGGACGCTCGTAAACGCCGTATTCACAACGCGCATGCGGCGATTGGCATACAGCAGTGGGCGCTTTGCCTGTAAACGTAATGGTCACAATTATAAGCATCTGGAAAGAGAACATCAGGATAGAGTAGCGGTGGCCGAGCGGTTTAGAAGACATTGCTTTTCTGTTATACTTGAGAATTATTTATCTTTGCTAGTAATATGATCCTGCCTACAGATTTGCTCATGTTTTCAGATTTTAAAGTTCCAGGTTAATAGCTTACTTTTTGACTTAGCCTGTGTTGCAACATTGCTAATTGATCAGCTAAAATGTAGCTGGGAAAAAACAATTGAAAAGTTATTTCAACATTTTCCATTATTAGTGAATGTGAACTAAACTGTTACCGAAGTAAACAAATTTCTGTAAAGAATCTGCCACCTGCCTATACAACAATACACTTTCAAATAAGATTTATCGGCTGCAATTCCTTTAGGTAATTGTAAATAAATAACTCTGGGAAAGCAATAAGACGTTTACTTACAGGCACCATTTGGGGGGGAGGGGCCTCATCTGGTCTCCTGGTCCCGATAAATCTTCATCATCTGTAAACAAACAGCAGTATTTTCAATTCTTACAAAAATTTGTACCTAATCCCAATTATAAATATTCGTTAAATTCTTGTTATAAGATTTGACATGGTTAGAGGTTATGTCCAAGAACTGGTGTAAAGTCAAATTATAGCGCGAGAAATTGTATCTCTAAAAAGCATAATCATTCTTTCTTTTAACAGTCCTCGTGTAATTGTCAAAAGTTTCTGTAATTTCATGAATATTGTGATGAGGTTCCTGCCAAGTGGACTTTAAACAGCGCGTTTGTGTTCTGTGAGAGAACAACACGAGAGATGTTTACTTTGAGCTTTTGTATAACCTAAAGCTTATATTCTTGCTGTTATTTTTTTTAGAGATAAGATTAAATTTTCACACCGCCTGACGCAGTGACTGTAGTAAATGAAGATCTCCCTTTGAACTAAAACTGAATCACTCAGGCTATAGACCTGGGACATAAACATGCATTATGTAAAATAAACTAAAAAAATGTTGCGCCCATTATAATAAACAACAATAATTGATTATATCAGCAAGGCAGACATCTAGGTAACTTACGCATGCAATAAAATATTATCTTTGATTCACACATTAAAACATGTACAAAAGATCTACTTCAAGTACTTATTATGTATGCCTCGCTTTGATTATTGTGATATCTTGTACTGGGCAGATCAACAGATTACAACGTTCATAATGCTTGTGTTCGTTTCGTCTTCAATAGTCACAAATTTGATCATCCTAATCAACTGTCATGACTACCTATAAAAGAACACAAAACGCTCCGTACCTCCACCCCTAGTATATCTGTCCGTACTTCGAACTTTACTGTCTATCGCTCGTCACCGAACACATTTCTACTCAACCGTGTCAGTTCCCTTCCTCCGGAAGTCAGAGATTGTCGGACAATATAACAATTTAAAAGTAGATTAAATTCTCAACTCTAGGAGTCACAACAGATAGTCTCTCGCTTATTCTTCTTCTGTTCCACCTCCTTCTTTTCTTCTTCTGCTCCATCACCTTCCTCCCCCCCTCTGTACTCGAGATTATTGAAGAACAGATGAAATTCTACCACAATCATTATCAACGTTATAACTACATTAAAATATATAATATTTAACGAAGTATATTCTTTTTCTGTATTTTATATAATTATGTATATTATACTGTGTATTTTTTCGCCTGGTAGAATGGAAGACAAGACCCCATGATAGTAACTCTTGCCAGGGTAAATAAACAAATAAATAAATACCTATACTTGAATTAAATTTTTGAACATATACGCCCGATGGTTACCCATTAAACGAAGCCGCCTCTTTTAAACTGTTTATATAGACATCAGATTTCTATATACAGGATGCATCAAAAGTAATTTTGCAAGCCTTATTGGGATGATCCAGGGACGCCATTGGGGAGGGCATATCCCACTCAATCTTCTATGTCATGTTAATATATTTATTATTTTACGACGTCTATCAGCATTTTAGCATAAATTCTGACCTAATCTAACGAAACTAATGAGGCCAAAAAGGTTCTGTTGGTTCAGGAACAGGCATTTCAAAGCACCATATTCTGAACAAATAATATACTATTAGAAGTGATGATGACAATCATGTGGTGTAGTATCAAGAATATGATGAATAATGGTTTCATGAACCACTTTAGCTGTCTGTGGTTTTGCGGTTCTTATTATGATCATCATCACTACTCATAGGAATATCATTGTTTAGTAAATAACTGAGTACGAGACATTAAAAGCAATTAATGAAGTATCCTTGCAATATGTACCAAGTTGTGTTGTCATGCAGTCATTTTTATATGGAAACACATTTCCAGTACACGAACCAGAAAATGTAATTATTACTTTACATTTTTGTAAGTGTTTCACAATACATCCTGGAAACCTCGGCTTCATTCCACATATACATTAAAAAACTAGCTAAACAAAGTGCTGCACTTACAGCACTGAAACTATAATCCTACGAACTTGCGCTCAGAGCCCCTCGTTGGACGTCATCACAAAATCGAACCAATGGAATAAAACAACATTTTGAATTTTCACCGATCACAGCCCGATATCGCAGTGAAATTATCGTAAAGTTTTATCAAATACTTTTTCCATCCGAAGTGGATTTGTCTTCTGGTCAGTGTAGGCAACACTATAACTCCTCATTCAGATTAATTAAGAACTTCATTCTAAATAAAGTGTTTCCACATCTTGTCTACTAATTCCCAAATGTTCTTTGTATCCAGTGAAGTTGCAGCCCCTTCATGTGTTTCTAATAATTGTATATTTAACTGTATCCACTGAAACAATTGTTTTTTCGTATTCAGCCAAGAGTCTGAAATAATTTTGTAAATTATATAACAATATCTGCCTAAGCAACTATAAATTTTAATAAACACGTTGTTCAGAATGGTAAAATGTTATCTCGGTTGGTATTAGTAAATGGAACGATAACGGTTGTAACAGTCGATTTTCGTCTATTTCAGTCTCAATAGGTAACAGCTGTTAACATTCTGTGCGCGAATTTCAAAATGTTATTATTACATTCATCAAAAAGTTCCAAACCCGTATTTTCCCCTTTTCTATTGATATTAGTGACAATCTGGTGCAACATGCCTTAAAAAGCTAAGTTTAAGGGAATTACATTTTATTCGTCAAATATTCTTAATACATATCAGTCAAGGGTCTGCGTTTCCAGGTAAATCGGCAATCTCAGACCATTCATCTTGAGATAGGTTTTAGATACGTGTAAAAAAAGTATTTGCTTTATCTTTTTTTACTTCATGTAGGTGCGTACTAAGTCCACAGTACGTGATTCATTCGATGTCGTTTGGTGGTTTGATAAGCACATACTAATGCATCAATATTCTACAGTCACAAGTTATTTTGTTGTTTGGCAAGTGACATTGATAAATGAATGAGACTGGACTTTGTGAAATTCAATTATTTTTCTAAAAGGAAATTCATGATAGCATCTAGCGGCCGCAATTTTTTGTTTTTCTCAACGCTACTCGGCATGTAACGGTCAATTAACAAATAATTCATCGGTTAACCAGCAAAATGGACCGACAACTGGGATTGCGGCTTGATCTAAGAGAAAATTTAAAAATCGCTCTAGCGGCCGAAAATTTTGTTTTTTCTCAACGAAGCTGGGTAATTGAAATAAAACAATACAAATCTTTTCTATGAATAAGTAAAATATCATTATTATTACCTGAAACCCAAAATTTAAAAATCACGTTAGCGGCACCAATATTTATTTTTTCACAACAAAACTAGACATATACCATTTAAACAAAACAAGAAAAATAGTCTCTGAAAATCAGGAAAAACAGGCCATTAGGAGAGGGGGTTTACCTAAAGCCCAAAATTTAAAATCGCTCTAGCAGCATCGATATTTATCTTTTAGCAACAAAATTCGGTATATTCAATTTAAATCAAATTAAAAAACATAGTTTCTGAAAATTAGGGAGCTCGGATTGTTAGGAAAAGCGCTATACCTGAAAACAGAATTTTAAAAAGGGTTCTTGCGTTTAATATTATCTCAGTTGTTTAAAAATAAAAGGACAAATGAATTTTGCATATAAAGTATATTTATAACCATGCATATAACAAAAACATCGTCGTAAAGATAGCAAATATAAAACATTAATCTAACATGTGTGTGAGAATTATATTTGTATGTAAGAGAGTTCTGTAATAACCTTCAGAAAACATTTTTGTTGCATGTTAATAACATTTAAATTAAATTTCAAAGTCAATGAAAATGAATAAAAGAATAAATGAATGAATGAATATAAAGATATCACCGGGTAAGTTCATAAACATTATTACATTCAAAAATGTTTAAATATAACAAATCGTGTATAGCTTTGTGTATCAGGAGTAATATATTTCATTTAATTAAACCGCCACGGGTGGCCGAGGTCGTTAAGTCTCGGACTCGTGAGCGGGAGGTCTGGGTTCGAATACCGCCAGGACCGTCCTTCCTGGCTGAGGTTTTTTCCAGGTTTTCCTCAGTCCTCATAAATGGCAAATGCCGGGGAGGTACCCTAAACTTAGGCCTGGAACGATTCCTTCCATAAAATCCTTTCCCAATATATCACTTCATCTCATGTATCATCAGTGTCCATCGCCTGTGGTGCCTCTGTAGCAAAAACGGGCGTTAAACACTATTCATTCATTCATTTAATTATTAGTATACTATTAATGATTGTGGTTTAATAATAATAATAATAATTATTATTATTATAAAATGCTGTTTCTCTTTTGTGATAGTTGTGATAGATTGCAAGAATTCTAATTTTTTCCCCCTAATACCAAATAGTAATGCCATAACTTATTTCATTTCATTAATTAATAAGATCTAATTTGGATTTTACATTCGCTTTTATTAATCAAGTTGCTGAGGAATTCGCTTAGTTTACGCAGCTCCTGTGACTGTGGACGAAACGTACATTTATTGTCTTAACAGCAAATCTAAAAAAAAGTGAAATGCGCTGGAAAAGTGACGTCTTGGTACAGAGAGATAGAGAGGTGTTTTAACACGATGCATTTAAATCGTTTCGCTCAGGAAATTAACACTTAAATGAAGCGGTAAAAGTGTATTTTAAGGGCCTATATGTAGAAACATTGAATCTTTAATGTCAAAGCACTGAAGTGGTATATTAGATCACTCATTTAGACAAGGGAGCTCTTCCGCTTGAGATTATGAATCATGGTAAAAAGGTGTTCAAATTAGGGACTAAGAACACGGGATAATGATGAGGTGTTGCATAACATTTCACCTTCACAGCCGAACTGTGGGCAGGCGGCCTTCGCCAAATATTATTCGGCTGACACGATCGTCCTTGACAATTTCCCGTGGCTCTCCTAGCCGCGGGGCCCCGCTTCGGGGCTTCTCTAAACGTACCCCATGTTTTAATTAAAAAAAAAAAAAAATGGGCGCGACTTAGTAGAGTTCAACAAGGAGTTAAATATAGTTATCTTTTGTAGAATGAACCATTAGAACTGGTAACGTACTCTTACTAATGTTTAGTGCATTTTTAGTTATCTTTTGTAGAATGAAACATTAGAACTGCGTAACGTACTGTTACTAATGTTTAGTGCATTTTTTGCTATCTTTTGTACGGTGAAACATACGAACTGGTAACGTACTGTTACTAATGTTTATAGCATTGTTTGCTATCTTTTGTACGATGAAACATAAGAACTGGTAACGTACTGTTACTAATGTTTAGTGCATTTTTTGCTATCTTTTGTACGGTGAAACATACGAACTGGTAACGTACTGTTACTAATGTTTATAGCATTGTTTGCTATCTTTTGTAGAATGAAACATTAGAACTGGTAACGTACTGTTACTAATGTTTAGTGCATTTTTTGCTATCTTTTGTACGGTGAAACATACGAACTGGTAACGTACTGTTACTAATGTTTAGTGCATTTTTGCTATCTTTTGTAGAATGAAACATTAGAACTGGTAACGTACTGTTACTAATGTTTAGTGCATTTTTTGCTATCTTTTGTACGGTGAAACATACGAACTGGTAACGTACTGTTACTAATGTTTATAGCATTGTTTGCTATCTTTTGTAGAATGAAACATAAGAACTGGTAACGTACTGTTGCTAATGTTTAATGCATTTTTTCCCAAAAACAAAGTACAGAAGGTCGTGTTGAAGGTGACCGGTCTGGATGTGAAATCCGCTGTGTTACAATATGAGTAATTCATTATAGTAAAAAGTACAATGTGCTCTAGGAGGCAAAATCTTAAACTACAATATTTTTCGTTACTCAATAGCACTTCCCAAACTTTCCAGGTCAAGGAGCACTTGTAGTGGAACAGCTCTTCTGACACTTATAGACCACACTCTTTTATTAAAGAAGGCAAACCTTCAGATTTTATAACTTTAGAGATGTTTATTAGTTTATATCATTTCAAAAATATGTTCATCTCAAATTTCACTACATACAACAAACAAATAAAAATACATATTAAGGCAACAACTTTTAAAACTTCCAAAATCAAATATTGTAAATCCCTAATAAACGAGGGTAGGTTCACAAGTTTCCGGGCTCGCCGATAAGGATTACCATCTTCACAAATTCCTTATCTGTTAAGTAAATAATTGAATCTGTAACTTCCGCTCCGCTGTGTCCAGTTGTTAAGATATAGTTACATAAAGAAGGCTATGTGTAGAAGATTGTGACATGCTCAAAATGGAGTACCCAGCTGTTATTAAGTTCTTCACAAGAGGAGAAGTTAAACAGCGATTGCATGGTGTATATTGCAAAGCATCCCCCTCATATTCTACCGTAAAAGAATAGGCCAAACTTTTTCGAATGGTCGAGAAACCATTGAAGACGAAGAGTATGCAGGTCGGCCCTTGGGAGGTGCTCACATCTGAAAACATCGCTCTTGTGGAAGGAGAAATTAAGGAAGATGCCGGCGGCTCAAAGTTACAGAAATAGCAGCAAGGTTGGGCCTTTCTAAAATAACAGTCTTTCAAATTATTCATGAACATTTAAGCATGCAAGATGGGTGCCTAGACTTCTTTCCACAGTCTAAAAGCAGCAACGAGTCATCTGTTGTCAGGCATTTTAGGAGCTCTGCCATGGTAACGAGAGAGAAGTTCTGCATACCATTGTTACAGATGAAATTACGGTCCTCTACTATGATCTCTTGTCCAAAAGAGAATCAATGGCGTGGCGTAAACCTGGGGAAGCACCGCCTATAGCGACCAAGGTCACTCAGTCAATCAAGAAGATCATGGCCACAATCTTTTGGGACTGTGACGGAATACTCTTCATTGACTTCAAGGAAGGAACACCACAGTAAATGCGGAGTACTATGCTGGTCTACTGCACAGACTACGTGCTTCTATTAAAGAGAAAAGGCGAGGAAAGCTGAGTGGTGGTGTGCGCCTTCTTCACGACAACGCGCGTGTGCACACAGCTCTTGTTGCGAAGGCCACTGTGAAGAAATGTGGCTTCAAGGAGATCGACCATCCCCCTACAGCGCCGATCTAGCTACCAGTGTCTATTTACTTTCTCAGAACTCAAGGAAGACCTACGAGGAAGGAAATTTAAGTGTGAGGAAGAAGTGATGGATGCTGTTATGCCCATTTTGCAGACAAGACTTCTGACTGTTTTGGGGGGGAGGGGTTGAAATGTGTAATTCAAAGATGTGAGGGCTGTATTGCAATTAAGGGTAACTATATTGAAAAGTAAAATGTAGTTTTTGTCTTTATCACAACTAGAAAATGGTTAGGCCGGAAACTTATGGACCTACCTTTGTATCCTCATAGATCTGGTACATAAAACCATCTTTCAAAATCTAAATTGCTACTTGGAACCGCAACTGTTGTAATGAGAGAGATGAGACAGAATTATTTTACATAACTTGGCTATATTTGGTTGAATTTAGAACAGCTGCAGCCGCATCGAGACGAGATGTGTGTTTTGTTTTAGTACCTACATAAGCACAGAATCCTGATTCACGTAAATAAGTCATTGCAAAGGGCAAAAGGTGGTTTTAGCTTTATCAGACACAACTTTAAATTCGCGTTTTACTGACATTAGAATTCAAATAGTTACTTCTTTTTGAAAAATTATCTTTTATCATAGAATCTGATGTCAAAGCAATCAAACATAAGAGAAACAGCAGAGAATGGATTTACAAACAAAAAGTTTTCTTTCATTTTTTCATGGAGTTCTTCCAGAAAATAATTGTTTAAACAATCAAGCAGACTTAGTATGTGAACTTGAAACTCGTTTGAGATATTCTCAGGTATTTCCGAATCTAGTTTTTAACATTGGGAAGCTTGATTTTTCTTTTTGAACCCTTGCACTTTATCACTACGTCAATGCCCCCGCCCCCTTGAAGTGAGAGACTTGAATTATTAACTTTCTAAAAAATATCGTCTGCGTTCGTCACATAACCTGTCTCCCAAAGCGAAGTCATTTTCGGTCAGGTAGGTTCTGACTTTCATTTAAAAGAACCGAGTCAAATTTTAACTTGAAAGAGTCACCTTATTTCTGTGTGAAGAAGTAAAGATGTATGTAAACTCCCCATGTCATTTCACACTTTCGTCCAGGACTCCAGGTGGCATCTTCTTCATAGCACGTATTTGGCGGCGGAGGACCCAGTGGCTACTGCTGCGTTTTATGTTTAATTTTTCAGATAGCACCAGATGTCGCGCAGTCTGTGTACAAGTGGACACAACTATCCCATATTTTTTTTTTGGTTGATTTATTTATGGACGCTCTTTAACAGCTCAGCTCATCAGCGTCCCATTCAACCCAGGGCGTGAAACGGCCGACAAATTTTGCTCAGAGGCCTCTCTTTCAGGCTTGAGGTTCTTTTTCGTGCCGGGACCCACGGCTTTACTTCCCTTCCGAAGGAAGCCATACTTAAGATTTTTACGCCCGAAAAAATCCATCTGTCCTGGCCGGGTTCGAAACCGCGATCTTGGGTTTAGGAAGCAAGTATGGTAACCATTACACCACCAGGACCAACAACTATTCCATAGGATGACTTCTATTGTTATCTGCGGGTTAAGTATGCACCTCAATTATTTGCTGATACATGACTCATGGCCGTGCAAAATTCACAATTCATTTCTTTATTCTTCCAGTTTCTTCAGGGAGCATTAGATGTTTGGGAACCCTCTCTACAGGCACACCAATAACTGCTGTTTCAGGCCTGTTTTGAAGTGTGTAACGTAACGAAGGCGAGCCATTGCGAAAAAAGCTAGCGTTACGCACAGCATTTATCTGAATAATAATTCGTCACTGCATAAGATAGTCCATTTTGATGATATTTTCAATGTTGATAACAAGGAAATAATGAATGTAAGCAAGGATAGCAAAAGTCGTTCGAGCAGGCACGAGAGATGAATACACTCTCAATAATAATAATAATAATAATAATAATAATAATAATAATAATAATAATAATAATAATAATAATAATAATAATAATAATAATAATAGGACAAACTGATCAGAGGAAAACTTTAAAATTAACCTAATTTTGAGTGTAGTGTGTACCATTGGTAACTGGTTCTTGGATACATTAGCTAGAGTTCGAATGCCTGTTCAGGCTAAATGTGTTTTATCTCACTTGATGTGAATTTGAGCGTTAACATTGAAAGACTTTTGTTGCTTTATTGCGTCTTTCTGTTTGGAACGAACAACAATGGTTAGTTTCCCATTTATCAATAAGTTCATTTGAGTTGAAATCAGGCCTTTGAACACTAAGCCGGTACAAGACGCACCTTATATCACGGTGCTAGAGACTGTGAGATGGTTTAGGGAAACGCAGAAGACCTGGATCTGGCAGAAAAGGAAGACTACTGCAGAGATGATCGCATTCTCGTCTCCCAGGTTGAAGATCGAAATCGTTGTGTTTAGAACAAGATCTTCAGTCGTGGCGACCTGCTCCTCACCAGCTCTAGCCGAGGCGCTCGTCACCATCCCCAATGGACTATGCATTAGTGTTCTCGGAGTCTGGAGAGCGGTTCGCAGAGATGATGTGGGGTGATATTTCTACAGAGGCCCGAACCGATTTAGTGTTCATCAAGAACAGTAGCCTCAACACTCGCCGATAACGTCACGCTCCATTTGTTGAAGATGAATTCAGAACGACAACACACAGCGCATATCTTGACGACGTGAAGATTGTTCGACTCCACTTTCCATTTCGCAACCCCGGCCTAAGCCCTACAGAACATCTCTGAGATAAGTGTCCTTACTGGATGGCACTCCAAGAGGAATGGGACAGCATCGGCAAAAGAGACGTCAGATAAATGGGGAGAGTAAGGGCACACCAGATACTGAGCGTTTGTTTGTTACTTTTAGCTGAACTTAAGCTGTGTGCATCAATATTTTCAATGTTAGTCAAAATTGTGGACAATATTTAGCATAAAAGTGCAGTGAAAACTTTGACAAAAAGTGTGTATCTTTCGTTTATGAAGATTATTGTCTCAATCTTGATAAAAGTAAGTGCAAAGTTATGTGTTACAAGTTCATTAAAGTGTAATATTTAAAATGAAGATGCTTGCAACAAAGTTATTTTCAGTAAAAGCTACTGAAATAATCTGACTGTATAAATATAAAGAAAATGAAACATTACCACTAACAGATTCCATCGCAATGTTTTTTCTCCTCTCTCCCATAAAGGGTTACAATTACTCTTCATAGGTCGGGACTGCTCCTTCAGAGCTAGAAGGTAATCGATGAAGTCACGTGGTGCCAGGTTGGGACTGTTTTGAAAGTGCTAACGTAAGAATTGTCATGGTGTGACCAGTGGGGAGGGGGGATTGGAACCTTTGCGCATTTCATGGGACAACCATCTTGAATAAACATGAAAAATGGTAGAAGCACTTCTCGATCTGATTTGGCCACATAGATGTCCCAAGTTACTTGAACATGTAGCTTTACTGAGGACATTACTGTTCACACTAACATTCTACGAGAGCAGTAGATGCAAATTCTGAAACAAAACCAAATTTAATCCTGCAATGACACCCGAAAGCCACGTGCCAAGGTTGCGTGAGGGCTGTCCTTGAAGTGACATGTTTTGTTTCCTCATGTTCATGTAATGGCAGAGGCGGTTCCACTTTGCATATTAGCACACCTCTATACCGTGTTCAATGTAATGTTAACACTACGCCCTATGACAGTACACGCAATGAAAAAACATTAATACGACAAGTAACCGTCAGTTTTGAAACACCAAATCTTGAATTTTAAATTTTCCATTTTTTCATCAGTTTAAAGAACAGGTAAGAACTATTCCATCTGAAATCGGATAGAAAATAACAGAAATTTACCCCATCTTTACTAATATTAATACATTTTTATATCATTTCGACCGCAGAAGGCAGCAGTTGGTAGCGCTCAGCAGTTCCCAAACCGGCGTGTTGCAGGGAGGGTCACTACAACTTTAAAAACGTAGGGACATGTTCTTGTGTGAGAATGTGTTAATTACGTTAAAAAGGGTCAATTCAGGTACTATATTCCCCCTATTTATTTATGATTTGTAGGGTAAGTACGGAATCGATTCGTAATATATACGGGAGTTCTTTCAAGATGTACAACTTCCATATGATTGACAGGTTGGTAAACAAATTTCATGAAACGGGAAGTAATCTCGATGAAAAGCGTACACATCCCCATAAGAAACGTTAGACATGCTTAGGAATTGTCATAAAAACAAGTCCACTCTTTCTCAGACGGGAATTTCGAACGGATACAAAGCTACTAAAGTGAAATTACTATAGTGCAAGAACTTAAACCGGGTGACCCTGCATCCAGGAATACTTTTAGTAATCTACAGAGGAATCTTAGTTCCACTTAAGTGGGTACACTGGAGTTATTTGTTTCATTTGTGTACCATTAGCGGCGTGAGACCCTATTTATTTTTTTA
Organism: Metallyticus violacea; assembly: GCA_030762175.1. Classification (NCBI taxonomy): domain Eukaryota; kingdom Metazoa; phylum Arthropoda; class Insecta; order Mantodea; family Metallyticidae; genus Metallyticus; species Metallyticus violacea. The sequence goes on from CM060844.1 coordinate 2,318,048, forward strand.
AAGAAACGACATTGATAGGTATGTACAGAATATGTTTCCGTGAATATGTGAGGGAACTTCGGTTCACGACTTTCAACTCCCATTGCAAGTCAGAAATATTCGACGATAGAGTCATTCATTACTAACAACTTATGACCTCTCGATCCATCGATTTAATGCCTTGCGATGTTTTTCTCGGGGGAGAGGTGGCATTAAATCGCCACACACTAGATGAACTGAAAAATAACATTCGCAAAGAAATTTCTCGGTGGAAACTGCACAGGGTAATGGTTAATTTTATAAGCCACCTTTATATTGCACTACATAATTTTATAGGTTTTCAAATTCAGTAGCTTTGTAAACGTTCAAATAGAGGAATGGAATTTCCCGTTTGTCGAAGTGATTATATAATGTTTCTTCTGTGTGCTGTACGCTTTTTATCATGAATACTTCCCGTTTCACGAAATTTATTTACCAATCTTCGACTTGGAAGTTGAATATCAGGGAATTTCTCTTGAAACAATTTTCGTAATCAATAGCTGCTTCTGTACTCACTACGATACTCTCAGAGGTATACTGAGCCATATTAACGTAATAAAACATTGTCATACATCCGTACGTTCCTAGAGTCAAGCTCGTACTGACCTCCCCTTCGGCTCCCCGGCCAGTTTTCAGAGTCGCGGTCCCAGTACGAGCTGGATACTTCCACTGTTGTTGCAATTACTTATTTCTTTCAAATAATATAACAGCTCATTTATTTACGGACGAATTACCTTCTCGCTTTGTTTTATGTCTTAAATGTGGAAACAGGCAAAGACATGGCAAATAAGGAGAGTGTAATTGATAAAAATTAAATTTGATCCTCAAAATCCATGTTGAGGAGCAATGTATGGAATTAAACCATCAAAATATTCCTTTGGTAATTAAATAAAATTTAAGGATATTTATATTTGCTTCTAAGATATCAAGCAGATGTTATTTTTAGGAAAATTCGGGTATTTTTACAGAAATCTGCGAGTAATTTATTTGAATGGAATTAGCAATGCTGACTATTAAGGATTATGACAAAATAAAACAAATGTATTTCATATTTGATGACGTAGAGAACACTTTGCAATCGTCACCATTGGCTCGATTCGGTGCGACTTCTACAGAGGTAAATAACGGGAGGTGTGGCGATGAAGTTTCCATATCAGGAGAGTGGAGGGCGTCGCCGCTTTATCTTCAGCATCAGATGGCGCCGAATTTACAGGGCGGTTATTTAACCGTATTGCGGCAATATTTCTACCGGTGAACACCATCTCAGACGTTGGTTAGAGGAATAGCTAAAAGTCGGTAGTTAGAACTCTTGTTTAATATTATTACATTATAAAATATCGAAAGAACGCTTGTCAAATATTTTTTATTCGTTTTGAGTGCACTGTGTTGCAAATATACATATCCTCACAAAATTTTCTTAATCTCCCTATCCCAAACGTTAGGTAATAATGAAGAAAAATACTTAGACCGGGAATTGAGTTAACTGTTTACGATTTACTTATGCCACATTTACGCCCGATGCATATTTGTGAAAGGACTTGCACCAGAATTCAGTGTTGCGTGATGGCGTTAGGGCGAGAACATTACCATTACGATTTTGAAAGTGGTTTGAGTCCTATCTTACCAATGTTAAATTAGCTAACGACTGGGGCAGAACCAATTGAGCTACGATGTATTTTATCTGTGTACTGAAGCAAAATTAATAGAATTTGTGCATTTAGATTTTTTTTAATTGAAATTAATTTTTGTTAAAAATTGTAGGCTAAATTTTGTTTAATTTATAGTTATAAACATTTTATTATTATTTCTGTTTTAATAGCTTCATTTGATATACCTAGGAACATCATGGTGACTGACGCAGTGTTTTACATGTACGAGTCTGTTAAATAAAGAACGATTGTGACAAAATATCTTTACTGATTCTCAAAGTACCTGTCACAGTTGTGTGTGTGCTCTCAAGATCGAAATGACGTAGCAGTGATTTCCTTTGAAAACTACCGTGCACAAACACGTGCAACTTTCCAGGTAGCGGATGGCACATAGAATTTCTCAAAGTATTCTTAATGTTATCTGATGGTCTTCTCGCACAATGGCAACGATGCTTTCTTTCGTTAGAACACAAACTGGAGCGCCAATTTTCACCCCCAAAGACATTAGTGAAGGAAACAGGTTTTCTAACGCAAAACAAATAGAAGACAGTGGTATCACAGCATCACATCTCAAGTGGGCAAAGAATCATAAGAACAAATATTTACACTTCTGGCAATCCGGACATACGAAAAATTTCATTTCAAAATTATTTTATGAATTAAAATTCATCTTTAAACCAAATTATAGCTGGGCTTTTCCATTGTTTTAGTGATGAGAGCCCTTTGAAATTCTAATAAACAAAGCTCAATTTGTGTAACGGCAGTATAAGTCAGAATGTGTTATGCAGACTATAAAGAAAAGCAGCTGGTGAGAAAGGAAATGACTTATTGAGAAGAGAATACAAGCATGCCAAAACCTTACTGGTTGCCAAAGCGACCAACATTAAATAAAGCGTGTATCTTGTATTTTACATTCTTTATAAAAGTTACAAGGAGTACAATTGCCCGAACTAAAAAATAAAATACATTTCACAATCTTATATTTAAAAAGACTAATAATATTGCCATGGTTGTATATACAAGCTGAAGATGTAGTACCAAAATTTAAAATATTATTAATGTCCGGATCATTCTTACCATTGATATAATAATTGTTATATTTTTTCATCTTTATGGGTTATACGGTCCAAAAAGAAAAACCATGTTGAAAGCGTAGCAGTGCGACATTAAAATGTATTTAGCATATAATTTCTCATAACCAACACTTTAATATGAAATGTTCACAGTCTATCGTTTATCAAAATTCAATGTTTTGTATAATATTAGCTAAGATGGGTACCACCACATACGGCTTAGTCGTCACAGATGGTTCAGTTGTGTGTATTAAAGACCAAAGGCCTGTTAAATAACAATGGTACGCAGACCTCCCACCAAAAACACTTTTAGCTAAATTTACACAAAGGAAAGAGACTACAAGGATCTGGTTCACACAAAACTCAGGGCACATCTGGTGTTCTGTAAAAGGTGCGGTCAACAGTCTGACTATGTAAGTGACGGCTCTCTTTTTCAGCATGCATTCCTTTTACTTCACAGTTTTATTAACATTAAGAAAATAACAGGTGTGAGAGTCTTTCAGCCCATTATTGTTGGCGAATCTTCCTCTTGTAGGTCATAACAGGTTGATGGCAGTAGTTGTGTTCGTTCTCTGAGGTCACCATCTGGACCGTTCTGGGGGATGCTTAATGCTTCTTCCGTCAATATACGGTTCACAGTAGAGGATCAGTGACAACAGATTCTCTCATTATAACATTCTACGCGCACTTGCATTAAAACAATTCGGGGCACCCATGTTGCTTATAGAAATGAAGCAGAGTTCTTTTTGAAAGCCCCAATATTTTGTCTTCAGACACCTGTCACTCAGAACTCCCTCCCGAACAAAATAGGTGTTTTCTTTTGTCAATACATCCACAGGCCTACCATCATGTGCTTCATCCGGATAGCTTTCTCTCTGTCGAAACAAATATTTTTGACCGCTTCCCCATACACATCGTCAAGACTTTGCTTAATATCACTTAAAAATGTAATCACTTTTCTGTACTAAATTATGAATATAACGTTGTAATATTAGGGAAGAACGTGAAGCGGTTTAGTAGTCTCTGGCTATGTGCCCCAGGTTCGGCACCAATTTCAGAGCGATTTGCTGTCAGGCCTCACAGTTTTTTACATTGATTACAGATCGCCTGGGTGTCGTTGTCCACGCTTCAGTGACAACAGTTTCTCCGAGTGAATTCGGCTACTTTGTTGACTGTACTTAACGGGACTGGCAGAGAAATTCAATGGTGTAAATCAGCACGCTATAAGTGCTGTATTATGTCCAAAATCTTTCCCGTTCTCTGGTATTTCGCGTATGAAAGGCTTAGCTGCGCCGACATAAATGTATTTGCTGCGTGTAAAACTTACAGATGAGTGCCGCGGAGCGTGAAACTGAAAATCAAACGTTAATGCGAACTGCGTTGTAGATCTAACAACCGTGTGCCTCAGCAACCGCTTCCTTATGTATCAAATTCAAATGAGTGACCGTTGGCTTTACGAAGCCAGCGGAGTCATAAAGGCACGCGCAATCTTCACGCCTATCTTTAAAAAGTTCAAACACATTTTCCACTGACTGGTACAGTTCACCTGTCCCACATTCCATTTTTGAAAGTTTAAAACATTTTGTTGGCATTCGCTAGTTTAAAGGCTAACAGTACAACGCCTTTCGGGATCAGAGACCCCTTCAGGTTTATTAGCCTTGCTACAGTAGGGGCTTCACACGCGAGAGGTTTTTTGATCCTTTTGTTAGCTTTCCAGACTTCCGCAACAAAAGCAAGGAGCTTTCTCTTTTGTTGACATTCAACTTACCTGTTTGCATTGAGTCGTATTATACATATCTACATTATTATGATCATCGTTTCTGTGTCGGGCGACTAGCTTATGCACCGCACCTGCAATACACGCCAAATTTAATGACGAGTGTTTGTCAAAACGAATCAGTTACCCACATTAACATTTCATTCCACAAATACAAACATAGTTAAACTTGAAGCAAACTACAACAACATTTTCAAATTCATGGTTCTGTTTGACTATGATTTGATTACTGGCCTGGAAAGTTGCAGAAACCCAATTTCGCCATAAACAGCCCTATATGTAAATTAATAATTTTATTTTCCATTTAATTTAGATTCGAATTAACTTTATACAGGTGTGATACAACACAAACATGTTGCAGTTAAGAAACTTTGATGCGGACTCGAACCCAGGATGTAATGAGGCACCGGATGTCCAAGGTCCCGCCAGTAGCCGCTGCTATGTTATTTATTTTGGTGTACTGTTTGCTATTTCATCACTCCCTCTTTCTCTCCTTACGCTCGGACGGGCTAGAAGGAGATCAACATTGCAAATGTGCTGGCGTGTGTTTGAAGAGCTGTTCCCAACACGAGCATCACGACCCTTCTTGCCTATTGGCTGGGTTTCGACTTCCGGCATTCTGTGTCTAGACAGACGTTACGAGGAATTCTACAATACAAGTTGTTGATCTAAACCTACAGAAAGTTCCATTTTCTGGTCAGTCGTCTAAGAGGAGGCATGACTGAGAACAAATCAGCTGATTTATTAATAGTAGAGATGCTCTTAGAACAGGCAGAACATTCCCAGCAGATGTGCCGCGAGAATTTTGGGAATAAACAAAAATATAGTAGGGAAACTTAAAACACTCTGTATATTAAATTACAGTGTATCAAGTACTGGTATTGGTGATGATGGACAAGAGAAAGACGAATCATTACTTGAATAAGTTTCATCTCAGGCGTCCAACACATGGATTAATAAGAGACGCATAAATTCAACAGTTTTATTTGATGTAGTTTCGGGAAATTTGTAGTACCCTACATGACCAGAGTTATTGAACATAATCACATTTACCGTACAATAATAAATACGTTGAAAACAATGAAACCACGTGAGCTCACAACAAATACAAGGATAGGAATAGACTGCTAGGCCTTGGCATGTTTCGTTGTCAACTGCTAGGCCTGATACCAAACATTTGTATAGTAAACTTCGACAAATGGTAGGTTGTTATTATTAAAAAGGAACTGTATTCTTATGTATGTTATAGTGTGTTTAACTGAACATAATTTAACACGTTAATGTATAAATGTGACAGTTAAAAAGTTAAAGTGATTTAATATGTTCCTATTTTAAAAATTAAAAGGGGTGTTTCAAATTTCCAATCTCACTCTCAAGAATGCCGCAAACGCAAAATGGTTGGTAATCACTAACTTAGAACAACAACGATTATGAACAAATCAGCTGATACATGGCCGACCTTTACTACGAGGGTAGGTCATTATAAAGACAAAAATTATATTTCACTTTTCAATATAGTTATCATTTATTGCAACACACTTCTCACATCTTTGAATTAACATTTCAACCCCCCCTATCAAAATAGTCAGAAGTATGGTCTGCAAAATGGGCATAACAGCATTTATCACTTCTTCGTTACACTTAAATTTCCTTCCCCGAAGGTCCTTCTTGTGTTTTAAGAAGAGGAAATAATAACTGGGAGCTAGATCTGGGCTGTACGGTGGATGGTCGAACTCCTTGAAGCCGCATTTCTTCACAACTTCCTTTGCAACAAGAGCTGTGTGCACAGGCGCGTTGTCATGAAGAAGGCGCACACCACCACTCAGCTTTCCTCACCTTTTCTCTTTAATAGAAGCACATAGTCTGTGCAGTAGGCCAGCATAGTACTCCCCATTTACTGTGGTGTTCCTCTCCTTGAAGTCAATGAAGAGTATTCTGTCACAGTCCCAAAAGATTGTGGCCATGATCTTCTTGGTTAACTGAATGACCATGGCCTTTAGAGATGGTGCTTAGCCAGGTGGTGGTGCTTCCATTGATTCTCTTTTGGACAACGGATTATAGTAGAGTTTCATCTCTTGTAACAACGGTTTGCAGAATTTCTCTCTCGTTGCCACGGCAGAGCTCCTAAAATGCCTGACAACAGATGACTCGTTGCTGCTTTTGAACTGAGGAAAGAAGTCTTGCCACCCATCTTGCACTAACCTATTTCATGTTTAAATGTTCATGAATAATTTGAAGAATTGTTGTTTTAGAAAGGCTCAACCTTGCTGCTATTTCTGTAACTTTGAGCCACCGGTCTTGCACAATTTCTCCTTCCACAAGAGCAATGTTTTCAGGAGTGAGCACCTGCTTGCTCTTCGTCTTCAATGCTTTCTTGACCCATTTGAAAAAGTTTGGCTCATTCTTTTACGACAAAACATGAGGGGGTATACACCGCCCAATCGCTGTTTAATTTCATTTGGAGCAAGGCCTTCTTTTGTGAAGAACTTAATAACAGCTCGGTACCGCATTATCACAATCTCTTACTTTATGCAACTATGTCTGAACATCCGAACACAGCGAAACGGCAGTTAGAGCTGCATTATTTGCTTAACAGATAAGGCATGACACCAAATTAGGATATCGCGAAGGCGATAATCGCTATAGGCGAGGCCCAAAACTTATGGACCTATCCTCATAACAGTATTATTAAAACTTGAGATATGACTTAGAACTACGAATGTGGATAAATCAGCTGATACACGATGATTTTTATTAGGTACTATTAATACTAGAGGTCATCATGACGTAGAACGACTCAGAAAAATTGCTACCCTCTGAGTATGGACAGAAAAAAAAAAAAATATGTGCAAGCAAACGAACAAAATTGTCCAAAATTATTACATTTATATAGGGTTACTTTCGGGTCATCTGTTCTGATGTTGTAATTGGCATTTTCATAAAAATACGTTTGTAGTTTTGCAGAAGCCCTAATCAATGTTATGCCACAATATTAACAGTTTCTTGTTTTGCACATAAACAAGACAGATTTTTTCCTTGTTCTTTAAATTAATAAAGTAATAAATCTTAACCCACGGGAGTGCAAATGCAGCATTATTTTTACAAATCATTTTATTTTTATTGGAAATTAAAAACGTCATTAAAATTGTTTCTGTAACTAACTCCTATAAAGTTACAAAATGAATAAAAACAACGGTAAGAGCTAAAATTAATAAAGTACAAAAAAAGAAATACTTCAGGTTTAGGGGCTGTGATGATGTCGAACAGTTGCAACAAACTTTGTCGCCAGAACTGGGTGGCGTGACCTTGAACGTGACCTTTACCATGAAACCTGAGATATGTCGTTACGGAAGGAGTTTCATCCGCGTTCCCGGAACCACACAGCGCAACAGCTGAGGTTATCATCACAGTCTATAGACAGTTTCGAAAGTTAAAGTCTCTATTGCAATAATTTTAGGAAATAAAACGCTGAGAAAGTTTCTTATTAATCCCCGACACATGGTTAAACTTAATAATGAAACAAACAAGAACTAGGCACATGAATAAGTCAACTTTATGCACTGACTTGTGAATAGATAAAGGAAGCCAGAAGCTATGTATTCAATACTTTTGGAGCGGAATGTACCTTCACTTTCGCCAGCCATGTGTCCTCTGCTTCCTACACGCATGGAGTCTTTAGCAAGCCACGGTTCCGCAAATTTCCGAAACAGTGCATTATTTGACTGTTTTACTCGCTACCACCATGACAACCTTGTTGTTCTTAATGAATAAGAAAGTTACATAAGGGGAAATAAACAGATGTCTAAATAGTGGACTCTATGGCTTAGGCGCCCTATTAAGTGAAAGCTGTGCTCAAAACTGATTTCTATTAATTTATTTACCACAAAATAAATAATTAGAAGAATCCGGGGTGAAAACTTTACCGTTTATTTATTTGAAAATGTTCGCCACTTCAGGCATACATTTTATTATTTTACTGGTTTATCTGATTAAGAAATAAAACAAATAAACTAAAAATATCAGCCATATCCAATGCTAGGAACACTCACAAAGTTCCCGAACTTACAATAATATGTAATTAAATATACTTTTATCTGCAATTTAACATAGCTTCAATAAGAACATACCATACAACAATTTATTACATTTTAAAAGCAACTTAACCAGGAACAGAAGGAGCTAAAGGCGGCAATGGCTGCTGTGCAGGTGGTTTAAGACCCCGTAAAGATACAGAGGCAGCCCTTAACATTAGATCGGAAAGTTGACATGACTTTCAAGGGTTAGGAAGAGATGTTCTCCCTCTACAGTGAAGGTTTGAAGGTCGCTTGTCTAAATGTACAATAATAAGAACTCTCGCTGATGAAAATAGGTTCAGTGTTGAGGAGACTTTCAAAAGTATAAGCGAGGTGCTCCAAAGGTGGAGAGGGCATCTGTTATAGTGTGGTGGGTATGAGCTACGAGGCTGCGAAACGGCCAAAATGTTCCATGAGACTGGTCAAGAACCTCAACATGTACAAAGCTGGAGCTTCCAGCAGGATTCAGCCCGAGAAACCCGGAATGGCTTGAGGCCAATGTTCCTGACTTTATTTCGACCTCAGATTGACCTTCTTCAGGTCCTGAACTACACATTGTGGTACAAGTTTCAGATGACTTGCAAGAAGAAACATCCAAATATTGACAAGTTTGAAGCGATCTCTTCAGAAGACAGCAGCAGATTTCCTGATAGAAATGTTGGGTAATTCGGCCACAAAGACTTAGGGATTGTGTGCATGTCACAGGTTGCCATTTTGAATAATTTAAAACTTTGTGACAGACTAGGCACACTTTTCCTGACAGCATGCATCTTCGGGACCGCTTACTCCGAAAGGGATAGGAAGGAGATACAGGGTACCGATTTAGGGCTGTAACGAAGATGAATGGCAAGCTTCTAGCCCAGTTCTCGGCCGGATTTCAGAAAAATTTCAGGAGACAAAGTCCTTCCATCTTCAAGGGGAAATGTTGGCACTAACCGCGAATGCATTTCTCCACATACTTCGCTATGACTTTTGTTGTAAGGCAAGGAATAAGCCGCTGAGGATGTTGCTCCTCATAGATCCGCTTTGCCAAATTAGCATTGCCGTAAGCTTCTCCAAATACTATGCATGTCTGCAAATGCAATAGTTGTATACACTGCATTTTAATATCATGAAATTAAATTACCAGATCTCGCAGAAGATATTTTGTAACATAATAACAAATTAACTTTAGTTGTTTATAGTAACAAGAAAAGCTGAAACATAAATGCAGCCATAAGGTGAGTAATGAGTTCTGTCTTTTATATTGAAAACGAGGCATTTTCCAACACTACTTTATCACCAAAATATTTATTTTAATATTCTCTATAATATCAGAAAATTGGGAATAAATATTCTGAAACACTCTGTAGAAAAATAGAGATACCTAGTTTCTTAGAAAACAAATTAACATCATCTTATAAAACAGAAGTTCTGGCTTGTAGTTAGCGGTACAGCCGAGTGTGTTTGGGAAACCAGCCTAGGGAGCACAGGTCTAGTAACTATCTTGAAATAAATTCCAAACATGCACAGCTTCAGTCTAACAGGGAATGGTTTCACTCTCTTCCTGTTTCCACGGCAACGGATATTTTCATTATATTGAATGTAAACTGTAAAAAACTCCGTGCGGATGAATGTGCAGGAAAATTTTTGTCCGCTCCATATCAGCACAATCGGAGTTCGTTAGATAGCAAGTCCTGCATTACAAATGTTCCAACATTTTGGCGAGCAAGCTCCGTCTGTAGTTCAAGGTGACTCCAAGGTCACTGTGCGGTACTGGGCGAGATGCACAGGAGACCTTGGCAGAGGTAAAGGCTTTGATCACCATATGCGAACCAGTCACTGGAAACATGCAAATTTACATGTTACCTATCGTCGTCAGAAAATGACTGCCATTCAAATTCCTGGAAGCTGCCAGTATTCAAGTTTATATAAACACATCATGACTTAATGCAGGAGGCCGCGACCCTGCTTTAAATGTTTTCACGCTCAAATTTCAGCATGCAAGTACGCTACTGCTGGATATATATTGCAAGTTTTCGAAGTCTAATAAGTATAAACACATGCGTGACTGAACATACGAACTGTGGTGAGAAAGTAAAACACAAATATCATAATAACACACCAAATTAATACCTGAATCGGGTTTTTAATTTCAATTCTCTCTCCCAATAGTAGCAAACAATGTAAGTTTTGCATAATGTCATTTTCCAAGTTACTTCCTCCTCCCCCCAAAAATACGGAATAAATTCACAAATACACACGAAACTCCACTACTAACAAAACGACTGACTATCGATAATGGAGGGTGTCTCAATTGTTACTTCAAATGTACGAGGGGCATTAAAAGGTTTTGCAACCAGTCTATACATTGTTGGACAATAATTTAATCAAAACATGCAAAAGTGTAAGTTCAAACTTGCATGGTCACTGTCGAGATCAGTCCTGTGTCAATAGGTGTCAAGAAAAATGATGAATATTTCTAAAGGAAACTCTGTATCCTACATTTTCACACGCTAGAAGCCGGTGAAAGAGCGAAGACTTGGTGGCTGTTCGTGTGATTGTGTTCAGTTGACACCATTTCAAGATGAATTCGATCATTTGAAGAAGAACGAGAGACTCTGAAAGACAACTCTCTCTCTCTGTCCTGCCTCGGGAAGCTGTGAACGAGAGAACAATTCAAAGAGCGAGGAACTTGGTGGAGGAAAATCGACATATTACTGTTGAAATGCTAAGTATAGAAGTTGGTATCAGTAATAGCAGCATTGACAGTATACTCCATGAACAGTGAAATCTGCTAACAATCTGTGCAAAATGTGTTCCACACTTCCTAACCTATGAAGAGAAGAAGAGGAGAAAGGAATGTACAAGGAAACGGCCGAGCACGTTTTCATCAAATGGTCCTAAACGTTTGACAGATATGTGTACTGGTGATGAAAGTTGACTTTATTTCTATACCCCCAAATAGCGCTCAGAACTGCGTGTGGGTAAATGAGATTCACCCAAGACCAGTTGTTTGTTCTTCGACAAGATATTCGTTCTCGGAAGCGAATGTTTACTGTTTTCTTCAACTATGAAGGACCATTAGTGCTTGACTGTATGTCAGAAGGAATGACAATGAATGGAGAATACTATGTCACTTACATTTTTTATCCTTTATTTGAAGAGCTGAGAGAGCTATTTGAAGAGCTGAGGCGGCTGCGTCCAAAACATTAACTTCAAGGCTGTTGCTTTTGCACGACAATGCGTCTCCTTACAGAACAGCTTGAAATTTGAGGAAACTGAAAGTAGCTCAAGTCCATTTACTTGACCATCCACCCTACAGTCCTGACCTTGTACCTTGTGACTTCTAGTTGTTCCATCAAGTGAAATGTTGCATTGCTGGAAAACCTTTTAAACGAGTGCAGCACCTGCTCAAGCTATAAATTCAGCTCTGTTGACAATATCTCGGTGTAGCGTAGTACTTTTGACAAGTACTTACACCGTCTACAACTGTGTGTGTGTGTAGAGAGATGGAGAGAACTTTGAAGGATTGTGAGGATTAGTTTTCGAGTTCAGTCCTTGGCTTGGACTTTAAGGCAAACTTTTTAAATGCCTCTCGTAATACTGTATGATGTTTAAATAATTTCGCTTTCCCCACATTTTATACGTGACAATAGTCGTAAAACCTCTAGGTAACCTTTTTTCCGGGAACCACATGATGAGAGATAATCAAGTGGTCCATTAGGAATGTTAGGGTAAGAGGCTCCTACGGATTTATTTCGCTTTCCCCGATGAATACTCCGCCGCGAATATAAGTCAAGTCCCTTACCATTAATAACGCAGGAAAAAAACTCCCTACAAACATGGTCTAACGAATTAAGTAACAGTTATAAGAAATGAACCATTGAACTTTTGGGGGTTTGTACAAATCAGCAACATGCCACACAGAAGGTGTCCGTGACAAATTTACTCATTTGTTGTTTGGTTCTTTATCTGCTGATTTATTCACGTTCGTTGTTCACCTCTAGTATTAATAAAGGTAGGCCACGTATCATTTAAAGTTTGTTTGTTAGTTGTTAAAAGACAACAGACGCATTATTAAATACTAAAACGAGGTGTAATTGAGCAAGATCTTTTCTTCTTTTTTTTCCCCCATAAAGATTGATCCTCGAAATTTTGTGTTATGCTTGTCAGTTTTTGAATGGAGTGCGAGCATTTGGAGTTCTTGTTTACGTTTTGAAAATATACTTTTCGTCTTAATAAAAGTATTTCTTTAACCAAGTCTGAAGACGAACAACCAACCTGTGGAAAATTTCGAGAAATAAGGGACGCTGTTTTTTCTTTAACTTTTTCTTTCCTTCGCTTTTTTAAAACTATAGAAAATATTATATACAGTTCCATGATTTGAATATTGCTGCCACTGCAGTATATAAAACACTGCCATCTCTTTGACGAACTTACACATTTTCGGCGCTGTTGCATTTTTTATTTTATTTGTATTTATTTATTTTTTAATTTTATCATTCTACATTTTCTTGGAATAATTTCTGCAGTGTTTTTTTTAATTATTTTTGTGTTCTATAATTAACATGTTTACTCTCATTGAAAAGGAAATTTTAGCAACTAGTAATATATTCTAATCCGTTTACGTAACTGTTCAAGATAGGCAACAAAATCACAAATGAATAAAATGTTAGTTTAATCTTAAAATGACTCCGTTTATAACTACATTTTCTTTATTCGTTCCAAAATCAGCTGGTTTAAAATTACGCAAGGCGGAGACCAAGCATTCAAAAATTGATAAATTTTAGATTTAAGAGTTAGAGGCTAATAAATAATACATTGTAATTTAAAAGTAGTGTGTGTCTGTTCGTTGCTGCGAGACGGAAACTGAATTGAGATCATAAGCTTCGGATAGTTAAAACCTCTTTCTATTGAAAAAGTACTACCATACTGACGGTATCTCATAAAGAGACATACGGACGCCCGCTTCCACATGACGTTTTACTTAATGGCTCCGTTGTTGTAATCAATAGCTTCACTGCAGATAATTTTGGGAAGCCACATTCGGAAGTATCAACAATCGATATGATGGCGCGTTTCATTTTCCATGGCCGCCTTGTACTGGGAATATTAGCTCTAGGAAAAAACTGTCGACTTCATGGGGCCGAGATATGACGTAAACATAGGAATGTTATACAGAGCGAGCTCTCTCCGTTTTATGAAAACAATCGTCCGTGGCCTGCTGTAATATTCCGCCACTCGTTTTTTACTGCGAGTTGTAAAACTGCCTTTATAGTTGCTCTAAGTTATCTGTTGTTTTACGAGTTTTTACAGACATTATTGTTATTTAATTATAACTAGGAGATATGACACAAATCCAATTAACAATTGCGCACATGAAATTTAAAATAATTTCAGTTAAATGAATAATGAATTACATATTATTCAAGTTGTGCTAATGAACTATTAACAGTAGTGTTCATAAATTATATGTATGAATTTATAGCTCCGAGCCATTTTACTCCAAAACGAGAGGAAAATCTAAAAAGGCTTTACACAAAATTTGAAGTGCTCTTGGGGGGACATAAGATAGCGACTTTTAACTCTCCTTGAAATGTAATTCTCAAGGTAATTTCACAGTCAAACGGGGTTTTTTAAAATGGAATGGTGTATTTTTTTTTTTTTTTTTTTTTTTTTTTTGAATGGAAAGAGCATTCAATTTTCAGTATTAAGTTGTAGTACATCACTCAGCTAGGGAAGATGTGATATTGGGCAAATAAGACAGCAAATGTTTTTCGCTCACTTTCATTTCACTGGTATCAATTTACGTACAGTACATAACTGAAACAATGCTATGTTCACATTACAAACAATTTCAGTTCAGTAAATGCTCGAAAGTATGACCATTAACTTCAATGCATTTCCGAAAACGTGCTTCAAAAGATCGATGAACATGTCTCAACATTTCTTCGCTGATTCTTGCACAGACATTCCTAATTTGTTGACGTAGTTTACCAGGTGTAGTTGCTACTTCTTCCCTTTATCCTTAATGTATCTCCATAATAAAAGTCTGGAGAAGTGAGATCAGGGGAAAGGGCGGGTCAATGGACAGGTCCTCTGCGCCCTATCCATCGACTAGGATATTCTCTCTGTTTAATATTTCTCAAGCTACAGCTGAGTAATGAGACGGACAACCATATTGCAGCCCGGCCCACAAAGACACGTCTTCAAGCAACGCTGGAAGTTCTCGGTCCAAAAATTGTTGTGCTTGTGCCCATTAAGTTTACCTTCAATGAAGTATGGTCCAAATACATGGATTCCCAAAATCCCACACCAAACGTTTACGTTCCATAGCCAAGCTGGCAGATTCAAACCCGGCCAGGATCGATTGATTTTTTCGGGCGTAAAAATCCTAAGTATGACTTCCTTCGGAAGGGAACTAAAGCCGTGGGTCCCGTGTCGTACATTTACGGCTCGAAAAAGAACCTCAAGCCTGAAAGAGGGTGGGGGGGGGGGGGGGCTCTGAGCAAAATTTGTCGGCCGTTTCACGCTCTGAATTGAATGGGACGCTGATGACCTGAGATGTTAAAGAGCGTCCGTAAATAAACCAAATAAAAAATAAACGTTCCATAGATGCCGATGCTCTACCTCCCGTAACCATCTTGGATTTTCCACTGCGCATGTTATGTCGGCTCACTTGAGCATGATTGGTGATCAGAAAATAAAATGCTGGAAAGGTTACAAGTTTGAATGTGTAGTAGAGTCCATTGGCAAAATTTAACATGCTTCTAAAAATCATCCCCATGAAGGGTTGCTGTGGGCTGTGATATGGATGCTATTCGGGACGCTTAATCTCTCTCCTTTGAGAAATTCCTGAATTATGTTCCAGGGAGTGGAGTTTCAGTGAGGAGCAGCTAATACAGCTACTTCCGAATTTTCCCCAGTAGTACTTCTCATTTGATGTGTTTTCTTGATGCGATACCACCCGTTTCCGAGAATAAGTTCGCAAGTCGTTGAAACTCTTATAGATGGCTGCCTCCTTTCTGGATATCGTTCTCCGTATGAGTTGCAAGCTGCTCTAGCGTTCTTATGAGCTTCGCCATAAATGTAAACCATATCGATCCTCTCGTTGATCGTGTATCGAACATCCATGATTCAAAACGAAGTGGAACATGATGAGCACTCGTTTGTATACCGATGTCAACAAATTAGATCCTTCATAGCAACAACAAAACAAAAGAGAGAGAGGTGAAATTAAGTGAATAATATTTGATGTCTCATTTGTCCAATATTTCAGCCCTAGCTGGTAGATGTACTACAACTTTTATACTGAAAATTGAATACTCCTTCCATTCCAGAGAAAACACACGATTTAATTTGAAGAAAAAAAATCACATTGGCCTTGAAATGACCCTGAGAATGGCATTTCAAGGACGAGTTAAGGTCACTAAGTATCCCTAAGAATACTTCAAATTTTGTCGGAAGCATTTTTTGATTTTTCCCTTCGTTTCGGAGTAAAATGGCAGCGGCACTATAAATGCCTATGGCCTATGAAACATTTTATCTACCCCCCCCCCACATCATTATCATTACAAGCATTAAATGACCAATATTTCAAAATTATGTTTTTTTAAACCCTAAGATATTCAGAATACAATTTATTTTTAAACACAAATGGTTTTAAAAGCTTTGGCACGGTTGAAACGGTTACTTCAGCTTGTCACGGGAACACGTGCCACGCTTGAACGGAGGAGTGAGAGGTGTTTGTTCTTGCTACACATTGGGTCATAAAACAGCCTTCCTCATTGCCATAAGAGGGAAATAACATCTTACCGTATTATTTCTCCATCTGGCCTTACAGCGCCACGTATTGGCTCTGCTACAAACTAATGGAATACAAATGAGCATTGCCTGCGTTTCATCTTCTGTCACTTCACTATCCAGTTCAAACAAAAGCGAAATGTTTTGCTGTTTTAGACTGAGTTATGGATAGTTGTTGATTTGGTTTATTTACGGACGCTCTTTAACATCTCTGTCATCAGCGTCCCATTCAAATCAGGTGGTGAAACTGTCGACAAATTTTGTTCAGAAGCCTCTTTTTTCAAGCTTGAGGTTCTTTATCGTGCTTAAATGTACGACACGGGACTCACAGTTTTATTTCCCTTCATACAAAGGAATTTTACGACCGAAAAATCAATCGGTCCTAGCCGGGTTTGAACCCGCGATCTTGGGTTTAGGAGGCAAGTATGGGCACCACTACACCACCAGGACCGACAGTTAGTTATGAATAGCATTTACACATTTGGGTGTTTGTCTTTTAAACTTTTTTTACACAGGTTATACTATTATCATCTTTGGTTTGATGATTATTAATCTTTTTAAGAATACCGATATATACT